>CM034146.1:746470196-747105196 GCA_019776745.2 Taxus chinensis
TCCCATGCTCTTAATAGTGGTAGTTTATGAGACTGACGATGTACATTGTGAAGGAAGCCTAGGTGGTGAATACCTATGTGAAGGATACCTAGGAGGTGATGAACACCTATGGGAAGTATACCTAGGAGGTGATGAACACCTGTGTGAAGTAGACCTAGGAGGTGATGAATACCTATGTGAAGGGGCTACTCGCATAGGGGATTTAGGCCGAGAATATGGGCTAATAGACTAATGAGAATGAGTAGGTCATGTGTCAATAGAAGAGGTAGGTGCATAATATGCTTTAGATTTGAGAGACCTAGGGGACCTAGATGCTCTAACTAGTGAAACGACATCCTCAAGAAGAGGATGAGGAAATGGTTTGGATGGTGGAATATCTTTGATAGTCACAAATTACTTATTATGAATGAATTTGAGACACAAGTGATTCATGGAAAAGATGTCTTGAGCAGCATAAAGCCAAGGAAGACCTAAGAGTAAGTCATGACATTTGATTAAAGGAGCCATAACGAATGACACAAACATGGTGAGAGGCCCAACTGTAAGTAGAAACTTTACGTAGGCATAAAATTTGGGAAATTGGGTATGAAAATTTAGAGAGTGGATAGTTGATAGTGACAAGGAGTGCAATAGAGCACACACCAATAGGATCCGATGGATTGATCATGGTGTTATTAACAATATGATATTTGTTATAAACATTGATGTGCAATGTATTAGAAGAAAATGTAGCATGATAGTCATGATCAAAGAATGTGACGAGTGGTGGAGATGCATCAATATTAGTAACTAGAAAATCAAGAGGCCACGATGAAGGAGGAGGCATAACTCGATATGTATGATTAGCTGAAGAATAAGTGGTTTGCTTGTCATGCTTAAGCAATGGATCTTTGAATATTTTGATTTTATGGTTTTCATTGACCGGCTTGAATGCAAAAGGATCAGGGAGCTCGATTGCATTATTATTGATAAAATCTTGAATGAGATGACTAAGTTTGAAACATCAATTGGTTGAATGCCCAATACATTGGTAATAGTCACATCTAGTATTGACATCATAATTGTGACCTTTAGGGTGAGATGGATCAAGATTCAATGGTGGTGGAAGCATAATAAGATTTATTTCAATAAGTTGTGGCAATAAGAAATGAGGAACATAAGGAAATTTTGTGAATGTACACTTTGGAAGTTGCCATTGAAGATTTTCAGGAGTGGAAACAACGTTAACATTATATTTTGCTTTAGTGGGCTATGGAGATGAAGTGAAAGTAGATTTTATTTTAAACTGATTAGAAGATGAAAATTGAACATAATATTTGAGCTTGCCCATAGATAAGAATTTTATTTTGCGTAACTTAAGTGTATGGCATAATTGAGCAAGTGATGGATAGGTCTCAAAGATGACACTCTCTTATAATGGAGTTAAAAGACTTTGGAAAAAAATATCTTGTAATTTTGAATCAATGAGTACATTGGTCATTTTAGTTAAGTTGTTCTTATATCATAACACATAGTCCACTAAATGCTCATTAGATCCTTGTTTGATTTATGAAAGTTGAGAATAGGATATCTTAGAACTAATATTGCTAGAAAAATGTGTAAGAAAAGCATCGGCTAAGTATATAAATGATATTACCGACTGAACAGGTAGATTTTATAAGCAACACATGACATAATCTTGAAGACTTCAAGGAAATAACTTAGCTAGAAAAATATGATCATCCACATAATCGAGACAGGCCACATAAAAATATATAAGATGCTCTTGAGGGTCACCATGACCATTGAAGGTGGGAAACTTAGGGGTGATGAAGTTTGGAGGAAGTGCATAAGTGGAAATGGCGGATGTGAAAGGAATGTGAAGGAGTAGGGTGGAATCAAGAGATGGAGATGCACAAAAAGTAGCCTATTAGAGTTGATGGATTTGAATTTGGAGATCTTGATAGAGAGAGGATAGGTATTGAGTGCTAGCAGAAGAGACCTCCCACATGTGGGAAGTGATAGGCTGAGTAAAATGATTGTTAGGGGTAGGAATAGAAACGGGAACATTAGAATTAGGTGGAATGGTGGAATTATGAGGTTGAGTAGCAATAGGCATAGAAGTGGTAGTGGATGTAGGAACATAAAGCTCAGCTAAATTGGTGGCCTCCTCACGAGAAATGAATAAGATCAGATCTAGATCTTGCATATGTTCATCAAGATGAGTACTGAGATCACGAAGATCTTCATCGGTAAAGGGTGTATGAGTTTCAACCATGAAAAAACCTAGAAGCAAGGTTGGGTTTGAGCGATGGGTTCACCAAATGATTTAACAAAAATAAATTTTTGTAAAACCCTAATTATAGAGTAACTGAATGTACACTATGATATACAACTACTAGATACACTATGACACAAGTAATAAGAAAATAGACAAGAAACCCTAAGTGCAAGAGAGAGAGAGAGGAAAAAATTAGCTGATTTACACGCTATCTGGGATTAGTATGAACTGGGAAAATTGTTGAATAGAAGGAGATCTGTGTCATCAAGGTTCATATTAAATTATGTAATTGTTGGATAAGGTCAGACTAGAGCGCCTCGATTGGGCCAGGGGAACTTGGGCACCAGAGTCTGTTACTGGGTGCCTGTGACTGTGAAAATAGTCAGAACCTAATTTCTGGAGTGTCGCAGGAGCATCGCTAATATTCACCGTTGGTTGCTTGTATGTTTTAATATGATCGCCGAGGTACATGTAACCTGAAAAAAAAGATTCGACTACAAAACCCACAATACCACATCAAATCTAAAAGAATTAAGAAGCAATATGGGGAGTCAGAATGACCCCAACAGTCACTCGACTGAGTAAACTTACGACTGAGTGTTGCACTACATTTTAGACTCCATGTAGTTCTTGTGAGTGTATGAAAATGGTGCCCTAGGATGTGCTTGTGCAAGATGCACTAGATAACGGGTTAGATTTGCTAAAATATGTAAATGTGTGTATGGAATAGAATGAACTTCCCTTTATATGCAGTTTATGTAGAAAATACATTCACTTGTCCCTTGAATGGATTCTAGATGAATGCCTTTGAGTGCTTTGGATGTAAGCCTAGGTGATAGATAGTATGCTTAGAGCTTGGTCCTTTATTTTTATCATATAGCTATGTATTTATATGACTCCCTTGTTTGAATTTCGTAATTGACAACTGGAAGGATGACCCATAATAAAATAAGATTCTCAAAAGATAAAAGAGACCCAAAAGAAGCGATTAAGATAGAAAAGGGTCAGGGGTGCCCATAGGGGATGAGGGCGCCTAAGCGCTAGTGTCTAAAGTCATAAAAGATAAACAAGTAATGTATCGACTTGGCTGTAGGGTGTGTAAGACCAAATAAAAGCAAGAAACCTAGAAAAAAGTCCAAAGATAGTTGTCAATTGCTAGTTTTCTTACTTAGGAATCAAATGAATACTAGTATGTTTTTAGTACCTAGAAATGTACCCAAGTGTTTGATTTTGTGTCTACACTATTATATGATCTTTCTGTCATGTATGTTTCATTGTGAAGTGTGAACCAATGTGAAAACACCATGTATGTATGGATTTTGTAGTATCAGACTCTACATAATCTCTATTAGTCACCTTGAAGTGAAAACCAATAAGAAAGTTCCACATTTATACTATTTTCTTAATGTCAGTTTTTTGATAGGTTCTGTTAGTTATTGCGAAGTGTGAACCGACAAGAAAGCTCCAAGTTAATTCACAATTCACAATGTTGGTCCTTTGAGAAAATCAATGAATTGCAACTTCAAACTTAAAACCATAACTTTATTACAACATTTTTAGTCCCAAAAATTCATAATGTATGCAGAAAAACATGTGAAAAAGTTGTAACTAAAACATATGAATTAATGGGACTTGGATATGAAAAGATAAGAAATATCTATGGGAATACGTGGAAAATTAGAAAAGCGACATATTAAATCTACATCAGTTGTAAAAGCCATTAGTACTAGTAGGCAGTAGCTCGAAATCAAGTCATATATATAATATATTAATCTAAAATCATGATTATAATTTACAATTTATGAGTGGGTTAATAAATAGAAGGCGGTGTTACAAATTAATGTCACACATTAAAGTCTAATTATAGAAATATTTGTTTATCAAAAATCAAGACCAACTTCAAATACACTTTTCTATTTTGTCACAGTTCAACGAATTTAAATTAAATGCATAAGTCACAAGTGTTTTGATCTTTTAGTCGTGGTGAATCGTATACAAGGACAAGTTAGAAATGGTATAATTCATAAGTTATATAAGCATGCCAATTTGAGCTCTCTCTCTCTCTCTCTCTTATCATCCTGTGTTGCTTAAGCTTTAGAGTTTCCCATTAAAATATGTTATTTATGTTTACCCACTATAGCTGACATTCTAAAGAGCTTATTGCGTAAAATATTTTATGCCAATGACGTTGAAATAGACTTTTGCAATCATGTCTTAACCTTGCCTAATCCCATGGAGTCAGTGGAGGATTTTTCTTCTGTTGACAGTGTCCGTTTTGGTTTTCTTGCAAGGCTAGCTAGTATAACCCTTGTCTTTCAAATGTATCAATTCCTTGTTCATAAGATTTTTCCCAAAGTATAATTTACTTCTGAGGATGGCTTGAAGCCTATTTGGAACAACTTCCACCCAAATATTACTGGGGTAAGAGGTGCAATCCCTGACAAAGATTTTATGACAAAATCCATTTCCGAGTTGTTGAAAAAAGTAGGAAGATTGGAGTAAAATCTATGCAAGGTCATCAATAAAAAAAATGTGACTGTGGAATTGTGCTTGAGGGAGAACTTGTTGAAAATTTTTGCACTTGTGAAAAACAAGGCAACTAGGAACTTCGTTACGATGGATAACATTGGTGAAGTATACCTAAGCTAGGGGAGTTTCTTTCAGAGAATATGGTTACTGTTGAATTAATTAATGATTACATGAAATCTGCAGCTATGTGTGCTATTACAAAATGTAACAAATCACATATTTTGTAATTTCATTATTATCTTTAGCAAAAGAACACAAGGCCCCGAAGGATAGCCGTGTTTTCTTGATAAAGACATCCAATTGTAAAATAAATTAAATGCTAAGTTTTGGAATAATAAACATAAATGCAGATTACAGAAATCAGAGTTCATTACTGGATGGATGTTACATGTATTCTTTAATGTTATTTCCTTCATGATTAAGACATTCAATTATATTACTGAGTTGTTTAGTTCATCATACAATCCATATAGAAAGATGAAATGTAAAAAGAAATACAGAACTCAATTTCATAATTCAATGTTTTATTCATAAGGAATTTCAAATGTTCCCACACAAGCCGTGGGATGTAACTAAAAAGTAAAGTACAACTACTGAAATAAGAGGTACACATGCATGAAAGAGAAAATAAAGGAGTATGAGTGAACCCATCATTGCCTTGGGGGTCTCTTATTTGGTTGTGACATCTCCTTTTCTAGCCTTGTTCCTTCTTCATCTTCGTTTCTAAAATAACTGTACCTGAAAAGAAGAAAAGAGGAAAATCATCAGTTACGAGCTCAGGGATCAATCCATATTCCTATACTATCCTAATTCATGCATATGAATCTCTTAACAATATGAGATATAGTTTACTTGACGATTGTACTACATACATGATTTAATAACTTAGAAAAGAAGAGAAAGAGAAAAGAAAAGAAAACCATGAACATAAGAGAGGCCAAAAAGCCTAAATATTTTCTAACTATTTTCTTAAGTGTGCAGTTACATGTTACATCCAAGATGAAATAAATAAATTCTTTCGCTATAAACAAAGATTGTAGATTTCAATGACTTCTATCCTATGGCATGAAGCAGTTAAGTCATAAGCACATGCTGGAATGAAGGAAGAATGCAACTCAAGTTTCAGTAACTGTCATGCAAATAGAAGAAGTTACAATATATAAGAGAGACTGGAAAATATAAGTACATGTTTCAGATTGCAACTAAAGAAGAAGAATCAGATTTCAAGAAGCTGAAGTTAACTGGAAGGAAAGGATTATAGTTGAAAAAAAATGGAAAGAGAATTCTAGGAAAATTTTGACATAGCTTTGCCATGTAAAATGGACATTTAGATCTTTCCATCATGTTGTTTTTAACTAATACATGCTTTAAAAGATTTATGTAAATCAATTAAGTCATACAGAAAAGCAGAAAAGCATGCCATGATCAAGATAATAGTTATTATGTTTCAGTTTCCAACTACAAATCAGCTTCAATAGAAAAGTGTTACATTCTATATTTTGAATCAAAAATACAACTACTACAGCTGAAAAAGGAAAAAAATTATAGAATTCTGGGAAAATTTTGACAGGGCTTCGCCATGTAAAATGGACATTTACAACTTTTCCAGCATACATACTAAAGATGTAATGTAAATCAAATGCAATATTTAAGCAGAAAAGAAATGGGATATACCCTTTCACTCACCAAGGTGAAGAAATTTAGAGTACTCATTATGGCTTAACAACTGAAGAAAATGAATTTTCGAGGTAACATTTACAAAGTGCAACCATCCTAAAGTATAGTTTTTAGATATGAAACAAGTATCAAGTGTATAGACTGCTACTATATAGCTTCAGAGCTCAAAGTGTTAGAGATCAAAGGTGTCCACAAAATTTCAGAACATTTTAGAATCCATAAAATCTCTTACAATAAACAATGAATTTTCTCAATGCAACAATAACAGTTCACACAGTGGCTAAAAATCCAGTAGCACAGCTAGTGAAGGAATGCACAAAAAGTAAAAGGTTACTAAAAAATATAGAAGAAGGCCAGTAAGTTCCAAAAAAGTCTCAAGGATTGACCAAGAACAATCTTTGAATTAGAAACTCATACATATCTAAGTCAAAGAAATATTCCAATATTTCAGAAATTGTCATTCCCATTAAAATCATATTCAAATTGCAGTATCAGAGTAAAAGGGTACATATCCTAACCATTGATAACAAAAACACTTTAATGGGTATCAATAAATCAGAGAAATGAGAAAGAACTCACCGATTAAATTGAATCTATCAAAACCCTCGAAGGATCATCAAGTTCAGAACTAAAGAAAGAGGACCTAGAACGGGTTTAACCTCGAAAATCTAGGGGGACCACAAAATCACAAAGAGAATGCAAAGAAAGAACGAAGTACCAGTATATTGAAATATACGTGGCAATAACAAAGCAACATTGATACTTAGAGGTCAAAACTTACCTTTCCTTCATCAAATAGTGTTTCTAATAACACAGAACCAAGCTCGACAAAGGTCAACAATGGTGGAATTTTCTGAAAAGTTTCTCACAAAGCTCTAGTAGAGAAAAAGACAATGAAGTTTCAAATAACAGAGGGCTCGAATATGATAAAAAATGGAAGCTTCATCCTTCAAAGCTCAAAATTGAGAAAGATCCTCAAATTGTATGTATTCAAAGATGTAAAAGTAGAGCTCGATGACAATAATAACAGTTAAATCGAACAATCCCACTCAGAAAAGCTCGAGAATGATCAATGTACAACCAAAAAGAAAGCTCAAAGAACTCAAGCTCATGAACTCCTCCATAGAGGTTGAACAACCAAAATAAAAATGATAGGAAATACCAGTGTTTGAGCCCTTATGGCCATAGGAAATCACAGAAACTAATAGAGCTCGAATAATAAAAAAATGGTGACCATAAGACCCTGCAGAGAGCTTAAGAGAAACAAAGAATGATAGAGAACCATTTTTGCAAAGAGATGAGTTCAAAAGCTTCAAACAATGGTGTTGAACAAAATTTTTTCCAGGGCTTCACCCGCATACTGAAAATCCAAATGAAATGATCATTAGGGTCGAGCTTCCCTTTACCACGAAAACTTGAGAGGCAAGTCAACAGAAATCAACTATGGTTGAAGGATCAACGACCGCAAATCAAAAGGAAAACAGATCAACACTCAAGAATTAATTTCCCAAATCGAAGAAAACCATCACGGTTGGTTCCCACCAGCCACATTCAATGCAGGGTTAGAAACCTTAACTACAGTTTCAAGATTAATGACATCGGATCAAATAGGGCAGAGATTGATAGTCTACATCAAAGACCTAACTCAACCTGAGTTATACAAGCCATCGACAAAAAATGCCAAGGGTTGAGTCATCATTGCGAGGAAGGCAACCAAATTATTTACAAATTTGACTTACTCACTATAGTCCAAACTTCAAATAATGCGAGCCAACCATACATGCCAACAATAATCATCAGGCCCATTAAAATGCAAAATTGACCTTGTATAAGGTCTAAACTATGTAATATGCCATCCAAACTAATAATCAAAGAGAAATTACCTTAATACTTACAAAAGTTACCTCATACTCATCAAATGGAGATAAGTGATCAAGTGCAAGGGTGGCCCCACAGACTACAGAGGAAAATTTGAGCATGTACACATGGAAGTGATCCCCATCAAATGGATGTGTGGATGGATAATTTTGTAAATATTGCAATTATTGTAATTGTTTTGCTCACAAATAGGTGTATTTTTGCATGCCTTCACAAGAGGATAGAATAGACAAGAAGATGAATTCACATGCACAAGGAAAGATACTTGCCCAACAAGCAAGCTTATTATTAGCAAATTATTCACCTTTTCTTTTCTTAAAAATAAAACAGTCAAATTTAGTTTGAATGAGATGTAATTGAAGGCTACTAATGCCTATTTGTAATTGCATGTTCTATTTTTATTTCCTTTATTAATAGATGAAGGATAAAAATAGGATGCATGGGCGAGTACAAGCCTTAGTCTATTTTTAGGAAGGGGGGAAATCAAATTTGCTATATATTGTATGCTTTGGCAAAGCACAAGGAGGAATTTTAGATACAGGAGTGTTGAAGAAATTTTTAACCAGTTTTTCCCTTTGAATGTGAAGTACTTTCTGCCTTTCCAATTATTTGTAGTCTTTTGTATGTTTTCTATTAATCTTGTGAATGTGAATTCCCTGATTAACCATCTTACGCTGTTACAAATTCAGTAATTTCTACATGACATTAATGTGTATGTGTAACTTAGTAGTATTGTTGTGAATCTATCCCTCAATACATCAATTGTTTACCCTTAATTATATTCAGAAATATGTTGGCCTATGCATCAAAAGTTCATTCCATATCAATTGTGCATGTACTCAGTCAAAGACCTCATACAATTTTGGTGTATCACCTTAGTTTTAATTCATTTTTTACAGTCATCTTTTACCCTTAAACCCCAGAAATCAGTTTAGGATACATCAATAAGGAACTGGCCTTGATACTGAAGACTCATCTCAAAATAGGTATACCCATAGACTTGAGGTGTTTCCATTATATCTATGAAAGAGGGAGATAAAATTTGCAAGCTTAGAACACCTGCAACCATCTCTCTACAGGGTGCACTTTCGAGAGATAACATTTTTTGGCATGCCCGGTGGGACACAAATCAGATCTACATATAAGTTACAGATATTTACAACATATCTACATCAGATTTTACATTAGATAAAAGTTACTTTTTGACACCAAGCTGCAAAAATCTATTTTAAGGATTTAAAATATCTATTTGGCGATTCCGTAGGGCTGATTTCAGACCAATATTGTAGCATGTTCCATGCCTAAAGTGACTATAAGATCATCGGTAAGAGGAATTCCTCCTGAGTTTGTTTCTTTACCTTTGAATTTTGCTAGAAGGAGAAGAGTTGGTAATAATTTACCTTATAATAGACCTGGTTTTGATAACCCTTCTCCTGATCTATTCCTTCACCACGTATCAATTTCTCTATTAATATCCCAGTTTTTCAAATGGATATTCAACCACCAAGGAATTTTTTGACCTTTACTAATGGCAACGCATTAGTAATCCCAGTTTACCATGATATCCCTAATACTGCTATAAAAGGTTTGCCATCATTCACTGGTGAAAATCAGGTTACACCTACAAAGCACATTAAAGATGTCACAACCTTATGTGCAGTTCACAATATTACCCATGAAGATGTGGCTTTGAGACTTTTAGCCGCATCCTTTAAAGGACAAACCTTACAATGGTATAGAAATCTAGAGATTGGAAGCATAAGAACTTCAGATGATTTAGGTGAAAAATTACTGAAAAAATTATAAGATAATTCAAATTGTTTGTCCCTCATAGAACAATTGTCTACCATTAAAAGAGCTCCTAATGAATTTATGTCTAGTTTTAACATTCGTTTTTCCAGAACTTGGTAAAGAATTCCAGCAAGTGTCAAGCCTCAAGATGATCATGATTTTATTTATTATCTTAGGGCATTAAAAAATGATATTTCAACTATGATTAAGTCTATGGGAGGAGATACGCTCCTAGCCGCCTACGATATCACCATCTAAGCTGAAAATAGTCTTATTCAAGCTAGAAAATTAGTAACAAGGCCTTCAATGCCTTTTTTGGCAGATTTAGCACCTTTCCCACAACTTATCACAATTGTAGAACCTGCTGTTATAGCCCCATCAGATGACATATTTAAAGCTTTGCAGACTATGGGGAACAAACTGAATTCAATTGAGAATAAAGTTTCATTACCTAGTGTTGTCCCCTCAAAACTCCCCTCTTCTGAAAGTTGAAAAATTTGAAAATTTTGAGTTGGCACCCTTCAGTAATGTTTCAGTGAAGAGGAAATTTTGAAAAGATTGTGAAAATGTCATTTCTTGGGATCATTTTAGTAACTTGTGGGTCTGTTGGACATTTTTGTCCCTCATGTCCCAAGTTTTCCCGGGCTTCCTGTTCTCTGATTCCCCGCATCGGCCGAATTGGGTTTTCTTGTCCCACAGTTCTGCATAGACCGAATCTGGTCTTCTTGTCCCATATGTCCTAAGTTCCGGCAGACCTTTTGTTTGCCGATCGATCAATTTTCCCGAAAGTTCTTGTCTGTCGGCTTCTTCGCATTTTTTCAGCCCATATGTCCCAAGTTCACCAGGGCTTCATGTTCCCTAATTTCCCACATCACTTGCATTGACCAAATCTGGTCCTCACATCCTTTGCGTTTATGTGTCCCTGGACCTCCCGTGATCTTTTGGCCCACATCGTCCACATCGGCCGAATCAGCTTTTTCATGTCCCACATGTCCCAATGTCCCATGGACCATCCGGGCCAGTTTTTTCCACTTTTCCCACATAACACCTTTTTGAGTCAGTGCAAGGGGTATTTAATGCACATTTATGATCTTCTCTCTCCTGAAATGGCTATTTAAAGGGACCACCTTCTATGCATTTTTCACATTTCTTGCTTGTTATTTCTTGCCTGACATTCTTGCAATTGAGTCATTTTACTGTATATCCCTTTGCATTTTTATCGCGAATCTATTCTTTGAAGGCCGTTCCTATGTGCACTGCAAAAATGAAGATCAAGTTTCAAGGGCACGAGCATTTTTCACCTCTGGAGACCTTTGTGCCTAATATCGAGGATAGTGAAGTTTGACACTTAGATTTTGATGATTTATGGGGTAGGTTAACATGCGACAACCCTGCTTCCATGGCCCAAATGATCAATGACAGTGGAATCACGTATGCTGCTGGTTTTCCCATCTTTGTGCAGTGTGCTGACACCGTGCTCGCCCGTGGAGCTCATTTCAACCTAGATACCAAGGAATTTGTTAATGTGCATGGAGAATTGATTACAAAACTAGATGTTGTCACCATCATTCCGCTGCCCTACGCATTCCTGAGATAGAAGACTCCATTTTTCTCACTCTTACTCAAGCTCAGGCTCTGTTTGATAAGGACAACCAGAAATACAAGGCACAAGTGGCTAAGTCATGGCTGAAGTGCCCTAAGAAGGGAGCATCCTAACTCTCCAAAGCATTGTACAGGGTTGATTTCAATGAAGAATTATCATATTTCATCATCTTTCTCACCTGTATTATGGGGATGCCCTCTACCAACTAATTCCATTTTTGGATGTGCCATTTTAATAAGCATCATTTGTGAAGGTAAACAAAACATAAACTGGGATGAGATCATCTGTATGAACCTGACTGAACAATTGACAAATGTTCAGCAAACTAAGAAGTTCTAGATGAATTCTTACCTCATGTACACCCTGGCAACATCTTGGGAGTGGTTTGGCTTCACTTACATTGAGAGCAAGAAGGATGAGCCCATATACACATATTGCCCTCAATTTACCCTCAAGGACAACAATCATAATTTAAGAAGGGTGAAATGATGCTTTCACCATGTACATTGTGAGACTTTTGGAGGGTGACACTACCTAGGAGGTTTTCTTGATGAGGCTATGGCTCTGATAGCCAAGTATGGGGATTTCTTCATCCAGTTCAGAAACTTCTCATACATCAGATTGGCTTGTTTTGAAAGTGCACCTCTCAAGCTGCCCATGTTTTGTAATGATAAAATGGCTCTGGTTGAGGTGTGCAGACAACTGGAAAAACTCCATAGAACCTGCAGAGACAAGAAGATTATAATGACTTTATTTCCCTATCTCCTTGGGGAATTATACATGCAAGACAACCCTAGATGCCCAAAATATAGAAAGGGTTATTACTCCTCTTACTGTTCATTTCTTCAGGTCTAGGACTTGTTTTGATCTGAAGAAATTCATTGATCAGAATCTCAGAATAACCTATTATCATCGTCCTAACACTGAGGATTACTGGGCTGACTGTATTGATGATTTTGAAGCCAGGAGGAGGCATTTTGGTAGATTGTCTCTGCAACAGATCTTAGATCTTAATCTCTACCAGGTGCCTGAAGGGCTTGTGGATGATGATGAGGGCTTGCAATCCTTTGAGTATGAAAGATCCATCAAGCACACACCTCTAGAAACCCTAGATTGGTATGTGAAGGAGAAGGATGATTTGAGTGAGATAATTGCCCCTGTCATTGTCAGAACCAAGGTTTGGTTTGATAGGAAAGTTTGTGAATTTAGGAAGAACCAGGGCAAATCTTCTTCAAGAGAAACTTCCACACCTGGGAAGGAAGTGCATACACCCAGTACTGAGGTACTTGAGAAAACTCCTCCTTCTTCCTCATTGAAAGAGCCTAAAATATCTATCCTTCTTCTTCCACTCAAGTGTATCAGAAGAAGGTCAAAGAGGTTAATCAAGAACCAATCGAGGAAGAGACTCTTCTAGAGCACTCAAAATTTCCTGTTGGACTAGAGAACATTATTGTTCTAAGTGAGAATGAGGATGATGAGACAACAGGACCAGAAGAAACCCTTGCAACCACTACTGAAGATGGAGGAGGAAGAATCAAGAACTGAACCTCCAGGTTTAACAGATTCCTCTGCAAAGGAAATTCTTGAGGTTCCATGCCCTTCCCCATTAGAGGCAACAGTAGTTCAGACTCTGAGTGTCATGAGTTCTCTTGCACTTGAGACCCCTTGACTCCTCTATTTCTTCTTCTTCCTTTTCCTGGGTGCAACCCCTAGTAGACAGTAGGAAAAGAAAGTCTTCTTCCCGATCAACCGGGCCTGATTTTGATGTTGTGGCAGCTCTACTTGGTACTACCTCCTCCTCCTCCAGTAAATAAAGTAAATACTACTTCAAGGTTGGTATCTGATGCTCAAGGTCAGTGGTTTCTTGAGGTTGTCTAGACCTAGGGTAGATAAGAAGGAGAAGGATCTCTTGGTCTCTAACTTGGAACTTTCCATAATTCCACTGGGAGAATCTACACCTAAGAGTGAGGTTTATAACCTTCAAGAAACTATCACTAAGGTTATTGAATGGGTTGAAAAAGGAAAAAAAACCATGGAGCAGTTGGAAGAACAGAACCAAGTTCTTTCCAACTTTATCAGATCATTATTAACAAAAGATAAAGTTTTGGATCCAGCTCCATTGGCTACTCTCCCACCCCCCATGGTTCTCAGTCAAGATGAAGTTCAAAGCATCAAGGACATACATAGGTATTCAACTTATGGGAAGGTTGTTGAGGCCATGGTTGATGATATGACTATAGCAGGTTTGAATTTCATTGAGGAAGCCTTCAAAACCAATGAGAAGGTGATCAATTTGCATCAGAAACTCACTTCCTCAATCAAAGCCATGGATAAGGAGCTGAAGGTCTGGAGTGGATGTATTATAGACCTCCATTTAATGGGCCAAACCAATGAGAAGATCCTGATGGCCAACAATGTGTTGATGATGCAAAGAATAACTTGTCAAGGAAATGGATCTTCAGCATTGAGTGGAAGATAAAGGTTTTTGAGGAAGCATTGGGAGAACTGAGAAATGTGTGGTAAAAATGGGATTCCTTTAAAACTTGTGTTTTATCTACCTTCAAGGATATTCACTAGCCATCTTCAGGATGAAACTACAGGTGTTCCATTTTCTCTTCAAGAAATCAAGGCCCAGTTCAGAACCTTTATCAAGGACGATTTGTTCAAAGAAGAGTCATTCACTAAGGAGAAGATGAAAGACATTTATTCTCTTTACTTACGCTATTCTTGAATCTAATAAATAATATCTAGAGCATACCGAGTTTGATAAAGATATGGAGAAATGTCTAGGCACATGGACACATGCTACTTCCAACACAACAATTCCAAGAGGCATGGAAATAGCAGAAGCATTGAAAAGATTCAGACATTGAATCCTCAAATCAGTGGCCCCCCTAAGCTATAATCAGATGTCTCTACTTATAGCTCTTCTTTCTCTTCTTCTATTTTTAGTGATCAATCTCCTTGTAATTTAATTAAGGACTTTGTATTGTGCATTTCCTTAATTAATATTTTGGTTAAAAGAAATGGTTACCAAATGTAACCACTTTGTAAGCTATTTATTGAGCTCTCCTCACCATTTTCCAAGGGGCTGGAACTCTAATCATTTTTGAAAGTGTAGAAGGACTTAAAGCTATCAATACAAGAAGATTTTCCCTTCTTATTTCTATCTGTGTTTATTTATTCCCTCTTGCCTATCTAAATCTATTGAATCATTAATCTATTTGCATTAAGAAGCTTTGTATTCTTGTGGATGTCATCTCTGGAACTTTGTGTCTACAAAATAACATCTAGTGGTTTTAATATGAATGATTCTGTTCTATATATTGTCATTTCTCAACATTTATAAGGAACTATTTTTCTATCTATACTTCCTAAGAAGTGATATTCTACCTTTTCCCTTCATTATTTCTTCTGTTCTCTTGTATTGATAATCTATGTCTTAGCATTAAAACACTTTCATGATATCAGATTTCCTCATCAAATTTGGAAAGTTGTACATTTGTAAATAGTTGTGCCATTTGCTTTCAATAAGGGAACCTCTCCCATTAAAGAGGAGGGACTTTTGTCCCCTGACTGTTGCTTTCATTAAAGTCCTAATTTTACAACCAACAATTTTTGGTGACTCTACTGGGGATTCGTTTTAATGAATTCCAGTTTTCAAAAAGAACAATTTCTTGATCATTGCTGATTTGGCGACTCTAAGATTTACTCGAGGAAGAAGGGCTCTTGGAATTGAAGATTCACAATTTCAACTCCTGGAGTAGCAAGGCTTTCCCCTTCCTTCAACAAGGAGAGATAGAAGGACTCGTTCTGCAAGCACACCACCTATTGAGGATAGAGCTTTTGGGAGTGGTGTCCCTCAAGAGCAACCCAGCCCTAATCTTCATGCTTTGGTTCTTGTCGGTGTTTCAATTCCACTTCAAGTAATTTTTCCAAGGATGGAAGTTCCATTACCTTGGGGCCAACGAGTTGGGCCTCTTTCCCTTCCTCAACCTTTGCATGAGTTACCTAGGGGTAACAGAAAGAACTTTCCCAATTTCAGAGGCAGATGGCAAGGTACATCCTGATGAACACATTACAGCCTTCATAGTTACATGTGGAGTCCTTGGAGTTGAACATGAGGATGTCTCTATGAGGATTTTTGTGGATAACTTTACAGGACAATGCAACAGATTGGTTTTATCATCTCCCCGCTGGGGCCATCACCAATTGGACTACCATGAGAACTAGATTTGAGAATCATTTCAAACCTGCTGAAGATGTGCATGCTTTGCTAGCCTCAGATTTCTCAAATCAAGAAAGAACCACAGGAGCCCATGAGAGAATTTGTGGCCAAGTTAAATAAGCTGATTAACAAGATCCCACAAGACACCCAGCCTATGGATAAAATTCAAAAATGTTTCTTCCTAAACGCTCAATTTCCTGAAGTAAGCTATGCACTAAGAAGAGCTAATCTTGCAACTTTGGATGTTGATCAGAGATTAGTCGTCAGTGTTGAAGATGACCTGATCATGTCTGGTAAATTGAAAAGAGATCCTTTCAAATCTAAAGCTTCTTCTTCCTCTTCCTCTACTCCTGGAGCTAATGCATATCAGTTAGTACAGAAGCTTATCTAATGACCTCATTGCCATCAAGAAATAATTGGCTCAGCATGCTCCTTATCAAGATGTTCCAAGGAGGAATTTTCAGCCTAGAAACCATTTTCCTTCTTCTTAGAAAAGGCTGGAAATTTAAGGACCACCCATCAAGGTCCCTGTTAATGCAACTTGTGAGGTTGAAGAACCTGATGATGAAGAAGTTAATGAAGATTTTGAAGAACCTGAAGAAGAGGCTGATGAAGAACTGGAAGAACTTGATGGGTCTCAAGTTAATTTCCTCACCACTGAGGGTGTTGATGAGGAAGATGATTATGATGAAGTACTAGCAGATGATGAAAAGTGAGTCATATGTTGTTATGACTCGTGAGCAAACAAATAAGAAAGAAAAATTGATGTAGCCTCACTAAGAAGTCTAAGGAGTATCCCATGACTATTCTAGTAATTGCAAGAAGAGGATCTCCTATTCCCACTACATCCATGCAAAAGGTGAGTTCTGCTAATTCTTCTTCTCCTATCTCCTACTTCTAAAACTGTCTTTTTCTCCAACCTCCCAAACTTGATAAACCAAAAATTCTTAGTGATAATATCCCCATCCACCCCTGTATATTTTGATATCATCGACCATCTCATAGAAGAAAAAAATCTAGAGCTTTCAGAGGTTGAGTATTATCAGACCCATCCAAAATCCTTTACCAAAATGGTCCACTTTATCAATTCCCATTCCAAGATTTCACCTAAAACTTCTAAAGTTATTTTTCGTAATCCATCCTCTGCACCCCAACCAAATCTTCTGGTCTGTAGTCATCTCACCTGATGAGAAAATCAAGCCATTTTATGTGACCCTCATCATAACAGGCCATAGACTCAGCAACTATCGTCATAGACCTCAGGAGCTTCAGACAATGTAATGCCTACTAAAGTGGCCCACACTTTGGGTCGTACTCTCTCACATGCATTTATGGTTCTTGTTATTCTATGGAGAGTAGGGAGGTGTCTTTGGTCAGAAGAATTAAGGATGCCCAAGTAGCTTTTGTTGCTTTACCATAGAAGAAGGTTTTAGCTACTATTTTGGTCGCTGATATCCCTTCCTTCATATGGTATCAGCCAAAAGATGTGGGAGGAGAAATTCAAATGGTGACATTTCCCACAAGATGTTGAGTAGAAATTTCTTTAAGGATATGGGAGGACAAATTCAAATGGATTGGTCACATGCCCTTATACCAATTAATGGAAAGATTAGGAAGATGCTTCCCGAGAAACAATCTGAATATATTGTGCGAAAGATGGATGATCCCAAGGCACAAATACTTTATGAAGATATTGGGCATGGAAACTACATGATCATGTCTCAAGATGAGGTGGAAAGTCATAAAGTAGTACCCCATGATCCTAATAGAATTTGGAATTTGGAATTTGGAATTTGGAATTTGAGGGAAGTTGTTCTTCAGCTGGCTCTGGGGCCGGTGTGGTATTAATATCTCCTGAAGGGAAGATTCATCCTTTCTCCTTTAAGCTGCAGTTTGAAAATACAAATAACATAGAAGAATATGTGGCTCTCATCCTTGGACTAAACACAATAAAAGAAAGAGGTGTGAAGAACCTCCTGGTTCATGGAGATGTGGAACTAGTTTTTAAGCAAGTCAAACATATTTTCCAAGTAAATAATAGAAGTTTAAAGCACTCTAGGAATCTGTTCTAGGATTCTATTGAATTATTTGATGCTTTCTCTATTGAAGGAGTGCCAAGGGAGAAGAATGCTATGGCTGAATCCCTAGCTGTTTCAGGATCTCTGCTGATACCTCATCCTGATTTTTCTCAAGACAAATTCAACATTAAAATGATCCATAGACCAAGCGTACCAGATAACGTAAACAACTGGCAATTTTTCAATGATGATCAACATTTTCTCTCTTTCCTAGAACTTAAGGATAACTTTGATTAATTGTATTTTGAGGGAAGTGGCAATATGCCTTTAGAAAGTGTCTCTTCTAATGAGGAAGGTGGAAAAGAGGAGATGGATCAAGAGGGATGCATCAAAATCAAAGACAAAAATATCCCTAAAGGACTGGTGAGCTTGGAGGAATTGTTTGATAAACATGATATATATGTTAAGTCCAAAGCTTCCAAAGGACCTCAATAGTCTGCTGAATATGAAAAGATTAACATTGGGAACTCTACTGAACCCAAAATGGTGAACATTGGAAAGTGTTGTACCCACGAGGAGAAGAAGAAGGTGATGAACCTTTTGAAGAAGTACGTTGATGTCCTTGATTATTATTACAAAGATCTAAAAACTTTTCATCCAAAAGAAATGCAACATTTCATTCCCCTCAAACATGGGATTAATCCTTTCAAGTAGAAGCAAAGGCAGTACACTCCAAATATTGCTGACACCATTTTCCAAGAGATACAGAAGCTTTTGAAAGCCAAGATTATCTTCCCCATTCATCATTCAACATGGATTGCTAATATTGTGCCTGTTAGGAATAAAAACAGTGAGATTCAGATTTGTGTTGATTTCAGGAATCTAAATCAAGCTTCTTTGAAGGATAACTGCCCCTTACCCATGATGGACCAGGTGTTGCAAGTTGTTACGGGTGCAGAGATGTTTTCCATGCTTGATGGTTTCTCAGGATATAACCAAGTAGAAGTTAACATTGCAGATCAGGACAAGACTACTTTTACCACTCCTTGGGGTAATTTTTCCTACAAGAGGATGCCATTTTGTCTCATTAATGTTGGTGCCACATTTCATAGAGCAATGGATTTGGATTTTGGGAGTCTGAAAGGAAAATTCATTTTTGTGTATCTAGATGATTTGACTGTGTTTTCCAAATCTAGAGCAGATCACTTCCAGCTCCTAGAAATCGTTCTCTTGAAATGCAGAGAACATGGAGTCTCTCTGAATCTAAAGAAATTTGTCTTTTGTGTCACAAAGGGTAAGTTATTGGGACATGTTGTCTCTAAAGAAGGAATCAATATTGATCCAAAATGAGTACAAGCTATTCAGTAGATTCCTCTTCCCACAAGCAAAAAGGGAGTACACTCCTTCTTTGGTAAGATCAACTTCCTGAGAAGATTCATCCCTGATTTTACAGAGCTGACTTTGAACATTTCCCAAATTATGAAGGGAAAGTAGACATTTGGTTGGTCCTCTGAAGGAAAATAAGCATTTGAAGGCATTAAGAAAGCCATTTCTAAGACTCCTATCTTAGCATGTCCAGATTTTAGTAAATATTTTGTTATCTATTGCTATGCCATAGAGAGTACCTTGGCCGTTGTGTCGACTTAGAAAGATGCTGAAGATTATGAACTCCTAATTGCATTCATAAGTTATATTATGAAAAATCATGAGTTGAAGTATACTATGATGGAGAAACATACTTTCCTAGTAGTTAAAGTTGTTAAGTAGTTTCGATTTTACATTCTTAACTCTCACTCTGTTGTGCTTATGCCTAATATGGCTATTAAGTCTATTATAACACAACATAAGTTTGGAACCAAGAGGGGAAATTGGGTAGAAAAGCTTCAAGGGTATGATCTTGACATCAGACCAACAAAACTAGTTTGGGGTAAAGGCTTGTGTGAATTCATTGCCAAGGGAGCTAGTCATGAAACACCTCAGGATGAAGTTGATATCCCTATTTTTTTATTCCTTAGTTCAATAGATGAATGGTATGCTGATATTGCTCACTTTCTCACCTATGGTGAATGTCCATCTCACTTAACTGCCAAGGAGAAGAGAGATATCAAGCTAAGGTCAACATAGTACGTGTTATGCGAAAATACTTTGTTCAAACGAGGAGTGGATGGAAGATTCTTGAAGTGTGTTGACAAAGTGCAATAGAAGAAGTTGTTCTTAACCTTCCATGACCAATCTTGTAGGGGTCATTTCTCATCTGTCGTTACTGCTCACAAAATTCTTCGTGTAGGGTACTATTGGAGTACTTTGTTTAAGGATGCATAAAGGTGGGTTGACAAATGTGAAGCTTGTCAAACCTTTATGGGAAGACCAAAGTTTGTTACTTTGCCACTTAAGCCAGTTGTGATTGAAGAACCCTTTCAATAGTGGGGTTTGGATTTTATTGGAACACTTAACCCATATTCAAGTGCAGGACATACTCATGTGTTGACTGCCATAGATTATTTCACTAAGTGGGTAGAAGCCATCCCAGTTAAAAGTACAACTTTAGAGGTAGTATGTAATTTCATCAAAGAGAACATCTTGATAAGGTTTGGAGTACCAAACAAGATCGTGACTAATAAAACACCCTTCATCACATTAACCTAGCCATGGCCCCCTTCACTCCACTAATATTAATTTAATTAAATTAATTCATTATCCTCACCATATTTATTATTTAAATATCTTAATTAGGGATAATGTCCACATACATCTCACCTAGACACCTCATCAAGCCAACTCACCCTAAGACCTATTCTTAGTAAGTTGCCATAACTAACTAAGACTTACCCAAACCCTAAAAATCAATGCCTACATTCCCTCTAACCACATTCCCACATGCTTACAAGAAGCTTCCAGTCTAATCCATGGGTGAATGACACGAGATCCCAGAAAATCAAGGGGATCTGCCTAGTTTAGTAAACCTAGGAAATCCCACCTTGACCGACGCCGGTTACCCCTAACCATCGCCGGTTAAGCCGAAACCACCGTCAGTCACCTTTTAACTCCCCAAAACAACCTTATTTTGGAGGTTGGAAAACATTGGCACATTCCTGAGAGATATCGCATCTTCTGAGAATGAATTTCAGTGAGAACACACATGCAAGGAAGGAGATCAAGCATTTTCTCTTGCACAACCATCCAGTACATTCACCCCAGCAAGGATTTGATCCAACCAAGAAAAAAGGAATGCACATGCAGCCCATGCAGAAGCTTTCCTATGATTGGTGATCCTCTGCAGCCTTCAACCTCTTACCAGCACCTTCATTCCTCACTCGCAGGCGTCCAGAACTAGGTTCCAAGTAAGTAGAATAGTTTACTCCTTTGGTTCATTGGTTTCATCATTATATTGTCATCCTTTGTTTCCTTAGCCACCCATTGACCTCCATTCATACTCACCCCTCCACATACCCATTAAAACCTCACCAAATCCCACCCAAACCACCTAATACCTCATTCCAACCAATCAGGTCCTTTGTGTAATCACAAGGGAGATCCTAAAACTCATTTTGTGGCATTCCCAGTTTTCCACAGTAACCGGCACCAGTTTCCCCAACCGGCGTCGGTCACCCTTAACCGGCATCAGTCTCTGTATTCACCAATACAACCCAGAACAATGACCTATCCACCTATTCCCACATCACCCTTGTTCACCTGTGATCTACCTGAGACCTCTGTCAGACCTGCAGAGACCCAGAACCAGTTACTTGACCTTCAGATCTTATTTTAACTTAGCCTGTTAGATTAGATCTTTCTTATTGTATTTTGGATGAGATACCCAAATCATTTTAATTACAATAGGATTTACTTTATTACCTGCATTAAATTGTTTTAAACAGTGGACTGACAGCCGTCTAGGAAGTATCACACTTCCCAGATCTAGCACACGCTAGGTAGTTCACTGCACATATTGTTTAACTCTTTTTGGTGGTCTTGCTTTTCATTACAGGTAGTTCCTCCTAGCCAAAAGGAAGCTCTCACAATCAGCTGTGGATTCAGAAGTTATACGCGCACAACAACCAATCAACCAGCATTCAATAGGTATTCCTCCTATGCCCGTTACCCTATCTGTTTTGTCAATATTTCAAAGAAATGTCTAAGAATCAGGTGAAACATTTTGGCACGCCCAGTGGGACCCATCCGAGGTTCTTTGCATTTTATTCATTCCTAGGAAAAGTTGTGTGTTTGTTTCCCTTCTGAAAAGCATACACATTAATTTTCTTCCTTGGTAACCCTCTTTTTCTTTCTATTTTCTCTAAAAGAAACCTTTCTTTTGGTGTACTTAAAAAGAATCATTTCTTCTTGTTTTCTACATTTTAGTGAAAGAGCATCCCTCTTCCTATTCATCCATTTGTGTCATCAAACTTCATATTTCGATTTGGGCTTAAAATAAGTGCATTGCATTCTAATTTATCACATTAGCTCACATTAATTGAGGGCAACCTATATGTTGGAAGTCATTCCCAGCTGATGGTTGACAAATGAATCATAGAAAGCACATCTTTCTCTCTCTCTCTCTCTCTGAGTCTTGCCAAATTGCAAAAATTCAAAACAAATACATATTCTTAAACAACATCTTTCCTGGGAATGCCTGTCAATGATCACACTGATATGAGGATTGGCAGGTACTCCCCAGCTCGCTGCTCTGTCGAGTCATACTTTAGAGTGAAGCCTGCCCCCACCATAACATACCTGAAACCTCACCTTTTAGATCTCCTTCTTTGTAGGAAGCCATCCTCACCAAAAAATTCTATTCTATAGTTCATGAGTCAGTCCTTAAATAACATAAGCTAAACAAACATAATAGAAAAGGCACTCTTAGGATCACATTTTTCTTAGTGTTTCTGCTTGGCTTGCATTTTGAGGTGAGAGGTCACGTTCTTCATTTATTCTTGTTTATCCTTACATGCTCCTCATCATAGTTGGTGTATTCCGGCTTCATCTGAGTGTGCCTGGACCATATTCTCATCATTCTCAGAATTCTGGGTTTGATTCCACATCAGATTTTAATTCACAACCATTTTCCTTTCATCACTGTTTCAATTTCATAGTGACCGGTGTCGGTCCAGTGACCATCGTCGGTTACCCTCTCACCGTCTGTCATTCGGTTATACCCAACCAGCGTCGGTTCAGGTCCTTTTGTTAACCTACCCAAAAGGACATTTATTCATCTTCTTCAACTTTTCAGAGTCCCTGTCACTACTATCATTCCCATTGGCCTTGTAAAACTCATCAGGTTTGGCATACCTGTCAGATTTGACCTTATCACCTTGTTTTTCACTCACTGTCCATTTCCCACAGTGACCGGCCGTGGTTACCTGTGACCAGCGTCAGTTTACCCTAACTGACATTGGTTAGCCTGTGTCATTTTCAAGTCAACATTTGGTACCTAATCCACTTTTTACCACCTATTTCACCTGTCCCTGTATGTTTTTCTGTGTCATTTACAGAGAAGTGGCCTAACCTGATCAGTACTTGGTTCACATGGTGCTGACCCAAAGACAAGCAAGTGCACTCATATTCCATGCTAGTTGTCAACCACTCCCACCTAGTCCTTCACCACCTTCCATTTTATCAC
Organism: Taxus chinensis; assembly: GCA_019776745.2. Taxonomy (NCBI): domain Eukaryota; kingdom Viridiplantae; phylum Streptophyta; class Pinopsida; order Cupressales; family Taxaceae; genus Taxus; species Taxus chinensis. Next base: position 746,493,798 of record CM034146.1, read on the forward strand.
CCAGCCATGGATCCTATCCAACCTATCACTATCGCTACCAGAGATGAGGAGTTCACATGACTCCTTGACCAAAACCCTACTCACCTTGCAGTTTTATCTTTCCCACTCATCCACTCGAGATGCCTCAGGTCAGTTGATATATGACATGCCTGTATCTATCCCCCTGACTCTCGTTCCCACTCCTGCGTCAGCCCCAGCTGGCTCCGTGCTTGCCCGCATCTACCTTACCCCCAGTCATTTCACAGCTAGGTCCTATACCCGCTATGACTGCCACATCTGCTACCTCCATTGCACCCGCCACATCCACCATACCTTCGACAACCACCCAAAACACAACCTCATCTACCCCTAATGTCTCGCATATACCTGTAGCTACATTACCACCTCCGGTGTCAGTTAGCCCTACCCCTTTTCAGAATGTGGTCCTTTCCATTCCACAATCGTTAGCCCCCATTGCCACTAGGGTTACCACGACCCTTCCACCTCCATATACATACTATCAGCAGCCTCCTATTTCATCTATTATTCACTCTGGGTACGTACCCCCTATTTCACTACCTTCTTCTCAATCAACCTACATGGCAGCACCATATACTGGAGTGCCACCCCCGTTATATGCCCAAAACCAACCCTCTCATGCTATAGGAGGCACCCAATCATCACAACCTACCAATGACCTAATCAAATTGATGTTGGACAAGATGCAGACATTGGAGGCATCAGTTTTGGCTCCCGCAACACTCTCACCTACGATGAGATTTGCAACGAGCCCATCCACCCATCCATTCCTATTCGTCCATACCCTGTACATTGGGAGATGCCTAAATTCAACCACTTCAATAGCAAGGAAGACCCGCAACAACATTTGTGGTCGTTCAAACATGGGTGCTACCTAATCGCGCACGATGATGCTTTGCTCTTGAGGACCTTTCCCATGTCTCTGACTGGACCTGCGTTAGATTGGTATAGTGGGTTACCTAGACACTCTATATTTTCATTTAATCAGGTAGCCCAAGCCTTCTTGGATCATTTCTCCATCAATATCATCAAGAAGGTTACCATGACTGACCTATACTCCACGCGTCAGTATGAGGATGAATCTATCATAGATTTTGTTGCTCGCTGGCGTAGCCTGATTAATCAGCTCACCTTCCAACTACCACAAATAGAACTCATTGAGCTCTTCACATGGGCTTGTGCTAGACATATCTCACTAACCCTGCAGGTCCAAACCTTCCGAACATTTGATGAAGCATTCACCATGGCATGAAAGTTAGAGATTTGGGCCATCGAAGAGAAGAAAATCCAATTACACAATAAGAATTTGAAATTCAAGTCGAATGATACCTCTTCTTCTTCCAAACCACAGAATAATTATTCAAAAGCTAAGGGCATAATGCTAACGTAGTGGTACTCAAGGCCAGTGTTGTGAGCTCATCCATCAAATCAGGCTACCCCCTCATCTAATCTCTCACCCATCCAGACTTTTCAATTCAGATGAGAACAGCGGAAATACACCCCAATCGGGGAGCCTTACTCTTTTGTCTTAGAAAATCTTATCAAAGTGGGGCCATCACCCTTCTACCCATAAAACCACACACTAGTTTTGACCCTTCTCACCCCATGCCCACATGGTATAAAGAACATGAATTCTGTAACTATCATCGAGTAAAGGGTCATAGTGATGGTAATTGCATCACTTTCAAAAACATTGTCCAAGAAATGCTTGAGAAAGGTGAGTTAACCATGGATAATCCTAATGCACCTACCAACCAAAACCTACACATCTTCAAGAAACCATTTCCTAATCATGCCCCTTGTCTGATCAAACCGGTGAGGCCTCAACTCATGATACCCATACCCGCGAGGTCCACGCTATTTTTAGTGACACACCTGTTGCTTCCCAGTTACCCCATATTCCATCCATAGAGGAGATTCTAGCCCAAAATCCTCCTTCCACATCAGAACCAACCTCCCATGTTCCTTCACCCACAGAGGAACACCTTTCACCTCCTTCCTCACCTATGGAGGAGTCTTCCACTAACATCGAGACCATTTCACCTTTGGCTTCTCCACTTAGAGAACTGATACCCATAGTACTTCTTTAGTTCAGTGTCGGAGGATACTTGTTTTCCTCCTCCACCCACATAGAGGAGCTCCCATCATCTCCTCCACCTATAGAGGAGCACCTATCATCTCCTCCACCTATCATAGACCTAGTTGAGATACCTTTTCCTCTTGGTGAGCATTCTCCATCAGCTACCCAAGATCCTGTAGACCTACTTTCAGCTCTCTTACCCACGGAAGCTGAAGCTAGCCAATTCCCCATCTCTAAGACACATTTTACAGGAATTTACATTAGGTCCTCATCAATAGTCCACCTACAGACAGTGTCATTCTCACAGTTTGGTCCAATCACCTTAGTTTATGTGGATAGAGCCTTACTTTGGGGGATTCTTTTACTTCCTATCTCAACGCAGATGTAAATGTCACTTGTTGATACCTCCACTATGGTTACTTTTGAATATTGACCAAGGATTCCTGAACATCAACCACCTCTAATGAAGACTTCTTCCACAACACCTTTCATAGCTCAAGAGTTTACACCCTTACCGATAACCCAAAGCCTACATGTAATGGCCTTATAACCACACTCCAACAACAATGGACTGAATTTTTTCCTACTACCACTTTAGGATGGTTCAGCCCAACCAGGTGGTTTGAAACACTAGGTGATAATATGAAAAACTCATGGGATTTATTAACTGAAATTTTTTCTTGAAGAATTTGGTAAACAATAGAAGATATGCAGATCTCATGATCGATATCACAAAGCTATCCCAAGGAGAGAAGGAGAAGATAAGGTATTATCATGCTCGTGTTCTAGAGCTAAGGAGGAAGCTCGATGCCCATATTCGAAAGGAAGGAATTAGCATGGATGGGTTGATGAAATGGCATGGATAATCTCCTATGTAAAAACTTCATTCTTGGGATGAAGCCAGAGATCAGACAACGAGTGAAGTATGACCGCCCAGCTACCATTGAACAAGCAAAGGAGATTGCAAGAAGGCAAGAAGAAAGCATGGAAGAGGAGCCCAAAGAAATTGTTGCTAAAGTAGAGCCTACACCAGCACCTTTGGTCCAGAATCCACAACCACTCTCGGTGAGCACAAATATTTCTCCTAGTACATCTACTGAGTATGAAGATCTGCTCAAGAAGATGGGTCAGTTAACTATTAATCTTCTTCAAGGAAAGGAATTTAGTTCTCATGGGAGGAGATAGAGGTCCAAAAAGAAATATTTCTGAAGTTGTATGTTATGGTTGTTATAAAAAGGGTCATTATAAGTATAATTGTCTAGATAGAGCTTCTACATCTGGTAAAGGAGATAATGATAAAGGAAAAGCACCTGTGAATTCTTTTGATGTAGTAGATAAGAGCATAAATAATGAAGTAGATGTGTTTGTAACAAAAAGAAAGAAAGAAAAAGATAATCAAGATGGAAATGATCCTAAGAAGATGAAAGAAGAAACTAGTAAGAAACATAGGAGAAGAAAGTTGGGTGTGCAGGATTTTCTGATTTCACAGGGGCAAGGACCATACTCCATCTTGGAAGATCTGTCCAAAAGGCCTGCAAATATTACATATGGTCAACTCTTGGCTATGTCTTCTGAGAAGAGGCGGGAGCTGCGAAGTGGACTCAATGCTCGATGAAGGAAGGAGGTTGAGGTCCCTGTTTTGGAGGCAGAGGCGGATCCCTATGCTCCACAAGCTGAGGTATTATGTAATGGTATTTCAATTCATGATGTCTTAGTTGATGGAGGTGCTGCAGTTAATGTAATGACCGAGTCTGTAATGAATATGTTGGGTTTAAAAATTGATCACCCTTCAACACTTATGTTAAGGTCATTAAATAAGGGAAAAACTAAACCAGAAGGTGTAGTTTCAAATGTGGCAATATCTGTTATGGGTGTGGTATGTGTCTAGTAGACTTTCAGGTGATGAAAAATGGTACTATTGCGTACCCAATTTTGCTGGGAAGACCATGGCTAAGGAGAGTTCATGCAAGAAACTACTGGAATGAAGGTTTCATGACACTTGGATGTGGTAGAGAGAGGGTGAAGATAAATGTGATCCCTCGACATCATAAGGCAGAACCTGTGGATTCAAGTGATGAAACTGATGATTGGACATCCTCTGATTACTCTAGTACCAGTGAAGTGGACACTGAAGATGAAGAAAGTGAGGTGGATGTTTCAGTCATGGATATCCTTCCAGTCACACCAACTCATGACCCCATAAAATTATCTGAAGAAGAAGTTGATGATCGTCTCCAACAAATAAAGATTGGTGATGCTGTGATGGAGAGTGGGAAGGAATGCTACCTCCAGCTCTTTCGAAGTTACATACACCTATTCACTTTTGATTACAAGGAACTCCGTCAATTAAATTGGGTAGAACATTGTATTGAGCTGGTAGATGGTACTAAGCCCATATAAGCAAATGCCATATAGAATGAATCCTAATTTTTCTAAAACTGTAAAAGAAGAAATAGATAAGTTGTTTGATGAATGATTCATATTTGTTATGGAGAATTCAGAATGGGTTTCTCCCATTATGATCTCAATAAAAAAGAATGGGAAGCTATGCATTTGTGTTGATTACAGGAAGCTCAATAAGGCAACAAAGAAGGATCATTACCCTCTTCCATTCTCAGATCAGATCTTGGACGAAGTAGCTGGCCAGGAGTGCTATAGTTTTGCTGATGGATATAGCGGATACAACCAAGTTCGTATAGCAGAGAAAGATCAGCTGAAGACCACGTTCACCACTCCTTGGGGAACGTTTGCTTATAGAGTTATGCCTTTTGGGTTGTGTAATGCTCCAGCAACGTTCCATCGTTTGATGAATAGGGTGTTCGAACCCTACATTGGGAACTTCATCAGAGTATTTCTGGATGATTTTTACATCTATGGGAGCAAGATGGACCACCTGCACCAGATGGAGACAACATTTCAAAGGTTAGATGAAGCACAAGCCTCACTAAACCCTACAAAGTGTGTCTTTGGATGTTCTAAAGGCATTTTGTTAGGGCATGTTGTATCCAGAGATGGTATTGGTACTGATCCTGATAAAGTTTCAAAAATCAAAGAGTTACCATTTCCTATGAATAGAAGTAAGTTGAGATCATTTTTAGGCCATGTGGGTTACTATAGAAGGTTCATCAAGAATTTCTCAAAGATTACACAGCCACTAACCCAGTTCTTGAAGAAGGATGTTACTTATGAACCAGGAAATAAGGCGCATGAAGCTTTTGGAAAACTGAAGGAAGCCCTGGTCTCTTCACCTGTTTTAAAGAATCCAGATTGGAGCAAGCCATTCATTGTGTACACTAACTGATGCCTCAGATGTAGCACTAGGAAGTACTACTTTGAGCCAAAAGGATGAAAATGGGAATGAACATCCAGTTTACTTTGGGAGCAGACAAATGAGCAGTGCTGAGGTAAATTATACTGTAACTGAAAAAGAGGCTCTAGCTATCATTTTTGCTGTAAAGAAGTTTAGAAATTACTTGCTAGGGCAGAAATTTATAGTTGTAACAGATCATCAAGCTCTAAAATATATTGTAAATAAGCCTAACCCATCAGGGAGGATAGCAAGATGGATAATTTTGCTACAGGGAATTTGAATTTGATATTATAGATAGGCCAGGAAAGAAGCATGTCAATGCAGATGCACTCTCTCGAGCCTATGATGGTTTAGGTTCATCTTGTGATGATGATGATTTCCCATGATGCAACATTGTTATCCCTTGACACAATCCCTAGTGAATACATAGATATTTGGAATTATCTGAATGAATTCAAGTTTCCTGATGGTGCCAATGCAAAGACTAAGAGGAAGATTACTCAAGCCAGTCGTCCATATTCTATTCTGCATGGAGTATTATTTTGAATAGGACCTGATGGACAGTACAAGAGGGCAGTTGGACGTGATCAAGCGAAGGAACTGCTAGAAGAATTCCACAATGGTACATGTGGAGGGCACTTCTCTGGACAACTTACAGCAAAGAAGGATCTTGGATGCAGGTTATCACTGGCCCACTCTTTTTAAAGATTGTTATAATTATTGTAAGACATGTGATATTTTTCAAACACATGGTAACCGTAAGACTTCATCAGCTCCATTATGTCCTATTCTTCCACTTGGTCCCTTTGAAAAGTGGGGAATAGACATTGTAGGTCCACTTCCAACTACCCCACACGAAAATAAGTATATTGTAGTTGCCACAGATTATTTAACCAAGTGGGTTGAAGCTAGGCCATTGAAAACATCTTCTATGGATGAAGTGGCAAGGTTCATTTATGAACGCATTGTCACCAGATTTGGTTGTCCATTAGAAATTGTGACAGATCAAGGAAGCCACTTCATTAATGAGGTGGTAGAAGCCCTAGTCAATAAGTTTTCTATTAAGCACAGGAAGACAACAACATACAAGCCAAACACAAATGGACAGGTTGAACGAACAAATTTTGTGTTGTGTCAAATTCTAGCAAAAGATGCAGCCTTGCAGGTACATAAATGGGATAAAAGGATTCATGCAGCATTATGGGCATATAGGGCAACATCAAAGTCAGCAACAAGATACTCCCCATTTCAGTTAGCTTATGGCATTGATCCAGTTCTTCCTATTGAGTTTGATATTCCCACTGTGAGAGTTATGAAAAATGAAAGGATGGATGAAAGTGATTCAGTAAAAGAAAGGTTAGTATATCTTCATTTGCTAGAGGAAATGAGGGAAATAGCAAAGGATACATGCTATAAGAAGACAATGAAGTAGAAGGAATACTTTGATCAAAAGATCCGTTGGTCTCCATTTCATGTGAATGACTTGGTTCTAGTATATGATTCCAGATAAAAAAAGAAAACGGATAAAATTTCTTCCAAAATGGATGGGGCCCTATAAAATAGCAGCTGTGCATGAAAATGGTACATACCGACTGGAGGAATTGGATGGCACTCCCATTACAAAATGGGTCAACCACGACAAGTTAAAGATTTTCCAAGAACCAGAATAGTCTACTCCGAGGACGGAGTAGAAGATAGGAAGGGAGAAGATGTCGACACTAAAATTTTCCTCCATAATTTCTATTTCATTAATGTATGTATTAGGAATTGGATGTTGTTAAGTATAATTAGTAGTAGCATTCGATAGAAGATAATGGTGTTGCCGGTACAACACCACCAATAATGTATAGTACGGTAATAGTCAAAAGTACAATAGGAATGTTGTGGTAAAAAGTAAATATTTGTCATAAGTGGTCCAGTAATGTTAAAATGTCAAAGTTATGGTAAGTAGAGAAGTAGGGTCTACATGATTAACAATTACAAATATTATATTGGTAATAAGGACAAGGAGTGAGGTCATAAATATTTTATGTATTTTATTTGAAAAAAATCTAAAAATATGGAACCCATGTGAAATGATAAGGTTTATCTTATCTTAAAAGACAAGCTTACATGTACATAAAAGAGTTAAGGTATGAAATATGATTCATCGAAGTAGATTTCTTATCCTATCTTAGAGATAAGATGGATAAGCCTAGAAGTTCTAAAATAGAGAGGCCACCCCCCTCATTTAGCATAGAAGGAAGTAGTGAGAAATATTGTATGAGTAAGTGTGTAAAGGAAGCTCAAATAGGACTTTACGAAGAGCAACAGTCAGGGGACAAGAAGTCCCTCCTCTTTAATGGGAGAGGTTCCCTTATTCAGAAACGAACCTATTTACAAATATACAAAACATGATTTTCTGGTTAAACTTGGATATTACGAAAGTGTTTTCTATAAAGATCATCAATTACAAAAGGACTGAGGAATGAGAATGCGAGAATGAGCAGAAAGGCAACATGCAGAATTATAGTTAACAGAGTAATTCTTTATGTATGCGAAGTTACAGTGAATTGAAACAAGATCATTTGTATCATATAAATAAGATGAAATTTAAAGACACAAAGTTCCGTAAATAACAAGAACACAAAGTTCTACAGATTCATTAATCAAGGACACAAAGTTCCTTCTTGGTTATACAAGATCACCATGCTTGCAAAGTTGGAGAGTATGCAATCAGCGAGACTAACAAACTAGAGACAAATGATCTTCACAAAAATTAAATGAAAGCTTAGGGATAACAGAGATCAGATAGACAAAGAATGGAAAGCCCTTCTGTATTGATTTCTTTATGATCTATTTACACTTTCAGAAAATAAACCAAGTTCTTCCTCCTCAGAATGGCGTAGAGAGGCCATTATATAGCTTACAAATCAGTTACTCTTCGTAACCGCTTCTTTTAACTAAAGATTAGTTAAGGACTGCCAATCGCAATACCTCAACTTATTACAAAGAAAACGGAAAAAGAATGGGAAGAAGAGAAAAGAATAAGGAGAAGAAGACAGGTGGTCCGTTACTGGGAGGGACCCACTGACTTCAAAATCCGCTGCCTGAATTTCTTCAACGCCTCAGCTATGTCTCTGCCACGAGGGACTGACGTGTTGGCTGTAGACTGAGTCCAAAATCCGAGACACTTCTCCATCTCTTTATCAAACTCGACATGAGTATGATAATCTTTATTTGCTTCTTCAATGGCAGATTGAAGAGAGCAGATCTCCTTCATTTTCTCTTTGGAGATGGAGCTTTCCTTGAATAGATTATCTTTGACAAAAGCTCTGAATTGAGCTTTGATTTCTTGCAAGGAAAGGGGCACACCAGAAGTTTCATCCTGAAGATGACAATGTATATCTTTGAAAGCAGACACAACTAGTGTCTTGAAAGCCTCACCCTTCTGCCAGCTATTCTTCAGTTCTCCCAAAGCCTCCTCCAAGACTTTGATCTTCCACTCCACGCTGTAGACCCAGGATTTTGACAGATTATCCTTTACATCATCAAAAACCTTACTCGCCAGTAAAATGTTCTCATCTGTCTGTCCCATGAGGCGGAGGTCTACTATGCAACTGCTCCAAAGTTTAAGCTCTTTATCTATGATCCCAATAGTAGAGGAGAGCTTCTGTTGCAAATTGTTCACTTTTCCATGGAGTTTGAAAGCTTCATCGATGAAGTTCAACCCTGCAACAAGCATATCATCCACCATGGCTTCCATAGCTCTGCCATAGACGGAATACTTGTGCATGTCTTTGATACTCTGTACTTCATCTTGGCTCAAAATTACAGGTGGTGGAAGAGTAGTCAATGGGGTAGGGTCCAAAAATTTGTCCTTAGACAAAAGGGATTTGATGAAACTTGTGAGAATCTGGGCCTGTTCCTCCAACTGTTCAATAGTTTGCTGCCCTTTCTCTACCCTCCCAATGACTCTTGTGACTGTTTCCTGGAGGTTATGTATCTCTCCTTCAGGGGTAGACTCTCCCATTGGAATTCTTGAGAGTTCTAGGTCAGATACCTGCAAGTCCTGCTCTGATTTGTCTGCTGTAGGCTTAGCAATCTCCAGGAATTGCTGACCCTGAGCATCAGACACTATCCTGGAGGTAATTTTGGCTTTTTGGCACGAGAAGGAGTAGTGCCTAACAAGGCTGCCACAGCATCAAAATTTGGTCCTGAGCTCCGAGAGGAAGATTTCCTCTTCCTACTGTCAACAAGAGGTTGCACCCACGCAAAAGAGGAAGAGGAATCAGCAGGAGGGGCAAGAGGACCAAGAGACAGAGAGCTCATGACACTCAAGGTTTACGCAGCTGTTGATTCAAGTTGAGATGTGAGTGGGGCGCTTGAGACAATTGCAGCAGAGGAATCAATAGCACTTGGAAGTTCAGTGCTCTGGACCTCTTTGTCCTTATCAGTTGGATCTTCAGGAGCATTTGCAGGGGTTGGCATTTCACTCTCTTCACTTTCACTGAGAACAATGATGTTCTTTGGTCCCATAGGCAACTCTGCCTGCTTTTTCTGGAGATCTTCTTCCACAGGCTCCTTCTTAACCTCTTTTAGTTTCTTCTGATATACTTGGGTGGATGAAGAAGGAGTAGAAACTGCAGGTCCTTGTGTTGATGAGGCAGGAGGGGTTTGCACTGGTGTATCTGACCTTGGAATCGATGCTTCCCTCCTGGGTGTTGAAACATCCTTGGAGGAGGATTCTCCTGAGTGCCTCCTGAGCTCTCGAACCTTCTTATCAAACCATATCTTAGTTCTGACTAAGACTGGAGCTAGGATCTCAGCCAGATCATCTTTCTCTTTCCTGTTCCAATCCAAGTCCTCCAAGGGAGTGTGCTTAACCACATTGTCATACTCATATGAGTATAGATCAGAGTTGTCATCCTGGAGCCCTTCAGGAACTTGATACAAACCGAGTTCTTGGATCAATGGCAGAGAGAACCTGCCATAATGCCTTCTCCTGGCCTCAAAATCATCTGCACAGTCAGCCCAATAGTCCTCTGTATCTACCCTATGATGATAGATTATCTTGATGTTCTGCTCAATGAACTTCTTCAAGTCGAAGCAAGTTCTTGGCTTGAAGAAATGGACAGTGATAGGAACCAGGGCTCTTTCTATGTTCTGTGCATCCAGGGCTGTTTTACAAGTGTAATTTCCCAAAGAGATGGGAAAGTGCAAACCAGAAATCTTCTTGTCTCTGCAGGTTCTGTGCAATTTGTCCAACTGCCTGCATACTTCTATCAAGGCCATCTTATCACTGCAGAACATGGGAAGCCTCAGAGGAGTGCCCTCATAGCCAGCAAGTCTGATATAGGAGAATTTTCTGAATTGGATAAAATAAGCACCGTAGTGCGATATCAGATTCATGGCTTCATCAGAAAACCTCCTAGCAGTATCACCTTCGAGCAGCCTGACCACGTACATGGTGAAAGCATCATTTACTCTTCTGAAATTGCGATTGCTGGTCTCTAGGGTGAACTGCGGGCAGTAGGCATATACAGGATCATCCTTGTGAGCATCAATGTAAGAAAAACCAAACCATTGCCTTGATGCTGCCAGAGTATACATCAGGTAAGAAGTCATATAGAACTTCTTTGTTTGCTGTACATTGGACAGCTGCTCCGTCAAGTTCATGCTGATGATTTCCGCCCAGTTGATATTTTGAGTTCCCTCGCACACCATGCTGATGAGCGGGCACATCCAGAAGTGGAATTCGTTGGTAGAGGGTAAACCCATAACCCGAGCCAGTAGAATTATAAAATCCAACAATTCTTCATTGAAATCTGCCCGGAAAAGAGTTTTGGACAGACGAGATGCTCCCTTCTTAGGGTTCTTTAGCCAGGACTTCGCCACCCGCGCCTTGTATTTATCGCTGTCTTGATTGAACAGGGCCTGTGCTTGATCCTGGGAAACAACTATGGCATTATCCATCTCTGGAATCCTTAGTGCAGTGCTAATGGCGGCAGCGTCCAATTTGGCGATGAGTTCCCCGTGCACGTTGGTTAATTCGCTCGAATTAGGGTCGAAGTGAGCTCCGCATGAAAGCACTGTATCAGCACATTGCACCGAGATTGGGAAACCTCCAGCGAAAGCCAAGCCACTGTCGTGAATCATCTGCGCCATTGGTGTAGGGTTTGCATCTGCCATCCTTGCCCAAAAATCGTCGAAATCAAGGTGACGAGCTTCACTGTCCCCAATATTGGGAACGACAGATTCTAGTGGCGAGATTTGTTCCTGTCCCTGAAATTTGATCTTCATATTGATAGTAATTCGGAGGACAGAGCCGCAAATTAAACTCGGGAAGGAATTACAGAGGGAAGGGATACACGCGCAGGAAATTAGATTGCAAGGGTTCGAGCAAAGGATAGCATAGAAGCGAGTGTGAAAAATGCAAAGGGGGTTCGCTCGTTATATAGCCGTTTAGGAGAGAGAAAGACCATGAATGCGCACTTAATACATACCTACCAATTTGAATAAGCAGGATATTCGGGTAGAGCGGGAAAAATAAGCACGAATGGCACTTGGTTCATTTGGGACATGTGAGACGCGAATGCGCGAAACACGGGGCTCGGCCGATTCGGGCGAAGCAAGGAAAAGATGCACAAATTCCTTTTGGGACATGCGGGACAAAAGTGCGCGAAACACGCGACTCGGCCGGATCGGGCGAAAAGGTGACAAAGGGTCCGGAAGAGTTTGGGACATTTGGGACGCAAGTGCGCGAAGTATGCGGTTCGGGCGTTTCGGCCGAAAATGGAACAACTTGCACAATTTGACTTGGGACATTTGGGACGTGAAAGCGCGAAGTACGCGGTTCGGGTGTTTCGGCCGAAAATTGAACAACTTGCCTGATTGAACTTTGGGACATTTGGGACAAAAAGTTCCGACGGGCCCGAAAAAGACAAACTTCGGGGAAATCGGCCGATCGGGGAACAGAGCGCACTTTTGAACTTGGGACATGCGGGACAAAAATGTCCGACAGGCCCGAAAAACACACAAAATGACCCAAAAACGTAGATTTTCTCAATTTCTCGACTTTTCACACTACCAGTCGACAGAAAAGACACTTAAACTCAAAATTTTGAAAATTTCACTTTCTTAAGAGCAGGGAATTTTGAGTGGACAACAGCTGGCTCCTTCTGGGGATGACTTGGCATAAATTCAAGGAATGAGACAAGGCAAGAACTTAGACAAACTCAGGGAAGCAGACCAGTACCTTATCCATTGGGCAACGGAGTCAAAAGGCAAACCAATACAGAGGACAACACACCAAAACCAAAAAGGAAAGAAAAAACAAAAACGCTGTACAGAATATACAAAGGGACTCCCTAATCACCTATGACTTGAACAACTTCAAATACTGCCCACTATAAGGAAGTGGGAGAGGAGAACCATCCATGTAATCAAGGTAGAAAGAATTCTTACCAGCAAAGTGTCTGATCTTGAAAGGTCCGAGCCAAAGGGAATCAAACTTGCCATGGCTGCCACGAGGTTCATGCCTTTTATCCCATAACAACATAGTGTCTCCAACTTGGAAATCTCTGAACCTGGCTTTCTTATCAAATAGGACCTTTACCTTCTGCTGGTGAACAGATATCCTATCAGCAACCTCCAATCTGCTCTCATTCAATTGGTGAAGATACATAATTCTCTTATCCAAAGCATCACTGAAACTAGTATCTTCAATGGCCTTCATTAGATGCAAGGCTGGCAGCTCCACTGTTACTGGCAATTGAGCTTCTACTCCATATACCACTTGAAAAGGAGACATTCCAATAGCTCTCTTTGGTGTAATCCTGTCTGCCCAAAGAGCATCATAGAGCTTCTTGTGCCAGTTTCGTTGAGACTCATTGACTAACTTCCTTATAATAGTCACCAGATTTTTGTTAGTGGATTCTGCTTGCCCATTTCCCTGAGGGTAATAATCTGAAGAATGAGCCAGGGAGATGCCATACCCATAGCAAAAATCCATTATCTCGGTTGAAGAGAAATTCGAAGCATTATCTGTCACAATCTTGTTAGGTACGCCATACCTTACCAAGATGTTTTCTTTGATGAAGCTGCACACTACTTCAGAAGTAGTGCTCTTTACTGGAATAGCTTCTACCCATTTGGTGAAATAATCCGTGGCAGTTAGTACATGAGTATGACCAGTACTAGAAGCAGGATTAAGTGTTCCAATGAAGTCCAAACCCCACTGTTGAAAGGGTTCTTCAATTACAACTGGCTTAAGAGGCAAAGAGGCCAATTTAGGTCTTCCCACAAAGGTCTGACAAGCCTCACATTTATCGACCCACTTGGATGCATCCCTGAATAAGGTAGGCCAGTAATATCCTCCACGGAGTATCTTATGAGCTGTGACCGTTGATGAATAGTGCCCTCCACAAGCCTGATCATGAAAAGCTGAGAGTAATCTTTTCTGCTGTTCCTTGTCCACACATTTCAAAAATCTTCCATCTATTCCCCGTTTGAACAAGGCGTTTTCCCACAACACATACTGTACTGACCTTAGTTTAACAGCCCTCTTTTCTTTGGCAGTCAAATGAGAGGGGCATTCTCCATAGGTGAGAAAATGGGCGATGTCAGCATACCATTCGTCAACTGAGCTGAGAAACAGAACGGTAGGAAGGTCAACCTTATCCTCCAGCAACTCATGTTTAGCTCCTTCCGCAATGAGCTCACAAAGGCCTTTTCCACGAACCAGCTTGGTCGGTTTGATGTCAATGTCATATTCTTGGACCTTAGCAACCCAGTTCCCTCTCTTGGATCCAAATTCCTGTTGTGTGAGAATTGACTTAACAGTTGTATCTGGAACCAACACCATGGAATGAGAGTTGAGGATGTAAAAACGAAACTGCTTAACAGCTTTGACCACTGCAAAAGCATGTTTCTCCATCATGGTGTATTTTAACTCATGATCTTTCAGGATATAGCTCATGAAAGCAATTGGAAGTTCGTGCTCATTAGAATCTTCTTGAGTCAAAACAACAGCCAAGGTATTATCTGTGGCATAGCAATAGATAATAAAATCTTTGCTGAAATCAGGACAGGCTAAAACAGGAGTTTTAGCAATAGCTCTTTTAATACCTTCAAAGGATTCCTTTCCTTCAGAAGACCAACCAAACGTTTGTTTCCCTTTCATCATCTGAGAAATATTCAAAGTTAACTCTGCAAAATCAGGGATGAACCTTCTTAAAAAATTGATCTTACCAAAGAAAGAGTGCACACCCTTTTTGCTGGTTGGGAGAGGAATTTGCTGGATAGCTTGAACTCGTTCAGGATCAATCTTAATACCATCTTTGGAGACAATGTGCCCTAATAACTTCCCTTCTGTGACACAAAAGACAGATTTTTTAGGGTTCAAAGAGATCCCATGCTCTCTGCATCTCAGCAGAACTTTTTCCAAGTGGTCAAAATGATCCGCCCTTGTTTTAGAAAACACAGTCAAGTCGTCAAGGTATATGACAATACACTTCCCTTTCAAACTTCCAAAAGCCAGATCCATAGCTCTCTGAAAAGTGGCACCAGCATTAATGAGCCCAAAAGGCATTCTCTTGTAAGCAAAGGTACCCCAAGGAGTAGTGAAAGCTGTTTTGTGTTGATCTGCAGTATCAACCTCTACCTGATTATATCCCGAGAATCCATCAAGCATAGATAACATCTCAGATCCTGTTACTGCTTGCAAGACCTGATCCATCATAGGCAAAGGATAATTATCCTTCAAGGAAGCCTGATTCAGATTCCTGAAATCAACACAGATGCGGATCTCACCATTTTTCTTCCTAACAGGCACAATATTTGCAATCCATGTTGAATGGTGAATGGGAAAGATGATTTTGGCCTTCAACAACTTCTGTATTTCCTGAAAGATGGTGTCAGCTATTTTGGGGTTGTACTGCCTCTGTTTCTGCTTAAAAGGTTTAATTCCTGGTTTGAGAGGAATAAAATGCTGCATATCTTTTGGCTTGAAGGCTTTTAAATCCTCATAAGAATAAGCAAGAACATCCTTATACCTCTTTAAAAGATCAATTGCTTTTCTCCTCTCATCTGCTGTGCAACATTTTCCAATGTTCACTAGCTTAGGGTCAGTAGAACTCCCAATATTAATTTTGTCATGCTCAGCTGATTGCTGAGGTCCAGTGGAAGCTCTAGACTTCACATACCTGTCATGTTTATCAAATAGTTCCTCTAAACTCACCAATCCTTTAGGAATCTTATTTCCTTTGAGTTTGATGCACCCATCCTGATCCGTTTCTTCTCCTTGGGTGACTGCTTTATCAGA
Organism: Taxus chinensis; assembly: GCA_019776745.2. Lineage (NCBI taxonomy): Eukaryota > Viridiplantae > Streptophyta > Pinopsida > Cupressales > Taxaceae > Taxus > Taxus chinensis. The sequence continues at coordinate 746,509,509 of CM034146.1, forward strand.
AGGCACGTTTTCACGAGGCAGGTTGTCACTTCCTTCGAAATACAACTGTTCAAAATTACCCTTAAGTTCTAAGAAAGAAAGCAAGTGTTGATCATCATTGAAAACTTGCCAGTTATTTGTATTGTCGGGTACACTAGGTCGATGGATCATCTCAATGGTGAACTTGTCTTGAGAGAAATCAGGATGAGGAATCAGTAGTGACCCTGAGACTGCTAGTGAATCAGCCCTGCTGTTCTTTTCCCTAGGTACTGCTTCGATAGAGAAAGCATCAAGAAATTCAATGGAATCCCAAACCTGATTCCGGTAATGTTTCAACCTTCCATTTTTTACTTGAAAAAGGTTTCTGACTTGCTTTACAATCAATTCCGCATCACCACGAGCCAGAAGATTCTTTACACCTTGTTCTTTGGCCACTTGCAGTCCAAGAATGAGAGCCTCATACTCTGCTGTATTATTAGTATTTTCGAACTGCAACTTGAATGAAAAAGGATGTAGGCTTCCTTCAGGTGACACTAGTAGGACACCAGCTCCAGAACCAGCTGAGGAACAACTTCCATCAAACTCTAAAATCCAAACACCATTAGGATCTTTAGGAGACACTTTGGGGAGTTGAATTTCATCAGGGGACATAATCATGTAGTTACCATGTCCCATATCCTCATAGAGTATTTGTGCTTTAGGATCATCCGTTTTTTGCACAATATACTCAGACTGCTTCTCAGGCAGCAACTTCTTCATTTGCCCATTGACAGGTACGAGTGCATGTGACCAATCCATTTGAATTTCTCCACCCACATCCTTACAGAAGTTCCTACTTAGCAACATCCCGTATGAAGGAGGAATATCCGCTACTAAGATGGTAGCCAATACTTTCTTCTCAGGCAAAGCAGCAAAAGCCACTTGTGCATCTTTAATTCTTCCGACCAGGGGCACTTCTTTACTCTCCATAGAGTAACAAGATCCATAAGTGCGTGTGAGGGTCAAGCCTAAGGCATGAGCTACTTTAGCGGGCATCACATTATCTGAGGCTCCGGAATCTATGACACAATTACTGAGCCTATGACCAGCTATAAGAAGTGTTACATAAAATGGTTTGATTTTGTCATTAGGCGAGGTGACAGCGGCTACCAGACTAGGCTGTGGTGCAGAAGAAGGAGTGGGCAAAAGGCCTTTAGAGGTGGTCTTAGAATGGGAATTGACAAAGTGAATCATTTTAGCAAAATCTTTGGGATGGGTTTGATAATACTCAGCCTCTGAGATTTGAACCTTGGTCTTTTTCAGGTGATCAATAATATCAAAAGACCCAGAAGTGGACGGGCCATCATCATTTGAGATCCTAGGTTTATCAACTTTAGGGGAAAAAGAAGTAACTTTAGTAGCATAATTGACAGGGCTCACCTTTGGTGTAGATGAAGTGGGGATAGGAGATCCCCTTTTTGCAATTACGGGGATAGTTGCCGACTGCTCCTTAGATTTCTTGATGGGCTGCGTCACTTTCTACCTCTGATTTGTCTACTCTCGAGTCATGACAGCGTATGATTCGCTATTCATGTCCGCTACTACTTCATCATAGTCATCTCCATCATCAATGCCCTCAGTGGTGAAGAAATTTACTCGAGATCCCTCAAGTTCCTCTGCTTCATCATCTACTTCTTCAACGAGCTCCTCGCAAGCTTCATCATCCTCATCATCATCTGGTTCTTCAACTTCACAGGTTGCATTGACAGGAACTTTAACAGGAGGTCCTTCAAGTGCTAATCTTGTTTGAGAAGCAAGCAAACGATTTCTAGGATGAAAATTTCTCCTTAGAACGTCTGCATAAGGAGCATGCTGGGCCAATTGTTTCTTTATGGCAATGAGATCATTCGCAAGTTTTTGAACCAATGGATCAGTATTCGGTCCAGGAGTTGAAGAGGAAGAAGAAGCAGTTTTAGATTTGGAAGGGTCTTTTCTCAACTTCCCTGACATGATTAAGTCATCTTCGAAACTTATAGCAAGAGTTTGATCCTCAGTCAACGTTGCGAGATTAGCCCTTCTTAGTCGCATAACTAAGTTCAAGCGATTGAGCATTTAGGAAGAAACATTTTTGAATTTGATCAACAGGTCGGGTAGTTGGCGGAATTTTATTAATTAGCTTGTTGAATCAAGCCACAAATTATCTCATGGGATCTTGTGAATCTTTCTTTATCTGAGAGATTTGAGCTAGTAAAGCATGCACATCTTCTGCTAGCTTGAAACAGCTTTCAAACTTAGTTCTCATTGTGTCCCAGTCGGTGATAGTGCCAGCCAGAAGGTGATAGAACCAATTAGCAGCATATCTTGTAAAGTCTTAACGAACAGTCTCACGGAGACGTCTTCATGTTCGACTCCCAGAACTCCACATGCAACTATGAAGGCTGCGATGTGTTCATCAGGATGCACTTTGCCATCACCTTTGAATTTAGGAAAGTTCTTCCGGTTACCTCTGGTAACTCATGCAAAGGTTGAGGAAGAGCAAGGGGCCCGACTGATGACCCCAGGGACAATGGTGCAGCCATCCTTGGAAAAATGGCTTGGAGAGGAACTGCAACACCAGCAAGAATCAAAGCTCAAAGATTAGGACTAGCTGGCTCTAAAGGAATACCACCCGTAGGAACTCTATCTTGAACAGGTGGAGTGCTTGTTGAGCGTGTCCTTCTATTTCTTGTTGAAGGGAAAGGAAAACCCTGCTGCTCCAAAAGCTGAAACTGAGAATCTTTAATACCAAGGGCCCTTCTCCCTCGAGTAAAACGTAGAGTCACTAGATCAAAGAATGATCAAAAATTATAGAACTGGAATATGATTTTCCCCAGCGGAGTCGCCAAAAACTGTTGGTCGTCAAATAGGACTTTACGAAGAGCAACAGTCAAGGGACAAGAAGTCCCTCCTCTTTAATGGGAGAGGTTCCCTTATTCAGAAACGAACTTATTTACAAATATAAAAAACATGATTTTCTGGTTGAACTTGGACTTTACGAAAGTGTTTTCTATAAAGATCATCAATTACAAAAGGACTGAGGAATGAGAGTACGAGAATGAGTAGAAAGGCAACATGCATAATTATAGATAACAGAGTAATTCTTTATGTATGCGAAGTTACAGTGAATTGAAACAAGATCATTTGTATCATATAAATAAGATGGAATTTAAAGACACAAATTTCTACAGATTCGTTAATCAAGGACACAAAGTTCCTTCTTGGTTATACAAGATCACCATGCTTGCAAAGTTGAAGAGTATGCAATCAGCGAGACTAACAAACTAGAGACAAATGATCTTCACAAAAATTAAATGAAAGCTTAGGGATAACAGAGATCAGATAGACAAAGAATGGAAAGCCCTTCTGTATTGATTTCTTTATGATCAATTTACACTTTCAGAAAATAAACCAAGTTCTTCCTCCGAATGGCATAGAGAGGCCATTATATAGCTTACAAATCAGTTACTCTCCGTAACCACTTCTTTTAACTAAAGATTAGTTAAGGACTGCTAATCACAATACCTCAACTTATTACAAAGAAAACGGAAAAAGAATGGGAAGAAGAGAAAAGAATAAGGAGAAGAAGACAGGTGGTCAGTTACTGGGAGGGACTCACTGACTTCAAAATCCACTGCCTGAATCTCTTCAATGCCTCAGCTATGTCTCTGCCATGAGGGAATGACGTGTTGGCTGTAGAATGACCCCAAAATCTGAGACACTTCTCCATTTCTTTATCAAACTCGACATGAGTATGATAATCTTTATTTGCTTCTTCAATGGCAGATTGAAGAGAGCAGATCTCCTTCATTTTCTCTTTGGAGATGGAGCTTTCCTTGAATAGATTATCTTTGACAAAAGCTCTGAATTGAGCTTTGATTTCTTGCAAGGAAATGGGCACACCAGAAATTTCATCCTGAAGATGACAATGTATATCTTTGAAAGCAGAGACAACCAACGTCTTGAAAGCCTCACCTTTCTACCAGCTATTCTTCAGTTCTCCCAAAGGCCTCCTCCAAGACTTTGATCTTCCACCCCACGCTGTAAACCCAAGATTTTGACAGATTATCCTTTGCATCATCAAAAACCTTACTCACCAGTAAAATGTTCTCATCTGTCTGTCCCATAAGGCGGAGGTCTACTATGCAACTGCTCCAAAGTTTGAGCTCTTTATCCATGACTCCGATAGTGGAGGAGAGCTTCTGTTGCAAAATTGTTCACCTTCCCGTGGAGTTTGAAAGCTTCATCAATGAAGTTCAACCATGCAACACAGCATATCATCCACCATGGCCTCCATAGCTCTGCCATAGACGGAATACTTGTGCATGTCTTTGATACTCTGTACTTCATCTTGGCTCAAGATTACAGGTGGTGGAAGAGTAGTCCAATGGGGTAGGATCCAAAACTTTGTCCCTAGACAAAAGAGACTTGATGAAACGTGTGAGAATCTGGACCTGTTCCTCCAACTGTTCAATAGTTTTGCTACCGCCTTTCTCTACCCCTCCCCAATGACTCTTGTGACTGTTTTCCTGGAGGTTATGTATCTCTCATTCAGGGGTAGACTCTCCCATAGGAATTCTTGAGAGTTCTAGATCAGCTGCTTGCAAATCCTGTTCTAGTTTATCTACTGTAGGCTTTGCAATCTCTAGGAATTGCTGACCGTGAGCATCAGACACTATCCTGGAAGTAATTCTAGCTTTCTTGGCACGAGAAGGAGTAGTGGCCTAACAAGGCTGCGACAGCATCATAGTTTGACCCTGAGCTCCGAGAGGAAGATTTCCTCTTCCTACTGTCAACAAAAGGTTGAACCCACGCAAAAGAGGAAGAGGAATCAGCAGGAGGGGCAAGAGGACTCATGACACTCAAGGTTTGCGCAGCTGTTGATTCAAGTTGAGATGTGAGCGGGGCGCTTGAGACAATTGTGGCAGAAGAATCAATAGCACTTGGAAGTTCAGTGCTCTGGGCTTCCTTATCTTTATCCGCTGGATCTTCAGGAACATTTGCAGGGGTTGGCATTTCACTCTCCTCACTTTCACTGAGAATAATAATGTTCTTTGGTCCCATAGGCAACTCTACCTGCCTTCTTTGAGGATCATTTTCCACAGGATCCTTCTTAACCTCCATGAGTTTCTTTCTGGTACACTTGAGTGGATGGAAGAAGGATTGGAAGCTCCAGGTCCTTGTGTTAATGAGGCAGGAGGGGTTTTCATAGGTGTGTCTGATATGGGGAGTCGATGTTTCCCTCCTGGGTGTTGAAACATCCCTTGGAGGAGGGTTCTCCTAAGTTCCTTCTGAGCTCTCGAACTTTCCTGTCAAACCAGGACCTTAGTTCTGACTAAGACTGGAGCAAGGATCTCAGCCAGATCATCTTTTTCCTTCCTGTTCCAATCCAAAGTCCTCCAAGGGAGTGTGCTTAACCACATTGTCATACTCATATGAGTATAGATCAGAGTTGTCATCCTGGAGCCCTTCAGGAACTTGATACAAACCGAGTTCTTGGATCTATGACAGAGAGAACCTGCCATAATGCCTTCTTCTGGCCTCAAAATCATCAACACAGAACAGCCCAATAGCTCTTCTGTATCTGCCCTATGATGATAGATTATCTTGATATTCTGCTCGATGAACTTCTTCAAGTCAAAGCAAGTTCTTGGCTTGAAGAAGTGAACAGTGATGGGAACTAGGGCTTCTTTCAATATTCTGAGTGTCCCAGGGCTGTTTTACAAGTGTAATTTCCCAAAGAGATGGGAAAGGTGCAAACCAGAAATCTTCTTGTCTCTGCAAGTTCTGTGTAATTTTGTCTAACTGTCTGCATACTTCTATCAAGGCCATCTTAATCACTGCAGAACATGGGAAGCCTCAAAGGGGTGCTCTCATAGCCAGCAAGCCCTGATATAAGAGGAATTTCCTGAATTGTATGAAATAGGCACCGTAGTGTGATATCAAGTTCATGGCTTTCATCAGAAAATCTTCTAGCAGTGTCACCTTCAAGCAGCCTGACCACGTACATGGTGAAAGCATCATTGACCCTTCGGAAGTTGCGATTGCTGGTTTCCAGAGTGAACTATGGGCAGTAAGAGTATACAGGATCATCCTTGTGAGCATCAATGTAAGAAAAACCAAACCATTGCCTTGATGCTGCCAGAGTATACATCAGGTAAGAAGTCATGTATAACTTCTTTGTTTGCTGTACATTGGACAACTTCTCTGCCAAATTCATGCTGATGATCTCCCCCCAGTTGATATTTTGAGTTCCCTCACAGACCATGCTGATGAGCGGGCCACATCCAGAAGTGGGATATTCGTTGGTAGAGGGAAAACCCATAACCCGAGCCAGTAGGATTATAAAATCTGACAATTCTTCATTGAAATCAGCCCGGAAAATATTTTTGGACAGACGAGATGCTCCCTTCTTAGGGTTCTTTAGCCAAGACTTCGCCACCCCGCGCCTTGTATTTGTCGTTGTCTTGATTGAACAGGGCCTGTGCTTGATCCCGAGAAACAACTATGGCATTATCCATCTCTAAGATCCTTAGAGCAGTGCTAATGGTGGCAGCATCCAGGCTTGGCGATGGAGTTCCCCGTGTACATTGGTTAATTCACTCGAATCAGGGTCGAAGTGAGCTCCGCATGAAAGTACTGTATCAGCCACACTGCACCGAGATTGGGGAAACCTCCAGCAAAAGCCAAAACCGCTGTCATGAATCATCTGCGCCATTGGTGTAGGTTTTGCATCTGCCATCCTTGCCCAAAAATCACCGAAGTCAAGATGACGAGCTTCACTGTCCCCCAATATTGGGAACGGCAGATTCTAGTGGCGAGATTTGCTCTTGTCCCTGAAATTTGATCTTCATATTGATAGTAACTCGGAGGACAGACACGCAAACCAGACTCGGGAAGGAAATACAGAGGAAAAGGATACACGCGCAGGTTTTTAAATTGTAAGGATTCGAGCAAAGGTTAGCATGGAAGCAGTGTGAAAAATGCAAAGGGAGTTCGCTCATTATATAGCCGATTAGGAGAGAGAAAAACAATGAATGCGCATTTAATACCTACCTACCAATTTGAATAAGCATGATATTCGGATAGAGCAGGAAAAATAAGCACGAATGGCACTTGGTTCATTTGGGACATGTGAGAAGCGAATGCGCGAAACACGCGACTCCGGCCGATTCGGGCGATTGCGAGGAAAAGATGCACAAATTCCTTTTGGGACATGCGGGACAAAAGGGCGCGAAACATGCGACTCTCGGCCGGATCGGACGAGAATGTGACAACAGGTCCCAGAATATTTTAGGACATTTGGGACGAAAAAGTGTGAAGTACGAGGTTCAGGTGAATCGACCGAAAATGGAACAACCTGCACAATTTGACTTGGGACATTTGGGACAAAAAAATGCGAAGTGCGCGGTTCGGGTATTTCGGCCGAAAATTGAACAACTTGTCCAATTGAACTTTGGGACATTTGGGATGAAAAAGTGTGAAGTACGCGGTTCGGGTAATTCGGCCGAAAATGGAACAACCTGCACAATTTGACTTGTAACATTTGGGACAAAAAAATGCGAAGTGCGCGGGTTCGGCTATTTCAGCTGAAAATTGAACAACTTGTCCGATTGAACTTTGGGACATTTGGGACAAAAAGTTCCGACAGGCCCGAAAAAAACAAACTTCGGGGAAATCAGCCGATCGGGGAATGGAGCGCACTTTTGAACTTGGGACACGCGGGACAAAAATGTCTGACAGGCCCGAAAAACACACAAAATGACCCAAAAACGCAGATTTTCTCAATTCCACCACGACTTTAAACATTTTTAGTACATCAGAGAAGACACAAACTCAAAATTTTGAAAATTCACTTTCTTAAGAGCGGGGAATTTTGAGTGGACAACACCAGGAAAGGTTTTTTTTTCCTTTGAGTGTATTAACAATATTGTTGAGTATGAGGCATTGTTGTTAGGTTTAAGAATTGCTTGGAAGTATGGTGTCGGGGACATCATCGTCAAAGGAGACTCAGAGCTAGTTGTCAAGCAAGTCAAAAAATTGTATGCCACAAAGAATTAGTGACTGAAATAGCAAAAGCATTTAGTTTGGGACTTCATTGAGATGTTTGACTCCTTCAACATTGTGCATCATGACAGGAGGTTCAATGACTTGGTAGACAAGCTTGCAGTGTCGGGGTCTCCGTTTGATAGTTCTGCAACATCCCCTTATTGTGAATATGAGGTGGAGGTAGTGACAAGACCCTTTATCCCTGATAATATAAAACATTGGCAAGCTTTTGATGATGAGGCTCTGGGCATAAGGTTCCTATAAAATGATGGAGAGTTATCTAATCAAAACATTGATTGGGAGCCAATGGTTTGTACAACAGAGGGGGAGGAAACCTTATTTGGCAAAGGCATCATCTAGCTAAAGACCAACACCATTCCTAGAGGGTTTGTTACTCTTGAATAAAATTTTGATAATGCTGACTGCATTATTAATAGGCATATGGCACCCTCAAGGGATGTTGAGGAGTATGACCTTGGCACGAAGGAAAAACCAAGGAAGATTTGGTTGGGCAACAATCTCAGCAAGGGAGGAGAAGCAGTCATACATCCAATTGTTGAAAAAATACCAAGATTGCATGGGTTGGACCTATTCTAAACTAAAAGCATAAAAAGAGGACCTATTTCAGCATTAGATCCCCTTAGAATCTAATGTAAAGCCATTCAGGAAGAAACAAAGGCCCATCAATCCACTCTTATCCCTCAAGATGCAAGAAGAACTAAAGAAGCTAAGAGATGGAGGGATTATCTAGCCCACAAGGTATTCCTCTTTGGTTTCCAACCTAGTACCAGTTAGAAAGAAGAATGGTGGCATCAGTTTATTTGTGGACTTCAGCAATTTGAACAGATCTTCAATGAAGGATAACTATTCTTTACCTAATATAGAGCACATGCTTTAGTTGGTGACTAGTTCTAAGTTGCTTTCTACTTTAGATGGCTTCTCTGGTTATAACCAAGTCATGGTAAAAGAATCAGAAAGGATCAAGACAACCTTCACTACTCCATGGGGAACATATGTATATGTCAGGATGCCCTTTTGTCTGATGAATGCTCGAGCCAATTTTCAGAGAGCAATGGATGTTGCTTTTTCTGGTTACATCAATGAATTTATTGTTGTTTACCAAAATGATGTAATGGTGTTTTCAAGAAAAATAAGTGACCACTTACTGCACTTAGAGAAGATGTTGATCAGATGTAGGGAATATGGCATCTCACTCAATCTAAAGAAATGTCATTTTGGAGTGTAGAAGGCCAAATTGCTTGGTCACATTGTGTCACAAGGAGTGATGATTGATCCATAAAGAGTGGAGGCCATTAGCGAGGTCCCAATTCCAAGAACCAAGAATTGAATTCATTCCTTCTTCGGGCAGATAAACTTCATTAGAAGGTTTATATCAAACTTTGTTGAGTTGACTATCACAATCACTTCCATGTTGAAGAAGGATCTGATCATCAAATGGGAGGAGGCTATCACCCAAGCTTTCAATGGAATTAAAGAGGCATTGAAGCATGCCCCTGTTTTGGAAGCCCCAGATTATAAGAAACCTTTCCAGTTGTTTTCCTTTACTTCAGAAAACACTATTGCTTTTGTCCTATTGCAGAAGGATAATGAAGGGGCTGAGAGGCCAATTACCTTTTTCAGTAAGGCAATGCAAGGGGCAGAATTAAAATACAAAATTATGGAAAAGCAGGCATTTACCTTGGTCAAAGTAACAAAGGTTTTCAAGCCTTATATTTTAAGTTCAAAAGTTGTTGCTTATGTTCCCCATACCATGGTAAAAGACATATTTTCAGAGATGGAAGTCTCAAGTAGAAGATGTAGATGGGTGAGCAAGTTGCAAGAGTATGATATGGACATCCAAACCATGAATTTGGTGAGAGGTTTGGGGTTAGCTAAGCTTATGGCTAAGAGAAACTTGCAAACCATTGAGATAAATGAGGTTGAAGAGGAAAGGGAAACTGTTTTGAAAAATTGATCAATTCTGAGTGGTACAAGGATGTAATGTTCTATCTCAGACACTTAAACTGCCCTGAGCATTTGAATAAGAACCAGAAAAGAGCTCTTAAGTTGGCTTCCTAGAAATATGTCATTACTGATTTTTGGGTTGGCATGGAAGAACCCAGAAGGATTCCTCTTAAGATGCATCACTGAAGATGAAGCCCCCAAAAAAATTGTTGATCTCCATGGAGGAGTTTGTGGGGGGAATTTCGCTGCAAGAGTCACAACACATAAGATCCTAACGGATGGTTATTGGTGGCCAACTCTTTTCAAGGATGCAACCATGCTGGTTAGAAGATGTGATAGTTTCCAGTGTTTCTCTGGAAGACTGAAAGCTTCAGGCTACCTCTCTTTGCAGCTTGTGTCAATTGAAGCCCCATTCAAGCAACGTGGAATGGACTTCATTGGTGAGATTTCAAACCCTTCAAGTGCTGGTCATTAGTGGATTCTAGTAGCCACTGACTACATTACTAATTGGGTGGAAGCAATCCCCACCAGGAAGGCTACACACCAAGTTGTCATAGATTTTGTGCTAAACAATATTGTTTGCAAGTTTGGAGTACTAGTCAAAATCAAAGTTGATAATGCCATGAGTTTCAGGGCTAGACCTCTAGTGGCAATGTGTAAAGGATATGGGATCAGTCTGACATATGCCTCTAATTATAATCCCCAAGGAAATGGACAAGCTGAGTCCAGCAATAAGAATTTGCTAAACATTATCAGAAGAACCTAGGAGTTGAATAAGAGAAGGTGGGGTGAGCAGTTGAATTTTGTTGTCTGGGCAGCTAGGATCACTGTCAAGAAGGTCACTGGAAAGAGTCCGTTTGAGTTGGTGTATGGGACTCAGGCCTTGCTACCTCTTCATATGAAACTATGTTCATATTAGTTTATGCAGCAGCTAGAAGATCAAGAGGTAGATCCTTATGATGCCCGCATTAACCAGATTGTTGAGCTTGATGAAGAGAGGAGGGCATCCCACCAAAGGCATATAAAGTTCAGAGAAAAGTTGAAGAAATTGTTTGACAGGAAGGTTACTCCCAGATCCTTCAATATTGGAGATCTTGTGCTACTATGGGATAGTAGGCATGAGGATAAGGGCAAGCATGGAGCTTTTGACTCATTGTGGATGGGCCCTTACTCCATTGACATAAGAATTGGTGAACACACCTTCTTCTTGAAGGATCTAGATGGTGAATTGCTCGAACTGCCTGTTAATGGTAGGCATCTAAAGAATTTCTTGGAATGATTCCTCTGAATCAAGGTAAACACCTCTTGTACAGTATATAGTTTGTTGCTTGCGTCTTATTTTTTGTGTTTTTTGCTTGTCCTAGTCCATGGTGACCTGTTTTTACTGGCTTCTTTGTTTGTTTTTGGAGATTGTTTCGTTTCTCTACTCTGCGAGCTGACTCTGTCACCCAATGGATATTTTGGAACTTGTTCTACTATTGTTCTTGTGGCACTCACAGGGAGTGCCCATTCTCGATTCGGAGCCAATGTTGGTGCTCAAAATCGTCTCGCCCCATTTGTGCCCTTGAAGATTTATTGATTCACGACCTCTGTCATTTTATCCTTCCCCGTATTGTGTTTGGCTAGTATTTGTTGCCATTTTAATCTTCTCCTGGGTCGAAGATCATGTGTGGGTCCGTATTTGTCTCATGGTTCCTTTGTTTATCTGGAAAAGCTCTGTATTTTGAGTATCTCATGCTCTGTTCCTTCAAAACTTGTGTTTTCCCATTTCCTCCATTTTCCACAGTCAAGATCTGTTGTCCCTACCAATTTTTCCCTAAATACTCAAAGAGAAATGAATTGATGTGTCCCCAAGGAATGTATTTGAGTCTTGCAACATTTCTAAAATCTTTGTCCTTAAAGAAAATTTCACTTTTAGGCTCAAATGGTCGTTTCTCTTTGTTTTATGGTTTGACAGGCATTTCTGCCGGTCAAATTTACATCTTTCATTCGATAGGGAAACGTGGCACCTCTTGGTTGGATGAGGATTAGCTTAATACTTCAGAAATTTCATGAAAAGCCTCATTTTAAAAATGTGTCCATGTGCAGGAACGATTCTCGTTTGAGAATCAAATTTTTGTTTTAGCTTTGAAGTAGCACCAGGAGGACACGTGGAGGGTTGGAAGGAAAGAGACACATGGAGACTTCCGCCGGATTTCCCATACTTACACAAATTTCAAAAGGTTTTCGGGAAGTCCAGGACACGTGGAGGAACAACACTCATTTAAAGATATGCTTTTGGGCTTTGCCTTGGAGTAGTACAAGGAGGACACGTGGAGGCTTCCACTACTTGGCCCGGACTTAGACAAATTTTATGCAAATGGATATAATTTGGCAGAACAGGGACACATGGCAAGCTCGCGCTCGTTCAGGGTCTTCAACTTGGGTGCCATCTAAGAGAAGCACCATGCAGACACGTGGGGCACTCCAATCACTTTGCATTTTATTTAGACTTTTCAACGGCCAAAAGGAGACTGCCCCGGAGCTTGACAAGTGGCACCTTCTTCTGGGATTCAAGCCTTCAAACAAATTTTTCCGGAGCAGGACACATGGCGAGCCCACGCTCATTCAAGGTATCAAATTTTTGGGACTGCCTCAAGGTGCACCGTGGTGACACGTGGCAATTTGAAAAGTCATAGGGGGCGGGGAGGTAGACCATTAGAGGTAATTTAAACTTTTTACCTCTTCGCTTCATATAGGTTAAAATAGCAAAAATGGCCCGCGAGCCCGATGGGAAATAGTCAAAGTTTTTCCCCGGTCAACGGCGAAGGTGTGGACCTGTCGACACTAAAATTTTCCTCCGTAATTTCTATTTCATTAATGTATGTATTAGGAATAGGATGTTGTTAAGTATAATTAGTGGTAGCATCCGATAGAAGATAATGGCGCTACCAGTATGACACCGCCAATAATGTATAGTACGGTAATAGTCAAAAGTACAATAGGAATGTTGTGGTAAAAAGTAAATATTTGTCATAAGTGGTCGGGTAATGTTAAAATGTCAAAGTTTGGATAAGTAGAGAAGTAGGGTCTACATGATTAGGAATTATAAATATTATATTGGTAATAAGGACAAGGAGTGAGGTCATAAATATTTTGTGTATTTTATTTGTAAAAGTCTTAAAATGTGGAACCCATGTGAAATGATACGGTTTATCTTATCTTAAAAAGATAGTAAGGCTTTGCAAGGGGAAGAAAAAATAATACACCATCATGGAAAAGAAGGCATTTCCTTGGTCAAAGCAACAAAGGTTTTCAAGGCCTTATATTTTAAGTTCAAAAGTTTGTTGTTGCTTATGTTCCCCATACCATGGTAAAAGACATCTTTTTCAGAGATGGAAGTCTCAAGTAAAGATGTAGATGGGTGAACAAGTTGCAAGAGTATGATATGGACATCCCAAACACCATGAAAGTTGGTGAGGTTTGGGGGTTAGCTAAGCTTATGGCTAAGAGAAACTTGCAGACCATTGAGGTAAATGAGGTTGAAGAGGAAAGGGAAGCTGTTTTTGAAAAAATTGATGAATTCTGAGTGGTACAAGGATGTAATGTTCTATCTCAGACACTTAAACTGCCCTGAGCATTTGAATAAGAACCAGAAAAGAGCTCTTAAGTTGGCTTCCCAGAAATATATGTCATTACTAATGATTTTGGGTTGGCATGGAAGAAACCCAGAGGGAGTCCTCTTAAGATGCATCACTGAAGATGAAGCCCCCAAAAATAATTGTTGATCTCCATGGAGGAGTTTGTGGGGGGAATTTTTGCTGCAAGAGTCACAACACATAAGATCCTAAGGGCTGGTTATTGGTGGCCAACTCTTTTCAAGGATGCAACCATGTTGGTCAGAAGATGTGATAGTTTCCAGCATGTTTCTCTGGAAGACTGAAAGCTTCAGGCTCCCTGCCTTTGCATCTGTGTCAATTGAAGCCCCATTCAAGAAATGGGGAATGGACTTCATTGGTGAGATTTCAGACCCTTCAAGTGTTGGCCATAAGTGGATTCTTGTAGCCACTGACTACTTTACTAAGTGGGTGGAAGCAATCCCCACCAAGAAGGCTACACACCAAGTTGTCATGGATTTTGTGTGCTAAAACAATATTGTTTGCAGGTTTGGAGTACCAGTCAAAATCATAGCTGATAATGCCATGAGTTTTCAGGGCTAGACCTCTAGTGGGCAATGTGTAAAGGATATGGGATCAATCTGACATGCCTCTAATTATAATCCCCAAGGAAATGGACAAGCTGAGTCCAGCAATAAGAATTTGCTAAAGATTATCAGAAGAACCTTGGAGTTGAACAAGAGAAAGGTGGGGTGAACAGTTGAAGTTTGTTGTCTGGGCAGATAGGATCACTGTCAAGAGAGTCACTGGAAAGAGTCCATTTGAGTTGGTATATGGGACTCAGGCCCTTGCTACCTCTTCATATGCAATTATCTTCATATCATTCAGTTTATGCAACAACTAGAAGATCAAGAAGTAGTCCTTATGATGCCCGCATTAACCAGATTGTTGAGCTTGATGAAGAGAGGAGGGCATCCCACCAGAGGCATATAAAGTTTCAGAGAAAGCTGAAGAAAATTTGACAGAAGGTTACTCCCAGAGCCTTCAATATTGGAGATCTTGTGCTACTATGGGATAGTAGGCATGAGGATAAGGGCAAGCATGGAAAGTTTGACTCATTGTGGATGGGCCCTTACTCCATTGACATCAGAATTGGTGAACACACCTTCTTCTTGAAGGATCTAGATGGTGAATTTCTCGAACTGCCTGTTAATGGTAGGCATCTGAAGCATTTCTTGGATTGATTCCTCTGAATCAAGGTAAACACCTCTTGTACATGTGTATAGTTTTTGTTTGCGTCATCCTATTTTTTGTGTTTTTCCTGTTTTGTGTCCGTCCATGGTGACCTGTTTTTGCTGGCTTCTTTGTTTTTTTTTGGAGATGGTTTCGTTTTCTACTCTGTGAGCTGACTCTGTCACCCAATGGATATTTTGGGAACTGGTCTACTATTGTTCTTGTGGCACTCACAGGGAGTGCCCCATCCCCGAGTCGGAGCCAATGTTGGTGCTCAAAATTGTCTCGCCCCATTTGTGCCCTTGAAGATTTATTGATTCACGACCTCTGTCATTTTATCCTTCCCCGTATTGTGTTTGGCTAGTTTTTTTGCCATTTTTTAATCTTCTCCTGGGTCGAAGATCATGTGTGGGTCCGTATTTTTCTCATGGTTCCTTTGTTTCTGGAAAAGCTCTGTATTTTGAGTCTCTCATGCTCTGTTCCTTCAAAACTCACGTTTTCCCATTTCCTTCATTTTCCCATTTTTCCACAGTCAAGATCTGTTGTCCCTACCATTTTTTCCCTAAATACTCAAAGAGAAATGATTGATGTGTCCCCAAGGAATGTATTGAGTCACTTGCAACATTTTCTAAAATCTTTCTGTCCTTGAAAAAAATTTCATTTTTAGGCTCAAATGGTCGTTTCTCTTTGTGTTTTATGGTTTGACAGGCATTTCTCCGCGGTCAAATTTACATCTTTCATTCGATAGGGAAACGTGGCACCCTCTTGGTTGATGATGGATTAGCTAAATACTTCAGAAATTTCATGAAAAGCCTCATTTTAAAAAAAATGTGTCCCATGTGGAGGAACGATTCTCGTTTGAGAATCAAATTTTTGTTTAGCTTTGAAGTAGCACCAGGAGGACACGTGGAGGGTTGGAAGGAAAGAGACATGTGGAGACTTCCGCCGGATTTCCCATACTTACACAAATTTCAAAAGGTTTTTCGGGAAGTCCAGGACACGTGGAGGAACAACACTCATTTAAAGATATGCTTTTGGGCTTTGCCTTGGAGTAGTACAAGGAGGACACGTGGAGGCTTCCACTACTTGGCCCGGACTTAGACAAAATTTTTATGCAAATGGATATAATTTGGCAGAACAGGGACACATGGCAAGCTCGCGCTCGTTCAGGGTCTTCAACTTGGGTGCCATCTAAGAGAAGCACCATGCAGACACGTGGGGCACTCCAATCACTTTGCATTTTATTTTAGACTTTTCAACGGCCAAAAGGAGACTGCCCCGGAGCTTGACAAGTGGCACCTTCTTCTGGGATTCAAGCCTTCAAACAAATTTTCCGGAGCAGGACACATGGCGAGCCCACTAGGGACGACACTAAAATTTTCCTCCTAATTTCTATTTCATTAATGTATGTATTAGGAATAGGATGTTGTTAAGTATAATTAGTAGTAGCATCCGATAGAAGATAACGGCGCTACCAGTACGGTACAGTGACCCGCCAATAATGTAGTAGTACGGTAATAGTCAAAGTACAATAGGAATGTTGTGGTAAAAAGTAAATATTTGTCGTAAGTGGTCCGGTAATGTTAAAATGTCAAAGTTGGGTAAGTAGAGAAGTAGGGTCTACATGATTAGGAATTAGAAATATTATATTGGTAATAAGGACAAGGAGTGAGGTCATAAATATTTTGTGTATTTTATTTGTAAAAAGTCTAAAAATGTGGAACCCATGTGAAATGATAAGGTTTATCTTATCTTAAAAGATAAGCTTACATGTACAGATAAGAGTTAAGGTATGGAATATGATTCGTCAGAGTGGATTTCTTATCCTATCTTAGAGATAAGATGGATAAAGCCTGGAAGTTCTATAAATAAAGAGGCCACCCCCCTCATTTAGCATAGAAGGAAGTAGTGAGAAATATTGTAGGAAGTGTGTGTAAAGGAAGCCATCAGTTTAAAGGTGTGTTGAAGAAGCCATTAAGAGGTGTAATTGTAAAGTTTTTCTCCCATAGTATTGGTTGGAAGGCAAGTGAAGTCAATAACACTTGAAGTACCTCATGGGTGAGATTGTAACAATTTCATGTTAATATTATAATTTACACTTGATATTTCAGATTTATCATCATTCCTTCTTATCATAGTCGATGGTATTCTTGTGTTATTTTTGTTTTGTTTCCAGATTACATCCACCAAACTAAAGGCTGTGCATTAGTAAATAATCATAGCACGAGGAGTTCCCGGTGAAGAATTATCATAGTGCCGGATTGGTGATGACATTTTGGTTCCGTTGCCGGGACCATTCCTCGTTGGTGGATTTTCTGGAGAGATATTCCCACTTAGTCAAAAATCAATTGGAGGGTAACCTTGTTTTTACTGTGCATAGTAGTTACCATGGTAAAGTCTTTTTTTTTACCGTGAATAGTATTTACCATGGTAAAGTCATTTTTGCTGTGAATAGTATTTATCACAGTAAAGTCACTTTTTACCGTGAATAGTATTTACCGCAGTAACTTCACTTTTTACTGTGAATAGTGTTTACCACAGTAAAGTCACTTTTTTTTTACCGCAGCAAGTCAAGTTTTACCAGTAAGTTTTACCAGTTTCATTTCTATTTTTGTAGAAAGGTGTAAAGTCACTTTCTATTATAGTGATTCAATTATTTTTGTGCACATAAGTCTTGTTGATTGTACTTGTGGGTTGGTATTTCACGGTGGTTACTTTTGAAAATGGGGAAGATTCCTGTTTTTTTTTCAGCCCAATCTAATGAAGATGCTTCCTCTTTCATTCAAGAGTTTAAACGATCTTGTATTTGTAATGGCCTCATAAGAAGGGAACAATGGACTGAATTTTTTCCTACCTTTTTGGATGGTTCAGCACTTAGGTGGTTTGAAACACTAGGTGATAATGTGAAAAATTCATGGGATTTATTAACTGAAAGTTTTCTTGAAGAATTTGGTGAACAACAGAAATATGCAGATCTCATGATCGAGATCACAAAGCTATCCCAAGGAGAGAAGGAGAAGATAAGGGATTATCATGCTCGTGTTCTAGAGCTAAGGAGGAGCTCGATGCCCAGATCCGGAAGGAAGGATTAGTGGATGGGTTGATGAATGGTGTGGATAATCTCCTCTGTAAGCACTTCATTCTTGGGATGAAGCCAGAGAGATCAGACAACGAGTGAAGTATGACCACCCAGCTACCATTGAACAAGCAAAGGAGATTGCAAGAAGGCAAGAAGAAAGCATGGAAGAGGAGCCCAAAGAAATTGTTGCTAAAGTAGTAGAGCCTACACCAGCACCTTTGGTCCAGAATCCACAACCACTCCCGGTGAGCACAAATATTTCTCCTAGTACATCTACTGAGTATGAAGATCTGCTCAAAAGATGGGTCAGTTAACTATTAATCTTCTTCAAGAAAGGAATTTAGTTCTCAGGGAGGAGATAGAGGTCCAAAAAGAAATATTTCTGAAGTTGTATGTTATGGTTGTTATAAAAAGGGTCATTATAAGTATAATTGTCCAGATAGAGCTTCTACATCTGGTAAAGAGATAATGATAAAGGAAAAGCACCTGTGAATTCTTTTGATGTAGTAGATAAGAGCATAAATAATGAAGTAGATGTGTTTGTAACAAAAAGAAAGAAAGAAAAAGATAATCAAGATGGAAATGATCCTAAGAAGATGAAAGGAGAAACTAGTAAGAAACATAGGAGAAGAAAGTTTGGGTGTGCAGGATTTTCTGATTTCACAGGGGCAAGGACCATACTCCATCTTGGAAGATCTGTCCAAAAGGCCTGCAAATATTACATATGGTCAACTCTTGGCTATGTCTTCTGAGAAGAGGCGGGAGTTGCGAAGTGGACTCAATGCTCGATGAAGGAAGGAGGTTGAGGTCCCTGTTTTGGAGGCAGAGGCAGATCCCTATGCTCCACAAGCTGAGGTATTATGTAATGGTATTTCAATTCATGATGTCTTAGTTGATGGAGGTGTTGCAGTTAATGTAATGACCGAGTCTGTAATGAATATGTTGGGTTTAAAAATTGATCGCCCTTCAACACTTATGTTAAGGTCATTAAATAAGGGAAAAACTAAACCAGAAGGTGTAGTTTCAAATGTGGCAATATCTTTTTATGGGTGTTGTATGTGTGGTAGACTTTCAGGTGATGAAAAATGGTACTGTTGCGTACCCAATGCTTACTGGGAAGACCATGGCTAAGGAGAGTTCATGCAAGAAACTACTGGAATGAAGGTTTCATGACACTTGGACGTGGTAGAGAGAGGGTGAAGATAAACGTGATCCCTCGCATCATAAAGCAAAACCTGTGGATTCAAGTGATGAAACTGATGATTGGACATCCTCTGATTACTCTAGTACCAGTGAAGTGGACACTGAAGATGAAGAAAGTGAGGTTGATGTTTTCAGTCATGGATATCCTTCCAGTCACACCAACTCATGACCCCATAAAATTATCTGAAGAAGAAGTTGATGATCGTCTCCAAAATAAAGATTGGTGATGCTGTGATGGAGAGTGAGAAGGAATCCTACCTCCAGCTCTTTCGAAGGTACATACACATATTCACTTTTGATTACAAGGAACTCCGTCAAGTAAGTTGGGTAGAACATTCTATTGAGCTGGTAGATGGTGCTAAGCCCATAAAGCAAATGCCATATAGAATGAATCCTAATTTTTCCAAGACTGTAAAAGAAGAAATAGATAAGTTTCTTGATGCAGGATTCATATTTGCTGTGGAGAATTCAGAATGGGTTTCTCCCATTGTGATCTCAATAAAAAAGAATGGGAAGCTACGCATTTGTGTTGATTACAGGAAGCTCAATAAGGCAACAAAGAAGGATCATTACCCTCTTCCATTTTCAGATCAGATCTTGGATGAAGTAGCTGGCCAGGAGTGCTATATTTTTTTGCTGATGGATATAGCGGCTACAACCAAGTTCGTATAGCAGAGAAAGATCAGCTGAAGACCACGTTCACCACTCCTTGGGGAACGTTTTCTTATAGAGTTATGCCTTTTGGGTTGTGTAATGCTCCAGCAACATTCCAGCGTTTGATGAATAGGGTGTTCGAACCCTACATTGGGAACTTCATCAGAGTATTTCTGGATGATTTTTGCATCTATGGGAGCAAGATTAGACCACCTGCCTGCCCAGATGGAGACAACATTTCAAAGGTTAGATGAAGCACAAGCCTCACTAAACCCTACAAAGTGTGTCTTTGGATGTTCTAAAGGCGTTTTGTTAGGGCATGTTGTATCCAGAGATGGTATTGGTACTGATCCTGATAAAGTTTCAAAAATCAAAGAGTTACCATTTCCTATGAAAGAAGTAAGTTGAGATCATTTTTAGGTCATGTGGGTTACTAGAAGGTTCATCAAGAATTTTTCAAAGATTGCACAACCACTCACCCAGTTCTTGAAGAAGGATGTTACTTATGAGCCCAGGAAATAAGGCACATGAAACTTTTTGAACAACTGAAAGAAGCCCTGGTGTCTTCACCTATTTTAAAGAATCTAGATTGGAGCAAGCTATTCATTGTGTATACTGATGCCTCAAATGTAGCATTAGGAAGTACTCTGAGCCAAAAGGATGAAAATAGGAATGATCATCCAATTTACTTAGGGAGCAGACAAATGAGCAATGCTGAGGTAAATTATACTGTAACTGAAAAAGAGGATCTGGTTATCATTTTTGCTGTAAAGAAGTTTTTAGGAATTACTTGCTAGGGCAAATATTTCTAGTTGTAACAGATCATCAGGCTCTAAAATATATTGTAAATAAGCCTAACCCATCAGGGAGGATAGTGTTTCGCTCGGAATGTTTTCGGCTTCTGGGAATAGAGTTGCTTCTATCCTTTCATTCCTTTTAGAAACAGATGAGGTTAGGGCTAGGAGGAACGACCTGTTGAATGTCGAGATGGTGTGTGCGCGTACCGTAGAGAAAGATCAGGGGTTGACTGCGGAGAACTCCTTTTTGTCTTGGAAGGACTACCTGCAAAATATAAAACACAAGACCACAAGATTTTGATTAAACATAATGAGGAGGAAACTGCCTTGGGCCCAGGAAATATAAAACTTCCTTTCGAAGGTGGTCAGTTTCCTTGCTAATATGAATTAAACACAAAAGACTGCAAAATATCAATTAGATTACTTGGTTGAAACGGGTAGGAGAAGGATGGTTTCTGGCTATAGTCAGGGTAACCGATACCGGTTTTCTGGTAATCGACGTCGGTTGGGGCCTAGGACCTGTAGGTTGGTTGTCTTGGTGAGGGTGTTTGTGTTTCTTGGTAGTTATAGTGCTTATAAGGCTGGTTTATGGATAATATTAGGGAATGAGACGATGGGGTAAAAGAATGACAGCTAGATGCAATGGGATCTTGGGTAGTGGGTTCAGAACTAGATTTAGGAGGACTGGTTTAAAGAATGAGAAATGTCAATAGGAGGAGTGCAGATAAACCTTCTTGTTTTGGCGAAGATGCAAGTTGATATCCTCTACTGCAAGCACTTCTGGTTTCTCCACTCGTCTCCGCTTGGTCAAGTGAAGGTCTGGACTCTGTTTTTCGCTCCCAAATGATCTCTATCGATCAAAAATCATTCGACCCTTGATTTTGGTTCGGGGAGCCCATTTACAGGGAACCGATGGCGGGTACATAACCGACGACGGTCGAGTAGGAACCGGCATCGTAAGGAAAAAGTAGGCTATTTTAGTAAAATAGCCCACCTTCCCTGCTTTTCCTCCCGAGGAGATCAGTTGCGGGCTTGGTCAAGTGGCTAGATAGAAGGTCAGCTTTGGGTGCGAGTAAGGAGGCATAGTTATGGTTGTGAGTCTAGACCAAGTCATGGGTCTTAATTAGGTTAGTTTAGGGTTAGGACTAGGTCATGATGAGGGTGGCAAAGCTGAGGGTGGCGGGTAAGGTGATGTGGATTTATCAATTATAAGGTAATTAATAAATAATTGTGTAAGGTTTAGGTGATGAGGTTAGATTGCGGGATGAGATGCTGGTCACAAGGGGTCGTAAGACACAAATTGGTGTCTACATTAGCCCCTTATTGTCGTGTAGCTTGTTTGTAAAGCTGCACGGACAATAATATGAAGTGGTTACTCCTGTTAAGGGTATAGGTAATCCCCCTCAAATCTATCGCAGATTGAGTGAACGGGAAATCAGGGATAGGGTGATAAAGGGTACATGTTGTAGAGAGGATGGGTAAGGTGGTGGGGTAGGTCCAAGGAAGCAGACGCATGTTGAAATGCAATAGTACGATGAGGGTACATGATTTGACAAGCAAACCAGTAATGTGTAGGCAAAGGTCGATAGTTTATCCAAACAATGGGTGATATAATCCTGGTATCCAAGGCATAGGAAGTAGCTCCAGGGTATATAACAGGTGAGGTACAGGAACGTTTAGGCATGTTCGGCAGTACCAAAAGGTTGGTTTGGTTGAGATAAACGTCACGGTCTAGGTCTGGAAAAGTTGGTCGACAGATCAAGTCAAGGACCCTAATCATGCTAAAACACACAACAAGGTGAGCTCGATTGAACAAAAAACTACCGGGTGGGTGGATAAAAGTGTATGGTGTTGATTGTGGGTAAGGAATGGAAGTGGTGCGGCCGTGGGTCGGGCCAAGTTGTTGGGTTGCGGCCTTGGGTCGGGCCAGAAGGGTAAAGGGAGGCCTTGGGTCGGGCCAAATAGTGAGGGCGAGGCCTTGGGTCGGGCCAATTGGGTAGGGCGAGGCCTTGGGTCAGGCCGAATAGGTAGGTTGAGGCCTTAGGTCGGGACGAATAGGTAGGTTGAGGCCTTAGGTATGGCCGAATAGGTAGGTTGAGGCCGTAGGTCAGACCAAATAGGTAGGTTGAGGCCTTAGGTCGGGCCGAATAGGTAGGTTGAGGCCTTAGGTCGGGCCGAATAGGTAGGGTTGAGCCTTAGGTCGGGCCGAATAGGTAGGTTGAGGCCGTAGTCAGACCAAATTGGTAGGGCGAGGCCTTGGGTTGGGCCAATGGGTAGGGCGAGGCCTTGGGTTGGGCCGAATAGGTAGGTTGAGGCCTTAGGTCGGGCCGAATAGGTAGGTTGAGGCCTTAGGTCAGGCCAAATAGGTAGGTTGAGGCCTTAGGTCGGGCCGAATAGGTAGGTTGAGGCCTTAGGTCGGGCCGAATAGGTAGGTTAAGGCCTTGGGTCGGGCCGAATAGGTAGGTTAAGGCCTTGGGTCGGGCCGAATAGGTAGGTTGAGGCCTTAGGTCAGGCCGGACAAGTGAACAAATGGGGTGCAGTAAAGGTGGATAGAGGCGATATTGGTGAAAAAGAGGGCAAGGAGTAAATAAGGGCAAAGAATGGGGTGAAAGTTGGGTAGAGAACCGATGTCGATTCTGCATGACCGATATCGGTTAAGGGACCGATACCGGTTCCTTAGGGTAAAATGAAACCGATATCGGTGAAAGGCAAAAAACCTATAAAAGAAAAATACGGCTTGTCATTGTCACTTTTGTTATTTGCAAACCAAATCGACTTGTCTGACGTGGAGAGTTGAGATTAGAGGCTTGATTGAGTGAGGTGGAGCTATTATATTGGTGGAGAGAGTTGATAGTGGGCCCGATTAAGGAGGAGGCAGCAGTTGATTGGCCGGGGACCCAGCAGATCAGGAATTGGAGCCATGGCACAGGCAGGAGGAGCTGGAGGGGCTGGACCAGCTGGACCAGCCACCAACCCATTCCCACCACGACGACGTGTCGTCGTTCGGGTAGATTCGAAACTCTTTAATTTGGTGATTTGGTTGTATTATGCTAAATTGGGGGGTTTGGGTATGGAATTAACATTTTTTAGGAAATAATGAGAAAATGGAAATGATTTGAAAAAAGGGAGAGGGTAGATAGGCTAGATAGGCTAAGGTGGGTAAGTGGGTAAGTTTTTAGGGTATTTGGGTGGGTAGATGGGTAGAAATAGGTAAAAAATAGGTTTTGGGGGCCGCGCGGGGGTTCGGCTCCGGGAGAAGACAGTGACCAATGTCGGTCACTAAGCGACCGGCATCGGTCGCACAATTTTAGGGAAAGGGAGTGTTGTTGGTGACCGGCGTCGGTCATGTATCGGCCGGCGTCGGTGGCTTGTTTGTGGGTTGTGTGTGTGGGTTGGTTGTTTTGAGATTTTGGGTTGGGTTGTGGGTTTGTGTGGGGGTTGGGTTGGGTTGGTTTTTGTGTGGGAGTTGGTTTTGTGTTGGGGTTGGTTTTGTGTTGGGGTTTGGTTGCATGTGTTTTGTTTGGGTTTTTGTTTTTTTTTGGTTTTGGGTGGGATGGTTTTGGGTTTTTAGGGTGGGTAGGTTGCTAGAGGGGGGGTGGTAGAGAGTCGGGGTATGGTCGGGGGGATAAAAAAGGGGTGTTTAGATGATAAAGTAGATGTTGTAATAAAGAGTAGGTCTAAGGATGTGGGTTGGTTTTGCAGGCACGTCAGCAGTTGAAGATGCGGATAGGATGCCCCCGCTATTGGTGCGGATGAGACCACACGTATCTGCGGCTCATTGGGCCATCATGCGTGAGGTGGGACTTGGTGGAGTCTAGAGGTACAGAGCGATAGAGAGAGATCACAGCCTGATGGTCGCCCTCATCGAGAGATGGGATCCGGCGACCAATGTGTTCCATCTCCCGACTGGGGAGATGACCGTCACATTGGAGGATGTGTATCGCATCCTTCGGTTACCTATCGAGGGAGAGGCAGTCTTCCAGGTAGATTCAGAGACTGCCATGGATAGCATACTGCAGGTTTTTGGGGATGCAGCCGCGCTACTGACCTACCATAGCGCGAGTATCGGGTACGGTGACATGTACCGTGCACATCGACACAAGACACGACTGGCTGTGTTGATGATGGTTGGGATCACCTGCTTCGCCCTCCTAGACTCAGAGGGATGCCGCTTTCCACGAGCATTGATGGGGGTGCTGCTTGAGATGGTGGAGGAGCACACCTGTTACGCCTGGGCACCAGTATATCTGGTGCAATTATACAGGGAGCTATGGGGCTATCGCCGGAGGAGGCGATTCGGTATTTGTTCTACATTTTTGTTGCATTGTTGGGCATACGAGCACATCGTATACATCAGGCCAGTAGGGTTACCCCAGCAGCCAGGGCCACAGGTCATATACCGATATGGCTTTCAGAGGTGGTTGGGGGTCGTGGGCTAGCCGCGAGCAGTTATTGCAGGTCGGGATGTGGCATACTATAGACACTTGCTAGAGGGCCTGACAGCATTAGACATTGTATGGAGACCCTACAGAGGTCACCACCCTGGCAGAGGAGCCCGCGTACAGCTGCGCCTGATCCAGTACACATTCTGGATAGCAGGACGGCGGCCAGGAGAGTACGAGAGGATACCCCTAGAGAGGGTACGCAGGCAGATGGGGCTGCGACAGGACGAGCCACCTCCCTTTCCTCAGTACAGGAGAGATGATGTAGAGGCCCCACTGCCTGCACCACAGCCTTTAGATCTAGATTGGGTAGCAGAGAGGCCAGCAGGTGAGGGTGTAGATGATGCTGGGTGCACAGGAGGATACAGGGTGTGGTGGGCTGGGCAGAGAGCAGCCAGGATAGTACCGCCTGCACAGCCAGACTTGGCTGCAGTAATAGGAGAGAGAGATCAGCTCAGGGGTCAGGTGCAGCTTTTACAGGGGCAGCTAGCTGCAGCACAGGCACAAATAGGTGTCTTACAGGGGTAGCTAGCCCAGGCTCATGCACAGGCACAGGCAGCACCACCACCAGCACCACAGCCACAGGTGCAGGTACAGGTACAGGTAGCAGCACAGGTACCAGCACCATCGCGGCCACAGGCACCACCAGCAGCACCAGCACAGGCTCAGGGGGCATTGGTTGTAGGTGCCAGGTGACCAGCCCCAGCTCCGTCAGTGGCTCGAGTGCGCTATATGGAGGTTAGAGCAGAGGCCCGATATTATCAGGATATTCTTGATGGTACCGGAGTCGAGTATCAGGCTTATGCAGCTCATAGGGCAGAGAGCTCGCACAGCCAGAGATCTCAGGGAGGTGCAGCCACAGCTGGCGTGTCCGTGATGGGCAGGAGGCGAGAGGCACCACAGGGACCAGTGGGGAGAGGTGCTGAGGGCGGTGGGGAGAGCTAAGAGATCCCAGACATGGTGTATTGATAGATGGGCACCGATCTGTGAACCGGGTGTATTGATAGAGGCCTGCGTGCCTATGTATTATTCATGTATTCATTTATTCATTTATTGTATATCGGCCTGCGAGCCGAGTAGGGGTTGTATAGTGGATACCGGCCTGCGAGCCGAGTATATATCTATTTTTGATACGAGGGACCGGCCTGCGAGCCGAGTCGAGATTTTTTGACAGTTATTGCGGCCTGCGTGCCGGCTTTGGTGGATTATGAGATCACAGAGGCCCCGATGTAGGGCACATTGTATTTTTGAAAACTTGTATATATATAGAGACGATGTTTTGATCCACATGCAGTGTTCAAAATGTGTTTAAATATTTTGTGAATGGTTGGTAATATATAATGTATGATAAGTTTTAGTTGACATGTTGATAGATGGATGATGTTGATGTTTTTGTTTTTTGTACGTATATATGAATGACATGTTATGTGATGAATGGTTGGTTTTGTGACATTGTGATATATGTAACTGATGAGTTGGATCCAAATGATGTATAGATTGATAGTTGCTTGATATCCGTAGTTGATGGTTTGTGTATTTGTATAAAATAAATGATGTTAATGAAATTGTAATGATATGTGTGGTGGATGAACAAATGTGGTAAATGGTGTTGTTATGTAGGAAAAGAGGCGGGCGCGACAAAAATTTAGGTAAAAAAATGAAGAAAGGAACGTTGTTGAGAAAAGATAGGTGTGTAACCGATATCGGTTAGGGAACCGATATCAGTAGCTGATAGACCGATATCGGTTAAATAACCGATACCGGTGATTTAGGTATGAGCTTTTCTAAAAATAGAAAAGCTAGGGTGGCAACTTAAGTTTTAATTTTTAGAGCCATGCAAGAGTTAAATACGCGAACGCGACGCTTTTTGACGACTGAGACAGGTATTTGCATGAGAGATTTGAGTGTTTAGGAGTAAAGAGACAGGGAAAGTGATTGTGATCTGAGATTCAGAAGACAGAAAGGCAGGTTTGAAAAAGGTGGTGATAATGGCGGGACGAGGAGAAACATCCAGCAGGCCGGGGCAAGAGGGAAGACAAGGGCCACCTTAAGCTGCTGCAACCCAAGAGGTATCATTGTGTTTGTGATTTGAGTATTGCATGTTTTGGGAATAAGCTGAAGGAGAATAAGTAAGTAGATATGAGAAAGAAAACATGATAGCCAGGGGTATAGATGAGGTGAGTGTTATGGGGTAGGTAATTCGGGGTTGTGGGTATGTCTGTGTATGTAGAAACGAATAAAACGATCAATTTATTGTCGTAGGTGGTTGTTTTGGGCAAGGCGTATATTATTTACAGTGACCGATATCGGTTAGGAAAAACCGATATCAGTTACTAAAACCGATAGCGGTGACTTATAACCGGTACCGGTTACTGGAGAAACTTCCAGAATGTGAGAAAAAACCCGGGGTGATTCGATTTATTGAACGGTTATTTGTTTTTGTAACATATGCAGGCAGAGGCAGGGATAAGGATGAATGATAGTGTACCGGCGCTGCTGTCACGAATCCGAGCGGATGTAACACCAGCTGAATGGACATTGATAAATCGTTTGGGGTTAAGTGGAATCCGCTATTATTCACGAATTGCACGGAACCATGCTATGTTGCAGGCATTGATTGAGAGATGGAATCCCGAGACAAATACCTTTTATCTGCCAACAGGGGAGATGACAGTAACATTGGAAGATGTGTTCCGTATTTTGAGACTCCCTATTACAGGAGAACCAGTATATCAGGCACTACCTAGCGCGGCACGGGGAGCGATAACAGCAGTATTTGGTCCATACGCACGAGATTTGACACAGCGAGGTTTATCCTTTACGTATGGGGTAATGTATGCAGCACACCCTGAGGAGACAAGGTTAGCAGTGATATTAATGATAGCGGTAGGGTATTATGCATTACCGAGGGCAGAAGGAGGAAGATTTCCAAAGGCATTGATGTGTGTTATCTGGGAGATGGTAGAAAGGAACGTTACGTTTGCATGGGCACCTGCATATTTGGCGGAGCTATACAGGGGTTTATGGGCTTGTAGGCGAAATCACAGGACGACGCTGGATTGTTCATACTTATTACACTATTGGGCCTATGAGCACATTGTTTGTGTGCGATCAATAGGCCAATCCCTCCAGGCAGGAGAGACCGGAGTACAGAGGTTGGGATTCAGACAATGGGTCTAAACAGAACAAGAGGCAAGATCTCAGGCCGTGACGGGTGACATTGAGTATTACAGGTAGGTATGGGAGAGAGTGACGGTTGTGGATATCTGTTGGAGGCCTTACGGTAACTATATGGTAACAGAGAGCATAGCTGAGGAGTTAAGGGGTGTAGAGCGAATGAGGTGGATCGCGGGGCACAGGCCAAGTGAATATGAGAGGATTCCTATAGATTGCGTGCAGCGAAAATTTGGATTAGTGCAGGATATACCCCTGGCTTATAGACCATATATGAGGATCGACGCAGAGGCAGTACTCTCACCTCCCCAGCCAACACCTCCAAAAGGTCCTGAAGAGGTAGCAGCCGATCACAGGGTAATGGACGCAGGAACGACAGAGGCCTATAGATTATGGTGGGCAGCGGAGCTGCGAGGTATACGTGATTGTCCTGACATAGCTGTGATTACAGCAGAGAGGGATCGTCTGCAGCGTTTAGTTCAGCAGCTCCAAACGCAGGTGAATGAGACAAGAGGATTGTTAGCGGTTGCGGAGTCACGGGCGGGGAGACTAGAGGCTGGAGTCCTCCATGCGAGAGGGCGTATTCATGTGTTATAGGAGAGATTGGCAGATCAGTGGGCGGTACCAATATCCGTGGTGCCTTTGAGGACAGAGAGGCCTGGCGAGAGGGGTCGACGATCACGATCATCACCTAGTTCAGGGTGAGATGTGAGGGTCTAAAATAAATATTATCTAGATATATATAAATATAAAGGTGCCGACCTATGTGTCGATGATAGAGAAGATGTATTTGTTTTAACATCTAAATAAAGCTGAGCTATGTATGTTGGTTTGAGTTATAATAATAAGAAGAATGTTTTTTTTTTGACTTGTCGGTGTATTTGAAAAAGGATAAAGAGGAATGTCATTAAATAGAAATACACAAAAATATTTATATTTTCCACACATGATAGGTTATGGTAGGGGATGGTCGAGCTAACCTTTGGGGACCCCATGTCTCCGAACTGCTTCCTACATAGCCCATTGCTCAAAGCAAGGAAGGTCCTCAGACCAATGTAGTTCTCCCTTAAGATCAGGGAGAGGTGAATTCAAGAAGTTTGTGGTACGGTTGGGCAATTTGTTGGTTGGCAAAAATATTGATATTAATATTGGTAAGGTAAGGTTGATGGTGTTGGTAACGAAATGGAGATGTTGTAGAAGGTACGAGAGAAGCGAGAGTTAGCCTACCCAAGTGGTAGGGAGCCATGTCCTGATTAAGATCAACACACAATCCTAGATGCGAGGTAAAGAGGAAAGAATGCTTCGTAGGTGAAAAGAGCTAAACAAACCACACCAGCGTAGAACAAGCGTGAAGCCCTAGGTACCGGTGCATAGACGAGAAGTCAATAGGTGAAAAGAGTTGTATGATCACAACATATCAGGTGTACGTCACTGTCCCTTGAGTTGAAGACAAATGGTGAGATGATAGTGGATGATATAGCTGAGGTACAGAGAACTTGTTACAAAGTGAGTGTTCTGATGGAAGAGAACCTACCCTAAAATAGACAAGTCCATGACTCAAAAGTTATTTTGAATGAGGCTTTTATTTTATTGAATGTAGACTAATCAATGTGGGAAGTCTACAAGGAATATTGATTGTTTTATTTCTTGAGGTCTTCACAAAGCGGATCAATGCGAGAAGCTTGCTGATACGGGCTAACTGTGTATAGCTGTCCTTCAAGGGAGCAGTCTATTTATAGTAGCAGATGTGATTTTAAATGCAAATCTGTCCTTCGAGGGAGCAGTCTATATATATAATAGCATCAATAGTTTTCGGCATATAGCTGTCCTTCGAGGGAGCAGTCTATATCTAATTTAGATAACCAGATGTTCCTTGTGACGTGAAGCATCTAGGTTTAGTAGGAAGTTTGACTCAAGAAAATCCCATAAGAATACGCCTTATTTTAATACGTTAAATTCATGGACTAGACTAAAAAGGGGAAGGCATTGTTAAGGTGAGGTGAGGATCAAACTAGGTGAGCTTGATTGTATTATCGAGATGTAGGAAATGAAGTGCATGTGATGGTATGGGAGCTCAAGGGATGAGCAGTAGGTGGATAAGAAGTGATATAACACTAATTTCAACAATAGAATGGTCGAAGATGCAAGGTATTAAGGGGCTCAGGCTCAGGTTTACCATTAAGCGAAGCTAAATGATAAGTACCCAGATCCATAAGTGTGAGTGATTATATAAGGCCCAATCCAATTGGGAGCAAATTTTCTACATTTGCTCTTTTCTAGTTTGGTTACATGTTGACTCTCTTTGAGGACAAGATCACCAAACCTTAAAGGTATGCTCATGAAGTCACTTATCATAAGCACGCTTAATGCGTTTTTGATAGATTTGAAGGTGATCGAGAGCTGTAAGACGGCGTTTGTCAAGAAGCTCCAATTGGGCTAAGCCGCTCTCTTGGCGGAAATCATCGTTGGTGAGAATATCCTGAAGGGATATTCTGAGGGAGGGTATTTGTATTTCGAGAGGCAAGACAGCCTCGGAACTGTATACCAAAGAAAAAGGTGTGGCATTAGTGGAGGTACGAATACTAGTGCGATAAGCCCAAAGGGCAAAGGGGATGTGATCGTGCCAATTTCTTGCCGGATTCATTGACAACTTTCATGAGGATTTTGGTTAGTGTTTTACTAGAGGACTCGGCTTGCCCATTTGCTTGTGGATAATAGGGTGATGAGAAGCTAAGTTTGATGTCAAAGTTGTCGCAAAGGTCTTGCAACAACTTGTTTTTGAAATATTTTCCATTATCTGTTATCAGGCGATGAGGAACACTAAAACTACAGATAATGTGGTGGTTAATGAACTCTACGATTTTCTCTTTTTTAGTTGAAATGAGTGGAATAGCCTCCACCCATTTTGTGTAATATTCGGTTGCTATGATAAATCCCTCGATGACGTTGCGAAGAGGACGGATGAATCTCGCCAATAAGGTCTAAACCCCATTGTGAGAAAGGCCAGAGATCTCAGAGCGACCTGTAGTGGATGGCTAGGAGTATGTTGAATGTTGGCATGTTGTTGACACATGACACAATGCTTAACATATTCGTAGCAGTCGTAATTGAGAGTAGGCCAATAGTAACCATAGGCGGAGGATTCATTTGGCCACAGCAAGGCCGCTAAAATGTCCGCCACAAATACCATCATGGACTTGTTAGATGGTATGGGTGACCTCCGCACCGGTGAGACATCGAAGGAGAATGCCATCAAAGCCACGTTTATAAAGGAGTCCCCCCATAACTACATAACGAGAAACGTGTTTAAGAAATGCGCGTTTGCCAGTACTAGTAAGGTCAGGTGGGAGAAGAGAAGTTGTAAGATAATCGTGAAATTAGTGATACCAAGTATCCTGGGAGCTAGCAGACACATTATTTATCATACAAACAACTGGGGCTGAGTAAGATGGGGCAAAGAGTTGTTGGACCAAGATGAAAACTTCAGAGTCGGTGGATGAAGCCAGAATTTGCGAGGCTAAGCAAGCCATAGTATCCGCAAATTTGTTAGTGGAGCGAGGGATAGTTTGGATAGAATAGTGAGTAAACAAGGCTAGAAGTGAATCCACGTAGTGTTTGTACTTTTGGAGTTCCTCATTTTTACATTGGTAGATGCCCATGACTTGATTGACTACCAATTGAGAGTCACCAAAAATATTGATAGATTTGATACCTAAATGTAACGCAACGCTTGGAGACCTAGAACAAGGGCCTCATATTCCGCTGTATTATTAGTGCAAGGGAAATCGAGTCAGAATGAAAGAGGCATAGGCTCAGTGTCGAGAGGAATAAGAACAACGCCAGATCCTCCGCCACGATGGCATTTGGATCCATCGAAGAAGAGGGTCATTGGATATGACTCCTGCTGTGAGGGAAAGAGTAGCGATGAGTTCGTCGGGAAATGTAAAATTGGTAAGCTGTTCCCCAAGTAAAGGGAGCTTCCACAAGTTGGTCTGTGATGGTTTTTCCTTTGATTGATTTCTGGTGGACAAACTCAAGGTCGAGGTCAGCAAGAAGCATGAGCCATCTAGCAATACGTTGGTTCAGATGAGGTTTGGCATACATGTAATGGATGGGGTCTGAGTTGGTGATGACGAAAGTTTTGTGATTTAGAAGGTAGTGTCGGAGTTTGGTGGCCACGAATGATAGGGCTAGGCACAACTGTTTCTACATGTGTATACCTAGTCTCATAGTCCACCAAAGTACGACTTATATAATAAATGGCCTGTTCTCGGTTCTCAGAGTCATGATGTGCAAGCATGGCTCCTACGGCGTGGTCGGTGGCAGAAAGGTAAAGGTAGAAAGGGTGGTCGTCTTGAGGTGGGATAAGCACAGGTGGCTGTAAGAGATATGTTTTGAGAGCGTCAAAGGCTTGGTGGCACTCTTCGCTCCATTGAAATGCAATTTCCTTTTTAAGGAGGTGATGGAAAGGTTGGCATCGATCCGAGAGTTGGGAGATGAAACGTCGAATAGATTGTAGCTTACCTTGTAAACTACGTAATTGTTTGAGATTAGTAGGTGGGGGCATTTCTAGGATAGCTTTGACTTTAGATGGATCGACCTCAATGCCACGCAAAGAGACAATAAAGCCAAGAAGTTTTCCCGAAAGGACACCAAAGACACATTTCTTTGGTTGAAGGCAGACAAAATATTGTAACAGGTGATCAAAAATAATGGTTAACACATCGATATGTTCACTACGATGTTTAGATTTTCCAAGAAGATCATTGATGTAGTCTTCAAGGATAGTGTGCATGATGTCATGAAAGATGTAGGTCATAGCACGCTGATAGGTCGCACCAGCATTCTTAAGGCCAAATGGCATGACATGATAACAGAAGGTTCCCCAAGGGGTTATGAAGGCAGTTTTATGTTGATCGGCAGGGGCAACCCAAAATTTGGTTGTATCCTGAAAAGCCATCCATGAGAGAGAGCATCTCATGGCCTACAGTGAGATCAACAAGTTGGTCAATGCTAGGTAAGGGGAAGTCATCCTTGGGGCAAGCGAGATTAAGATCCTGAAAATCTGTGCATATCCGAAGTCCCCCCGGTAGCTTTAGTGACAGGTACGATGTTAGAAATCCATTGAGGGTAGTCGATAGGCAGGATGAAGGAAACAGAAAGGAGTCGTTGAAGCTCCTCTTTGACTAAGAGGGCAATGCATGGATGCATTTTCCTCAGCTTCTGTTTAATTGGCTTGGAATCGGGGTTTCAGGGTGATGTTGTGGAAAGCAATGGTCAGGATCAATTCCTGGCATGTTAGCGTAGGACCAAGCGAAAGCTTGGTTACGAGCACGGAGAAAGGTAGTAAAGGCAGCTTGTTCTGCTGCGTTAAGGGGATTGTCCGATCTTTACAATGTGAGGATCCTCCTCCGTGTGGATGTTGATTTCTATGGTAGATTTGTTCAGCATGGTTTGGGTTTCAGATGGTAAGGCTCGTTGAATATAAGAATCATCTGCGCCAAGGTAAGTGAGGATGGAGTCGTCATCCTGGCATTCAACAACATTAATCAAAGGTGAATCCTCTTCGATCATGTCTGGATACAGAAGGGGAAGAGAAGATGGGTCCTCATTATCGCGTTGATAAGTGAGAGGACATATGAAGATAGCATTTATGAAAAAAAAAAGTTAGGAGGGATGGATTCAGGGTCTATAGATTCTGTGGGTGATGATGGCAAAGTGGGTGATGATGGTTTGGTAGGGGCGACGTCTTCTTCTTCCAGGATACAGCTGACAGGAGATGTCTCCTGTGTAGGTTTTTCGGGAAAACCGAGACCACTACGATCATTATGTTTACGGGTAGTCACGGGAATGAGTGTATGTCGGCCTTGTTCGTAAAGGCCAAAACCAAAGCCTTTCCACGCACAGCGAGTCAAGAAGGTGAGGGCGAAACGACGATTTGTCAAGTATTGAAAATCGGATTGGAAGGGAACCACACCAAGAGGAGGTTCAGGGGTAATGGAGGATGCGTCAACACCCCCATACGTTAGGTTAGTGCGGCAATGGGGTGGTCCGTAAGAGATTACCTCCCCCACGCGACAGTCGTAAGTGGGATGTGCATGT
The DNA here is from genome assembly GCA_019776745.2 of Taxus chinensis. Classification (NCBI taxonomy): domain Eukaryota; kingdom Viridiplantae; phylum Streptophyta; class Pinopsida; order Cupressales; family Taxaceae; genus Taxus; species Taxus chinensis. The sequence continues at coordinate 746,543,797 of CM034146.1, forward strand.
AATTGTCCGTACTCCTGCGGGGTAGGGAAAGAACTAACGTTATATAGGCGGTACTCCCCCAGCGTAAGGCGCTGAAAAACATCTACTAAGGGATCAGAGGTTGGAATGTTAGCTGCGGGAAGGGAAGTGGTTTTTGCGATGGTGGTTTCATCAGTTGAAGGCGTAGGCGCGGTTGAGGTGGATGGTTGAGGTACATTTGAAGAGGATGGTTGGGTTGAATGTATGGGTGTCTTGATTGGTATAAGCACATCGTTAGGGCGGTATAACAGATTGCAGGTTTTAAAGGGGGGAGGGTCAGCTTTTACGGTGTAGGACTTCCCCTCGTACTCAAATTTTATGCATCTATGTAATGTTGAGGGAACGCATCCCATGGCTCGGATCCAAGGACGACCCAGTAATATATTATATTGGAACTCTCCCTCCAAGACATAGAAGAGTTCGGGTAAAGTACGTGGTCCTACCCGAATGTTGAGGATCATGGTGCCTAAGGTAGAAGTAATAGCGTCATTGAATGACCGCAACATGATGGGGTTGGCACACATGCAACTAGAAGGGATATTCATTTGTTGGAAGGCTTTTGAAGAGATGATGTTTAGGCTAGCACCCCCGTCAATCATAACATGACGTACCCGAATGTCCCGGATGTAAGCTGAGATGAAAAGAGCAGGGTCAGGATCTTCTGTACTAAAGTCAACAATTTCGTCTTCGGAGAAACTGACTGCAGCAGCTTGTTGTACAGAGACAGAAGTGGTTGGGGCAGTGGGTTGTTTGGTTAGAGAAGCAACGTGATTGGGTGTTAGAATGGAGGCGACAGGCAGGGTTTCATTAGGTAAAAACTCTATCCCTTGAAGGATCTCGATGAGAGCTTGTCGATGAGATTCAGAAGTCTGAATGAGATCATACAGTGTCATTTTTACGGGCGATTGGTGAAGCTGTTTAATCATATTTCGGTGGGCAATGCCATTAGAGACGGGATAGGTGGGTCCGCGAATGACCACTTTAGGTGGTGGTGCAATCGGGATGTTTGACGGAGAAAGAGATGCCGCAGGTGTGTTTTCTTTTGCTTTCCCATTGTTTTTCTGCCCTCGAGTAGCGACACTAATCATATTAATCTCGTAGACCTGAGATAAGGAAGATGGTTGGGATAACTCATGGTCTTCAAGAGGTGGGGTTGTAATAATGATAGATCTTGGTGAGGCGGGGACAGATGGTATAGGAGAGGGAATGGAAACTAAAGGTCTCTCCCTTCGTAAGTTGTCTTTCTTAATCTTTCTATCCGGGAGAGGTGACTGACGAAGGACGGTTTTTAGAGCTTTGCATCCCTCCACATCATGTCCTAGTGTGTGGTGATAAGCACAGATTTTAGACTCATTGTAACCCCTAGGTCGGGGTTTAGACGGGTCATAAGGTCTAAGTGGAGGTAGGGAAATGGTCGCATTCTCCACCAACATAGCAAGGATTTTGGCGTAAGATCCTTTGAGTGGGTCAAAATCGGAAGAGGATGAGGGTATTGGTTGTGTGGGTTTTGGTAATGTTTGGGCGTGGTTGGTTCGCACGGGTGGTGGTTTAGCCGAGGGGTGTTGATACGTGGTTTTCACTAAACGTGATTTCTTTGGTGTAGAAGCTATGTTGGATGATGAGGCCGTAGATGATGTGGTATCAAAAAACAACCACGGGGAAATAGGAGTGACTGAAAACAAATATTATGATGATGGAATTTGTTTAGGGTTGATAGGTGGACAGGATACGCGGAGTGACGGTGTTGCTATACCCTGGAATTTCTGTATGGGTGCGGAAGGCGTAGGTTGTTTTGAAGAAAACGCAGGAGGTATGATATATTGATGTAAGGTAGAGGGATGGGGTCCCAATATGGAAGGTAGGTATGATGATGATGGTTTTGATTGTGATAGGGGCACGGATTGAGTTTGTCTCCTAGGTGGCAGGACGGATTTATTTTTGGATAGATCGAGTCGCTTAGGCGGGTGCGTTAGACTGGGCATTGGTGAGGTCCCAAGCGTAGGGGAAGATCTGGTTAAGTTGATAGAAGTGGACGGGGCATTTGGTAGAGGTGAGGGGGGTGAAGGTGAGAACAGGGGCATTTTAAGCTTCTATAAACACTTCGGGTATATGGTGGAGACATCAGGATCAGTCATTTGCATTTGAGTAGAAAAAGGGGTACTCAAACGTTCCCATAGGGCCTGTCTATCTTCTGTGGAATGACAGTCCTCACGTGTGAATATGAACTTTTGTACAGAAGAACGACGGGTTGTGATTCCAGTCCACTGTGGGTGTGACACAGGAGGTAGATGAGGCACTGTATCAATAGATGTTAAGAGGTCAACCGGTCGTTGAAAAGATTTAGGCGATGAGGGACTAATAGGTAGGAGGGCGTGTTTGAGGGGATCTGTCATGTTTAAAGAATGTGGTGATGTCAGTGTAAGAGATTTCTCATCTAAGGATGTCAAAAGGAGTGGCGAGCCTTCCTCTTGTGCAGCAAGAGCGGTAGAAGGGGACGTTTGGGAAATAGATAAATTAGATAACATCCGCTCACATTCTTGTAGGGATGTGGTGTAAGAAGACTCATTGATGAGAAGAGAAGTCCGGGCAGTTAACTCTTTTATGGGTAAAGGAATGATTTCACCTTGTGTTGATGGTGGTGAAGGAGGTTCGGGCTCCTGTGTCAATGAAGAGGCTTGATTCAAAAAATTTTCAATGGAGGCTTTTGGCTGAGAATCGAAGACTGCATGGATCTCATGAACACTCTCCTCAGCTAAGATATCTTGGTTTACGTTACTATTGGACGAGTGATTCGGGAATGGCTTGTTGAAAATTTTCAGATTTCGGTTAGCAGGGGCGTTAGGATTATCGAGGGCTATATCCCCCGCATCAACCATTTCCTGCACTATGTTTTTCAACATCTTGCAGTTCTCATGACTGTGTCCCTTCACGCGGTGGAAGTTACAGAAGTCATTTTCTTTGTACCAGGAAGGTATAGCGCGAGTGGAATCAAACCCGGAATGAGGTTTAACAGGAGGTAAGGTAATGGCTCCTGCTTTGAGCAATTTTTCCAATATCACACCATATGTTTCTCCCAAGGGAGTGTAGTTGATGGGTTCTGCTTTATACTTATAAGTGGTTTTTGGCGGGGTATTAGACGGTGGTTGGGATTTGACCATCACCGCGTGGACAGCTCCTTTTGATTTAGAAGAAGTGGATGTGTGAGGAGTGGCGGTATTTGGTTTATTGGTAGAATCTAGAGTTCGGAAATTGGGGTTTTTGTTACGCAACCGCAATTTCTCTTCTTCTAAGGCTCGAATTTCTAGTTTCCGAGCCATGGTAAAGGCCTCGTCGAATGTGCGGAAAGTTTGAATTTGAAGAGTAGGAGAAATGTGCTTAGCACATGCCCGCGTGAAAAGTTCGATAAGTTCAGCTTGAGGCAAGGCATATGTAAGTTGGTTGATAAGGCCACGCCATCGTCCCACGAAATCTGCGATAGATTCGTCTTCGAATTGTCGGATGGCATAAAGGTCGGTGATAGATACTTTCTTGGCGATGTTAATGGAGAAATGATCCAAGAAAGATTGGGCTAGTTGGTTAAAAGAGAAGATCGAGTGCTGGGTTAAAGCATTGTACCACTCCAAGGCGGGTCCTGATAAGAACATGGGGAAGGTGTGGAGTAACAAGGCATCATCATGGGGAGTCAAATAACAAGCATGTCTAAATGATCGCAAGTGTTGTTGAGGATCCTCTTTACTATTAAAACGAGTAAATTTCGGCAACTCCCATTGCGGAGGATATGAATGAAGGGGAACAGTAGGGTGAATAGGCTCCCGACAAACTTGTTCGTATGTCAAGGCGCTACGACTTCCCGAAACCGAAGCCTCCAGATTTTGTATTTTGTCCATTATTTGTTTGATGAAATCTGTGGTTGGATGAGATGATGGTGCGGTTGTGGTAAACGGAGGCAAGTTGGACCAAGGGCTTCCGTTGGACAATGGTGGGGCTAAGTGTTGATAAGGTATGGAGGATGAGTATGTTGGAGCAACAGAATAGGGATGTCCCATATAAGGTGTTGAGGTTACTGGATACGTGTATGGGAATGAAAAGGTAGGCGGAGCTTGAGAAGGAAAGCTCGTGTGAATAGGTGGCAGAGAGCAAGTCATGAATGGAGTGGTCTGAAAGAGAGATGAGGTAGGGGCAGTTGGTGGTAACGATACGTGGGGTCCAAGATTAACCAAAGGAAAGCTAATCGGGGTCGTATGAACCTCTGAAGCCGTCGGATTGGGAGACGGGGCTAGAGATGCAGGAAGTAAGGCGTTGTTATGAGGAGGAGTGGGAGCGAAATGAGCAGCTATACTAATAGGCATGCCAACAAGGAGCTGACCATCAGGCGTATGGTCAGGGGCATGAGACAAATAGTATTGTACAGCGCTGGGATTAGCATCCAGGAATTTGGCAAAGTCCTTGTCTCCTACAGGAATTTGGGGGATCTCACTGGTGTCCGTAGGGTTCCCTATAGAATGTGAAGGGGGTGATTCAGGCAAAGACACAGAGCAGGCATGTGAAACCATGGCGGCGACTTGCTTCCGAGTGATGACAACCATGGACAAGAACACACATGAAAGTTTCAATCTATCAAGAACAAAAACAACCTCAGAATGATGAATTTGGTAGGTTGCTGGTTTATCAGGGGCTGATGAAGACAGTAACCGATATCGGTTTAATAACCGGTGTCGGTCAGAGAGCAGACAACGTCGGTCTGTTAACCGATGCCGGTGTCAAAAGTCTAGGATAAGAAGATATAAAAGGCTGCTAATTTGATTTTTAGCAACGTTGAGTATATTTGTCAACTTATTGATCACAGAAGACAAAGTATGACAAAGAAAACATAATTTGAAAACAAGCAAGATGTACACGCAAATCCAGAGACTAACCCTAGGGTTAATTTTAGTTATCATGGGCTTATGCCTTTAGACGTAAGATGATGTCAGAATCCTAAACAACAAGACCTAGGGGAAATGTCAAGTTTGTTTTGGCTTATAAGGTTACCTCAATCGGGCGGAGGAATACCGCGGAAAAGGGGGGATGTTTGAGCTGTTGTGTGAATTGTGAAGTGATTCGGTATGTGTTGTGCAGTGAAACTAAAGTTAATTTCCTGTCAGTACCGTGGATATCACCCCCACGTGTACGACCTGTTACTTAATCTACGTTCACTAGAATAGAAAACAACAAACAGGGATGCAATGCACGTGTTTTAAACCCAAATCGAAAATGACATTCGATGAAGCAAAAGAGATGACTTTCACTAATGCGAAACTAGGAAAGCAAGACAAATTCTTTACGAAATATATAACAAAAGCAGCAACAGCAAGTATGCTTCCTAAAATGAAAATAAGCAAGAGAAACAGAAACCCAAGATGGGTCCCACCGGGCGTGCCAAAATGTTTCGCTCGGAATGTTTCGGCTTCTGGGAATAGAGTTGCTTCTATCCTTTCATTCCTTTTAGAAACAGATGAGGTTAGGGCTAGGAGGAATACCTGTTGAATGTCGAGATGGTGTGCGCGTACCGTAGAGAAAGATCAGGTTGACTGCGGAGAACTCCTTTTTGTCTTGGAAGGACTACCTGCAAATAAGAACACAAGACCACAAGATTTTGATTAAACAATAAATGAGGAAACTGCCTTGGGCCCAGGAAATACAAAACTTCCTTTTGAAGGTGGTCAGTTTCCTTGCTAATATGAATTAACACAAAAGACTGCAAAATATCAATTAGATTACTTGGTTGAAACGGGTAGGAGAAGGATGGTTTCTGGCTATAGTCAGGGTAACCGATACCGGTTTCTGGTAACCGACGTCGGTTGGGCCTAGGACCTGTAGGTTGGTTGTCTTGGTGAGGTGTTTGTGTTTCTTGGTAGTTATAGTGCTTATAAGGCTGGCTTATGGATAATATTAGGGAATGAGATGATGAGGGGTAAAAGAATGGCAGTTAGATGCAATGGGATCTTGGGTAGTGGGTTCAGAACTGGATTTAGGAGGACTGTGATTTAAAGAGCATAAGAAATGTTATAACAGAGGACATGTAAGATATGACTTACTGGTTTTGGCGAAGATGCAAGTTGATATCCTCTACTGCAAGCACTTCTGGTTTCTCCACTCGTCTCCGCTTGGTCAAGTGAAGGTCTGGACTCTGTTTTTCGCTCCCAAATGATCTCTATCGATTCAAAAATCATTCGACCCTTGATTTTGGTTCGGGGAGCCCATTTACAGGGAACCGATGGCGGTTACGTAACCGACGGCGGTCGAGTAGGAACCGGCATCGGTAAGGAAAAAGTAGGCTATTTTTAGTAAAATAGCCCACCTTCCCTGCTTTTCTCCCGAGAGATCAGTTGCGGGCTTGGTCAAGTGGCTAGAAGGTCAGCTTTGGGTGCGAGTAAGGAGGCATTAGTTATGGCTGTGAGTCTAGACCAAGTCATGGGTCTTAATTAGGTTAGTTTAGGGTTAGGGCTAGGTCATGATGAGGTGGCAAAGTGAGGTGGCGGGTAAGGTGATGTGGATTTATCAATTATAAGGTAATTAATAAATAATTGTGTAAGGTTTAGGTGATGAGGTTAGATTGCGGGATGAGATGCTGGTCACAAGGGGTCGTAAGACACAAATTTGGTGTCTACAGATAGCAAGATGGATAATTTTGCTACAAGAATTTGAATTTGATATTATAGATAGGCCAGGAAAGAAGCATGTCAATGCAGATGCACTCTCTCGAGCCTATGATGGTTTAGGATCATCTTGTGATGATGATGATTTCCCCGATGCAACATTGTTATCCCTTGACACAATACCTAGTGAATACATAGATATTTGGAATTATCTGAATGAATTAAAGTTTCCTGATGGTGCCAATACAAAGACTAAGAGAAAGATTACTCAAGCTAGTCGTCCATATTCTATTCTGCATGGAGTATTATTTCGAATAGGACCTGATGGACAGTACAAGAGGGCAGTTGGACGTGATCAAGGGAAGGAGCTACTAGAATAATTCCACAATGGTACATGTGGAGGGCACTTCTCTGGACAACTTACAGCAAGAAGGATCTTGGATGCAGGTTATCACTGGCCCACTCTTTTTAAAGATTGTTATAATTATTATAAGACATGTGATATTTGTCAAACACATGGTAACCGCAAGACTTCATCAGCTCCATTATGCCCTATTCTTCCACTTGGTCCCTTTGAAAAGTGGGGAATAGACATTGTAGGTCCACTTCCACCTACCTCACGCCAAAATAAGTATATTGTAGTTGCCACAGATTATTTAACCAAGTGGGTTGAAGCTAGGCCATTGAAAATAGCTTCCATGGATGAAAAAGCAAGGTTCATATATGAACGCATTGTCACCAAATTTGGTTGTCAATTAGAAATTGTAACAGATCAAGGAAGCCACTTCATTAATGAGGTGGTAGAAGCCCTAGTCAATAAGTTTTCTATTAAGCATAGGAAGGCAACAACATACAAGCCGAGCACAAATGGACAGGTGGAACGAACAAATTTTGTGTTGTGTCAAATTCTAGCAAAAGATGCAGCCTTGCAGGTACATAAATGGGATAAAAGGATTCATGCAACATTGTGGGCATATAGGGCAACATCAAAGTCAGCAATAAGATACTCCCCATTTCAGTTGGCTTATGGCATTGATCTAGTTCTTCCTATTGAGTTTGATATTCCCACGGTCAGAGTAATGGAAAATGAAAGAATGGATGAAAGTGATTCAGTAAAAGAAAGGTTGGTACATCTTCATTTGCTAGAGGAAATGAGGGAAATAGATAAGGATACAAGCTATAAGAAGAAAATGAAGCAAAAGGAATACTTTGATCAAAAGATCCAGTGGTCTCCATTGCATGTGAATGACTTGGTTCTAGTATATGATTCCAGATACAAAAAAAGAAGACAGAGAAAATTTCTTCCAAAATGGATGGGGCCCTACAAAATAGTAGTTGTGCATGAAAATGGTATGTACCAACTGGAGGAATTGGATGGCACTCCCATTACGAAATGGGTCAACCACGATAAGTTGAAGATTTTCCAAGCACCAGAATAGTCTACTCCGAGGACGGAGTAGAAGCTAGGAAGGGGGAAGATGTCGACACTAAAATTTTCCTCCGTAATTTCTATTTCATTAATGTATGTATTAGGAATAGGATGTTGTTAAGTATAATTAGTAGTAGCATCTGATAGAAGATAACGGCGCTGCCAGTACGACACGGCCAATAATGTATAGTATGGTAATAGTCAAAAGTACAGTAGGAATGTTGTGGTAAAAAGTAAATATTTGTCATAAGTGGTTGGGTAATGTTAAAATGTCAAAGTTTGGGTAAGTAGAGAAGTAGGGTCTACATGATTAGGAATTATAAATATTATATTGGTAATAAGGACAAGGAGTGAGGTCATAAATATTTTGTGTATTTTATTTGTAAAAAGTCTTAAAATGTGGAACCCATGTGAAATGATAAGGTTTATCTTATCTTAAAAGATAAGCTTACATGTACAGATAAGAGTTAAGGTATGGAATATGATTTGTCAGAGTGGATTTCTTATCCTATCTTAGAGATAAGATGGATAAGCCTAGAAGTTCTATAAATAAAGAGGCCACCCCCCTCATTTAGCATAGAAGGAAGTAGTGAGAAATATTGTATGAAGTGTGTAAAGAAAGCCATCAATTTAAAGGTGTGTTGAAGAAGCTATTAAGAGGTGTAATTGTAAATTTTCTCCCATAGTATTGGTGGAAGGCAAGTGAAGTCAATAACACTTGAAGTACCTCATGGGTGAGATTGTAACAATTTCACGTTAATATTATAATTTACTCTGATATTTCAGATTTATCATCATTCCTTCTTATCATAGTCGATGGTATTCTTGTGTTATGTTTGTTGTTGTGTTTCCAGATTACATCCACCAAACTAAAGGTTGTGCATTAGTAAATAATCATAGCACGAGGAGTTCCCGGTGAAGAATTATCATAGTGTCGGATTGGTGATGACAGACCCGCGGAGGAAAATTGGAAAAATTTCCTTTTGAGAAAACAAAGTTAAAAGTAAAAGGGGAAGCATAGTTCCGCTGGGACCCACATTGGGACACGTGTCAAAAGTATTTCTCAAGGGTGGAGCTATAGGGAAAACTTGGAAAAAAATTCTTTTTCCAAAAGAGATTCAAATGGCAGAATTGCTCCACGTTTCTTTTGGGGCCCACCTCAAGACACGTGTCAGGCCCATTTTCAGAAGCAGAGGTGCAGGGAAAAAAGGTGAAATTTTTCCATTTTTCTAAGAGGATAAAAAAAAGTCAAAGGAATCCCCCGAGCCTATTTTTGCATCTTCCATGTGGATGGCCCACATTCAAAATCAAAGATCAACGGCTGCAGAGCATCTAAATCTGATTTTCCCCCCCATTTTCTCTGTAAAATGCCTAGATGTGTGAATCTTCATGATTTCTTATTATTTTCTACACGCCAAATAGAGGAGCGAGTTAATTTTGATATCTAGAGTTTGGTGGGAGATATCTGGAGACGTCTTTTGCCATTAAAACGGTCTGACTCTCAAGCCCGATCTAGTTTTCCATTTTTCTTCTCCTGAGCATGCAAGGGGTCAAATTTGATTGATATGGGGTGGAAGTGGTTAGCGAATGGATGGAGGCACGTTTTTCCCAAGAAAGGAGTTGAATGCGGGAAGAAACCGAAGAGATTTTCCCTCAATCACCTAGAGACTTTTACAAATCTGATTATGTGAATCATGAAAGAATCATGGCAAGCACTGGTGCATTTAAAGTTTTTGTCTTTTGGGAGGAAGGGGCTCTATTGGAAATGCTATAAAGGGCACGAATTCATCATGCAAATTGTTGGGAGTTTTTGGAATGATCAGGACTGATTCTCTCAAGCAGAAAAAGCTTGACAGAGCCCATCCATTTTGAGAAGCCGTCTAGAGAAGCCTATATATCTCTCTTTGTTTCAAATTTGATCATGTCAAGGTGGTTGCAAATGTACAACCATTGACAAGCTTTGAGATTGTTCTGGAAACTTTCCCTTGCTGATAAATTTGATCAAACTTTGAGTTATTTTGTGTTAATCTTGAGTAAAGTGTATTTATTTCATCTCTGAATGCATACGAGTAGTTTTTCTTATTTCTATTGCAATCTTGTACCAAAATAGGGTCCAATCAAAAAGGTCTCAGTCATTGTGACAGTTTAGTGTCATCTGTAATCTCATTTCTCAGAAGATCCTTCATCTGGGAATGGGATAAATGGTTTAAAATCACTTTTCTTTCATTTTGTTGATAGAGATTATTTGTAAGCCTTTGGGTGTACCTCAGGCATGAATTGGTTTAAATATTGGTGCTTTATTGGGTCCTCTGACTCGATCCTTCGTGACAGAATCCCACAAGCTGTGTGAAAGAGAGCTGATCTGGGCCTCCATCGAAGCACATATTCTAGTTAAGGAAACAATTTAACTTTTTGTGGCATTTTGTTGATTAAATCTTTTCATTTTGCATAAGCTCTCAATGATCTGGTGAGTTAATTCCATCCTGTCTCCCCTCTGACCAAAATTAATTTAACAACAACTAATCCTACCCATAATTACCCTGTTTGTCATGTGTGTACACAAATGCACAATCTCTGTTACCAAAACATGCATAAATAATTAGGGTCACAAATGTCTTTAGTAACCTTTGCCTTGCTGTGAGAATATCTCCATAATTTAGAAGTGACAACTCACGAGAGTCAGATTTGGTGAGTTGATCATATTTTCCCCAAGGCCTTCTCTATAAAATTTATACAAAAGAAAGGTACATGTATCTCCTTTCAAATAATAGAGGTTACTGTAAGACGGAAAAGTGACATGCGAGCGTGGGAATCTACAAGTAACTCTTCCTCGCACCCGACCTCCCGAGGTCGTGCCAAGACAGTCGGTGGGGATGAAATATGTATGGGATACAGAAAAACTAGTTATCCAATCTAATGTCTTCGACGTGCACTAATGGAAATTGCGAATCTAAGGCAAAGAAGGCCCTCTTAACTTGAACTGGTGTGATAGATCGGTCAACAAGGATGACTGCTCAAAGGATCCAATCAATATCAAGCTTTAGCGTGATCCAATCTATAGGTTGTGGAATACGTGGAAAATGACCCGGTATAGTTTCATGTATTTCTCGGGACATGGTCATATGGTGGATAGTAAATATAGTTGACTCTATGGACGATTCTCTGGCCTAGTCCAGAACTCTCTAGCTTTGTTAGTTGCTGTATCTAGTAAGAAGAACTGTTTGATGATGGTAGGTGGAAGTGGGATAGATTTAAATACTAATGTGCGTAGGCCAATGTCTATATCTGATTGACTTACAGATTCATTGGGTTACGGGATTTGTGGATCACAACCGTAGACTCTTAGTTGTTGCGGTCCTGCTATGGTCATGTGTAGAGTTAGTTCCTAACCCCTAACACCCAGTAATCGTATGCTTTCTCAGCCTCTATATTCAAAACTAATAGTTGTGCGATCTTCTCAGAGTGCCTTACAAGCGTTCTTGCAACCTGAATCCTTAGGATGGTATCTATGTCTGTGACAATATCTCCTACATCTGGCTATGGGACCAAAGGATCACAACCAAAGGGTTGTTCTCTTTCAAGTCCTTCTACAGTCATGTGAATATTGCCTAGGGTAACCTATAGTTTGGTTGATTTGACCAAAACATGTGTGCTTGGTCGTCTTCTATGTTTAACCAGCTCAACTGGGAATTGATTTGTTTGCAAGCTTACCATTGTTCAGAAGACTTGAATCCTAAGATTTTGGTCTATATCAGTTATCGCTGTGATGAGATTGGACTAAGGCATGATTGGCTCGAATATGTATTCCCTGGGCTCTCTAGGTCCCATGATTGTCATATAAAAGCAACAATGTAATACAAACTGCATAGTAAAGTGAAATTTAACTATATGAAATATATCTATAGCATATGTGATTCCCCTATTTTTTGTGTTTTCTGATGAGCTTTACGAATTTAAGAAAGCAGTTATTTAAAATATCTAGAATTGACGACTAATATAATAACTTAAAACAAATAAAATAATCGAGTGCAGTTATTTGTCTATGTAATTTTGTAAATCTATTCTAAAAAATGAAATAGCTCATCTAATCTATTTGAAAGACTCTCGATCCTACCTCAGAAGTGGAGAGTGAATCACAGTTTCTCAAAAACTATCAATCCCCACAGCTTCCCTGGTAATATCGAAAGTAGAATTAATTTAAATAAAGTAATTAACTACTCTATTTGATATGATTCTAACTAAAACTTTGAAAGCTAGAACCTGGATTCTGCATGAATAGAGGCGAATCCGATGGTGTGTGTGATCTTGTCCCCTCAGTGTGATCTCCCCGTTCCTTCACGTTCACATGGATCCAGAAAAGCGTGTAATGCTAGCATTAATAAAAGTAGATATTTGGACAAAGGCAGCTCAGATATACAGATTGAATACAATGTGAGTAGGAGAGGGATAGCGCAAAAGTACAGAGCTTGGCTTATGCAATTCCTAGCGGAATTTATTGCGAGTCATGAAACATGAAACATCCAGAACCTGAAACTATCCTGTTTGAAGAACAAAACTTGCAACTTTAATGGCTTCCTATTGATAAACAGATTATCCTATTCCAATGGATTGGATAAAATAACAACAAAACTTGCACAAGATGGATATGTGGCTTACTAATAGTAAAACAAGGCTTAACTAAGCATGCAATGAAAGGAACTAAACATTCTAAGCAAAATGAAAACTAAATCTATGGCAAAGAGAAATCAGAGGCAAATTTTGAGGGGACCAATTTGCTTGAGCACAAGCCATCTATTTATAGCATTTGGATTTACCCAAGGTAAAAACCAATTTGAACTCTTAAACTATAAACAATGGCAAAACACTATTCCAGGGAACCAGAATCATAAATGCAAGCCTATGGCGGTAAAAAAAAGCTGGTAAAACATTGAAATTACGTGATTCATGTTAAAATATCTTTTTGGAAAACGTGTAAAGGACCGTCGCCCTAAGTAGGGTGGCGGTTATAGGACCGCCACCCTGTTCAGGGCGGCGGTCTCGGCAGGGTGGAGGTTTCGTAACTGAAGGGAAAATGGCCAAGAAAAGAGAGGAAAAGGGAAAAACAAGGCACGTGGGGGCTAAGCGGGGCATGCAGGATGTTTACGCACACTTGGAGAGCTTTCCCGGATCCTGAACACCTTGCAAGGAGACCTGTATCATCATTGGGGCACGTGTCACGTTGTTCTGGCAGTACAGTACCTTACAATTTTGGATACGTACATATTGCCCCCCTCGGAGAAGCATTTTAGACATGAAGAGGCGTAAAACGGTGGATCCGAGTATGGCGGTCCCAAAATGGGAAGTTAGAAGTTATACCTGATACATCCGTGTGTTGAAACGACGTTGTCCAAGATTCCCGCTACCTGCAAAACGAAAAGAGAACTCAAGTGCAGATAGACACAATAGTTTGAAAAATAAACACTAAAATAATAGGGAATGAGAATGTACCATTTGTGCGGGGATAGGAATTTACCTCCGTCGGTGCTCCAAACCTATGAAAAAGTCACTTAAAACAAATCAGGGTGTTATATATATGAAAGTGGGGCCATTTTCCTATTCATTTGTGAGAGTCGATTTGATTGATTTTGAGCTCTGGGACCCACGGTGATGGTTTCTTGCGTGAGTAGAGTTGAAACGTCTGTGACAAGATAGCGATCATGCCTCTATGTGCGGAACATCGAGCTGTGAGATCACAGGCTAGTTTTCTTCAGTTTATCCTTTTTACCCCCTTAAATTTGAAACGCTAAATATTTTGTCATGGGGGGGGGGTAATTTTTGAAAATGTTAGTGTTAAAAGGTCCACCTAGGGGGGGGTGCTTACTGGGTAGGCTTTGTTTTTAGGTAAAATGGTCATTTTTTGCACTTTTTTAGGCCTTTTAAATTTAAAACCCGCGTGGATTTTCAGACCACGACCGCCACCCTGCCCTAAGGCGGCGGTTACACGACCTGCTACGCCTTGTTCAGGGCGGCGGTTACACGACCGCCGCCTTTTAAGGCGGTGGTTACAAAACCGCCCCTCTGCCCAAGGCGGCGGTTTTGCACAGAATGCAAAAGGATCATCTTTTTGAATTTGTTTTTTCTTTTCTAGCATTTCTACATGTTTTCATGATTTTTCCAATGTTACTTGGATGCTAACTTGCTTTGTTTTGTTTGTTTTTGGGTGTATGCAGGCGAGAGAGTAGTATATACGGTGGAGTAGAGAGAGGGAGTGTGATTGGCTCCCAGGGGTATTAGATGCCCTCTCACAGGATGAGGAGGAAACTCTTCAGCGGGCTGGGATACTGTGCATTTCACGCGTGCCCCACATTACACCATCTAGTCACATCCTTTGTGACTTGTTCTCATACTGGGATGTATATTCGGAATACCTTTCGATTGCCAGGGGTCCGCGGTGAGTGGACTATTACATTAGAGGATGTCTATCGTATTCTGGGGGTCCCGATTATTGGGAGACGACTCACCCTAGAGACAGCAGGTTTATGGGCCCAGATTGCATAGTGGGCCACATACATGGGAGATGAAGTCGTCTCCATGGGGTCGAAGAAGGGGGTTAGAGTTTGATTCATTCCTACTTTGCCCATCCCCTTACTTCACCTAGGCTATCATGGGGATCCTTGCCTCGAGACTAATCGGGGACAAAGGAGGAGATACATTATTATACTGCTGGTCCCCCATTATTGCACTAGATAGAGGGAAACGGTCAGATATATGCTTAGGGAGCAAACATTCTTGGGACCACCTACCACGACTTATATAGGGTAGTCCATTTATAGGGGTAGTCCTTGAGCCACCCGACCCTGGTCATGAGTTGGGTCTACGAGCATTTCATCCCCTACGACAGAGGTGTAAAGGTAATAGAGCCCATAGCTGTGAGGGCAGCTAGATGGACAAACATGTCAGTGCTTAGAGCACATCATCAGCCAATTGCCTCCCTGACTACTACCAACATGGAGGCCACACCATACCAGACTATGGCAGGTATACGAGGTGAGGAGGCTCTTACCTTGATCTCCTGCTCTACCGCAGGGCAGCTTATTGATAGAGTGGGGCGAGTGGAGATGCACCCCTTTGGTCGAGTTCCTCAGTAGTTTGGCTTACCATACATGGGTATGCTTCCCCCGGTGGTGCCAATATACAGATCAGTGCAAGAGGCCAGAGGGGGGCCTAGAGGCTGGGGTTGGACAGTGGTTACTCCTGGCATTCTTATTGTGCAGCCAGGAGGATAGTACGTGCTAGAGGGAGAGTCGGTGCACCTCAAGCACCTTTGCTTTAGATTGCCACGGGTCCTACTCATAGCAGTGATGACCCCATTGAGGTAGACTTCGAGTATGAGGAGTTTACAGGGGGAGAGACAAAGGAGGAGACCGAGGACAGTGATCCTGAGTGACACGACACCCAAGATATCATGCAGGCGGAGAGGGGCCGAGCAGAGTGCAAAGAGGGTGACTCTGGTTTCAGAGGAGCCACTCTCCTAGGGCCAAGGGGAGGATGAGTTTGTTGTGAGTGCGTTATGTTGCTCCAGCCACAGGAGCAGCCCCTTAGTCGGTAACGACATCCGTGGTAGGCGTAGATCCCATAGATCCATCTTGGAGGCTTGGTGATCTGAGTAACTTACCCTCTCTCACTTTTAATGTTCATTTCTTTGTTAGGTTCTCCTTATTTTCTATCTTGTATTTTTAAATTCTTGTTTGGTTCCTAATTTATTTTCTCCTTTGTTTGCAGAGACCGCCGATGAGTGGCGAGATTTGATTCGCAGGGTATGCACTGATACCCTAATGATCCCCATGGAGAGGACCCGCGCAGAGCTGTCCGTGGATGCTGGGGAGCCTTCAGCAGCCGGTAGACATACTGATGTCTTCGCCCCAATCTAGCATGTGGCCAGGATGGTATCGACTCTCCACACAGAGTTAGCAGGGTATAGGACGGCCGAGTGCCTGATGAGGAGCCATTCTCATGGTGAGACCGTGGCTGCCCCTCGGGATCCTGAGCCCTCTGTGCACTCAGAGCACCAACGTAGCTGGAGTCCTAGGCATGGGTGTGCACCTTCAGAGGGTCTCGTAGGGATTGAGAAGCCACTTGTCTCTCGTAGATTTTTGTACGATACATTCTTTTGTATATCCCGGGCTCTTTGAGCGTTTTGCCCATGCCTAGTGCATGATGGCATTGTACATAAATGTTGATCATTTATATATATGTATTTTTGTTCTGGATCAAACTCTTGGCATTCATGGCTCACTTTCTATTTCCAGTTTCCTTATGTATACCATGATGTATGTTTATATGTTTTTTAGAATGTATGCAATGGTGAACAAATGATGCAAGTGTTTTACTTTCCTTTTTTGTATTTCATGATGCTGATATGATGATGTAGATATAATGTGATTTTGAATCTTAGTTTCTGTAAGAAATTTTGGATACTTCATATTTGTGTTGGCAAAGTGATGAAAATAAACCAGTACGATGAACAGATAAACCTACCCCTACCCCAACTCCACGCAACTAGTAAGATGTGAGGGCTTATCACCGAGAGTTGGGAAGGGCACAAGTTATGAGATGTGTTTTGAAATGATACTGATGAAAGATAGACAAAGCTTTGGTGGAACCAAATTGGGAAGCTACAAGCTTACTCTACCCGAGTGACTTCATAGTTTAGAATGTTACTTACTTTGTGGTTTATCCAGACTTAGATCCTTAGATGGCCACATAGTAGATATATTCTGGGTTTTTAGGATTTTTGAGCTCCTTTGGAATTTTGGACATCTGATTCACTTGTTCTTGACCCAAAGACTTCGAGATTTGAATTGTTCTACTTATGACCTTTTGCATTTGTTCGTTAAGAGGACCCCTTACACTTTGCCCCATGCTACTAGTAAGAAGCATGGGTTTATCACCGTGGGCAAAGCATAGGTGAGTAAGGGCATTTCCATCCTTTCCCAACCCTACGTCACTAGTAAGAGACGCAAGCTCATCACCAAAGGTTGGTGGGGCAAAGAAATGTGTAAAATTAAAATTTTCTATTTGATCAAGGTTTGACTTGCTTATTCGAGTAAAATGTCAGTATGTGCTTATTTCCAAAGATATATATATATATATATATATATATATATATATATATATATATATATATATATATATATATATATATATATATATATATATATATATATATATATATGGGATAGATGTGACACCATGAAGCTTCTAGAACAGACCATAGGCAAGATACCTATCCTAAGAAGAACCAAAAGTGAGAATAAACTTGCAAATCTTGGTATGGTTACCGTTAGGACTTTGTCATGTCTAGCTTTATTTGATGACATGATTCCGAGATAATTTCATGATATCATGACAATGGAGAGGTATGATTAGAAAGTTTATGCCAACAACATCATGAGTTTGTAATGAATTGCTTTGAGAATGGATTCCTTGATCACAATTTGTGTATGAAACAAGCGGACAAAATGATCTTAATCTATATGAAGATGTAATGTAGATATATATGAGTAGTGCTAGCTGCTTATGCGTAGAACCGCTTGAGGTGTAGGGAATTGACTGTTTCGCCAAATTCCTCACCTTCTAGCGTACATTAGAGGTATGCACCGTTTCCATAGTCCTTCATGACTAGCTATGGACCCAACCATTTAGGCCGGAATTTCCTTCCTTTGCCGGTCTTCTTGTCGATCCGGCTGTCTAACCTTAGAACTAGATCACCTTCATATATGTCGCATTCATAGACTTTCTTGTTATATTGCCAGCACATCTGGTCAACATAGACTTTATGCCATTATTCATCATCTAACCTAGCTTCATCTAGGCTTTCTAGTTGGGAAAGACGTGCTTCTCTGTAAGCTTCTTCATCCAGAATCCCTTGTAATGAAATGCGGAGACTGGGTATTTCAACCTCAAGCGGGAGGACTGCCTCTGCCCTGAAGACTAGTGAGAAAGGAGTTTCTCCCGTTAGTGTTCTTATTGAGGTTCAGTGGGCCCATAAGGTCGGATATAACTTCAAGTGCCAATCTCATTTGTTTTCTTTCACCGTTTTAAGGAGAATGGCTTTTAGTGTTTTATTCGTCGCTTCAGCCTATCCATTGGCTTGAGGGTAATACAAGGAAGCCGTATGATGGCTTATCTTAAATTTATCGCATAGTTCGCGAATCTCTTCATTCTTAAAAGAATTTCCATTATCGGAGATAATGATTTGTGGGATACCGTACCTACAAATGATTTGGTTCAAAATGAATTTGGTGATTACAGAACCAGGTACAGTAGTAAGAGGCATAGCCTCTACCCATTTGGTAAAATATTCAGTGGCCGTGATTATAAAATTATGGCCGTCTGTGGACGAGGGAGAGAATTTCCCTATTAAATCTAGGCCCCATGTAGAAAAGGGCCATAGAGTAGCGATTGGTTGCAGAGCTTGTGCCGGCATGTGGATCTCATGGGAGAATTCTTGGCACTTATGACACCTGCGTACGAACTCTACTGCGTCGTGTTCTAGAGTAGGCCAGAAATATCCCATTCGATGTATTTTACGAGCGGTGGCATGGCCACCGAAGTGGCCTCCACACATTCCACTGTGAGATTCATGGAGAATCTTCTTGGATTCTTCTGTGTCGACACATCTTAGGAGGATTCCATCGAACGCTTTTTTGTAGAGCACTTGCTCTATAATGACGTATTTAGCTACGATAATACGTAACCGCCTTCTTTGTTGTGGTGGAGCTCCTTCTGGATACGTGTGGTCCATGATATAATTAATGATATCAGTGTACTAGGGACACTCAAAGATAAAAGGTCTGGTTTCGATGTAGTACATGCACTCATCTAGAAAATCTAGATTTACTAGATCGCCTCCATATAATGGGTTATCAGCTAACCAATCTGCGATGATTTGTCCCTTAACTGATTTTTGATTTACAAATGTTAATTCGAATTCTCTCATTAGGGTTATAAAACGTCCAGCTTTCTTAGATAAGGACCCTTACGTGAGAAAAGTTCGTAAATGGTCCATTTTTACCATGACCCTTGTTTCTTGATTTAGCATATAATGTCTTAGGCATTTGGTTGCAAAGACTATGGCGAGGCATTCTTGTTCTACTTGTGTATAATGCTCATAGTCGAGCAGCGTTTGGCTAATGAAATAAATTACACGTTCTCTCTTGTCATCATCTTCTTAAGCCAGCATGCAGGCTAGCGAGACATTGGTAGCTCGTGAATATAAAATTAACGGGTGATCTAGCTTAGGTGGCATTAGCGTAGGTGGTGATAACAAGAAATGCTTAACTGCATTGAAAGCTTCATTGCAATCTTCAGTCCAATCAATGCTATAGTATTTCTTGAGTAAATTGTTGATTGGGTGAATGGCGAAACTTAAGTCCGGGATGAATCTCCGGATTGCACCAAGTTTTCCAAGAAATGACCTGATTCCAGATTCATCCGAAGGTGGGACCATTTCGAGGACTGCTCGAATTTTGGTTGGGTCAACATCTATTCCTCATGATGATATGATGTAACCTAGGAGCTTCCCTCCTATTACACCAAAGACGCATTTTTCTGGATTTAACGTGACTCCGTACTCAATCAGACGTGAAAGAATAATGCGGAGTACTTCCAGATGGTCACAACGCTTCTTGGTCGTAGGCAACAAGTCATCTACGTAGGATTCCACGATTTTATGAATTAGATCGTGGAATATATATGTCTAGCTCGCTGGTACGTAGCACCAACGTTCTTGAGACCAAACGACATAACAACATAGTAATAGGTTCCCCAAGGAGTTATAAATGTGGTTTTAGCTTGATCTTGTTTAGATATTTTAATTTGATTGTATCCTGAGAATCCATCCATGAGAGACAAAAGTTCAAACCTAGTTTTTGCATCAACAATGACATCAATGGATGGCAACGGGAAGTCGTTTTTAGGACATGCTTTGTTGATGTCTCGAAAATCTATGCAGATGCGTATCTTCCCATTCTTCTTGAGAATGGGAACGATATTAGATACCCATTAGGATTAATCGACTGGTTTGATGAATCCTACTTGGAGGAGTTTTATTACCTCTTATTTCACCATGAGAGCTACCTTAGGTTTCATGGGTCTTGATTTTTGTTTAATTGGTTTTGCATCTGATTTAGTGACAAGGTTGTGCACCACAATGTGGGGCGCAACCCCTGTCATTTCTTTATAATTAAATGCAAATGCCTTCTGATGTTCTTTGAGGATCTGAGTGTGTATTTCTATTTCCTCTAGGGTTAACGAGGATCCTAACTTCAATATCCTTGGTTCATCTTTCGTTCCGATGTTAATGTCAATCGTTTCTTCGATCAAAGAGGCGTTACCTTCTTCAAACTCAGGTGGGGCTAGAGGTAAATCCAAATCGCCCCTAGTTTCTACTGTGTATACGCTAGGTTCCATTTCTGAGGGAAGATCCATCATGGGATTTCCGAAGTAGGAAGACGAATGTGGGATTAAGGACAAATCTATCATATGATAGGAGAGATGTAGTGCCGCATAGGTGTTTAAGTAATCCAGAGTGGCCATATCACTATTAACATGGTCTAGGATAGTAGATTCATTTCTGTTTAAAAGAGAATTTGTCCTTGTTTTTATCAATGGTTCATCACGCAGGGATACCATAAAATGGGTATCTTTTAACTCACTATTTGGAGTAAAGCGTGATGCTGAGGTTGCTATAGAATTGGCAAGAAGATTGTGTTCTCGCGAGATTGCTTCAATTGATATGAAGTCAAACTCCTTGCTTAAATCTAATACAGTTGTTTTGTAAAGCTGTAAGTGCTCAGCTTTGGTTTCATATACCTCAGAGACTTGGTTTGCTACCAATTGTGAGTCTCCTAACACCCTAATGTTATTAAAACTGATTCTTTTGGCTAAAATGAGGCCAAGGAGGAGGGCTTCGTACTCAGCGCCGTTGTTTGTACATTCAAAATTTAGTTTGAAGGCGAAAGGTAAGACTTTTCCTTTAGGGGAAGTAAAGATTACACCTGCCCCCACTCCGTAACAGCATCTAGCTCCATCAAAATGGAGTGTCCAATATTTAGCTGGGAGTATAGATGTTGGGGCATTTGCCGTGTTTGCGCATTCTACTTCCACCATGCAAAGATCCTTTGTTGGAAGAGAACCAACACCTAGGGAATATCCTATGCCTACTGAATCGAATGGTAAGAATATTGGTAGATCATGTTCTATCAATTCAATGATTTTTGCAGTAGTTCCTAATGATACCATTTCTACGGTGCTAGCCTCATCTTTGGGGGTTGGGATTGCCTTGGTTGCGCTCATAGTTTCAAGATCTGTTGTAGGTATCAACTTTTCTTTTGGTTTTGGGTCGGTAGGTTTATTAAGTTGGTTTGTTGGGAGTACAAACTCCGAGTGCACGCCTGGTCTTTTCTTTAAATCAGCTAGGTGTACATCAAATGGTTTTGGATCACCTTTGGCCACAAATATCTTTCCTAAGTGTAAAAACCTTACTTCTTGAAATAACGTAGAAGGGATTGCCTTCATGCAGTGTATCCATGGTCGGCTGAGAATCATATTATAGTTAGTTTCTCGATCTATAATATAAAACTCAGTCAAGATGGTTTTGGGTCCTAAGGTGACCGGTAATATTATAGTTCCAACCGAGGTGGCTTTAAGGCTATCATAGCCCCTCAGTGTGTTTCGAGTTGTGGAACAATTGGTTTCTCCATACCCTAGATTTTGAAGGAAAGAGAAGGGAACTATGTTAACTGTCACCCCGTCGTCAACCATTGCATGCTTTACATAGTTGTTATAAACCCATACTTGTAAATGTAAGGTTGGATCACCTCGGTGTGCGATCTCAGCATCTGTCGGCATTTTGTTTATCTCGAATATGAATTCAACGTCCCTATCTGCCTGCCCTGGAGGATGAACATCAAAGTCCACATGATTTACCTGTGTTTCAGGAGGTGGAGTGATGTTAATTAAATGACCTAAACCTAATGCTTCTAAAAGAGCAGCCCTGTGGACAGGAGAATTCTTTAGTAAGTCTAAAAATGAAATGGGTGAGAAGGTTTTTGTTAGGTCGTTAATTAAATCATAGGCACCCATAGGTTTTGCTACGATTTTTTGGATGTTATCTGCTTCCGACAGGTGGCTTGGACTCGGCTGAGAGAAATACTCTCGTGTCCTTGTTACAACTTCGATAACTCCACTAAACCGACTACCTTAGGTCGTGGCTGACTTCCCAGTTGTGGTGCAACTAATGGATTTAGCAAGGTAGAAGCTTCATGATCATTGTTTCCTGTCATTACACCCTTGTTCGTCCCTATTAGATTTAGCCTGTTGTTATCGTGATTTGGGAGTGGATCATTAAAGATCTTGAGAGGTGCGTTTTGAGGGGAAACTGCCCCTGAGAAAGTATTTGATGCTGATGGCATAGGGTCTGCCAAGAACATATCCATGAAAAGTTGTCTTTGTTCATCTGGCAAGCGTTGCATGAATTTGTTGTAATCATGACATGTTCTAGTGTCATGGCCCCAAATTTTGTGGAAACCAAAATATGAATTAGGATTGTAATTCCTAGTTTGTTGATTTGGTACGTATTGTGGCCCAAAATTTTGATCAAACCGTTGTCTATTAGGATTAAATTTTTGCGTTTGTTATGAATACTAAGGAGGCATGCCTAACATGCCTACTCCTGTGAGGAGATCTACTTGGCTAGGATGGTGTGGAGGATTGGAACTTCCTGCTTGCATGAATTTCAAATTTTGACTTGCTTGGGCAAGTTCTAACCCTCTAACCTTTTCTATTAGAGTTGAAATGACTTCATTTGCTGAAGTCACGGTGTTTCGCCGTAGTGGCGTTTGTTGTATATTATGGTGTTGTATAGGCATGTGATATCCTGTTATGAACTGATCGCTATCTTGCCAAGTTTCTCCGAGGGTACTTCCTATATGCAGTGGCATAGAGGTATTTTCTTGAAAAGAGACCTCGGGTTGTGTTTGTAAACCTCATACATGTGGATACATACTTCGAGAAAGTTTTTCGTTCTTGGCATAACGTACCAAATATTCATCGTCTAAACCTCGGTATGAGTCTGATTGTCTACTAATTTGTGGTCTAAGCAGTATCTGAGGACATGAACCAGATTCTCCAGTGAACGTCATGTTACTCGAGCCTGAAGGCTCTGTTTGTTGCGTTTGAGTGAGCTGATCTAACTCCTCAGTTTGAAATGATGAGTTGTATCTGATTCTCGGAGTTTGTTGACAACTGGTTAGTTGAGTAGTTATCACCCCATACTGAGAGTGAGGGTGATGATTGTCTATTTTTCTGGGCGTAGTATGCCTCAAGACCCAAGAGGGGTCTACCATATGCATCGAATCCTGACATATTCGGGGGGTATATGAATACCCGCAGAATAATGGGAGAGAGCGGAAATGATTGTGAAAACCAATGAGGCGGAAAAGATGAAAACTATACTAATTTGGAAGAACTCGTAATAATATGACTCTGAACTAGAAAGTAGGAAGTTTCACGTCGGGTTCACCAATTTTGTACGACGGAAAAGTGACATGCGAGCGTGGGATTCTACAAGTAACTCTTCTTCACACCCGACCTCCCGAGGTCGTGCTGACACAGCCGGTGGGGATGAAATATGTATGGGATATAGACAAACTATTTAGGCAATCTAATGTCTTCGACGCGCACTAATGGAAATTGCAAATCTAAGGCAAAGAAGGCCCTCCTAACTTGAACTGGTGTGATAGATCGGTCAGCAAGGATGACTTCTCGAAGGCTCCAATCAATATCAAGCTCTGGCGTGATTTTATCTATAGGTTGTGGAATACGTGGAAAATGACCCGGGATAGTTTCGTGTATTTCTTCGGACAGGGTCATATGGTGGATAGTAAATATAGTTGACTCTATGGACGATTCTCTGGCCTAGTATAGAACTCTCTAGCTTTGTTAGCTGTTGTATCTAGTAAGGATAATTGTTCGATGATGGTAGGTGGAAGTGGGGTAGATCTGAATACTAATGTGCGTAGGCCAGTGTCTATATCTGATTGACTTACGGATTCATTGGGTTGCGGGATTTGTGGATCACAACCGTAGACTCTTGGTTGTTGCAGTCCTACTATGGTCATGCGTAGAGTTAGTTCCTAATCCCTAACACCCAGTAATCGTATGCTTTCTCAGCCTCTATATTCAAAACTAATAGTTGTGTGATCTTCTCAGAGTGCCTTACAGGTGTTCTTGCAACCTGAATTCTTAGGCTGGTATCTATGTCTGTGAGACTATCTCCTGTATCTGGCTGTGGGACCAAAGGATCACAACCAAAGGTTTGTTCTCTTTCAAGCCCTTCTACAGTCATGTGAATGTTGCCTAGGGTAACCTGTAGTTTGGTTGATTTGACCATAACGTGTGTGCTTGGTCATATTCTATGTTTAACCCGCTCAACTGGGAATTGATTTGTTGCAAGCTTACCGTTGTTCGGAAGACTTGGATCCTAAGATTTTGGTCTATATCAGTTATTGCTGTGATGAGATTGGGCTGAGGCATGATTGGCTTGAATATGTATTCCCTGGGCTCTCTAGGTCCCATGATTGTCATGCAAAAACAACAATATAAAACAAACTATAGTAAAATGAAATTTAATTATGTGAAATATATCTATGACATATATGATTCCCCTATTTTTGCATTTTCTAACAAACTTTATGAATTTAAGAAAGCAGCTATTTAAAATATCTAGAATTGACGGCTAATATAATAACTTAAAACAAACAAAATAACCGAGTGTAGCTATTTGTATGTGCAATTTCGTAGATCTATTCTAAACAGTGAAATAACTTATCTAATCTATTTGCAAGACTCTCAATCCTACCTCAGAAGTGGAGAGTGAATCACAGTTTCTCAGAAACTATCAATCCCCACAGCTTCCCCGGCAATATCAAGAGTAGAATTAACTGAAATAAAGCAATTAACTACTCTATTTGATATGATTCTAACTAAAACTTTGAAAGCTAGAACCTGGATTGTGATGAACGGTGGCGAATCTGATGGTGTGTGTGATATTGTCCCCTCAGTGTGATCTCCTCGTTCTTTCGTGTTCACGTGGATCTAGAAAAGCGTGTAATGCTAGCATCAACAGAAGTAGATATTGGGATAAAGGCAGCTCAGAATACTGACTGAATATAAATGCAAGTAGGAGAGGGATAGCGCAAGAGTACAGAGCTTGGCTTATGCAATTCCTAGCAAGATCTATTGTGAGTCATGCAACATAAAGCGTCCAGAACCTGAAACTATCCTGTTTGAGGAGCAAAACCTGTAACTTTAATGGCTTCCTATTGGTAAACAGACTATTTTATTCCAATGGATTGAATAAAATAACAGCAGTACTTTGCACAAGATGGATATGTGGCCTACTAACAGTAAAACAATGCTAACTAAGCATGCGATGAAAGAAACTAAGAACTCTAAGCAAAATGAAAACTAAATCTATTGCAAAGAGAAATCAGAGGAAAATTTGAGGGGCCATTTGCTTGAGCACAAGCCATCTATTTATAGCATTTGGATTTACCCAAGGTAAAAACCAATTTGAACTCTTAAACTATAAACAATGGTAAAACACTATTCCAGGGAACCAGAATCATAAATGCAAGCCTATGGCGGTGAAAAAAAGCTGGTAAAATGTTGAAATTACGTGAGTCATGTTAAAAGAGCTTTCTGGAAAACGTGTAAAGGACTGCCGCCCTGAGCAGGGCGGCGGTTACAGGACCGCCGCCCTGTTCAGGGCAGCGGTCACGAGACCGCCGCCCAGGCAGGGCGGCGGTTTCGTTACTGAAGAGAAAAAGGCCAAGAAAAGAGAGGAAAAGGGGAAATCAAAGCATGCGGGGGCTAAGCAGGGCATACAGGATGTTAACGCACACTTGGAGAGCTTTTTTGAATCCTGAACACCTTGCGAGGAGACCTATATCATCATTGGGGCACGTGTCACGTTGTTCTGGCAGTACAGTACCTTACAATTTTGGGTACGTACAGTTACAAAATAGGTTCTCTTACCTTGGTTGAAAGGCCCAACCTAAAATATTTAGGATCAGATCATATCCTTTTGCATGTGCTACCCACTCCCTTAAGATCCTGAGCATTAAAAAGTTAGATAGATTGCTTCCTCGGCTACAAAACGACATACATGATTGTCTATCTGCCTTTGAGTGTCCTATCAAACCCATGATGTTGCTCGGTCTCTGAAGGAGGTTAAATTTTGGTTCCAATAGAATCTATCTAGGTTAAGGTCCAACACACATGACCTTGTAAAGTGTAGGCTGATTTGACTCCAACATGATTAATTTTTATGTGTAGCGTTTCTTCGTAGCGCAAGACTTCCCGATCACAAATTTGGCCATATCCCACCATAGTAGAATCGTTTAAGTTGTAAATTTCATTGTAATTTGATATGTTAGCATGTACACTACAAAGGAGTAGACCATGGTTTCATGTTAGACCATACGATCCTGTGGGGGTGTGTCATTTGTGAGATAACTATAGGAATCAAAGGCTCCTTATTGTTATGCCATAAGGAAGAAGTTATCTAAGATATGATGAGCTTAGGCATGTTGTAATTGTCAATTCTAATGGTGAATTCATTGGGATTGTCATCATCTGACTCCAAGAGATTGGGAGGCGTGTGCCTAATCATCTCCAGATCATTGGCATTATCACGAATAGTATATATAGTTTAGTTAAAGAGATGATTTACCGAAAGGGGATTGGTGATAGTGCATCAAGTGTGAGGAGATTTTATGTTCCATTTTTAAAAATCATATCATAATTTTGAGGGTTTGTGTCCCCTTGAATATTATAAATAGCTCCTTAGTGAGGGAACTTCACATACTGGCATGCAAAAAAAGAAATGACACACATACAATGAGTCCAAGGTCGTCTTAGGAGAATGTTATAAGATAAGGGAAAATTGAATACCATAACTGAAATTACATAGATATTACTGGGGGGAATGGAGATGGGTAACCAAATACACCTCATCACAGACATTTGTTAGCGATCATATCCTTAACAAGTAGTTCTTGTGGATTTTAGGTTATCTCTAGAATAATCAAGAGCCTTGATGGAATCTAGTGAGGCCACACACGTGCCTACCCCCTCATCAAGGAGATCATTATTAACTGAAGTGTGACCGATATGAACTGAAATGAAGAGGATTGAATGTCTTCATGAGGAAAGAGCTCATTTAGAATCATAAAATCTATAGGGAAACAAATGCATGAATGAGTATATGTAATGATATCGGTCTGAAAGGATAGATCCTTACATTGTCAACACATACTTTATTCTGAAGCATTAAATGTAGGACTGTTCCCCAATTAGGAAGGAAAAGGGATGTTCATATTAAATAGCATATTCATGATACAATCACAATGGTGAGGAAACATACACATAAGTTCCAAAAAAGGAATTGGGCTAGAAATTTGGCAAAGTTCTTCAAGAGGTTGCCATTCATCATGACTAGACTGTGCAATAGGATGAGAGTGATGGGAGTCTTAAAAACAGATAAAGAATGAGAAAGCGTAGTTAGAGAGACTTCTGATACTTGATTTTTTTCAGTTCCTATGCCATCATCCCTACAAGTTCTATTTGTATAGTCATAAATGGCGTCTATAGATAGAGATGCATATTTAGACATAATTAAACTAGTAGGAGAATTCCTATAGGGGTCGATGACATATAGAGGATAAATGTTCTTACTTTGAGGATCTTGATTCTAAGATACATATGAATATATGAACTTATGATTCTGATGATGCTATCACACATTTTACATCATTGATTGTAACCGTATTTTTAGGAGGATAATCAGTGTCAATTTCATTGGTTGTAGCATTCTCGTGCTTCTTAGAACATTCAACGAAATCATTATTGGGCAAGAGATTAAAGAAGATATTTAGCTTCTCATTAGCCTGTTTGATGGCTACAATGACATCATTATTTTGTAATTACCGAAATAGCCTAGACTGGGGTGCCTGGATTGGGTCAGGGGTGCCTACTCTGGGGTTCCTGTTTCTATGAAAATGTCCATAATTTTATTCTTTTTGTCGTAATATGTTTAATAACCTTCACTATTTATCACTTGTGTGTTGCATTATGTCCATAGGATTCTCTTGTAACTTAGAAAAAAATGATCTCTTGAAAAACCCCAAAACACATTTAATCCCAAAATTAAAAATATGCAAATAGGGAGTCAGACTAACCCCGACAGTCACCCAACAAAGTGAACTTATGACCGAGCACTACACTACATCTCATACTCCATGTAGTTTTGTGTGCGTGTGTGTAGAATCGTGCCCTAGGAAGCTCTCGTACAAGATGCACCAAATAGCGAGTAATAACCAAATATAACAATGTAAGTATATTTTTAAATACTAAAATGAAATAATACTCTTATTAAGTGTATGAAAAAAATTCAGTCCCTTTTCCTTTGAATGATAGCTAGATGGATGCCTTGATTCTCTTATAGTGCCTTTGGATGTAAACTTAGGTGGTGATAGTAGATGCTTAGAGCTTGGTCCTTTATTATTTTAAGCTATCTTTGTATTTATATAGTTCCATTTTTTGAATTTCATAATTGACAACTTAAAGGATTAACCCTAAGAAAATAAGATGCCCAAAATATAAAAGAGGCCCAAAATAGGTGAGTAAAAGACAAAGACGTTGAGGGCACCTAAGGCGATAAGGGTGTTTGGGCGTTAGCATCCTAGCTAGGTTTTGGTGTCCACTAGAGTCAAGAAAGATAAAGATATGAAGATAAAACTAGGTTGTGGGGTAGGCAAGACCAGAGAGAAAGAAAGAAAGGAATAAAAGAGGCCAAATTTAGATGTCAATTACTAGTTTTCTTGCTTAGGAATCATATGAATAGTGGTATGTGATTAGGACCTAGAAATGTACCCCAAGTGTGTTATTTAGTGTTGACATTTCCCCCTACTTTATGTTTTTGATTGAATACTCGATAACATAAAGTAGATAAGAGATGTGTACTTGATAACCATGTAGATCAATGGAGAAAGTGTCTTGAAGACATAGGGGGTTCATTAGCTAGGTAATATCCTAACACGTGAGTTCATATGGAGGTAATTAAAATTAATAAAGTATCCTAGCATGTGGGTTCATATGGAGGTAATTAAAATTAATAAAATTAAAGTCAATATACCGGTAGACATGAGGGGGTAAAAGGGTTTAATTTATGAATCTTTTGAATCAGGTATTGGGGGTAGGCTACAGAGGTGGACCAAAGGAAAGGGAGGTTCAATTTTAATATAAAACTAAAACATTTGAACCCTAGTTTTGAAAAGTAAATACATTAAAATTGCAAAAGGAGTGTGGTCATAAATTAATTTATAATCTCTATTGTAAAAAAGACATCTAGATTTTTAACCAAGAAATAATAAGATGGTAGAAAACTAGGATTGAGTATGCTTTTCTACACAAGTGATATTATTTCACCATCTTAATTATTTGAATAATTATTGATAAGTGATTAAAGCTTAGCATATATAATGTGATTTGTAATAGGTCTTGAATGGCTTGAAACTATCTTTCGAGAGGAAATACACATTAAAAAAAATTGTGGGGGAAATATAATATATTTTTTGTGTAATATATTAGGGTAGAAATAAAAAGGGGTAAATAAAATTGTAATTGAATAATGGGTAAGTAATGTACATGGAAAAAATAGGGGGTGTTTTCATTCTAATAATATAACAGGAGGGGGTATTATCAATTGAATAATCAGAGGTAGAAACTAGAATTGAGGGTATTCTTTAATACCCTTCGAACTTAGGTGCTATACCATACTTTTACTAAGTGAACCCCCCATGGCTGAAGAAACAAGAATAAGTGTTGAGTGATAAAAATGAAGCGTGGAAGCTAAGAACGAGGAAATGACCCTAGGGGTGAAATGTATGAGTTGTGTTGTGTTGTACCTATTGTTGTTGTCACTTGATGAAGGGATGATTCTTGTTGGGAATTAAGGCTAGACCTGCAAATGAAGAGAGAAATACAAGTCAAAATCATGTGTTATGAAAAAACTATAAAAAGCATGCAAAATTATGTAAAAATGCAAAAAAAGTAGTAAAAGGAACATGTATTTTTGATTTGTGACGAGTGAAAAGGATAGAAGTGTCCTGAAAATGTTGTAAAATCATGTGTTCTTTTCAAAATATCACGCCAAGAGTGATTTTTAAAAAAATATCTCACACTAAGAAGGAGTTTTTTAGGCGATCTCATGCCAATTGTGAATTTTTTGGGCGATCTCATGCCAAAATAGAAGAGTGTTGTGGGGAAATTTCTAATGTTATTGTCCATCCCTAATTTCTTCCCTAATTTATACACCACTAAAAATGGTATGATTCTACTTTGTTCTATTTTGATCCATTTTGACCCAGTCTTATCTAATTAGAAAAGAGAAGATAAAATGCATTTTGATTGTTGGAGGATAGTGCATGTACCGTGAAAACTTTATTATAGACAACTCACAATTGTGCTGGTCTAAAAAAGGGACTATAACTGCCCCCCTGGTCATTAGAACCCACGAAAGGCTAGGAACGACCAAACACTAGTTTCTGTATCTCGGTGCTGGCATTTGTACTTAACTAAGGATCCAGGTCAGAATAAGGGTCATTTCCAAAACTATGTATTGTGTTGATTCTACACATAACTTTACTATGTCGTAGCTCTAAGATGCTATATTGGGTGACCGATTCACCCAATTTATGCCCCCTTCGTTTGGGGTGTATGTGGCATCACAAGGAGGATGTAGCACAAAGGAAAGGACCAAAAAATGATCCAAAATTGATTCCTTGCAGGTGAGGGAATGCACATGATAGAAACCAAGGCACATGCAAACAAAGTGGCTAGAAACATGCGTTAGTACACACAAGACAAGTATGCATATAGAAAATAAAGTGTAATCTAGTAAGAAAGAAGACATTGTAGACCACGAAAATTAGGTTGCAAATATGTGAAATTGCTTACAATGTCACAATGCAATTAGGGCTGAAGCGACTAAAAGCATACAAGAAATTAACAAGAAAGACATAGGGCATAGCCCACAAAAAAAGGTATGCAATAGAAGACAAGAGGAAGCAAAGTATAATAGATAATCATGGTGGAAAACAGTTCCTACAAGACAAATGTTGCACATGAAACACTCATTAGAACTTTAGAAAGATAAAATGTGTGTCAAAGCATGTATGGTCCGATATAAAGTAGTGTCATAGTAAGAATATGAAGTAGTATAAAACAAAATAATAAAACCTAAAGCGTGTATGAAATTATATTCCCCTAGGATCCTCGATGCGACTAGTAAGAGGTACAATTTCAAACATCCATGTTGCGTGTAAAGATATGTAAAGTGTGCATTCACAACTACAGAACAAGTGGACACACATGTCTATATAGAAAGGATAATGACATACGAAGTATCTGTTTAGCATGAGAAACAAAGTGTGCATATAAATAGTATTAGCAAGAGAGAATAGATGCAACTAAGATATGCAACATGTTATAAATGAGTTATATGAAGTGGAATGCAATGTGAGTATGATAAGATTAGTGTGCCCCCTGAGTGGGTGTGTATGAGATGAGTATCATTTATAAATTCCCCCTTAGATGTCAAGAATGAATTATATAAAAAGAGCTCATCATCGGGAAACGGTTTGAATGTGTGCGCTAGAAAGATATGATAAATGAAGCATAGATTGTAGAGTGTAGAGGAGGATAGTATGATTCTAGAATTATGTAGTGTGAAGTGCAAAATTAAAGACACAGAGGCCATAAGCAGAGTTGATGCAGACATATCCATTATAGAGATGAGGAGAATGATGTGGAGGGAGGAGATCATTGAGTGTGAATCCGAGATGAGCTAAGCCATCATATGTTCAAACAATGTCAGAATAAGTAGGATCAAATGGAATGTGTGGCCAATGAGAATCATTCATAAAAAGAGTGCATGTGAAAGGAGGAAGCGTAGATATGGGTTGCTTATGAGAAGGAGAGGAGGGTGAAATGATTTCCAAGGTATAAACATACCCTAGATAAATTACCATAGCATTAGTAGAAGGTGGGGGTGAGACTGAAGTAGATGGGACCATGTCGAATGCATAAATAGTTCCTTTGAATGGAGGCAAGTTATCAGGATAGTCTGGAAGTTGCTGATCAATAACTAGATTCATAATAGTAGTAGAGGTTTTCTTAGGTAACATAGTGGTTGGATGTAGATGGTAATATTTGAATGGATCACGATCAGTGACTATGGTATATTCACATCCCTCATGTAAGAATTTAATGTACTAGTGAAGTGTAGAAGGAACTACCTGCATGGTGTGAAGTCGTGGCCTACTAAGAACACAATTTTTATTAAACTGGGAAATCGATCACACAAATACAAAATGAATAGTTTTTGGCCCAACTATGAATGGTACGGTGATAGTACCCATGTAAGAACGCATACAAGAATCATACACACAAAGAAAAATGAATTTTGGGTGAATCAAAGTAGAGTAAAGATCAAAGTCATGAAGGAGTGATAGATTAAAAATATTAAGCTCAGATCCATTATCGATTATTGTTTGTTTGATACCCCAGTTATGATTGCGAGCTAATATATATATGGGAGGATCATTGTCATAAATAGAATTATTGATAACTATATCAGGTGGAAACATAATTTTTTGATAAAATTCATCTACGCATAATCGATTTACTTTTTCCGGATGAGTATTAGAAGGAATGCGAGTATTAGACAAGAGAGAAATGATTTTATCTCTATAACCAAGATTTTCTAGAAAGAAATCTTGAATAGAGATATATACATGATGAGATGAGCCTATGACAATGAAAAAAGAAAAATAAGAGAGATCTAAGGGTGCTCAAATGAGACGGGTTCACCAAATGATTTAACAAAAAACATTGATAAATGCTAAACCCTAGATATTGTAAAGTCACATGCAATACTAAGAAATAGAGCATATATCAGATGCAAATTAAAATGAAAACAAAAATAGAAACCCTAAATACAAAATAGGGAATAAGAGATTTAGTTAATTTTGCACATGATCCCGAGGTATGCTTAGCTAGAAAAGTGATGAATAAGATGGAAGAATGTTGCAACTGAAACAAGAAAATTCCATAATTTTCGAAATAGCCAAGACTAGGGGTGATTAGACTGGGTCAGGAGCGTATAGGCATCATAGACTAGTTTTAGGTTCCTCTCTCTGTGAAAAGGCACGAACGTGATTCTTTCTCTGTCGTAAGATGTTTTCTAATCTTTGTTGTTGGTCTCATGTGTGTCACACTATCTCTGCATGATTTTTCTGTAACCTGTAAAATGAATGATCTCTTATAAAACCCCAAAACACATCAAATCCTAAAAAGAAAAAAGATACAAATGGGGATTCAGACTAACCTTGGTGGTCTCCTGAAAGACTGAACTTATGACTGAGCACTGCACTACATCTCAAAGTCCTTGTAGTTCTATGTGCGTGTGTGTAGAATTGTGCCTTATGAATCTCTTATGCAAGATGAACTGAATAGTGAGAAATAAACAAATGTAGCAATGTAACTAGATGTTTAGATGTAAAAATGAACTTCCCCTCCTATGAAGTGTATGAAGAAAAATTTAGTCCCTTGTCCCTTGAATGATAGCTAGATGGATGCCTTGATGCTCTTAGAATGCCTTTGGATGCAACCTTAGGTGGTGATAATAGATGCTTAGAGCTTGGTCCTTTATTATGATCACATAGCTTTGTATTTATATGATTCCCTTGTTTGAATTTTGTAATTGATAACTAAAAGGCTTACCCCTAAGAAAATGAGATGCCTAAAAGATAAAAGAGGCCAAAAAGAGGCAAGTAAGATACATAGAATTTGGGGGCGTCCAGAGGGGACGATGACACCTGGGTGCTAGCTTCCTGGTTGGGATTTGGTGTTGAGATTCAAGAAAGATAAAGAAATGAAGATCAGACTGGGTTGTGGGTTGGACAAGACTAGAGAAAAAGTAAGAAAGATTGAAAATAGGCCAAAGACAGATGCCAATTACTAGTTTTCTTGCTTACGAATCATATGAATAGTGGTATGTGATTAGGACCTAGAAATGTACCTAAGAACATGATTTAGTATCTAAAGAAATCTAGTGAAAGGCATATTTGAGATCAATTTTTGTGAAGAATTTTAAAACATGAAGTTGGTAAAAAAATAAATCCTTGGGAGGGGGTATCAATTCTTCACAGTAATTTTGTTTAAGGCCCGATAGTTAGTGGAAAGTCTCTATGTTCCATCTTTCTTTAGTGCAAAGATAATTTGACTTTAACAAGGTGAAGAGCTTGGCAAAATGTGTCCCTTTTTAATCAAATCTTGGAGTTGCCTCTTGATCTCATCATTTTCAAGGACTAACCTATGACACACATGACTATTTGGTAAAAGAGATCACATAACCAAAGAAATAACATGTTTTTACCTTGCATTGAAGAGGAACATCATATAGCTTATATTGGATGTATATAGCCGACTTGTGGCTATCATAACTTCTTATCATTATGTATTTCTTTCATATATGTTATATTTTCATTAGTGGGTCGGCCTTAGTGCCGGCCATAACATAGGAATAGTATATATAGAGGTTAGTAGGTAGTAGTTTATCATCATTGGAGCATTTGAGTATTATTGTATGGTTTGGAGGTTGCCCCCTCGAAGTGGCGAAACTATTCTAATTGCATATTGAGATCATTATTTTGGAATATTGTGTTAATTGGTGTTATATTTCTACTCATGATCTGAGGTATACAAGTAATTTCATTACAAGTGGTATCAGAGCTTGAACTCGGCCAACACTGCGTCAAACCCTAATTTTGAAGGCTCGTCCATATCTCAACATCAGTAGCGAATTTTTCAGC
This sequence comes from Taxus chinensis, assembly GCA_019776745.2. Lineage (NCBI taxonomy): Eukaryota > Viridiplantae > Streptophyta > Pinopsida > Cupressales > Taxaceae > Taxus > Taxus chinensis. The sequence continues at coordinate 746,578,863 of CM034146.1, forward strand.
AAATTTTTTTGTGGTGTGGCAAAATCTATCAAGTAAGCTTCCCTCAAAATTTTAATAATTTTTGACTTGTTCTGCAAAAGTTATAGCAGTTTTATGTTTTTTCATAATTCGGCTACATAGGGTGCAATTTGTGGAATTTTTCAAAGTTATTTACATTTCTAGAAAGAAGATTAAAAATTAGCTTGAGTTCGTTCTTTGAGTTTTATAAAATTTTGCCGAATTCCTATTGAAATCTGAAACCCTAAATTTTGACCTTGATCCTTAAATCTTACCATTTTGGGGCATATGGTTGGGCCTTCGACAAGAGGCAAAAAGAATCCCATCACTCCGGATAAAACCCCTGATAAGGATGAGATAATAGTTGAGGGGTTAGAGTCAGAAGGGGTATTTACAGAGTCGTCAGGGTTAGGGTTTACTTCAACTGACCATAAGGTCAGTGATCTTGAGTTAGAGTTGTGAAACCTTGAAGGTAGAGTGGCCAGCAAAGAAGATGTAGAAAAGATTGGACAACGATTGGAGGATTTCATTCAACAATTTAGCTACAATATCATGGGTCATCATATCATTCCTAATGAGCCACAACTCAATCATACTCGTACTAATCATGGTGGATCTTTAGGTCAAAGTAATAAACAAACTAGCCAGGGTGGATCTGAAAACAAGACGAATCCAAATACAAACACTCTACAAGCCCGTCACATGCTTCCAAAAGTGGAAATGCGTAAGTTCGATGGAAAGGATCCACTCAATTGGATTAACCAGATGGAGAATTTCTTTGATCTTCATCAGATTCCATTGGGACAAAAGGTTACCATGGCATCATTGTATCTTGAACCTGACCAATTCATTTGGTATCGATGGTTATGTGCTCAAAGGAAAAAGAGTGGTCTCAATGTTACATGGACAATATTCACCGAAGAGTTGCAATTGCACTATAGTTCTAGTGTGTCAGAGAATTATTTTAGCCAATTAGCAAAGCTCAGACAAACAGGAACAGTCAAACATTACATCCATCAATTCCAAAACCTTTCCTTATGGGTGGAAAATATTCCTGAAGATAATTTGAATGACTTATTTCTTGGGGGTCTTAAAGAACAAATTGAGACTAAGGTGCGTATGTTTAATCCTCATAAGGTTTCAGACTCTATGATCATGGCACGTAGGGCAGAGGAAAAATTTCTTTCAAGTCGGAAACAAACTGTCAGTACTATCAGAGATCATAGCACCCTTCCACCATCATTCCCTCGGTCAGTGAGACTGACATCTCAACAAATTGAAGAAAAGAGAGCCAAAGGGTTATGTTTTAATTGTGACAACAAATTTGGACCAAGACATAAGTGTGCAGAAAAGAAGTTGTTCTACATTGAGGGACCTACTGAAGAAGAAGAAAATGAAGAAGACGAAGAGGTAGAGCCAGAGGAGGAATTAGGAGATCCCCAACCAACAATATCATGCCATGCAATTTCTGGTATTAGCACTCCCCAAACTCTCAAAGTAGTTGGATTCTTAAAAAAACAGAGGGTAACAGTGTTGATTGATTTGGGAAGTACTCACAATTTCATCAATCATAAGTTAGCGGTACGCTTGAACTGCTTTGTTTATCCAGCTCCAGAATGTCAAGTCATGATCGCTGATGGGAAAACTGTTAGTTGTTCAGGAAAATGCCATAACATTAATCTCGCCATGGGAGATTACTTGCTAACTAGCAATATGTATGCCATTACCATGGGAGGAGCATATATTGTGTTAGGAGTTCAGTGGCTTACCACCTTGGGAACCATTGAAATGAATTTCCAAGAGTTGTTCATGCAATTTCAGTCAGAAGGGAGGAATTTTAAACTAAAAGGACTAAGAGCAAAATCCCCGCATATGGTAAGTTCTCATCAGATGCAAAAATTGCTTAGAAAGGGTGCAGAAGGGTTTGTGGCACAACTATTTTCATTGGAAGCACATCACTCCAATACATTTATACCTGCAGATATGCAAGCAGTTATAGATGAGCACTTACGGGTTTTTGGAGAAATGCCCAAGGGTTTGCCTCCGAAAAGAGACCATGACCATGCCATCCAGCTAGTACCAGGGAGTCAACCACCAAACATCAGACCTTATAGGTGCCCCTATATGCAAAAGAGTGAGATTGAGAAGATAGTTCAAGAGATGTTAGAAGCAGGACTTATTCGTCATAGTCAAAGTGCTTACTCTTCTCCTGTAGTGATGGTACGGAAAAAAGATGACAATTGGCGCATGTGTCCAGATTACAGGGAACTCAATAAGTACACAGTTAAAGATAGGTTTCCTATTCCTGTAATTGATGATTTGCTAGATGAGTTACATGGTGCTGTTTACTTTACAAAACTTGATCTTCGTTCTGAATATCATTAGATTAGAATCAAGGATGAAGATATTCATAAAACAGCCTTCAGGACACATGAAGGACACTATGAGTTCTTGGTAATACCTTTTGGACTAACAAATACACCCTCTACATTTCAAAGCTTGATGAATTCAATATTTAAGCCATTTCTTCGAAAGTTTGTTTTAGTGTTCTTTGATGATATATTAATCTATAGTAAAACATGGGAGGAACACCTGCATCATGTAAATAAAGTGTTGGAAACTCTTGAACAACATCAACTTTATGCAAAGCCTTCTAAGTGTTCTTTTGGTGTCAAGGAGGTTGAATATCTGGGTCATATTGTCTCTTATGAAGGTGTTAAAGTGGATCCTAACAAGATAAAAGCCATGCTTGAATGGAAGGTTCCCAAAACCCTAAAAAATCTCCGAGGATTTTTGGGGCTTACAGGTTACTATCGTAGATTTGTAAGGAATTATGGCAGCATCACAACACCACTCACAACTTTATTGAAGAAGGAATCTTTCCATTGGAACAAGCAAGCTACTATGGCCTTTGAGAAGTTGAAGGCGGCCATGTGCACCACTCCAGTTCTAGCCACCCCAGATTTTTCAAAAACATTCATTGTTGAATGTGATGCTTCAGGGTATGGTATGGGGGCAGTACTCATGCAAGAAGGGCGACCCATTGACTTCAAGAGCCGCCAATTCAAAGGTAAGAATATCTCTAAACCAATTTATGAGAAAGAAATGTTAGCAATACTTCATGCAGTGAAACAATGGAGACCATATCTAATGGGACGACATTTCAAAGTAAAGACAGATCATGATAGTTTGAAATACTTCTTAGAGCAATGCTTATCATCAGAAGAACAACAGAAATGGGTCTCAAAAATGTTGGGGTATGATTTTGAGATAATATACAAGAAAGGGAAAGAGAATGTAGTTGCTGATGCTTTATCTCGGAAGGATGAATCTGCCCAGGCATTGTTGTATGCCATATCTGTATTACAGGAGGATTGGATAGAGGATGCAAGGTCTGAATGGAAAAATGACCCAGGTACACAAAATCTCATTCATAATCTCCAACAAAATCCAAACATGTCAGAAAAATTTTTATGGAAAGGAGATGTTTTATGGTATAAAGATAGATTATATCTATGTAAGAATTCAATCCTTAAAAAGAGGGTTCTATCTGAGCTCCATGCTTCTCCAGTAGGGGGTCATTCTGGCTTCTTAAAGACTTATCATTGAATCAAGCATGATTTTTTCTGGGAAGGGTTAAAAGGAGATGTCCAAAAGTTTGTGGTAGAATGCAGGGTTTGTCAGCAAAATAAGGGTGAAACAATTAAGTCCCCAGGTCTTTTACAACCTCTATCTATTCCTAGCCAGAGGTGGGAAGAGGTGTCTATGGACTTCATCACAGGATTGCCTAAATCAGAAGGTAAAAATGTAATCATGGTGGTGGTGGATAGACTCACCAAATATGCCCATTTTTGTGCTTTATCACATCCATTTGTTGCGAGTACAGTAGCAACGGCCTTCAAGGATACAATTCAGAAGCTACATGGGACACCAAAGATTATAGTAAGTGATCGAGACCCTATCTTTACTAGTAATTTTTGGACTGACTTGTTCTTATGCTTGGGCACACAACTAGCTCGTAGTTCCTCTTATCATCCCCAGTCTGATGGGCAAACAGAGGTGGTAAACAAGTGCTTGGAGGGATATCTTCATTGTTTTACATCAGAGAAGCAAGCGAGATGGGTCCAATGGTTACCGCTAGCAGAATGGTGGTATAACACCTCCTTTCATACTTCATCTAAAATGTCTCCTTTCTTAGCATTATATGGGTATCATCCACCATCTATCACTTCATCTTTGAGAGTCCAGCCAAAGGTTCAAGCAATTGAAGAACATATTCAACACCAACAAGAGGTGCTTTGTAGTCTCAGGGAGAATTTGGCCATGTCACAAAACCGCATGAAGTAACAGGCAGACCAACATCGTAGTGAAAGACATTTTGAAGTCGGTGATTGGGCTTTTGTGCATTTACAACCATATAAGCAAATGTCCTTAAAACAACACAAAAAGGATAACAAGCTTTCACCTAAATATTATGGTCCTTATCAAGTGTTACAGAAGATTGGAAATGTGGCATACAAACTGGAACTTCCTCCGGCTACTCGAATTCATCCAGTCTTCCATGTATCTTGCCTAAAGAAGGTACTTGGACAGACAATATCAACCCAGATAGTGTTACCAGAGCTTGATGAAGAGGGCAGAATCATCCTGGAACCAGAATGCATCCTTCAAGACACGCACTAAGCGGTTGAGGACAAGGGTCATCACTGAGTATTTGATCAAGTGGAAAAATCTAGACAATGAAGACGCAACTTGGGAGGATGCAAATTTCCTGCAGCAGCATCCAAATCTTCTCAACATTGGGGACAATGTTGCTTCGAAGGGGAGGGGCATGCTACGCCCTTAATCATATAGCTTAGATTGGATGTATATAGCCGACTTGTGGCTATCATAACTTCTTATCATTATGTATTTCTTTCATATATGTTATATTTTCATTAGTGGGTCGGCCTTGGTGCTGGCCATAACATAGGAATAGTATATATAGAGGTTAGTAGGTAGTAGTTTATCATCATTGGAGCATTTGAGTATTATTGTATGGTTTGGAGGTTGCCCCCTCGAAGTGGCGAAGCTATTCTAATTGCATATTGAGATCATTATTCTGGAATATTGTGTTATTTGGTGTTATATTTCTACTCATGATATGAAGTATACAAGTAATTTCATTACATTGAGTGGTATCAGAGCTTGAACTCGGCCAACACTACGTCAGAGAGAGTAATTTTGAAAGGTTCCTCCATATCTCAACATAGGTAAGGTGGTAGTAGAAAGAACAACACCATTTTATGGTCAAGAGGGTAGAAATCGGCCATGGTAAGCTTCCCTACATCAAATTTTAGATTCCTTTTTGACTGTGTTTTAGACACAACGTTATATGCAGTTTATGCAATGTTTAAGCCATACATTCGGCTACATAGGGTTCAATTTGTAAGAATATAGAGGTAAGAATTTATTTACAATCTAATCCAGAATGGAATATTAAAGAGCCACATTAGTCAACATCATATTATTTCTTAGGAGTATGCACAGTCTATTACAATAATGAGGGAGGCATTGAGTTCATTCCTATTGAAATCTGAAACTCTACATTTCGATTCTTGAACCGTAAATCTTTAGCCACCATTTGAGTGTGGTAACATCATGGTTGGGCCTTCGAGAAGAGGATGTTTTTCAATAGAATCCCATCACTCTGAGTTACAACCCCTGATAAGGATGAGATAATAGTAAGAGAGAGTTAGAGTCAGATAGGGGTATCTACAGAATCCTCAGGGAATAATAGGGTCTTACTTCAACTCAACCATAAGGTCAGCTATCTTGATAAAGAGTTGCGAAAACCTCGAAGGTAGAGTGGCTATAACGGAAAGAAGATGAATAGGAAATCCATTCCGTGGTACATTCTGATCCTCAGGATTTCATCTATAACAAAGAATTTATGCCTACAATACCATGGGTCATCATATCATTCCTAATGATTTTTTTTAAGATCAATCCCATGACTCATATCAAGACCATGAAGGTGGATATTTAGACTACAAATTAATAAACAAACTAGCCAGGGTGGATCTCACCTTCAAAGACCTTAGTAACCAATCCATCCATGATCAAACAACTCTACAAGCCCGTAACATGCTTCCCAATTGTAGTGGAAATGCGTAAGTTTGATGGAAAGGATTCACTCAATTGGACCTAACCAGATGGATATCTTCTTTGCATCTTCATTGTCTTCCATTGATATGTACAACTAAGGTTACCATGGGCATCTAAAAACTAAGAAAACTAGCTTAGAACTGCCTACCAATTCATTTGGTCATCGATGGTTATGTGCTCCCAGGAAAAAGAGTGGCCTAAATCATACACTGGATAGTAACTCACCGAAGTGTTGCAATTGCACTATAGTTCTACTGTTGAATGACACCATTATTGTCAGCCAAAAAATCCTCCAAAGCTCAAACATATATCCTAGGAATAGTCCATCCTCTTCTCATCTATCAATTCAGCTAAGTCATGGCATCCCTACGGCTGGACAAATATGCACTATGACAGATAATTTGTCAATGACTTAATCTCATCAAAATATCTTAAAGATCAAATTCACATTGAGATCCACATGTTTAATCCTCTTGATCAGGTTTGCAGACTTCTCCCTGATCAAGGCTACGTAAGGTTTGAGGATCTGTTGATTTCGTGCATGGGAGGCACCAAACTGAGACACATGTACTATCATAGATCAGTAGAACCCTTCCTCCATCATCAAATCGGCCAGTGAGATATGGCACGTCAAACACCAATTGAAGAACCACCTATGCAAAGGGTTATGTTTTACATTGTGACAACAAATTTGAGACTCAGGATCATCAAGACTGCATCATAGAAGGCCATTCAACCATTGAGGGATGTAAACCAAGAAGATCGGGAAAATTCAATTGAAGAGGAAGAGGTATCCAACTTGCCACATATCATGCATCAGGATATCCCCAACTTGTGATGATGCTATGACATGGACCAGGTGGCAGATTTCTACGAATAGTCACTCCCCCAACACATGTCAAAGTACATTTGAATTCTTAAAAGAGTCCTAGAGGGTAATAGTGATGATTGATTCGGGAAGTACTCACAATGTGGGGAATCATCAATCACTAAGTTAGCGGTGGCACTGTGTCACTGCTAATGTTTATCTCAGCTCCAGAATGGTCAAGTCATGATCGCTGATGGTCGAAAATTGTTAGTTGTTCAGGCACCAAGTGTCCATAACTATTGCATCTCGCCATGGGAGATTACTTGCTAACTAGCAATATGTACTGCCATTGAAGTAAATGGGAGGAGTAAATGAACGTTATTTTAGCCTGATTCTTAGTGGCAAAACCAAGTCCAGGAATCGATTGAAATGAATTTCCAAGAGTTGTTGCAAGTGCAGACTTAGGGCCATCATGTCAGAAGTAGTTTAGACAAGTTTTAAATCATAATGGTGTCCACTATAGAGAAACAGTCCCCACAGATCAAAGCCTCCAAGTTCTCATCAGATTTTGTAAATAGTTTCCTAAGAGTGAAGTGTGAGCTCATTTTTGGCAAGAAGACCAATTAACTATGTATTAATAACATATGGGTTTAGCCCCAAGCACATCATGTCCAATACAAGATATAGCTACTTGCCACATGGATGTCCTGCAAGAAAGTTAGTAGATTGAGCACTCAATAGGTTGATTGGAGAAATTCCCAAGGGTCTCCTACCGACTAAAGAGACCATGAAGCATGCCATCCATTGCTAGTACCGGGGAGTCAACCACCCATACATCAGCACCTTATAGGTACCCCTATATGCAAAAGAGTGAGATAGAGAAGATAGTTCAAGAGATGTTAGAAGCAGGACTTATTCATCATAGTCAGAGTGCTTACTCTTCTCCTGTAGCGATGGTACGGAAAAAAGATGAAAATTGGCACATGTGTCCAAATTACATGGAACTCAATAAGTACACATTTAAAGATAAGTTTCCTATTCCTGTCATTGATGATTTGCTAGATGAGTTACATGGTGTTGTTTACTTTACAAAACTTGATCTTCGTTCTGGATATCATCATATTAGAATCAAGGATGAATATATTCATAAAACAACCTTCAGGACACATGAAGGACACTATGAGTTCTTGGTAATTCCTTTTGGACTAACAAATGCACCCTCTACATGGATTTATATGTTGGATCCCAAATTGTGAATCAACTTGTGTTGTTTAGATGGACGAGTGATAACTCTTGTTCATCTATCTCTCCAACAAGTCATTTCCCACATGAGATACACCTTGTTTTGGATATTATTCTTCAACACTTCATATGCTAGGAAAAACTCATACCTTTTAAATTGATCTTTTGACGCATTCTTGGAACATGGAATTCATATATTTTCATTCCTATTAAAGATGCACTTACTTCTAATCCAAGTGTAATTAACTCCCCTTTTCTCTTGCTAGTGGTAATTGGTAATTTTGTCTTCAACATTTATGAACCCACCGTTCATGCATGTCCTTGAAATCCTATCATTTCCAAATGAAACTGGTTGAACGAAACTCACTTTTAACATTTTAGAATTCTTTCAAACATGTGCTACATCTTCTCATTGATGCATTGAACTTTTGTGGACCCTTTTTTATTTCCCTTTTTGTCCGTTTGCTAAGAAAGGATTTCCTTGTTATAAAACAATCCCTCTCAATAAAAGGTCAATAATTCTCAATGGTTACTATGTCAAGTCACTTATAATCAAGGATCTACATGGGATGTCGAGTCCCCTCAATGAAAGAAATGTTAGCAATACTTCATGCAGTGAAAAAATGGAGACCATATCTAATGGGACGACATTTCAAAGTAAAGACAAATCATGATAGTTTGAAATACTTCTTAGAGAAATATTTATCATCAGAAGAACAACAGAAATGGGTCTCAAAAATGTTGGGGTATGATTTTGAGATAATATAAAAAAAAGGGAAAGAGAATGTAGTTGTGATGCTTTATCTCGGAAGGATGAATCTTCCCACGCATTGTTGTGTGCCATATCTGTTACAGGAGGATTGGATAGAGGATGCAAGGTCTGAATGGAAAAAATGACCCAGGGTACATAAAATCTCATTCAAAATCTCCAACAAGATCCAAAAATGTCATTAATTTTTTTATGGAAAGGAGATGTTTTATGGTATAAAGATAGATTATATCTATGTAAGAATTCAATCCTTAAAAATAGGGTTCTATCTGAGCTCCATGCTTCTCCTGTAGGGGCTCATTCTGGCTTCTTAAAGAATTACCATCGAATCAAGCATGATTTTTTCTGGGAAGGGCTAAAAGGAGATGTCCAAAAGTTTGTGGCAGAATGCATGGTTTGTCAGCAAAATAAGGGCAAAACAATTAAGTCCCCAGGTCTTTTACAACCTCTATCTATTCCTAGCTAGAGGTGGGAAGAGGTGTCTATGGACTTCATCACAGGATTGCCTAAATCAGAAGATAAAAATGTAATCATGGTGGTGGTGGATAGACTCACCAAATATGCCCATTTTGTGCTTTATCACATCCATTTGTTACGAGTACAGTAGTAGCAACGGCCTTCAGGGATACAATTCAGAACTTACATGGAACACCAAAGATTATAATAAGTGATCGAGACCCTATCTTTTAACTTTTTGATTTTTGAAACTTTATCAGGATCAGTACCAATACCATCTCTGGATACAACATGCCCTAACAAAACGCCTTTAGAACATCCCAAGACACACTTTGTAGGGTTTTAGTGAGGCTTGTGCTTCATTAACCTTTGAAATGTTGTCTCCATCTGGTGTAGGTGGTCTAACTTGCTCCATAGATGCAAAAATCATCCAGAAATACTCTGATGAAGTTCCCAATGTAGGGTTCGAACACCCTATTCATCAAACGCTGGAATGTTTGCCGGAGCATTGCACAACCCAAAGGAATAACTCTATAAGAAAACGTTCCCCAAGGAGTGGTGAATGTGGTCTTCAGCTGATCTTTCTCCACTATATGAACTTGGTTGTATCCGTTATATCCATCAGCAAAACTATAAGCACTCCTAGCCAACTACTTCATCCAAGATCTGATGTAAGAATGGAAGAGGATAATGATCCTTCTTTGTTGCCTTATTGAGCTTCCTATAATCAACAAAAATGCGTAGCTTCCCATTCTTTTTTATTGAGATCACAATGGGAGAAACCCATTTTGAATTCTCCACAGTAAATATGAATCCTGCATCAAGCAACTTATATATTTCTTCTTTTACAGTCTTGGAAAAATTAGGATTCATTCTATATGGCATTTTCTTTATGGGTTTAGCACCATCTACCAACTCAATAGAATGTTCTACCCAACTTACTTGATGGAGTTCCTTATAATAAAAAGTGAATAGGTGTATGTACCTTCGAAAGAGCTAGAGGTAGGATTCCTTCTCACTCTTCATCATAGCATCACCAATATTTATTTTTTGGAGACGATCATCAATTTCTTCTTCAGATAATTTTATGGGTTCGTGAGTTGGTGTGACTGGAAGGATATCCATGACCAAAACATCAATCTCATTTTCTTCATCTTTTGTGTCCACTTCACTGGTACTAGAGTAATTAGAGGATGTCCAATCATCAGTTTCATCACTTGAATCCATAGGTTCTGTCTTATGATGCCGATGGATCACGTTTATCTTCACCCTCTCTCTACCCACGTCTAAGTGTCATGAAGCCTTCATTCCAGTAGTTTCTTGCATGAACTCTCCTTAGCCATGCTCTTCCCAACAATATTGGGTACGCAACAGTACCATTTTTCATCACCTGAAGTCTATCACATATACAACACCCATAATAGATATTGCCACATTTGAAACAACACCTTCTGGTTTAGTTTTTTCCCTTATTTAATGACCTTAACATAAGTGTTAAGGGGCGATCAATTTTTAAAACCCAACATATTCATTACAGACTCGGTCATTACATTAACTACAACACCTCCATCAACTAAGATATCATGAATTGAAATAACATTACATAACACCTTAGCTTGTGGAGCGTAGGGATCCGCCTCTGCCTCCAAAACAAATACCTCAACCTCCTTCCTTCGTCAAGCATTGAGTCCACTTTGCAGCTCCCGCCTCTTCTCAGAAGACATAGCCAATATTTGACCATATGTAATATTTGCAGGCCTTTTGGACAGATCTTCTAAGATGGAGTATGGTTCTTGTCCCTATGAAATTAGAAAATCCTGCACACCCAAATTTCTTCTCCTATGTTTCTTACTAGTTTCTCCTTTCATCTTCTTAGGATCATTTCCATCTTGGTTATCTTTTTTTCTTTTTTTTTGTTACAAACACATCTACTTCATTATTTATGCTCTTATCTACTACATCAAAAGAATTCACAGGTGTTTTTCCTTTATCATTATCTCTTGTACCAGATGTAGAAGCTCTATCTGGAAAATTATACTTATAATGACCCTTTTTATGACAACCATAACATACAACTTCAGAAATATTTCTTTTTGGACCTCTATCTCCTCCCTGAGAACTAAATTCTTTTCCTTGAAGAAGATTAATAGTTAACTGGTCCATCTTCCTAAGTATATCTTCATACTCAGCAGATGTACTAGGAGAAATATTTGTGCTCACTGAGAGTGGTTGTGGATTCTGGACCAAAGGTGCTGGTGTAGGCTCTACTTTAGCAACAAATTCTTTGGGCTCCTCTTCCATGCTTTTTTCTTTCCTTCTTGCAATCTCCTTTGTTTGTTCAATGGTAGCTGGGTAGTCATACTCCACTCGTTGTCTAATCTCTGGCTTCATCCCAAGACTGAAGTGCTTACAGAGGAGATTATCCACGAAATTCATCAGCCCATTTGCTAATCCTTCCTTCTGGATCTGGGCATCGAGCTTCCTCCTTAGCTCTAGAACATGAGCATGATAATCCCTTATCTTCTCCTTCTCTCCTTGGGATAGCTTTGTGATATCGATCATGAGATCTACATATTTCTGTTGTTCACCGAATTCTTCAAGAAAATTTTTAGTTAATAAATCCCATGAGTTTTTCACATTATCACCTAGTGTTTCAAACCACCTAAGGGCTGAACCATCCAAAAAGGTAGGAAAAAATTCAATCCATTGTTCCCTTCTTATGAGGCCATTAAAAATACAAGATCGTTTAAAATTTTGAATGAAAGAGGAAGCATCTTCATTATATTGGGCTAAAAAAAAGGAATCTTCCCCATTTTCAAAAGTAACTACAGTGAAATACCAACCCACAAGTACAATCAACAAGACTTATGTGCACAAATAATTGGAATCACTATAATAGAAGATAGAAATGACCACGGTAAACTATGGTAAAACTTGACTTACTGCGGTAAAAATTGACTTTTCTGTGGTAAACACTATTCACAGTAAAAAGTAAAGTTACTGCGGTAAATACTATTCACGGTAAAAAGTGACTTTACTGCGATAAATACTATTCACGGCAAAAAGTGACTTTACCATGGTAACTACTATGCACAGTAAAAACAAGGTTACCCTCCAAATGTTTTCTTGCTAAGTGGGAATATCTCTCCAGAAAATCCACCAATGAGGAATGGTCCCAGAAATAGAACCAAAATGTCATCACCAATCTGGCACTATGATAATTATTGACCAGGAACTCCTCGTGCTATGATTATTTACTAATGCACAACTTTTAGTTTGGTGTATGTAATCTAAAAACACAACAACAAACATAACACAAGAATACCATAGACTATTATAAGAAGGAATGATGATAAATCTGGAATATAAGTGTAAATTATAATATCAACATGAAATTGTTACAATCTCACCCATGAGGTACTTCAAGTGTTACTAACTTCACTTGCCTTCCAACCATAACTATGGGAGAAACTTCACAATTACACCTCTTAATGGCTTCTTTAACAAACCTTCAAAATGATGGCTTCCTTTAAACACTTACTCATACAATATTTCTCACTACTTCCTTCTATGCTAAATGAGGGGGGTGGCCTCTCTATTTATAGAACTTCCAGGATTATCCATCTTATCTTTAAGATAGGATAAGAAATATACTCTGATGAATCATATTCCATACCTTAACTCTTATCTGTACAAGTAAGTTTATCTTTTAAGATAAGATAAACCTTATCATTTCACATGGGTTCCACATTTTTAGATCCTCCTATCATGATGCACAATGTTGAAGGATTCAAACATCTCAATGAAGTCCCAAACTACATGCTTATACTCTTTCAGTCACTGATTCTTTGTGGCATACAATTTTCTAAATTTCTTGACAACTAACTCTAAGTATCCTTTGACAATGATGTCCTTGACACCATACTTCCAGGTAATTCTTAAACCTAACAACAATGCCTCATACTCGGCAATGTTGTTAGTACACTCAAAGTTGAGCTTAATGGAAAAAACAAACATAACCTGGCTTGGAGAAATTAGGACAACATCGGCACCATTTCCAAATTTGGAGTAAGCTCCATCAAAAAATAAAGTCCAAGGAGAGCCTGCATGCTGAAGAAACTTAGACTCCTCAATCATGCGCTCGTTTCCCTCAGGAAATCCCAAAAAATTGTCAACATCAACATTTGTATACAATACCTCATAGGATGCATTGTTGGGATCCTCAATAAGGTGGAACATTTTCTTCTCGCCATATAACCTGACAAGGCTGCCCTCAACTGGGATGGTGGCATAAGAACATGTCCATTTGGACACTACCACCAACACTTACAACCCATTTTCTTGACAATAACATACCCCACTTGGCTGGGCAATCAACTATGACAACATCAAGCTTTAAATTTTTGCCTGGGTAGGCTGCAAGCTGCACGACCAAACCCTTCACACATCCCACTACTGGAAATTCTCTGGAGTCCATGGCAGTGAAATTCCCATATGTTGTTGTTACCTTAATATTCAGTTCATTCATGACCTCCAAAGGCATGACATTGCATGATGCCCCTGAGTCAAACATGCAGTTATGGAGCAGCCTATCCTTGATGATCAAAGTAGTGAAGAATGGATCCACATTCAGCTGAGATTCTACCAAAGATGTCCCCAAATAAACCTCAGGTGGTTCAACTAGCTCTTCTGATGCTGATGGTGTTTCAAACTCTTCAATGGCTAGAGTATTCTCTACAATGTTCATATTTCTCCCCAAGGTAGTCCTCTCTTCACTCAATCCCAAGTATTCAAATGCTCTCTTTTTGTGCTTAGGAATCCTAAGCAACTCAACAATTAGGAACAAAGAATTTGATTTGACTTAAAACTTAGGAAATGTCATATGGGGCATTCTTGGGCAAGGCAGTATTGGAAGGAAAGCTGATACATTCATTGGGTGACACAATGGGATTCTTGATAGCTTGAGCATAAGGAGGGGTAGTGAATTTTTGCTTGGAAATACAGGGCTTTTGGCATAGGTGGATCTTTCCTAGGAGCCTCTTTAGGAATGTTAGAAAGTAAGGGAGCTTTTGGCTTGGCCTGAGGCCCTGCCCCTTCGACAGCCATACTTCTTGTGTTATATTCCTTCTCTTGAGCCACAACAACATTCATTAATAATTTCTTGTCCTCCTCAGATGGGATTCCTCCATCATACTTTTTTATCATTAAAGCCCTTAAATATTCAAATTCATTATTGGGAAATTCAAAAGCTTGTACATTATCTACTTCTAAAGTATGAGAGGGAGGGAGAATATGTACTCTATGAATGCAGTCCCAAAAAGTGGCAGCAGTTTTGGCACTTATCACCTCAGTTGAGGTAAGCCCTTTGTTGTGAGCTAGTGGAGCATCCCATCATGCAAACATCATCATCACTCTTATCATCAGCTGGATTTTCTTCTTGCTGATATTCTTCACAAGGAGCATGGGGCATGAAACATTTGTCACACCAATCAATGACTTATGTCTCTTCCACCACAATAACTCTGGACAGCCAAAGGATCAAGTACCATTCTACTTTCTCTGCCTTGAGGCTGCCTATTCCAAAATCCAATAGCTCCTTTGCCTCTGTCATCAATTCTTTGATGATTTGTAAATATTTCTTGGCCTTGTTGCTTGTGTTGTCCTTGTGAACTCTACCCAATTCCTTTCTCATCTTAGGCTAATTTGTAGGAGATCTCCTTGACAACCCCTGCCAAAGTTTTCACAACCTCTTCCAAATCAACAACCTTGCTTGTCTAAGGCTTTTCTGGGTTAACCAGCTTCACACCTTCCCTCTTTGGAGGATTTCCTAATTGCCTTGATATTATTCTCTATTTTCAGGGCCATGGTGAATGCTTACCTCAAATTTGTGGGGTTTTTATCTCTTAAATAATATGCAGCCTTTTTATCAAATGCATCAGTATATTTGATCAAACATGACTCATCACAAGGCCTTATTCTAACAAGAAATCTCCTCAAGGTCTTATTAAACCTTGTGTTGAAATCATGTACTGACTCATTGGGATTATTCTTGATGTTTTCAAATTCTGATCAGAAGAAACCTAGGGTCAGTCCTATCACCATATTACAATTTGAATGCATTAATCATCTCATCCCAAGAGTCAATAGAGTTATCTGGAAATGCTTTGTACCAGTCCCTTGCATCCTCCTCTAGAGTGTGAACAAACAATTTGATGTATACATCTTCATGCTCAATCTCAAAATCTTCCATCATATTGAGGAAGAGCTTTAGATGCTAGTCACCAGTAATAGCATTATTTCCTTGGAACTTTGGCATTTTGTTCCTCACATCTTGAGGCACTGCATTTGGGTAACTAGCCATTCCCACAAAATTTATAGGTCCAAAGGTGTTTACAAAAAAGGGGGTCTGGGTTGAGCCATATTGATTCGAGGAGGTGATCTTGGAGGGGTGAAAAATTGATGAGGGGCAGAGGGTCCTTGGAACACAGGAGTGTAGTTTTCAAAATGGAGATCCCCCAAAGGCCTTGCTTCTTGGAAATCCCTATCTACTTCAGAAAAGACAGGTGCAGAATGTGAAGCAAATCTTTCAAAATCAAATGAAGGCCCTTCTCTAGTTGGAGAATTCAGTTCCACAAAGAGGCTACCTGATTCAGAGTCACTTGAATGGCAGTCTTCAATGATAGGCCATTCACTTTCATCAATGGAGATCCCTCTTCTTGTCTGTTGATCTCCAACAACTCTCCAAGGATTTTCTTCCTTCTGATTTTTCTTTTCCTAGCTCTGGAAACAATGTCCTAGCAGGATCCCTAGCAAAGAAAGATCTTCTTCCTTCCATAGCTTTGCAAATGTTAGTAACAAATCTGACCTTGACAGAGTTTTAAGACATTGGTCCTTATCAAAATCAAATCAACAGGGATTCACCACTAAGGATTTTCACCTTAGTTGTGCAAATGCACTAAATATGATCTGTCAAGTGTCTGTCAATGCAAGAAACTGGAAATGGAAAGTTTCTGACCTTTCTTCACCCAAATTTATCAAATGAAAGCCAGTGCACTAAGTGTAGAAAAACTGAAAGAAGTTGCACACAACACTTGGAGCATACAAGAAGTGTAATTTTTACCAGGGTTCTTGATCTTTAAACTGAAATGTTTCCCTGGTAATGGAGCCACAAGTGTTGGTACCCAAATTTGTTCTCCTTTTCAAACCAAGCAGCAAACATTTTTGTTGGTACCCAGGGTCAAAGGGAGCTTAGAGGCAGATAGATCATAAAATGTATAGTCGTTTTGTAGTCCAGAGGAGAAATCTAGTTTGTCCCTTTGTTACTTGGATTTGTGGAGAGATGGATAACACCTCAAAAGGATGTGATCTTATCCTAACTATTTTAGGTTGTGCCTTTCAACCAAGGTAAGAGAACCTATTTTGTAACCTCTGTTATTTGAAAGGAGATACAAGTACCTTTCTTTTGCATAAATTTTATAGAGAAGGCCTTGGGGAAAATATGATCAACACACCAAATCTGATTCTCATGAGTTGTCACTTCCAGATTATGGAGATATTCTCACAACAAGGCAAAGGTTACTAAAGACATTTGAGAACCCTGATTTGTTTTGCATACTTTAGTAAAAGGATTTTGGTCTAGTGTGGGTATACAGATCAAAAACAGGGGTAGTATGGGTAGGATTAGTTGTTGTTAAATGAATTTTGGTGGGAGGGGAGACAAGGATGGACTTGACTCACCAGATCCTTGAGAGCTTATGTAAAATGGAAAGATTCAATCAACAAAATGCCACAAAAAGTTAAATTGTTTCCTCAACTAGAATATGTGCTTCAATGGAGGCCTAGATTAGCACTCTTTCACACAACCTGTGGGATTATGTCACGAAGGCTCGAGTCAGAGGACCCAATAAAGCACCAAGATTTAAACCAAGTCACACCTAAGGTACACCCAGAGGCTTACAGATAATCTCTATCAACAAAATGAAAGAAAAGTGATTTTAAACCATTTATCCCACTCCCAGATGAAGGCTCTTCTGAGAAATGAAATTGTAGATGCCACTAAACTATCACAAGGACTGAGACCTGTGTGATTGGACCCTATTTTGGTACAAGATTGCAATAGAAACAAGAAAAACTACTCGTATGCATTCAGAGATGAAATAAATACACTTTACTCAAGATTAACACAGAATAACTCAAAGTTTGATCAAATTTATCAGTAAGGGAAAGTTTCCAGAACAATCTCAAAGCTTTTCAATGGCTGTACACTTGCAACCACCTTTGATCAAATTTGATACAAAGAGAGATATACAGGCTTCTCTAGATGACTTCTCAAAATGGATGGGCTCTGTCAAGCTTTTTCTGCTGGAGAAAATCAGTCCTGATCTTTCCAAAAACTCCCAACCATTTGCATGAAAAATTCATGCCATTTATAGAATTTCCAACAGATCCCCTTCCTCCCAAAAGACAAAAAACTTTAAATGCACCAGTGCTTGCCATGATTCTTTCATGATTCGCAGAATCAGATCTGTAAAAAGTCTCCAGGTGCTCGAGGGAAAATCTCTTTGATTTCCCCCCACATTCAACTCTTTTCTTGGGAAAAACATACCTCCATCCATTCACCAACCACTTCCACCCCATATCAATCAAATCTGGCCCCTTGTGTGCTCAGGAGAAGAAAAATGGAAAACCAGATCAGGCTTGAGAGTCAAACTGCTTTAATGGTGAAAGACGTCTCCAGATCTCCTCCACCAAACTCTAGATATCAAAATTAACTCGCTCCTCTACTTGGCAGTGTAGAAAATAACAAGAAATCATGAAGACTCACACATCCCAGGAGTTTTACAGAAAAAATGGGGGGAAAATCAGATTTAGACGCTCAGCAGCCGTTGATCTTTGATTTTGAATGTGGGCCGTCCACATGTGGAAGATGCAAAAATAGGCTCGGGGGCTTCCTTTGACCTTTTCTGACCCTTTCTGAAAAAATGGAAAAATTTCCCATTTTGCTCTCCGCACCTCCACTTCTGAAAATGGGCCTGACACGTGTCCTGAGGTGGGCCCCAAAAGAAACACGGAGAAATTCTACCATTTGACTCTCTTTTGGAAAAAGGAAAATTTTCCAAGTTTTCCCCACAGCTCCGCCCTTGAGAAATACTTTTGACACGTGTCCCAATGTGGGTCCCAACGGAACTACGCTTCCCCTTTTACTTTTAACTCTTTTTTCTCAAAAGGAAAATTTTCCAATTTTCCTCCGCGGGTCCGCACCTCCGCCATTGACCTGGGGAAAAACATTGACTATTTCCCATCAGGCTCGCAAGCCATTTTTTCTATTTTAACCTTTATGAAGCAAAGAGGCGAAAAGTTTGAATTTCCTCGATGGTCCGCTTCCCCACCCCCTATGACTTTTCAAATTGCCACGTGTCACAATGGCACACCTTGAGGTGGCCCCAAAAATTTGATACCTTGAACGAGCACGGGCTCACCACGTGTCCTACTCTGGAAATATTTTTTTGAAGGCTTGAAGCTCTGCGGAGGGCACCATGTGTCAAGCTCCGAGGCAGTCTCCTTTTGGCCGTTGAAAAGTCTAAGTAAAATGTAAAGTGAGCGGAGTGCCCCATGTGTCCTGCGCATGGCACTTCTCTTAGATGGTGCCCAAGTTGAAGACCCTGAACTAAGAGTACGGGCTCACCATGTGTCCCTGTTCTGCCAAATTGTATCCATTTGCATAAAATTTGTCTAAGTCCAGGCCAAGCAGTGGAAGCCTCCACGTGTCCTCCCGGTGCTACTCCAAGGCAAAGCCCAAAAGTAGATCTTCAAATGAGCGTCGTTCCTCCACATGTCCTGGACTTCCAAAAACCTTTTGAAATTTTTCTAAGTATGGGAAACCCAGTGGAAGTCTCCACATGTCTCTTTCCTGCCAACCCTCCATGTGTCCTCCTAGCGCTACTTCAAAGCCAAACCGAAAAATTTGATTCTCAAACGAGCACCATTCCTCCACGTGGACACATTTTAAAGTTGAGGCTTTTTATAAGAATTTCTGAAGTATTAAGTTGATCCGCATCCAACCAAGAGGTGCCACATTTCCCTGTCGACTGAATGATGCAAATTTGACGGGGAGAAATGCCCGTCAAACCGTAAAACACAGAGAAACATCCATTCGAGCCAGAAAATGAGGTTTTCTTCAAGGACAGAGAATTTAGAATGTTGCAAGGCTCAAACACGATCCTTAGGGACACATCAACTCATTTCTCTTTGAGTATTTAGGGAAAAAATGGCAGGGACAATAGATCTTGACTGTGGAAAATGGAGGAAATAGGAAAACGTGAGTTTTGAAGGAACAAAGCACGGGAGACTCAAAATACAGAGCTTTTCCAGAGGAACAAAGAACCATGAGGACAAATACGGACCCACACATGATCTTCAACCCAGGAGCAGATTAAAATGGTAACAAAGACTGGCCAAACACAATACGAGGAAGGATAAAATGACAGAGGCCATGAATCAATAAATCTTCAAGCCATTATAACATGAATAAGGATAGCAATAGAGAATATCATACGCAACACATATAATAACAAAACTAACCAACATTGTTAACTAACAACAACATTTGAATTCCCATGTATGTCCATACATAATTACCCATTACAAACATAATTCATTTCGTTAAAAAAACTGATTGATTACATCTATAAGTTGGTTACATCCACGTGTTGATTAGATTCATGCATGCATAATAATCACACACTTAGCATCCTCAACATAAATACATACTATATCATACATATAAGGACTACAAAACCTATTTATAAATGGTGGGGACTTTCCCTTCACCTTTTACATGCATTCTTCCTAATAATAGATTTCCTAATTATAGGCTGCATACTTTTTACAACTCTACTTTAACCCTAGATAAATCTCTAAATAGTTAGGTCTCCACCATCCTTTAATCCTATAATTATATTTCTTCCTTGTATGTGTTTAACCTTTTCCACGCATATTTCGGGACCTTTCTTTCATACCATGTCATCTGTTATTTTTCCTATTTTTAGAATTAGCTTTGAAATCGGCTAAGTCTTGAGACCCCTATGAATGTGTGGGCTTTCGTTCATTGACCTTATTATACTTTGTGTAAACCTTCATGCACTTACTTTTTCCTTTCCTCTGTTGATGTGTGCATGCCTCTGCGCATGGCCAATACTTAGCCATTTCTGCTGCCCGACATTACCCCACATTAGGTGTATTGTCCATCCTCAACAATAACATGAATCAAAGAATAGTTCTTCAAGAATGAATCTAAGAATGAATGAATCCTTGAAGAATAAAGAATATGAGAAACTACCCCAAAGAATAAAAGAATGAAGAATGCACGTGCTATCTCTCGAAAGTGCACCCTATAAAGAGATGGTTGTAGGTTCTCTAAGCTTGTAAAATTTGATCTCTCTCTTTAGTAGATATAATGGAAACACCTCAGGTCTATGGGTATACCTATTTTGAGGTGAGTCTCTGGTATCAAGGCCGGTTCCTTGTTGGTGTATCCTAAAATGATTTCTTGGGTTTAAGGGGAGAAGATGACTGTAAAATAATTAAGACTAAGGTTATACACCAAAAATATATGAGGGCTTTGACTTAGTATATGCACAATTGATATGTGAAAGGATTCTTGGTGCACGAGCCAACAATTTTCTGTAGAATGTTAAGGGTAAAACACTTCGAGGTATTGAGGGAAAGTATCACAACAATACTGCTAAGCTAAACATGCACATTAACATCATGCAAAAATCACTGAATTTTGCAATAGGGTAAGATAATTAATCAGGGAATTTTCATTCACAAGACTAATAGAATCATACACAAGACTGCAAATGATTGGAAAGGTAAAAAATACTTCACACTCAGAAGGAAAAAATTGCAGAAAATTGCTTCAGTACTCCTATATCCAAAAGCATCCTCCTCTATGCTTTGCAAAGGCACACAATATATAACAAAATAAATTTCACCCCCTTCCTAAAAATATCTTAACGATTGTACTCGCCCATGCATATTATTTTTATCCTTTATTTAATAATAGATAAAGGGAAAATAGAACATGCAATTACAAATAGGTGTTAATAGCCTTGATTACAATACAGTTAAACTGAAGTTGACTGTTCTATTTTTAGGAAAACAAGGGTGAATAATTTGCTAATAATAAGCTTTCTTGCAGAGGAAGTCTCTTTCCTTGTGCATGTGAATTCATCTTCTTGTATGTTCTGTCCTCTTGTGAAGCATGTAAAAAATCAACTCTCTGTTTGTGAATAAAATAATTACAATATTTTCAATATTTGCAAAATAAACATCCATTGTGGGGATCACTTGTCCATGTGCACATGTTCTGACGTTGAGATCTCTTGGCTTCTAATGGTCATAAGGGTGACATACCGCAAATCATCTCTAGCTCCTTCAACAGTGGGGACCACCTTTGCACTCCGCCATGGTTTGGCCACCTTTGTGGACTTAGAAAACATAAAAGGGATGACCATTTTACATGACACATGCCACTATAGTCTTCATCACCTTTTGATTAATATATGTATGTGTATACTATTTGGCCTTTGCATATTGGATAATGTATGTTTTAAAATATTCACCTTTTCGGTGATCATTGTACCACATAATTTGGTCAGCTTTTGATTCATTTGGCGCTTGGACTATAATTTAATGATTTAGACTCCTTTGCATATTTGACCACACATATATCACAGACCTTAAAAGGTCAAAGCAATGATTTAAAATATAATTGGACTGGCCCCCTTCATGATGATCTGACCCTTCAATCAATTTTCGGTGGTGTCTTACTCAGGTCAAGTTAGTTGTAACCCTAAGTATGCATTGATAACTGAAAAAATGATGTTGGTCGTTGATCTCCTGAATAGCTTCGGTACCAACCATTGATCATGATATTTGATTAGGGTTTTGATTTGGCTTTTTATGTGATCGGTGACAATAACTTCAAGCTTTAACTGTATTGAGTTGCGAACCAAATTACGAGTCTTTGATCTTTTGCATGATGTGATCTTACTCGTTGGTTTTTTGGGCATTCACCTTGCATTAATTGAGAATTTGTGATTTATCCTCGGCCATTCAATCTATGTCCTAGTTTATTTGGAGCTGTTGATCTGTAACCTAGTAGTTGGTTTGGGTTAGTTTTTAAATCGTGGTTAAGTTTCATTAAATCAAACTTGATCTCATGTGGTAAAAGTAACTTGAACCCTAACAATCATTCTATTTTCGCTCTTTCTCTCTTGGCGAAGCCCTGGAATTTTTTTGCACAACTACCATTGTTAAAGCTTTTGAGCTCAATCTAGTTCTCTTTTTGGTCTCTATAATGAATTTTACTAGCATGTGTCTAATTCTTCTACAATTTTAACCTTTCTAGGCTCTACGTATTATATTTCCTAAGATTTCTTCGGCATATTAAGCTCTTCTTGGTCTGTAAACCTCTGTTTCTTTGTTGGAGGCTTTTATGGAAAGAATTATGTGGAAATCTTTGATGTGTGGCCACTACTCCCAATCATTTTTGAGCTTTGGCTCCGATTCATTTGCTGAGATGTATATGGCTGAGCTTTCTCCCTTCGGCTTTGACCTGAAGTTTGATCTAGACGTTGAAGGTTTTAGACATTGTGGACTTGGTTTCATGCTATTCTTAGTCACTATTGTTGTCATTAAATATTAATGGGGTTTGCATGTGCTAAAAAATGATGTGGAGCTCTGGATTCTTCTCAGAAATGATTATCTTATTGATATCCATCATTTTTAGAGGTAAGACCCACTCTGCCTTTTCCGTTGTATGAACTTCCTTTGCTATGATATTTTCATCATTCCTGCCTTCTGATAATATGGAGACATACTTTGATTTCTTGGGTAAATACTTATCTCTGTTTATGGTTTTAGAGTCTCACCATTTTAAAGTTTTTATCTCTCGAAAGTGCACCCGTAGAGAGATGGGTGCAGGTTTTCTAAGCTTGCAAAATTGATCTCTCTCTTTCGTAGATACAATGGAAACACCTCAGGTCTATGTGTATACCTATTTTGAGGTGAGTCTCCAGTATTAAAAGTCCTGGTTCCTTGTTGGTGTATCCTAAACTGATTTATGGGAGTTTGAGAGTAAAAGATGACTGTAAAATAAATAAAACTGAGGTGATACACCAAATTTGTATGAGGGCTTTGACTGAGTATATGCACAATTGATATGGGAAGGATTCTTGATGCACGAAGCCAACATTTTCTACAGAATATTTAAGGGAAAACACTTGGTGATACTGAGGGAAAATCACAATAGTACTAATAAGTTAACATGCACATTAAAATTAAGTAAAAAATATTGAATTTGCAGTAGGGTAAGATGATTGATCAGGGAATTTGCATTCACAAGACTAATAGAAACATACAAAAGACTGCAAATAATTGGAAAGGTAGAAATACTTCACACTCAGAAGGAAAAACTAGAAAAAAATTGCTTTAGTACTCCTATATCCAAAAATTCCTCCAGAAGTTATCCTTGTGCTTTGCAAAGGAACACAATATATAGCAAAAATAAAATTCACCCTCTTCCTAAAAATAGCCTAAGACTTGTACTCGCCCATGCATTCTATTTTTATCCTTTATTTAATAATATATAAAGGAATAAAAATAGAGCATGCAATTACAAATAGACATTAATAGCCTTGATTACAATTGGTCAAACTGAAGTTGACTAATCTATTTTTAAAGAAAGAGAAGGATGAATAATTTGCTAAAAATAAGATTGCTTGCTAGGAAAGTCTCTCTCCATGAACATGCAACTTTGTCTTCTTCTCTATTATGTCCTGTTGTGAAGGCATGCAAAAATACAACTCTCTGTTTGTGAGTAACCAATAATTACAATACTTGCAAAATAATTCATCCAAATATAATTTGAGTGGGGACCACCTTTGTGGACTTGCACTATTACCATGGTTCTTCGATATACACAGGGTCTTCAAGAGTTTTCAATTACTGATGGACTTGGCCACTTTGTACATGCTACCAGGTGGGGACCAATACTTTAGTTTGCCACCTTTGTGATAAATCACCACATACATACTACCACCTTTGTGTGTACACTACCATGCATAGTTGTGACTTGCTAGTTGTACACATTGAATGAAATATAGTTTAAAATTTCACCTTTTTAGTGATCATTGATGGCATGATTTGGTCGGCCCCATTTATATTATTTGGAGCATGCAATATAGTTTGGACTTTGAAAGTCATTGCAATGATTTTTTCGGATGGACACGTGCTGGCTTTGCCAATTCAACCCTTGGCTGATTTGTCGGTGGCATTTTTACTAACCCTTGTTTCGGGTCACCACTTTGCATTTTAAACTCTTCGGGTTTGGGCTTTTAAAGTGACACTTTATCCTATCCTCCCATCTCACTGGCCATCTTTGATTTTGAACCTATGGGTTTTTGGTTTTAATCGTATTTGTATTAAGGTCTCAAAACTTTGATTGAAGGCCCTTCGCTCCACCGATACTATGTCAAATCCTTGATATACCGCCAGCCTCTGCAATTGATGGATTTTACTTCCTCATCGTGGAGGCTTGCGATTGCGGGAAATTTTGTAACTTTTAACTTTTTGCATTTTTTAAAGGTTTGAAAACTTAAAGAACCCCACAGCCTCCGCTTTTGTTGTGGTGATTCCACGTATGACACTGCGGACTTTCAGGCCTACGGAGGAAATTTTGACACTTTACAAAATTTGAAAATTGATAAATTGGACTAAGTTCGACCACCATTATCCTAACCTGACGAATTTTGCCTCGATTTTGGTGATCATTTGTGATTGTCGATCTCTGTACTTGTTTATTTTTTATCATTGATCACAAAAGCATGATTAGGGTTTCTGACTGTGCATTAAATGTGGTTGGTGGGAACTAACTCATGGTTATTTGTTTCGAGCTATGAGCTTGATTCTCGGCCTTTGATCTTTGTCCTTGATGATTTTTGATCATTGATCTTGAACTATGGTTGAATTCTAACCTAACCCATACTTGGATTTTGGCGGTAAAGGAAAGCTTGGGTCCCTAATGATCATTTCATTTGGATTTTCTGGTTTGTGGGTGAAGCCCTGGAAAAATTTTTCTTCGATGTCATTATTCCATTCTCAACTCGAGCTCGGCTACACTTGTATTTTGTAGCTCTTCCTCTGCCTTTTTTATAAGGAGATGGTTGTAAATGTGCATAGCTATGGTTATATGTCTTAGAGCTCCATTCTTCCCCTTTTCAGTCTTTGTTCTTTTGTTCTATCTCTGATTTTCTGAGCAAGACCATTATAGTTTTTCTCTATGGGTTTCGATGGTACCCTTAACATTGATAATGGATTTTCTAAACTCTATAAGATTACTCTTTGAGCAGTTGTGATTTCGAGATTAATGTGGCACTGTATATTTCTCACTTTAGCTTTGAAACCGCTACAGGATTAAGGTGAGTGTATGCTTGTGGTCAATTGCATCATGAATTATAGATCTTATTCTTTGTGAGTCAGCTGATTGTATCTGTAGCATATTTGATAACTTTGGAAATTCTTCAATCTCTATGTAGTAATCATCTGTAAAAGTTTGAAGTTTTGGTTTCATCATGCACTTACTAATGTTTTTCCTTTTTTTCTTGTATTTGTCATCTTG
Organism: Taxus chinensis; assembly: GCA_019776745.2. Classification (NCBI taxonomy): domain Eukaryota; kingdom Viridiplantae; phylum Streptophyta; class Pinopsida; order Cupressales; family Taxaceae; genus Taxus; species Taxus chinensis. The sequence goes on from CM034146.1 coordinate 746,604,966, forward strand.
GCCATTGATAAGAATGAGCTTTGAAAAGGTTCTGTGATTATTGAGTGTTTCTGCTTTCTCAACTCTGATTTAACCAGTATGAGTACTTGTTTCTCCTTTAGAATGGATCCATTGAGTACCCATTAATCTGGGCTTTTGAGATCCTGTAACCAGGATTTGTACCTCTGAAATTGCTTCTTACTTTTATTTGAAAATGGTTGAGATTGAACTTTGTTTAATATGGGAGTGTTAATTCTTTATTATACTACTAATATTTCCTTAACTCGGATGTGCATGCATTTTATTTGGCTGAATATTTCATACATTGTAGTTCTCTGATTCATGCTTTGAGCTAAGAATCTAACTTCTGCATTATACATTTGATTTTTCTGTAGAGGCTTTGTATGTAAACTATCAATCATGCTATTTGATCTTTAGCTAAGGATGAAGCTGATATTTGTTTGAATTTCTTTGGTCCATTATATGCATTGATAATTTGCTTCTAGTTCTGTTTTAACCATGACAATCTCTGAAATACTGTACATTTCTTTGAACTTGGGTATGTGTGAGTTTATCTGTTTGAATGCTATTTTTAAGGCAAAAGCCTATAATTTAATGGCTTTTTCAGATCTTTCTTCAGTTCACTTTTTGAAATTGTTTGTCACCTGTAGATGCACTTATTCTCTTTGATAGCTGTAACATTTTCAAGCAATTCTGGAAAATCTGAATTTTGATTCATTTTTCATGGCATAAGCCTTGATAGATACTATGATATTTTTTTCTGCATTACTTTTCTTATTTCTTGAGCTGATTTCAGTTTGATATAGTATTGGAAATTCTTTTAAATATCCATTTTACATGGCGAAGCCCTGTTAAAATTTTCCCAAAATTGTTTTCTTTAGTTGAAATATGGAAAATGTAACTTATTGCAAGCATATTCTTTATTCTGTACTGCAAGCCCTCTTCCATTTGTAGAAAATATCTGAGTTTCAGTTACATTGGTTCTCCTTTTTCAGCATGTACATGATTCTTTCTTCTTGGTTGCAACCCTTGTATCTACACACTTAAGAAAATAGTTAGAAAATACTTAGGCTTTTTGGCCTCTCTTATGTCTGTGTTTTCTTCTTTTCTTTCCTCTTTCTTCTTCTTTCTGAGTGAATAAAGCATGTATGTAGTTTGATATTCAAGTAAATTATATATCCTATTATTAGAGATTCATATGCATGAATTAGGACAGTGTAGGAATATGATTGATCCCTGAGCTCTTTATTGATGTTATTCTTTTCTTTTCTTTTCAGGTACAATGGCTTCTACAATGGAGATGAAGAAGGACATTAGAAGATGGTAGATAGAGATGTTTTCAATCGAAGAAAGGAACCCCAAGGTAATGATGGGTTCACTCATACTCATTTACTTTCTCTTTCATGCATGTGTACCTTTTATTTCAGTAGTTGTACTTTACTTTTTAGTTACATCCCACGGCTTGTGTGGGAAACATTTGACCTTCCTTGTGAATAAAACATTGAATTCTGGTAAATGAGTTGTATATTTCTTTCTGCATTTCAGCTTTCTGTATGGATTGTATAATGAACTAAAACAACTCAGTAACATAATTGAATGTCTTAATCATGAAGGAAAGAACATTGATGAGAACTTGTAACATTTAGTAATGAACTCTGATTTCTGATAATCTGCACTTATGTTTGCTGTTGCCAAAACTCAACACTTCACCTACTCTGTAATTTGGTGTCTTCATCAAGACAACATAGTTGTCCTTCGGGGCTTTTGTGTTCTTTTGCTGAAGGTATCATGAAATTGCAGAATATGTGATCTGTTATGTTTTGTAACAACACACATAGCTACAGATTTCACTTAATCATTAATTAATTCAGCAGTAACTAATAACATCAAAAACTTCCTTAGCTTAGGTATACTTCACCCATGACTTTCATCATAATGATGAAGTTTTGAGTTGCCCATTTTTGCACAAGTGTAAAAATTGTCAACATTTCTGGTGATCCTATGGGGAAATCTTCCTGCTAGCTTAAAGACTAGTGCCTTGCTCTTGTCCATTGGGCATGGAGTCCAAAGCATATAACCAAAATCTTCCTTTTCTGAAAGGTCCAACCCTTCCAAAACAAACTAAAAATGGGAAAGGATCTAGTAAACCAGATCACGTGCATGAATGCACTTATTGAATTGAAAAACAATGCAATGTGTAGGAACTACACTTATTGAAAGGGAAATCCTACTCTAACAATCACTGTAAGATTTTTAATAACAGTGTTTGAGAAACATACCATTCACAGGAATGGGAAGTTCCTCTCCATTCAACTTCGAAAGATGAAAAGCATTGTGTTCCTTGCAAGCTGAAATCATGTAAGGACCACTCCAGAGTGTATCAAACTTTGAGTGTCTTCCTAGTTTTGCACGATCAGCATCCCACTTTAACACAATATCTCCTTCATTGAAGACTCTAAATTTTAACTTTCTTGTCAAAAGTATTCTTCATTTTTTTCTGATTCTTTTCCATATTCAAATGAGCTTGATCTCTTAGCTCTTGTAATTCCATTAACTCTGCATAATGAACCTGTAATGGTTCATTCTCAAGCAGCTCCATTTGATGTAGCAAATCCAATGCAGGTAACTCAACTGAAATAGGCATTCTCACTTCTTTTCCATACACAAGTTTGTATGGTGAATTTCCAACTGATCTTTTAGGAGTCACTCTGTCAGCCCAAAGTGCTGAATTCAACATCAGATGCCAAGCTCTTTGATTATCCTTGAGTGTTCTTCTGATGATCCTTAACAGATTCTTATTAGTACTCTCAGTTAAGCCATTACCTTGTGGGTAATAATTAGATGAAGCACTCAAATAAATTCCATGTTTGACAGCCCAATCTGTTATCTTAGCACCAAGAAATGCTAAAGCATTATCTGATATGATAGTTGCTGGAACACCAAATCTACAAACTATTCCTTCATAAAAGGATAGTATTGAAGCTTCATTAGCATCTTTCAAGGCTATTGCTTCAGTCCATCGTGTAAAGTAATCTGTAGCAGTTAAGATCCACTTATGTCCTTGTGATGATGGTGGGTTTATCATGCCAATAAAGTCAAGACCCCACTGCATAAAAGGATGATCAACCGAAATAGGTTGTAAAGGTAGCAAAGCTAGACGTTCTTTTCCAACAAAGAAAGCACATTTTTTACACTTTCTAATCCATTCAAAACAGTCCTTGAATATGCTAGGCCAATAATAACCAACTTTCATAATTTTTAAGGCTATGGTACATGCTGAGAAGTGACCTCCTGTAGGTCCTTCATGGAATTCTGACAATATTTTCTGAACTTTATCATAATCAACACATCGCAGCAACATCCCATTTATATCTCTTTTAAACAACACACCATCAATGAAGATATAAGGTACATCTTGTAACCTGAAATATCTTCATTTATTTTTGTCCATACCTTCTGGATAGGTGCCATGCTGTAGATAATTAACCAAATCAGTCATCCATCTTGATTCTTGAAACTCGTGAGTGAGCTCAGGCTGCTGATTTTCTGGTTGAACCATGATTTCTGATTGCTGATATGCAATTTCAGCATGTTGTTTTGAATCATCTGGTTCTGTAACTTGTCTATTTTTCCATATCAGCAATTAGATGTTCACACAGACCTTTCCCTCAAACTATCTTAGCAACTTGAATATCAACATCATACTCCATGAACTTTGTTATCCAGTTTGCTCTTTTCTCATTCAATTCCTTATTTAGTAAGAATCCTTTCACACTTGGATGAGAAACAAGAACATGGATTTTATTGTTCGAAATCATATACTTGAAATTCTTTAGTCCTCTAACTACTGAAAGTACCTATTTTTCAAGAAATGTGTATCTTGTTTCGTAATCATGTAAACTCTGTCCAAAGAAAGCAATAGGCTACTCAATATTTTCATCATTGATTGAGTCAATATAGCTGAGATTGTTTCAGCTCCTGCGAGTGCATACATTGTAAAATCTTTATCCAAATTTGGATTTGCAAGAGTAGGAGCTTGAGATATAGCTACTTTGATTGATTCAAATCCTTCTCTCCCTTCACGGGTCCAAGAGAAAGTTTTCTCTTTCTTTAGCATAGCTGTGAGTGGTTTAACCAATGCTGCAAAATCTAGAACAAATCTTCTTACAAAGTTATTTTTCCAAGAAAATCTGTAATGCCTTCTTATGATGGGGTGATGATAGTTATGATATGGCTTCAATCCTGAAAGGATCAATTGCTAAACCTTTCCTAGAAATAATATGGCCAAGTAGCTTGCCTTGATGTACTGAAAAGATAGACTTCAGTGGATTTAAAGATATTCCAAATTACCTGCACAACTGAAAAGTCTGTCTTAAATGCATTAGATGATTCTTCATAAATCATTTTGAAAATATAGTAACATCATCTAAATGTCTTCTAAACACCTTGAGGATTTATTTATCTTTAAGCTGCAATAAGCTGGTCACCGTATAAATGTTGTAATTTACCAACATTTGAAAAAGACTGTAAAAAGGCATTCTTTTCAAAAAACTTAATTTAAATCATAGGTACCCCACTTAGTGGTAAAGGTTGATTTTATTATTTTCTATCTTCTTCCAGCACTTCAAAACTAGCCCCAACTGCTGCAATATCTAATGCTTGTTTTCAGCTCTAGGAATTCAATAGTTAAAATATCAAAATATTCCATTAAGTCTAAAAATTTTCTATGTCTGTAAGACTTCATTAATGGATTCTTATAAACATTGAAATTTCTCACTTGATTAATAACCAACTCAGAGTCACCAAAAATTTGTAGCATGCTGATACCTCTCTTTCTAGCCCAAAGTAAGCCATGAATTAAAGCTTTATATTCAGCTACATTACAAGTACATGGAAAATTGGAGACTCAAAGCTGAGAAATACCTTTCGTTTGTTGGGGAAGTGAGCATCAGACCTGCTCCTTATCCTTTCTTGTTCTTAGCTCCATCAAAATGAAGCTTCCAAATCCCTTTTGCTGAATCTTTTGTTTTGGACAGTAAGGGAAGTGGTGTATTTTCTTCATGCATACAATACACACCAAATAGGTGTTCTTCAAATTCCTTAAAAGGATCATGAGCATGTTCTTCCACTATCTTTTCATCCATAAACATGTTAGAAACACCATCTAATGCTGAAACATGAGCTACCTCATCAAAATCAGACTGATCTAGGGATGAATAATTAGCCACTGCTAATTTGAAGAGTGAGGCTCAATGTGAAATCTGGCCAATGGATCTGAATTGATAGTAACTTTGGTACCATAACGAGTAGTGAAAAATAAGGACCAATCTGAAGAGAGATAACCTCCTATTTTTGTTGTGAAGTCTCTAGATAAGCATAAGGTAAAGTATGGAGGTAAATCCACAACAGTAACATCTTGCAGAATAGAAACATTTGGGTAAGCATGTAACGTCACTTCTAAATTTTTTATTATACCAACTATATTAGTTTGCAGTTCCATCAAGCTGTAAGACACTCCTTTCTGTAGGCTCATACTGCAAACCCAATTTTTCTGCAATCACTTTTGGCATAACTGTGCTACTTGCACCACTGTCCACCATGCAATTATGAACTAGATGTTCACCAATAATTAGTGATAAATAAAATGGTTGGTGATTTCTTGATGTCATGAGCATTCATAACCTTCTAAACCATCCACTTAACTTCTTTAATGCAGTCTTGTTCAAATGTTCCAAGGACCATGTCTGCCTTCTAAACTTCCTTTTCTGTTGTATTTGAAGAAATCTGTAGTTTAGCTAGTTCATGTGAAAGTAAATCTTGTTGTCCAGGAATACTTAGAGCATCCCACATTGAGATATTAACATTATGCTTTTTCATTACATCAACAATGTTAAAAGAAGCAACTGTTTTAGAGATAGATTCAACTGTCTTAGAGTAGGCCTTAGCGAAAACTGATTCTACTTCAGCTGCCTTAGATATCTGAGGTATAAACAGTCTTCTTGGATCAGGTTGTAGCTGTCTTTGATGGCCTCTATCAATTGGAACACTTGTTGTTTTTTTAGGAACAACAGGGTTGTTTGTTGACTTTGGAACTGTAGATGTTGTCTTATCAGTGACAGTAGGCAGGATAGGCCTATTTTGTTGTTTTTGACTTTCAGCAGCTTTCCCTTGAGCCCTAGTAGTGACTGCAATGAAATCCTCCTCATTAAAACTGACTAAATTATGTTCAGGTGCTTTCTGAACATGAGTTCCTTGCTGCCCACCCTCCATTTGAGGCATGAACAATGTTTCAGATTGAGGTTGTGCAACAAGATTCAGATTCAGAAAAGCATTTGGGCAAGTTGCAGCTGAATGAGGTTGATTGCAAGGTTGACACCACTCTTCTGTAGCCATATTAACTAGGACTAAAGCGTTAGAGGAACTAGGATCCTTTGGGTCAAACTACCTTTGTTGGTAAGGCTGCCTATAATTTTGATTATGTTGATAGGGCTGTTTGTTTTGTTGATTCTGTTGACTTTGCTGATAAGGAGCCTGATAGGGTCTGCTAGGTAATGCAATTCTATTCTCAATCAAAGTCAATTTATTTCCCATAGTTTTCAAAGCTTTAAATACATCATCTGATGGAGCTACAACAATAGGTTCTATGATTGTAATAGGCTAAGGAATAGGTGCTAAATCTGCCAAAAATGGCATTGAAGGCCTTAGTGCCAATTTCCTAGCTTGAATAAGACTATTTTCAGCTTGGATAGTGATATCATAAGCATTCAGGAAGTGTCTCTCCCCCCATTGACTGAATCATAGTTGAGATATCACTGTTTAATGCCCTAAGATAATAAAGGAAAGCATGATCAACTTGAGGCTTGACACTTGCTGGAATTATTTCCCAAGTTCTGGAAAAACATATATTGAAACTGGACATAAACTCATTGGGAGCTCTTTTAATAGTAGACAACTGTTCAATGAGAGACAAATGATCTGAATTATCCTGGAACTGTTTCAGCAATTTTTCACCTAAGTTATCCCAAGTTCTTATGCTTCCAATTTCTAGGTTTCTATACCATTGCAAGGCCTGCCCTTTAAAAGATGCAGCTAAAAGTCTTAAAGCTACGTCTTCATGAGTGATGTTATGGACTGCACATAGGGCTGCAACATCCTTGATATGTTCAACAGGTGTAACCTGATTTTCACCCGTGAATGATGGCAAACTTTTCATGGCAGCATTAGGAATGTCATGGTAAACTGGGATTACTAATGGACTGCCATTAGTAAAGGTTACAAAATTCCTTGGTGGTTGAATAGCCATTTGAAAAACTGGGATGTTAATAGAGAAATTGATACATGGTGAAGGAATATTAGGAGGAGGGTTATCAAAACTAGGTCTATTATAAGGTAAAGTATTACCAACTCTTCTCCTTCTAGCAGAATTCAAGGGTAAAGAAACAAACTCAGAAGGAATTCCTCTTATCGATGATCTTGTAGTCACTTTAGGCATGGAACATGTTGCAATACTGGTCTGAAATCAGCTCTGTGGAGTCACCAAAATATCTTCAAATCTTTAAAATAAATTGCTGCAACTTGCTCCCGAAACTGAATTTGTAACTTTATAATCTACTGTAGATCTGTTGTAGAATTTGTAACTTGCATGCAGATCTGATTTGTGGTCCCACCGGGCGTGCCAAAAACTATTATCTCTCAAAAGTGCACCCTGTAGAGAGATGGTTGCAAGTTTTCTAAGCTTGCAAAATTGATCTCTCTCTTTCGTAGATACAATGGAAACACCTCAGGTCTGTGGGTATACCTATTTTGAGGTGAGTCTCTGGTATCAAGGTCGGTTCCTTATTGGTGTATCCTAAACTGATTTCTGGGAGTTTGAGAGTAAAAGATGACTGTAAAATAAATAAAACTAAGGTGATACACCAAATTTATGTGAGGGATTTGACTGAGTATATGCACAATTGTTGGTGGGAAGGATTCTTGATGCATGAGCCAATAGTTTACTGCAAAATATTTAAGGGCAAACACTTGGTGATACTGAGGGAAAATCACAACAATACTAATAAGTTAACATGCACATTAAAATTAAGCAGAAAATACTGAATTTGCAGCAGGGTAAGATGATTGATCAGGGAATTTGCATTCACAAGACTAATAGAAACATACACAAGATTGCAAATAATTGGAAAGGAAGAAAATACTTCACACACAAAAGGCAAAACTGGCAAAAAATTGCTTCAGTACTCATATATCCAAAAATTCCTCCAGAAGTTTCCCCTTGTGCTTTGCAAAGGCACACAATATATAGCAAAAATAAAATTCACCCTCTTCCTAAAAATAGCCTAAGGCTTGTACTCACCCATGCATTCTATTTTTATCCTTTATTTAATAATAGATAAAGGAATAAAAATAGAGCATGCAATTACAAATAGGCATTAATAGCCTTGATTACAATTGGTCAACTGAAGTTGACTGATCTTTTTTAAGAAAAGAGAAGGATGAATAATTTGCTAAAAATAAGATTGCTTGCTAGGCAAGTCTCTCTCCATGAACATGCAACTTTGTCTTCTTCTCTATTCTGTCTTGTTGTGAAGGCATGCAAAAATACAACTCCCTGTTTGTGAGCAAAATAATTATATTACTTGTAATATTTGCAAAATAATCCATCCCATCCTGTTGGGACCACTCTCTGATGTTGTACACATTTGTCTTCAACATGAGTTTGCAACTCCACCTCTTGTGGACTTAGCTTTAAGGTTTACCATGGACTATAATACTTTCAAGTACTTAGCCATGGGGCACTTTGTAAAAGTCACCACACCATGTACTTTGACCGCCTTTTGATTATGCAAGACCTAGTTTTTTCTTGTCAGCTTTGTATGTCTAACATGAAATATAATTTAAAATTTCACCTTTTTGGGTGATCATTGTTGGTATGATTTTGTCGGCCCCTTTATATTATTTGGAGTATGGGAACTCTGGTTAGACTTTGAAAGCCATTTTGCAAATGTTTTATTTGATGGATGTATGGGCTATCCCCTTTCCACGGTGATTTTCACCCCTTGGTAACTTTTCTGAACCTTTTATACTTTGGATTGTTTTGGGCCCTTGATCTCTGTACCTCTATTTAAACATTCGGTCGTCGATTTTCACTTGGGTTTAGGTTGCGGCCGTGGAGGCTCGAGCTTGCGGGAATTTTTTGGAACCTTAGTCTCTTTTCAATAACAAAAGTTTCAAACCTTAAAAATAACCCCTAGCCTCCGCTTTATGTTGAATCAACCCTTTGATGACAGTTGCATTTGTACTTCTACGGAGGCCTGTGAGCCTTCGGGGTCCTTGCTTGGAACTTTTAACTCTATTTGAAAAATGATTTCAAAACTTAAAGAGGGCCTGACCCTCGCTTTTCCGCTTCTAGTTCTGGTGATGACACGTATACACTGTGGACTTTCGAGCCTACAGAGGAAACTTTGACACTTTACAAAATTTGAAAATTGACAAATTGGACAAAGTTCGATTCTCCTGCCGCTTGATCTATGTCCCGATAACTTTTTCCTCAATTTTGGTGATCCATTTGTGAACGTCGATCTATGTACTTGTTTATTTTTTATCGTTGATCAGAAAAGCATGATTAGGGTTTTTGACTATGCATTGAATGTGGTCAGGTGGGAACTAACCGTGATCATTTATTTGTTTCAAGCTCTGAGCATGATTCTCAGTCTTTGATATTTTTCCTTGATGAAGCTTGATCGTTGATCTCAAATCGTGGTTGAGTTTGAACCTAACCCGTACTTAGATTCTGGCCGTAAAGGAAAGCTTAGGTCTAATGATCATTTCATTTGGTTTCCTGGTTTGTGGGCAAAGCCCTGGCAAAATTTTCTTCGACGCCATTATTCTGTTCTCAACTCGAGCTCGGCTACACCTGTATTTTGTAACTCTTCCTCTGAGTTCTTTTTTTCTGAGGAGATGGTTATAAAGGTGGTTGCCATGGTTATATGTCTTAGAGCTCAGTTCTGTTCCCCTTTTCGGTCTTTGTTCTTTTGTTCTATCTCTGATTTTCTGAGCAAGACCATGGCCATTGTTTTCTATATGGGTTTTGATGGTACCCTCAACCTTGAAATGGATTCTAAACCTGCTCCATTACTCTTTGAGCATGTGATTTCTTGATCAATGGGCACTAGATAGTCACTTTACTTGAAATCGCCAAGGATTAAGGTGAGTGTATTCTTTGGCCCAATCTGCATCATGAATTATAGATCTGTATTTTTGAGTTCTAGGTATCTGTAGATATGTGACTTTGAGAAATTCTTCAACTCTGTGTAGAAAATATCTGTAAAAGTTTTAAGTATTGGTTTCATCATGCACTTATAATCACATTTCCTGTTTTTCTTGTATTTTTCACGCTCGGCCCATTGATAAGAACGAGCTCAAAAAGGACTCTATGATTATTGTGTTGCTGCTATGAAGCTTTGATTTACTTTGTATGAGTTTGTTTTTTGCTTTATGGATCCATTGATTGGCCAAGATCTGCGCTTTTGAGTTCATGTAACCCTACTTTACCTCTGAAAGTGCTTCTTACTTTGATTTGAAAAGGTGGTTGCCATAGAAGTAGAACTTTTTCCAATATCAGGTCTTCATTCTTTATTACAACCTCACTCCTCCCTTAACTCTAGATATGAACATTTCTTGATTTGGGTATTCGTATTTCATACACTGTAGTGTCTCTGATTCGAAGTTTGAGCTGAATTTGCACTGCATATCTAACATTTGTTTCTGTAGAGGCTTTGTATATACCTCGTTTCTCCTATTTGATCATGGCTATGAGTTTTGAACTTTATGATCCCTATTAATGTTTGAATTTCTTTGGTCTGGATATATACACACTCTGATAATGTAACTTGAATATGATTTTAATAGAGATGACAATCTCTGAAATACTGTAACATTTCTTTGACTTGGGTATGTGTGAGTTTGCAAGGTTGAATGATGTTAATAAAAACTGTAAATCAAGTGGCTGCTTGTTCATCTTTTCCTTCAATTCACTTTTTGAAATGCTTTTTTGTAACCTGCAGTTACACTTATACTCTTTTATACCTGCAGTAATTTTCAGCAATTCGTAATTTGTTTTGATGCCATTATCAGGCATAAGCCTTGATTCAGATACTTTGTTCTTTTACTTTTACTGAATTTCTTTGATTTCATTTTGATATAGATATTGGAAAAGTTGTAAATATCCATTTTACATGACGAGGCCCTATCAAAATTTTCCCAGAATTCCTTTCCTTTATCTAAAATCTAGAAAATGTAACTTGTCTGCAAGCATCTTCTTTGTTTTGTACTGTAATCTCTTCCATTTGTAGACAATATCTGAGTTTCACTTACAATTGGTCCTCCTTTTTCAGCATGCACATGATTCTTCCTTCTTGGTTGCAACCTGGATTTGCACATTTTAAGAAAATAGTTAGAAAAATTGGGCTTTTCAGCCTCTCTTACGTCCATGTTTCTTATTCCCTTTTCTATTTCTTCTTTCTGATTGAGATATGTAGTTTGATCTTCAAGTAATCTATATCTCATATTGCTTAGAGATCCATATGCATGAATTAGGTAGTGTAGGAATATGGATTAACCCTGAGCTCTTTATTGATGATTCCTTTCTTTTACTTTTTAGATACCATGCCTTGAGGATGAAAGGAGATGGCAAGGAGACGCTCTGCACAACGAAGAATATACAAACACAATTATGGGTTCACTCATACTCCTTTGCTTTCTATTTCATGCATGTGTACCTCTTTCTTCAGTAGATGTACATTACTTTTTAGTCACATCCCACGGCTTGTGTGGGAAACATTTGACCTTCCTTTTGAATAAAATATTGAATTCTATAAATGAGTTGTATATTTCTTTCTACATTTCAGATTTCTGTATGGATTGTATAATGAACTAAACAACTTAATAACATAATTGAATGTCTTAATCATGAAGGAAAGAAATTGATGAGAACTTGTAACATTCAGTAATGAACCCTGATCTTCTGATATTTGTATTTCTATTTGGTGATTCAAAACTCAGCACTTCACCTATTCTGTAATGTCATCTTCATCAAGACAACACAACGGTCCTTCAGGGCTTTGTGTTCTTTTGTTGAAGATGGCATGAAATTGTAGACTATGTGATTTGTTATGTTTTGTGACAGCACACATAACTACAAATTTCATTTAATCTTATAACTTATTCAACAATAACAAAAAAAATAGAACTTCTTTAGCTTAAGTATACTTCACCCATGACTTTCATCGTAACGACGAAGTTTTGAGTTGCCCATTTTTGCACAAGTGCAAAAATTGTTAACAAAATTTTTGGGTGTTTTTTGATTTATGTATTCCACTCCTTGTAACTGAAATTATTGAGGCTATCTGAGGTCATTTACCCTTTTATCTTTAGGTACGTGGTTGTAAAACCTAGATCTACTAATAACCATTAATGGGTTTGTGATTATTTTACCTGAGTATACATGTCTAATGTATCTTAACTTGCACGTGGCTTCTCTTTTGACCAGAGTTTTTTCCTTTGCTACTGTTAGCCTTACTTTGTATGTTGCCTACTTGAATGCCAAGATCATTTTCTACCTATTGGATCTTTGTATTTTAGCTGTTTGAATAGAGATGAAGTGTGTTTGAAGCTTTATTTCCTTGCATACCTAAAGAGGAGTTGTATTCAAGTTTCTAGATTTCCTCCCCATTGAAAGTTTTTGGTATTTTATTCCAATGGCCACCGTGTATGATTTGCATTTGACTTTGTAACCTAGATGTTGTTTACTGTGCTGAAACAATGTATGTTTAAATTAAAACACATATTTGGAAACTGAAATGAGGGTTTGGCATATTCTAGCTTCATTTGCTCTAGCAGGGCTCTGCAAAAATTTTATCTTTGGTCATTGATGAAACTTGAAGCTCTATATTTGTACTTTTGTAGCTTTCGGTTTCTATGAATATTTTGTTTGCAATTTTCTATAACTTATGTTTTACTTTTCACAAACCTGTTGGCTTGAAGTGACTATGACATCATAATTCTTTCTTCTAGTATTGCACTTGATCAATTTATTGTTGTCATGGCATCATGAGCTCAAATCGGTTTCTGTACTTATGTCAATCTGAAATTTGTACTGTTGAATGGCTTACATGCCTCTTTGATGGAAGATGATAACTTCTGATTTGATTGATAGCATTTTCTTTCCATTTGATGCTATAATTCTGAATGTAGACACTTCTTGATAAATTTCTCTTGTTTCATTGCATTCAATGTTTGAAGAAAGAAACACTCTTTTCCTGGAACTTATGAATTATTAGACATTCTAAAACTGAACTGTGTCTAAAATCTATAATTTTTACAAGTCATATGGCTTTGTTTATTTTTCCTTCTTTTTGAGTACATTTGAAACTGAAAACTTGTACTTCCTTCTCCTTTTGAAAATAGTGGTATTAAAGATTGTTGTGTCATACCTAGATGTATCATGCAAATGCATTCCATTATGTCATGTCCTTCTAAAAGTAATGCCTACTTTACTTCATTAATGATGTTGTTTTCTTGTTCATCTTGGAAATGTAATTACAACCTTTGTAATCATGGTCCTTTAGTGGCTTTGAGATGGAGATACAGTCCATTCCTTGAAGCTTTTACTTGTATCATTTCTTTCACTTGTATTTGAAAGTTTTAATAGTCTTCTTCTCAGCTATATATCAGTCTATTTATTGTTGTTAATATTTTTGTGAAGTGATAATGTGTCGAGCATGTATGCTTGTGCCACATTCTAAAATTGTGACATATATTTTGAAATATTCTTGAAAACCTGTACCTACACACTAAGATAAATAATTAGAAAACAGGTGAAGGCTTGAAGCCTTTCTTTTATTGTTGATTTCCTCTTGTGTAACGTTTCTCAAACTGATATTCTACTCATGAATTCCCTTTTTTACTTGACCCTGATCAACTATACTATGAGATGTTCCTTTCTATATTTGTCTTTCATGTATCTTGTATGTGCTTTCTTTAAAGGGTTCAATTATGTGAAACTGTAAACACATGGATATAAACCAAACCTGGAGCTCTAACAATATGTATTGTATGTCCATAGGTACTTGTTGCTGGGAGCTGCGATGAGGACGAAGCAACTGAAAATGAAGCAAAGCCAGAAGCATGGGAGAACCAAACCAAATAGGCAATGATGGATTTCTTCTCTCTCTATTTGCTTATAGCTTTAAGTACATGCATCCTTTATTTCTAGTACATACAAGTTACGTCTCACGGCTTATGTGGGTTCACTATATTTTTATTCCATATGAATAAATGAACTATTTTCATGTAATGAGATGTATATCTTTCTTTTTTGTACTTCCTTCATTTGAATGGATAATAATGAAGTTATACAACTTGACACACTTAAATAATTCACTTATGTATGGAAATAAATTAAAAACAAATGTACCTTTTGATGTTCATTGGATGACTGAAATTTATTTCACACCCTGTCCACAACTTCAGAACTTCATGTCTAATACATGTTTCCCTTCCTGCCTTCCTCAGGGTTTTGCAATGGTCGTTTATGGCTCTTGCACAGTTCTGACGATGGTTTCAAATGGAATGAATGCATCTATGAGACATGGCATTCTGTAACTATAGCCTATTTGGAATTTGATCCAAACGTGACTTCCAAGACTATCCAAAACTAAAAAAATTACAATCTATATGTTTTTCTGAGTTGGCTGCCCCAAACATAGTCAAACCTCTTACTCGCTCAATCTGAGAAACTTAAAAGTTTCGAGTTGACCCTTTTTGCACAGGGTGTAAAAAATGTCAACAACATGCTTCCAAAATTCAAGCCTTAGGTAGTGGGAGAAGTTCTTAAAATTATATGTTTCTTATAACATCTATCTCATTTCACCCTTCGAGTTCTTTGGTTTCCTTGACCGACATTTCCTTTGTAATACCTTTCACCTCTTAAAAGGTCAGTTTGTCCACCTTCACCTTCAAATTCTTAACCACAACATCTAGGTATGAGTTCAAACCATCTAGAGTATCCATTTTATGTAAGACCAAATGGTGGATCTATTTGATCTTATCCTCAAGTGTGTCTTTCGAGGCTTTATAAGTTATCTCTTATCCACAACCTCTTGTACAAATTTCTCACACTCAGCCTTATTAGTTTTCATTGTGGAATGTATCTTCTTCAACTCTCCCTCTTCACTTACAATGTGCACAATAAGTATAGGATAGAAATCTTGGAAGTTATCAAAAAAATTATGTCCTCTACATGGCCTCCTTAACCTCTGTGACTAATGTCTCATATTCTTCTCAACCTATTATTTATTCTTGTTCTTTCATGTATCTTATTCAACTCTTCCTCTTCACTTATAGTGTGCACACTAAGTCTAGGATATAATTCTTCAAAATTATTTAAAGAACTATGTACTATGCACGACCTCCTTCACCTCTATGACTAATGCCTCATATTATTCTCAACCTCTTCTTTATTTCTTCCAATTATTTTGTTTTCATCCATGGACCAATCTTCACATTGATCAACAACATTCTATCTATGTATTTCAAATAATGTAGTTATGTGGTATACTCTAGTTAAGCATGATCGACCAAGTTTAGGAGCACACGTGATACTGGAAAATCTATTTTCCACTTTATTGTATGTGTATGTCGTTTTCTTCTTTTCTTCCTTCAAATCCTCTAAAAGCATTTGAATTTTATTTTCCTTTAAATTTGTCTCCTCCCGCGTGTTTATGATTATGATTTCTTTGTTTATATTCCTCCATCTTATTAAGTGTGTTGAAATATTATTCATCGGATAGCTAAGTGGGGTCAATCTTGATAGAGAATACCTTCCCTAGTTCCTTTTTTAGATTCATCTTCAAGTATGATTATTTTCTTACCTCAAACTAAGTTCTTACATATACATTTCTATACTCCATGAGAGCATATGCCTTTCATGTGCAAGAGCCTCATCCTTGTTTAACATTTCCCAACATAATAGGTCCTCTATTGGTAGTGTAATTTAAAATTTGGCCCTTGATACGTTCAAGGGGTCATCAATGTATGACATTCGGGGTGTCATTGGGGTCCGCCATCACTTCATCCCCTCTATGTGTGGATTATTCTAGGTATGTTGTCCAACATTAATCTATTCTTGGCTTGCCTCCCCTCCATCACCTTGATCTTACCTAATAACTTATTCTTCATTGTGCTCTTTATCATCTCCATCTCCTTGGTTATCATCCTCTTGTGTGTGGCACGTATCCTCTTCATGCTCATGAAACTTTCCTTCTTCCTTAAGAGGGTTTTGACCTTATTTTTCCTTCTCTTCCTCCTACACCGGTACTTCTTCCACTTCTTGTTGTGGTTCCTCCTCATGTATCATCTCTTCTTCAAGCACATTTTTCTATAAATCATCTTTTTCTTCCTTGATTTCATACACCACTCAAGGAGTCTTATTCGGACTTGGATTGTTTATCTTGGTTGACGGAGACTCCTGTTGTGCACATGAGGCACTTACATCCTGGGAATCTTCCCTCTACTTCCTTTGTACCTTATTTGTTGTAGCTCTGGTCAAGAGTAGTTTTCTCTTTTACTCCATCCTGCGGGGAAGTCTCTTTGTGTCTCAAATTGGGAAGTCCTACTGTCTTCTTCTTATTTGAGGGTTTCAACAAATCAATTTCATGCATATTTATATATTTTCTCTCTTTAATATTTTTCCTAGGATAGATGTATGCCCTATAAGCATGTTTATCAACTATTACAGTTATGGGGTTCAAGTCCATATTATTTGTTTCCACAGTCTCTATGTATGTTGTCCTTGATGGATACACATATGTTTGGTGCATAGTGTGGTAGTCAACAACTACCTTTTCTATATTTAATTTTATCTTTCGTGTATCCTTTATGTGTTTTACAGTGGCCTGAAAGTACTTTACTGTGAATGCAAACAATAGGTTGCACCAAGTTTCCATTTTCTCGTTACTAAACATAAATTGACCGAGAAAAGAAGTGATGTAATACCATGAACTATACTTTTCCATCCAAAAGTGTTAGAAGTTACCTTAGAATGTGTCATTCAATTTCAAATGCGTCATGTAGCCATATATACCATTTTTCCATGTGCATCTTGTATGGGCTTGAGATCGCAACATCACAAGTAGACTAAAAAAACATTTGTGCTAGAGACTTATTCTCAAATGTGTAGACCACACTTTTATCTACCAGACCATCAGGTACCCTGATATTCTAAAATATATTTAGAATAAGAATAGTTTCCCAAGTGATATTCTCACCTTTATCTACTTGGTTCTTAGCTTCCTCTATAATGTTTTCAACTATGAAAAAGGTAATGTTGTATTACGTCTTCCGTGTCATCTTATGCACGACATGTAACAGTTTCTTATTTACCTCTGTCTTATGGTCGGAGGCTACCAACTTGCTGATAATTAAATGTGTGGCCACTCTAGTGTGTGGATCTGTTATCATCACAATACTAAATGTGTGAGTCCCTCTTTGGTAATTAAACTTGGTTGTTGTGTCCTTATCTGCATCTTCATGATTCAAATCTATCACTATCTCTGCACCATTTTTTCATAGCCCAATAACCTTTCCAATCAATTGTGTAGTCAAGATCATTCACCTTCCTATAATATAAAAGTAATCTTCATGGGTAAGTGCACAAAGATGGGGGGCCAAAAGGGGGTAAAAAAGGGACACCTTTTTCCAAAAAAAGCAAAACCTGAACTTCATCGAATAATTTGGCATGCCTATTCTCAGAATTTGACAAAGTGATAAGAATAAGTACCATAGATCTCATAATCTAGTTTCTAAACTACTAATTTTATTGAAAATGGTTGAGATTAAGAGGCTCAAATGTTGTGTGCACACAAAGTATGTCTATTTTTGTGTAAAAAAGATAAGAACCTATTGTGTGTGTGCGCACCCCCATTTTTTGAGTTGTATAATTTTTTCTTCAAATCCCTTTGGTAGAAAGTTAGCTAAGACCATGTACAAGGTTCCACTAAAGTTTCATATTTTTTGATGAATAGATATTTTTTTATTAATTTTCAAAGTGCACATATCCTGAAAATGAAATATTTGTGTGTGCACCTCCATAACTTTGAGAAAAAAAAGTCATTTTTCAGTTTTTATTTTGAGTGCGTATAGAATTGAGTTTAGAAAATACCACTTTTTTTATTTGGATGAAAAAATCATAAATTGTGCACCAAAACATATGCATAGGTTTTTGCAAGAAAATAAGGAACTAGTAAAAGAAATTATGGATGAAAGCCTTAAACTAAGCAGATTTTAGAAAGAATCATATCGTCATCAAGGTAAAAATGAGCTTGTTATTGTGGTATAATTTATTGTTGACTATTATGTTTTAATGCACAAGTTATCAGGGTGCATACATGAAATTTTGATGTTTTTAATGTCAAACACAGTTTTAATCACACAATACATAGTCCAAACCTCTGGTTTGGAAATCCAAACCTTTAGATTGGGTATTCCAAACCCCAACAAGATGAAATGCGAGTGTGTTATAACGTGCTAGCATTATAACACAATCGCGTTCCTGTTTCCAATGCGAAATATGTCCATTTGGGAGGGATAATATGGAAAACACTAGAAAACCATATCGTGAGCACGTTATAACACGAGAAAATTTCGGATTGGTAAACCCGAACCGTAACACAATCACATTATAATGTGACCTAGATTTTCCCTTTTTGTGTTATAATGCAACCGAGCCTTAACACGAGTGCGTTATGGCCAAAATGGCCTAAAACGGATTTGTGTCCACTTTTCGGCCCCCCATCTTTGTGCATACACCCTCATACACTCTTGACATGAGCCACTAATATAAGTGCGCAAGATTTCCAAGATATGACAACCCATACAACTACAATACTCTTGTGCTCTCCAAATCCCTCCAGACCTTGTCATTAAGAACATTTTTTGCTCTAGCTGTCCTCTTATCCATCTCCTTAAAAATATAAATCATGATACAGGTCATACAGGCTTGAATTCTATTGTTATAGTCAATGATCTTACACTTTTTCAATTGTGAGGCCCAAGGTCTTCCAAAAAATTATTCCTGCGGATGTTACATCTCTGAAAACCAATCTTTGTGTGATTCATCAAGAGTCTTGTTTTTTTTTTTGGTGACTTTTTTGGGGCCATTGTAATTTTTCAATTATTTAAACCCTTTAATGCTTTCCGTAAGTGCTGAAATTCAACTTACTTGTTCAACTCGTTCCTTCAGTGCTAAACTTCTGATATTTTATGTCAAGCATTCCAAATGCGTGCCTCAAATTAATCTATGGCCTAACTTAGTGTCTTCTCTTTCAAACCCTATCTTGTTTTCTTATCTCCAACCTTTTTATTAGCTTCCACTTTTCCAAAAGGAGATTCACGACTGTCATCACACAACTTTGGTTCACAATTTGCCTTACCTTTCTAGTTCTTTCTTCACACTTCACACTTGATCTCTGTATCACACAAGTTCTCAAATAGCAAGGTAAGAATGTCTTCCTTTGTATCCTATTTATATATTTTTCAATGTCCACCATCATTAATTACTCCTCACCTACAACCATTTTTAAAATTTAAAGTACTTTCTTGTTTGATTTTTTGAAAGTCATCTCTCACGTGTGGTATTTGGAAACCTCTAGTGCACCACTACTTCCTAGGTTACAGACCCTCTTGCGTGCATTTTCCTCCACCGTACCCATTCTTCCTCTATGCCACTTGCTAAGTAGTCTACCTCATAGCTACCTCCCTCACATTGTGTTGTACAGATCTTCACTCACGTGGTTTCCTTATGTGAGAAATGCCTCTAACATTAAGTTCAATTACACCTACTTTCTGTAAGAACCTTTCCACCATATCCATCCATGTACAAGAATATTCTCTCATGTACCTTTAATTTTCTTATGTGCACCTGTACCTTCTTCCAATGCACACCTTACTCTTCTCCGGCGCACCAATACATTTTTCCATTACACACCATTCTCGTACTCTTTCACACACTTATTCATAAGCTTTCATTCAAATGTGTGTCACATACCTACATCTACTTCACCCCACACTAAAAAACATACACACTCATCTACACAATAGTCTAAAATAGAGTAATTATCTCCTACATGTGAATGCACTTATTACAACAAAACAAAACAAAACAAAAAGGGAAATATAATCTAAGTGGTAATAGTGACTTCTTACAAACACACAAGAAACTTATTTATAGTTGCAATTCAACCTACTCCCATTGAAGTAACCAGGTAGGATAGTGCCATCAAGTTTCTGTAATTGACATGTTCCTAATTCCAATATCTTTGTTATTATAAATGGTCCCAACCAATGTAATTTGAGCTTCCTAGGATGGTGTGTATACTTTGATTCATGTAAAATCACCATCACTCCCAGTGAAAAATACTTATTCTTAATATGCATATCATTTCAAGCCTTATGTCTCAATTTTTATATCTTCTAACTCCATTTTTCAATGGCACATCACTCATTTGATTTCATTAGTTTATATATACACTCTTTTACTTAATTTTCATCATCCAGTCCTCTTATGAGCGGAATACACATGGAAGGTAATATGAACTATTTGGGAAAAGCTAACTCCATGATAAACACCAATTGAAAAGGTTTGGTCTTATTCAAAATTTTTCTGTGTAGTTCTATATACCCTAACGCTAATGATCTAATTTTTCATCCCAATCATTTCTTCCTACATCATAGATATTTATCAACGCTTGTACCAGAATCTTATTGAAATATTCTGCAGTTGCATTAGGTTGACGATGATAGGGGGTAGGATTATGATGAGCTACCATAAACTCTTACAAGAGTATTCTAATTATCTCATTCAAGAAATGAGTTCCTCTATCACTGGTGAGGCTCAATGGACAGCCATACCTAGTTATGATATTTTCCCATAAGAATCTTGTTATTGTAGTTGTAGTGAAATCCTTTGTAGGTGCAACCTCCACCCACATTTTCAAGTAATTAATTTATGTGATAATGTAAATCACACATTTCCTCAATGCATCAGTCTGATTGGTCCAAAAAAGTCAATTTCTAACTTCTCAAATGGATCTGCATTGTTTATAGGTCATAGTGGTATTTCATCTCAGTTTCCTAACTTTCCTATTCGTTGAAAATTACCAAAATATTTAACAAATACCTTAGTATCATTAAAGAGAATTTCCCAACTTAATCCAACAATTAATATCTTACGCGTTATTACTTATCCTTCATAATGATCTCCATCTATTACTCCACGTGCCTTCTCTATATTTATTTGTTCTCATGTTCCGACACACACCTGTGCATAAATTCATCTATGCCCATCCTATATAGGTCTCCTCCAACTAGTTGATAGGGCATTGTGTGAATCATTAGTTGATTCTTCTTTAAGGTCTTCACACCTTCACACACCACTCTTGTTCTCAAGAATATTCCAATTTACTCTAAGTCAGTTGGTGCATGGTGTAATCTAAACAATTGATATTTTGGCATAATGTCTTCTATAATTTGCATGTCCTCTCCAGATTTAATTATTGACAAATAATTAGGTCCTTAATTTCTCTTTTCAGACATCACTATTACTAAAAAAATTGAGTTCATGGAAAAAATGATCTAGCGACAAATACACCTTTCAAAACTTTCTTTTTAACCAAATATTTAAGTGTCATGTGATCAATATAGAATATAAATGGTGTTGTGAATAAATACTGTCTAAACTAATGTAACACTTATACCATTGAAAACGCTCCATGCTCTGTAGTTGTGTGATTTTTATTTGCCAGTGCCAGCTACCTACTTGAAAAACAAATGGGATGATCAATATTTACTTCTCTAGTTTGGGACATACCATAAGCATCCACATGAACATGAAATAGATTATTCCAAGAAGGTAAGTGTAAAATTGACGTGGTGGTTAGTTTTTCCTTTAATTTCTCAAAATATTACTATCGCATGTCATCCCTATAGAATTTTTGTTTTCCTTTCAAAAACTCCTCAAGTGGTGCATAAATCTTTGCATAACCTTTGATAAACTTGTGGTAATAACCAGAATGACCAAGGAATTCACACATTTCACTTTAAATAGTTAGCTCTTCCAATCCCAAGATGATTGCAATTTTGGGTAGATTTACCAGAAATCCCTCCTTACATCTGATATGTTCAATAAAAGCACTAAACGATGTCGTAAAAAATACACTTCTTAATGTTCAAGGAGATGTCAAGTTGCCTTCATCTTTCAAAAATAAACCTTGAATAGTCACAATGGTCCCCCACTGAGTCCATCCACAATCTAATCATCCAAATATACCTAACTAAAATTGTGAATGAAGTATTGAAACACTTGAACAACAATGTGTGAAAACACTGCTGGTGCAGTCTTTAGACCAAAGGGCATAATTGTGTAAGAAAAGTGTCCCCATTCAATTGTCAAAGTTATATTTTCTTAGTATTTGTACACGATTATCACTTGGTGATAAACCTGAAAACCATCTATAAAAGAATAAATATCATGCCTTCTAACACCTTCTAGGATCTCTTAAATGAATGGTGTCAGAAAAAGTATTAAAGACACATGATGCATTGATGGATCTATAGTCAAACAAAAATCCTTATTCTATCATCCTTCTTAATGTTGATAACCATCAGGATTATCTATTCTGAATCCTCAATAGGCTCAATATTCATGGCTTCAATATTTTATCAAGTTAATATTTTTTTTTACATGAAGATTAGGATTCATATGATAAGTCCTCTTTAAAACTAGGAACACACCTTTTTTAGCTTGATTTTCATTTCTCCTAATGATGGATGCACACCCTATAACTCATGGTATCCTCTAGGAAACAAATCCTGAAATCCATGCAGTAGTTAAATTATTTTTTCAACCTCACATTCAGACTAATAGTCACCAATTATCACTTTCGTTGGTGTGTCTTCTATTCTAAAGTTTTATTTTTTGGTCTTCAATGGCACATCGTATGCACGTATTTTCTTCTCCGCATAGTCTGATACCTCATACACACCTTTTGTGTGTTTAATATATAGATCCTTTACTTCTTCAACGTCTATCATATGAATAAGCTTTCCTTTCTCTTTTTCTTTCCATGTGCATTCCAATAGGGTCTCCTTTGATTCCACCATGTTGTCATGCACTTCATTATCATCATCGCCAAATAACAAAGTCATTATTTCATCAAACTTCACACTATATCCCAATGTAATGTACCTCATGATCTGCAAAGCCTCATGAACCAGTGTTTTAGTAGAAAAATGATCAAAAGTATGAATAATAGCCTTCATTAAGGTTGTCCTAACTTGTTGTATCCTACTTTAATTCAATATGTATATACCAAGTACCCACGCATATACACAAAATAGAATAAAACTTATGCACCTAAAGGGGTGGTGGAAAATCATACTACCCTTTTTTCTAATCTCTTTCACAATTTTTAACATGGATCTTGGGATAATTCTTCCCAACATAATATTGTCTTATTGAAAGGAGATTATTTTGAACAAACCTTGTCATGAAGGCTACTCTTATCTCATAAAAACTAGGTAAGTTGTCTCTATGTGAATCCTACCAGTGCATTGGTTGTCCCTCTCAATGAATACACCATAATATTTCTCCTATCTCCTTCATTTTGTAATTGTTCTTCCTTTGTATGCAAGAATGATTCAAGATTCTCTTTTCTAGTGTATTTTGGAAGATTGACCTTTCCAAACCACCTAACTGATAATGTTCTAATCACCCTTGTCACTCTTCATTGAACCTCGTGACCAGGCATCTCATAAGTACCATGAGACCAATTTTCAAAATCCACACTAGTGGTATCACTTACGGACTGTGTGTCTTCCCACTGAAGTACACACTCATTTAATGGCTCTATGTTTTTCTAGGTCGTGCATTGTATACATGTACATTTTGTTAAGATCTTCTTCACTAATGGGCTCTATGTAAGGTGGAATCTTCATGTAATCCATGGGTATCACAATGTGCTCCTCTTTTTTCTCAAAGCTTACATAACATTTTTAAAAGCATTGTAAGTCCATGTTGTTGATATAATACAAAGGAAGGCCTAGTAGCGTAGGGAAGTTTTTCTGCTTCAGCTAGCTCCAAGACCTCAAATTCACCCTTGACCTTGGCTCCTTGAATGGTGATAGTGGAATATTTAAGAACCCCAATAGGCATAGATTCAGTCTTATTAGCCATGTATAAAACATTAGAGGATGATTACAATTGTGGTCTTCCCATCTAGTTCGAAGCATTAAGTACGAGGACATTTACTTTTGTACCTATATAAATAATAATATTACTTACCATTAATCCATCAATCATTCCATCTAACATGATCTCCTTGTCATACTCATGATTTTGAAGTGGTAAGTTAGCATGGAGAATCTGGTGATCCCTTTCTGAAACTATGTGTTGAATTTTGTCCTGTAATCATTCTCCTAACATATGTATTATATTTCCTGCTTAACCATCTTACATATCTTTATGAGTTCATCAACCTCCCTATGAGGAAGTTTAACATTCCTGGAAGGATGGCATGTTCTCTCTCACTTGCTTTCTCCTTTAAACATCACCTTTAATTTCCCTAATAATGTACATAGTTTTTTGATATACCTCCTTCTGATTCCTTACATCTGTATATTTTGTATTAACAACCTCCTATCTTCGAGTGAGTGGTCCAGATTTATCTTTCTCACGTGTGTGTTGCTTCTATGAACATAGTGACCAGTAATAGATAAGGTTATCTTAAATCTAATTTCTTAGGCATTCAATTCCCCTCAATGGTGTGTTTGAATTTAATCATAGTTTCTCCCTTATCCTATTTATTGTTCTTGCACATATGTGTGTAGAAATCCATACAATCTTCAAACTTATGTTCCTTTCCATGATTACCACAAGCCTAATTCTTTGGGAACTCACGTTGATAGTGATCTGGTGACCCACAAGTGTACATGTTCCCTATGTGAACCTTTCACGACCTCCACAATCTCTTCCTCCACCTCTAAATCCCCCATTACTGTTGTTGTGTCCCTCATTATTTTTCCCCTATTATGCATGTAAACCACTCTTAACATTGGTCTGACACATCCCTATTTCATAAGCCTCATGAATATTATCAATTAGATAATAATTGGCTGTGTTATGGTATGCATGCGTCACAAACTTAATAATACAAAAGACTCTTCTTGTGTGTAGTGCATTTCAAAACTGGACAATTGCAGACATCATGATTCTTATGAAAAATATCACAAGTTATTAGTAGTTCATGCACACTATTACATGGATAGTTATCCTTTAAATTCCATTCTACTTCAAAATCAGTGCACCAGAGTCTACTACGGGTCTCATGAGCTGATTTGGTAGATAACTTCTCCAACTGAGAGGCCATTTCCATAATCTAGGCCTCAAGAAATGTACTTACTCTAGTATCTACACTCCCAACAAATTTTCCATGTAATACTTCTTCTAAATCCTCATGTGGGTCGGTGAACATACTGTGTGATAACACCCTTCAAAAAGGTGTTAACAATCATCCTATAAAATAGTAGCATGCTAACTCTAGTGAATATCATAGGAAGGATTAAACAATAATGTCTTAAGACATGTATCATACTCCTTAAAACTCTTAGATAATCCCTTCTTAATATCCTTTAAAGCATTAATGTTTTGCTGCTCAAATTTAGGTATGTGGAATTCAGCTCAGAAGGCCACGTGCAACGCATCATAGTCCATTGCTATCTGGTATGGATTATACTTCTTATACCAACTATGTGTGTGGCCTTGAAATGTGCTAGAAAACTTACTAGCCTTCTGATATAGAGCTGATATTCCATTATACCTCCATAAAAGTTCATAATTGTGCACATGATCTACTACATCTTTCACACCTCGATACTCTAGGAAATGAAGGGACATCTCAAAGAATATCTAAGGGGTTTGATGTTGTGGTTGTTTATGTTGAATTGTTAGTTACTGAGGTTATTGTCATGGAGTGGGTCCAAATTCTAAACCTGAGCCTCAGCTAGGATTTTCTTCGTGTGACAGAGGACCTAAACCTCTTGTGCCTCCTGTCGCAACCTAGGAACTGTACAATTACTACCATGTATCCTCACAGTAGTTCTAAATTATATACCAATAGTTTTTCTTGTTACTCCACCAATAACTTTACCTCCAACAAGTATCATGCCACTGCTCTATCTTAGCGTCGCCTCTCCTAGGTTATCTTTCCAAACACAAGATCCTATTAGACTATCCTATGTGCTTCCTTTATTTGTTGTGCGCCTTCTATGCTAATAGTAAAATGCACATATCTATATCTCCAACTCAAGGTTGTGATCCTTGATTTCCTCCCTTCTCACCATCATTATGATGATCTTCTATAACAAATTTTGAATTCCAAACACCATGTGCAAGGACTAGGTGTCAAGGCTAACTTAGATGCGTGCCAGATGTTCTCATTCTTTCCTCATACTCACTCTCATTAGATTTCAAAGGGTTCCTTCTACTGCGCTTTCCTAGTATTTGATGGACATGATCCTATGGTCCCTCGCCTTCTGTAAGGTTCTCACCACTATCACCCATCATCATTCCTCTCAGTATTAATGCCTCCTCAATTGTCCTCTTTCGTGCATCATTATACCTGCATAGTTTCTCTTCCCTCTTTCTTTCTTCCAATTAGACAACAACTATCCTTCCCAAACATACTTTGTACCACTACACTTGGCTGATTTTTTATCCTTTTATTGGTAAGTTATCCATTCCCAGTTCAATCATAATGATTTTAATAGATAATGGAAGTGAGTGTAAGTATAATCCCCTTAGGTCACATAAAAACAAGAACTCTCCTTCCTCGGGGCACAAGTATGTCAAAATCACATAATCTAAAGTATAATTGTAAATAAAACCTTCCCACTAGTGATCTACATCATGTGTCTAGGGTTCATCCAAATTAGACAGCGCTTGGTACCTATCATGGCTCAACATGTGCTTCTTTCCCAACCTAACACCTCTATTGTTTGCGTAAGTTGCTAACAATTTGTACAACTCTTCTAGGAAGAAAATAAATAAATTCTCATAAAATGAATCATAAAAATATTCTTTGACCCATTTATGCCCATTAAAATCCCATTTGATGTTGTATCTTTGAGAATTTTTTTCCTAGTCATTGTTTACCCAATGCTCAATATTCTCCAATAATAGCCAAAACACCATATGCAGGCCACATCCTAATGATAAAAATTAAAATAGGTCCCGAAAACAGCACCAAAATGTTGGAGAATAGTATCCAACACTTCAAAAGGTTATGCATAATTTCCCTTCACCTAGACAGATGGCTAGATGCTCACCTCAAGTGTGTAACCTATAAAGTCCCTCCTTTGTTTGACTTGTCAAGAATTGGTTTGCATGAACTTAGCCATTATAAAATGAATAAAGGTAACAACAAGAAATATCATAGGAAACACATATAATAAGGAAACTAACCAATATAGTTAATTAACAACAAAATTTGAATTCCCATGTACATTCATCCATAATTACCCATTACAAACATAATCCCCTTAGGTCACGTAAAAACAAGAACTCTCCTTCCTCAGGGAACGAGTATGTCAAAATCACATAATCTAAAGTATAATTTTAAATAAAACCTTCCCATTAGTGATCTACATCATGCATCTAGGGTTCATCCAAATTAGACAGCGCTTGGTACCTATCATGGCTCAACATGTGCTTCTTTCCCAACCTAACACCTCTATTGTTTGCATAAGTTGCTAACAATTTGTACAACTCTTCTAGGAAGAAAATAAATAAATTCTCATAAAATGAATCATAAAAATATTCTTTGACCCATTTATGCCCATTAAAATTCCATTCGGTGTTGTATCTTTGAGAAAAAAATTCCTAGTCATTGTCTACCCAATGCTCAATATTCTCCAATAATAGCCAAAACACCATATGCAGGCCACATCCTGATGATAAAAATTAAAATAGGTCTTGAAAACATAACCAAAATGTTGGAGAATAGTAGCCAACACTTCAAAAGGTCATGCATAATTTCCCTTCACCTAGACAGATGGCTAGATGCTCACTTCAAGTGTGTAACCTATAAAGTCCCTCCTTTGTTTGACTTGTCAAGAATTGGTTTGCATGAACTTATCCATTAAAACATGAATAAAGCTAACAACAAGAAATGTCATATGAAACACATATAATAAGGAAACTAACCAATATAGTCAATTAACAACAAAATTGGAATTCCCATGTACATTCATCCATAATTACCCATTACAAACATCATCAATTTCATTAAACAAACTTGTGATTACATCTATAATATGGTTACATCCATGTAGTTATTACATCCATGCGCGCATAATAATCACACACTTAGCATCCTCAACACACACACGCATATAATATCATAGGTATAAGGAGTGCAACACATATTTATATATGGCAGGGAATTTCCCTTCACCATTTACATGTGTTATTCCTAATAATAGATGTCCTAATTATATGTTACATGCTTTTACAACTCTGTTTTAACCCTAGATCAAGATATAAATAACTTGACCTCATCCATGTTTTTATCCTATAATTAGATGTCTTCCTTGCATGTGTTTTACCTTTTCTTTCCTATTTCTGAAGATTTCTTGTATACCACGCCATCTGTGCTTTTCCCTAATTTTAGCCTTAGATTGGAAATCAACTAAGTAATGTGACCCATGTGCATGCGTAGACATTTAAGCGATGACCTTCTTCTACATTGTGAAAACCTTTACACACTGATCTATTATGGTCCTATGTTCGTGTGTGCATGCTTCGGCGCATCCCATATGATCCTTATTTATTTTCTTATGTCTATGTGTGCACTCTTGTGTAGAGTCTCCAACTTTCGCGCTATGGTCAACACTTAATCATTTTTGTTTCCCAACAAATAACGATGTGAATGTCATCTTAGTACAAGATGTGCCTCCAAACATAGTTAACGATTCCTTCCCACCGATACATGAGGCTCTAATTGCTCCACCGGTTACACTTCCACATATCACCATCGAGTTAGTAGACCAATTTTCCTATATAGAAGAAGATGAATGATTTTTCAATTTTTACCTAAAATTCAATGATCTCATGGATGACGATATTATTTATCATTGGGTGATTGGGTGACCCACTTCTCCATCAGCACCATCCTCACCCATCACATTGGTGTCATTATAAGATACTCTCACTAGTCATTTACATCCTAGGAGACCTCTCCCCACATCTCTTTCCCTTATGGATCCCCTATCTCCTACAATCAATCCACATTGCACATGGCATGAGGCTCTAAGGCATGGTGTTTCTGAATTTAGAAGCTATATGTGCCATATGAAGAAGCTTTAAGTTGAGGTCAAATGAGACCAAACTAAAAAATCTACATATCCTTTTGCTTATGCTCTCATCACGGATCTTACACGTGCACCAATGCCTACTTTTGAGTTATGTGTAACAAGCATACCATTCTAGAAAATTCCTCTTACAATCAAAATCATGGAGCCAATTCCTCTTGATAAAGGCTGCCTTCCCTAGACCAACTAGACCATAACCTACTTATGGACCACCACCTTGTTATAATCCCCGTCCCACTATGGGTGTTATTCGATGTGATGTTATAACTTGATTTGAGGATTTGATTGATGATACCTTATTCACCATGTAATTTTAAGTACGTCTAAGTGGCTATTACACAACACACCATTGAACCTCATGAACCGCGAGTAATGCGAAATTTTGCATCAGGTAGAGGATATTATCACTGATACGTTGCAATTTTTTTCCCCTCATTGTTATTTACCTACAAGTACATTGGCTACATCTTATTTTCTTTCCTTTAGATGATACCTCATCTTCTCTTGGGTGCTCAACCCCCACTTGGGTTTTACAAAAACATCCTCTATATTCATTTAGGCTCTCGATCCCCCATGGGTTTATCACATCATCTAGAATATCTTGTTATATCCTTACTCAGGCCATTTACTCCACTTGGATCCATCACCATTTCCCGCCCTAGCGTACTACCATTGGATGTCTTGGCCTTATTCCACCTCTTGGATTCTTCACATCGCATGGGTTTTCCTATCTTATCGTTCCCCATTTCACAGATATTTCCTATTTATCACATTATCATTTTTCCTAAATACCATGGTATTATCACAATATATGTGCATAAAGCAGTAACATGATAAATAAATCACTGAAAACATCACCAAATATCTAATTGTCATTAAAAATCATCATATATGTATATCAAAATCAATTGTACACATCAATGAAAATAATACAAAATGGCTCTGGCCCATCTATAATATGACTCAAGCGCCCTCGCCCCCTGTGGAGGCTCTCTAGATGCTTTGGGCCGATAGGGCCACACTATTTTCTCTCATTGTGTGAGCTAGGGATATCACCCTAGATCAGGCTCAAGAAGCCTCTCCCTCTACTCTTGCCAACTGGGTCTATAGTGAAGTAATCTATCTCGCAACTCTCTAGACATCTATTAGGTGACCCGGCTACTCCTATACCCATATATTTATGTTTGTTATATAAAATTATTTTTAATGTACTATATTTTTTATTGTGTAGTATTTTCTATTTTCATTGATTTTATTATTTTATTTTATGATAATAGTTCAATACTTATGTTTTTAAAATAGATTATAATGTAATTGCAGTAACTTTCAGATCCATTTAAAAAAATCCTACTAGGGTGGTGGGCCTAAGGAACCTATTCTCGAACTAACTAAGGGACTTCATCTCGGATCCCTCCTAGCATTAATGAATTCATGAATATACTGAGGAGTAAGATTATATTGGATGTTTTATATTGTTAAATCTCATTCATATGGTTGATTACCTATTAAATTAAAACTAACATTCAAGTTTATGATAAGATGGAAAAGATCATACAATGATGATATTGATTAAATCTTTTTTACATCCAACTTAAGGTTTGTTTGATTTTTATTCTTAGTGTCACATAAATTAGATAATTGTCAATATAATTTATTTGATTTGATGTATTTGTGGCTTAATCCTTTGTGTTTTTAAGATTTGCATTTTTCACATAAAATTTTATAGGATTTCCATTAACAATAAATTGTTTAGCTTGCGAACTTTGAAGGTGGCATAAAAATGCACAAGATTGACCTCAAAGTGAGAAAATAATGAGTTATGATAAACAATTTTTAAAATACATATGTACTATTTTCATAAAATTTGAAATATTTATCATTGAGTAAAATTAAAATAAATTTTGTTGCAGACTTGGAAGGTTGTTTTTTAATAGTTAATTGTAAATGTTCCAAGAAAAAATTACAAATAATTTTCAAATGTACACATGTTAACATGTTATGTTGCGGATTATGTGTTAAGAATAAAGGAAATGTAAAATTCAAGAATAATATAGATCTTTCTTCTAAATCATATTAATATTTTTTCACCATTTGATGTCATTGTTTCATTTGATGAAATTATGCTAAGTAGAGGATGACTCTATGAACCTTTTTGTTTTCCCATGTAACCAAAGAAGTCGACACTATTCTTGACATATAAACTATAGGAAAACAACATTAGTCAACAAACACGTATAATTTTAGGTCTCACATCAAATTTCTAATTCCATATAATTTGAAGTCTTGTATCGATAATAACACCATTGGATTTTAGGTCTTATATCTAAATGAAAATTAGTGTCATCAATAACAACATTAATAATTTGACTCCAAGATTTATCTTTTATTGTTGGAAGGAAGAATGGAAGTGTAAGGATATGGATGATTAATATAAAAGGAAAGAACTTTTTCCATATGCCTAAGTCATTGTAGATGTAGTCAAAGCCTTTTCCATTTTTCATTTTCCAATGCAAGTAAATCCTTGTAATGTCTACGCCATAACCAAAAGTACTCAAATAGAATACTACTATAAATATTACTTCTAAATTATCTTGTTCTTCTATCTCTCAATAGTGTTTAAGCTCATAGATAAAAATAAGGAATCTAATAAGAAGGTGAACAAATGTACAAGTTTGACATTGGAACGAGAAAATAATAATATCAATGGAAGGCTAATTTTTCCAAAAACATCTTTTAAAGTTTGAAATAATTTACATTGAATAAAAATAAAATGATTTTCCTTATGGGATTTTAAGATTCCATTTTAATTGTTAAGTGTAAATATTTCTAGATAGCCTCACAACTCCCAATTATATGTTCACATGTGACTATATTAGATCTTTAGGATTCTATGTTAGCATGGTCTTCAAGTGATGGTGGAGGGATTTGAGGCGTTTTGGGTTTTTTATTTGGTTTACCATCTCTCATGGATTTACATGTTTGATCCCCTATGAATCCACTCACATAACCAAATAAATCGACAAAACATTCCTATCATCTAAATTCTAAGAAGTCAACATTAGTACAAAAAACATATTGTATGATTTAAGGCCCCAATAATCCAAAAATCAAGATTAAGGGATAGAATAACAATTGTATTATATGTAAAAAGTAACTCTTTCTCTTAAAAGAGATGCATATTATTTAGAAGACTAAGATTACAATAGTTATCTCTGAAAGGAGATGTGTATCCTTCCCATTTCAGTTGCATATAATTATATACCTACTTTTAGAAATATGAAGAGACATCTAGAAGATATGGAAGGTCACCAATTTTGAGGGAGATGAGGTGGTTCACCTTTCATGAATTATATGTGAGAAAAATGTGAAATTGCTATTGTTAGACAACACTACAAAATCACATTTTGAGGCCTTTAAAAGTGGATTTTAGGGGTCAAAATTTTCCAAAATATTATGCACCCCTTCACCATATTCTATGCATTCCAATATTTCTGAAACATTTTGAACAAAGTCAATTAGAGCTATGGTGCAAAATTTATGACGCGTAGAAGTTTCCCTACTATAATTTGTTAGTGAATTATTGTTTGTATCATTCATCCCTCCTTTTGAAGCAATGTTCACCATTCACCAAGGAGTCCCATCAAGTGTTGAAATTTTTTCTTGATTTTGTACTCAGTGAACCACTCACCTTGATGAATGATATTTTGTTTCTTGATCACATGATAGAGATAAATAAGACGTCATTTGGTTGTCTTGGTCGAAATGTTCACAATTTGATCTTCTTTAACTAGAGATAATATTTATAGGTTGAGTTTGGATATGTGCAATTTTTATGCTATGACCAACATTTCCAAAATTTATAGGTTATATTGTTTGAGGAGGTTCATATTGAAGATAGTATGCAGACAAGGGTAGGGTGGAATATTCAACCCAAAATCATTTTTTCCTACTTGTTTGGTGATATTGTAAATACCATAACATAGATGTCAAATTTTCCTGTGTGGACTTACAAGTATTTCCTTCTGAAGTCAAAACCAAATATTATCACCAACATTGAAATGATGTGAAACTCAGTGTTGATCATGGCATTATTTATAGTTTTCAATCATCTTCTGTAAAATATATTTGACTTGTCTTAGAGTGTACTAAATATGTTCAATGAACCTTGTTAACTTTACTCCTTCAGGTTTTCCATGAGGAATATATTAGATTGTATGCACTAGAATGCATACATCAATTGGTTTCAAAGGGATAAAATCCTTAACAAACATGAAATGGATTGTTCTTGGTGGATCTTTACAGGGTCTGATTGTATCCATGTTATATGTAGGGAGGGGCATCATCCCATGTATGTGGTTGTTTGGAGTGATATATATGAAACATGTGAACAAGCAGGTTGTTTGCCACCTCTCTTTTCCCATCAGCATGCGTGAGGAAGGCTATGGGATTCATTAACTTAATATTCATTATTCTCCATAGGTTGGACAAAAAAAATTCAAGAACCTATTATCACTATCATAAAGGATAGACTTTGGAATCCCAAAGGTAATCCATACATGACTAAAATAGAGTTTAACAATATCTTCAACATAAATATTTTTCTTACAAGTAATCATTAGATCCATTTTAGAAATTTGATAAACTACAATAAAAACATAATCATTTGCATGTTTTGAAGTTGTAAAACCTAAGAGGAAGTCTATTTAGATTTAGGCTTAAGGCTTGGTTGATAATGGAAATAACGTATACAATACTTGTCCCTTATTAATTTTAGAAGGGGTGTAATATTTTATGTACTTAATCGCAACATTCCATTGGTTGGGCTAGGAAAAGTTCTTATGAAGTACTGCTATTGTATTTTCCATGCCAAAGTGTCCAGTTTCCTTGCTAAAGTGTGTCTCCCATATCATCATTTATTGTTTACTATTTGGAACATACATGTGTCCCGTGTGGCAAAGGAGGTTATCTTATAGATATAATTTAGGGACATTCCTTCCTCCTCTTAGGGATGATCTTTATCAAAAAATTCAAGATCTATCTCATACAAAGTGTACCAACTATTAGTATCATGTTTGTAGAGGTCACATATATTTTTTAGGGTTGTAATTAGAGGGAGGCCCTAACAATCTGCTGCTAAATTGACACTTGCATTCTTATGTTTTATTATGAGGTGGAATTAGTGTAGGTATATGGCCCACTTATGGCATCTTTCATTCCTTAGTTTTATATGTTTGAGTGAACTCCGATGGGATTTGATCTTGGTTTATGGTTGTCTCCTTTCCCAAAATGTGGTGTTTCCATTGATTGTAGGCTTGGATGATGACATAAAGCTCCTTATAATATATTTGGTACTTCATGAATGTGTCATATAATTTATCAATGTTATATACAAGAGGGCGGCCATGTTGCATGATAAAAGCTCCCACAACATACTCAGATGCATCTGTCATCAATTTGAAAAGTTGATGCAGGTCTAGTAAGGAGAAAACAAGGGTCGAGCAAAATATTTATTTCAAACTTTCAACTGTTGTTTTCCCTCCTCCCATTGGAATATAGCCTTTTTTATTAATTTAGGCACTTGGTTCAGTGGTCAAGAAATATGTGAAAATCCCAAGACAAACTGGAAATATAAATTGGAAAGACATAAGAAGCTACCGAGTTTTATAAGATTCTTTAGAGTAGGCCATTTCTGAGAAACTTGGATCTTCTCTAGGTCAACATGTACTCCTTCACCCATTAAATACCTAGGTACTTAATCTTCTTCATATACAAATGTGCATTTTTCTAGATTTTCATACAACTTGTACTTTCAAAGGGTTTGAAGTACTTCTCAAACATGATGTAGATGTTTCTTCCACATATAACTATAACATTTGAGTATATCATCTGAGTATCCAACCACATAGGAATTGGTGTAGGGATGCAAGATTTCATCCATCATCCTCATGAATATTATAGGAGCATTAGTCATGCCGAAAGGAATGGCCATCCATTCAAATGATCCTTTCTGAGATTTAAATGCAGTCTTCCAAACATTTATGGGCTCGAGGGGAATTGATTTAACAAAAATATTTATAAATGCTAAACCCTAGATATTATAGAGTCACATGAAACAATAATTAATAGATCACATATCTAACGCAAACAATAATCAAATGGAAATTAAAAACCCTAAGTGCAAGAGATGGAATAAGAGACTTATATGAAATTTTTCACTTGATCCTAAGGTACACTCAATTGTAAAACTAGATGGACTCATATTATATGAATATAAATAAAAAATCAATAGGGAGAATGGGTGGCCTCCCATTCTCATGGAATGTAAAAACAATCGGCATAAGTGGCAATCCTTCTAATATGGGTATAAAAGGTAATATATTTACCTCCCATTTTTAATTAAAATTATAAAGACAATAAATTTCCTATAATTTGTTTCCAATGTGAGTGAAAATTAATAAGGAGAATGGGTGGCCCGCCATATACCTCATAATTCAATTAACTAACAATTGAAAACCAATAATCTAATTATCGGAAACAAAGAAATCAAATGTTGAAAACCAATCATACTATTTTTGAAATCCAGAAATCAATATTTAAATACCAAAATTTAGTTTTAAAGGAACCCAATAATGAACTTCTTGACTTGGACTAAGATTAGTCCAAATTTAATGGAATGGTGGTTAAAACATGTAATTCCAACCAAGGATATTATCGATTTCAAATTTTGATTTGAACAAATATGAAATTATATTTTCTAACATAAGTGGGTACTAAATGAAAAAAAAAGATTTTTCTTGAATAGATCACATGCTATTGTGAAACCACGTGCCAAGAATTATCTCTAGAACTAGGAATCAAGAGTGTGTTGACAGTAGTCTAAATACGAATGCTATTATGAAACTTGGAGACTAAAGTTACAACAAATACCACAATGGGAATAAATGGAAGCTTCATTCCTATCTAGTAATTGTGTATGCCTATCCAAGGTTTTTTCACCTTCCAGCACATTACTTGTCAACTTTTAAACTTTTTTGCTTGTTTGATCTCCTTCTATACAAGCCTTTTCAAAATATTTCTTTTGATATTAGGTCTACCCCTAAAGAAATCATTTCTAATTGGAAAAATTTTCAAAAATAGTTACTTTCCTTTGCATGTCATCCAATCCATACAGGCTCTTGGGAAAACATCATAAAATGAATGTGGCTATGATAATTAAAACAATCATTCTCGTGAAGAAATGAATGAATGGCAACTTTTGGATCAACTTTGTTTTAGAAACACAACATGTCTTGACATTTTAGATATATTGTTTCACTAAGAGTTTGATACAAAGAACAATTGGATCCTTTATAATGTCCCCCCTTTACATTTTTTTAGTCCATATTTCATCCAGGTTAGTATGGGTCAACAATATTGTCACCAGCATTCAATTTCCCTACACATATTATCCATATCCTTTTTATTTAGAACAACAATTGTCTTTCAATACTATTATCCTCCACTTCTTGCAAAGAAGGCATCTCCCTCCATTAAAAATTATTATTCAAGGCACCACAGGGATATGGAAGTCATATATAATTAATAATATCAAAACATCAATCATATCTACATCACACCACACCTCTTTCACCACTCCATATACGTGCCCCCAGTTAGAGTGAGATGCATGGTTGAAATGGGTTCATCGAAGATCCCATAATGTAATATTCCCTTTCTTTTAAAATAAAACCAATAATTTTCCTATATTAATGAATTTTGGTTTGATAAACATATGCAATATGGTTGGAGCAAGATATATTAGTTGTGAGATAGCAACATTAACACCTATCTCCTCCCTCATTATTATATGCCACCTAATTGTAGAATATTTCCTCTTTGGAAGAGTAAAGACTAATTTTGAATGTTTTCCTCAAGAATTTGTATTTTAGTGTGTTAAAGAGGATTGGGGAGATTTCCCTCATCTTTTTAACACTATTAAGAATTTTTTTGCATTATGTGAGGACGTGGACATAACTCTCAGGGTAGATGAGTGGGTCATTAGAAGAAGTTCTAGTTTTGAAGGCTATTCGAGCTAATGTATGTTATTTTTTAGTGAAAGGTGAGTGTTTAAATTTTTTATGATACCTAGGTGAAGGCCCTGGTTTGGTATTTTGGTAAGAAACACAAGGTTATGTGTTCCATGTAGTAGTGAAGCCCTTAGTTGTTGGATGTGTATTTAATTTCTTTTAGGACAAATTGTCTTTATAACAAAAGCAAGCCCTGAAATTAGTCTCTATATACGATTTGAGAGGCTTCTTGTTAGGAGGAAAAAATCATGTTCAAGTTAAAATTGAGTTTTCTATAGATTAAATGAATTATTCTATGTATAAATCAAGCA
Source organism: Taxus chinensis (assembly GCA_019776745.2). NCBI lineage: Eukaryota > Viridiplantae > Streptophyta > Pinopsida > Cupressales > Taxaceae > Taxus > Taxus chinensis. The sequence goes on from CM034146.1 coordinate 746,642,821, forward strand.
TAAAAGAGAAAATGTCTGATGTGGACCTCTAATTGGAAGAACGGATCTTTGATGTTCAAGATAATATTTTTGACAATTGTAGACACAAAATCACACACTTTAAGTCATTATTTAGTTTTGATATCATACTACTATTCATATGGTTCTAAAGTGAAAAGAGTAATAATTAACCCATGTCTTTGGCCATTTTTACATTGCTTGCTATCTTATTTTCTACCTTACACCTTCACTTGCCCAGTCTATATTGTCATTCTTAATTTTTCCTATTTTTAATTGGAGCACCCAACAAGAACTAGGGCACCTCAAGTGCCCTGGTCCCATCTGGGGTGCCCTGATCCTCTTTGAAATTTACTCTCACCTTTTGGGTACTTTCTAGTTGTTTGATATTTCTCTATTTTTTGTGGTTGGCCTTTTCGGGGTTAATTAAAAAATTATAACAAGAGAACCATATAAATATAAATTTATGTGACCATAATAAGGGACCAAGCACTAAGCACTTACTATCACACATCTAGGTTGCATCCATCAAAGGCATATAAACCTACATTTGCATCCATGTAGATCCATCACAAGGCACACAAGGTTGGTTCATCATCATCACACTTCATAGGAGGGGAGTCTATTTTTTCCATGCATACATTTATTACATTTTACATCTAGTTATTACTTGCTACTTCACAAAGTGTGACTGGCAGAAGAACAACCTAGGGCGGGATTTCCACACATACACCTAGAACTACATCGAGTTTGAGATGTAGTGCAATGCTAAAGTATTAAGTCCATCATTGTGGTAGCTGAGGACATTCTGACCCCCTTCATATGCATCTTTATTTTTTAGGGATTTGATGCTCTGTCTGGGTTTTTGCATGTCTTTCCTTGATCTTTGATTTATAACCACTTCTAGCATAGTTCTGTGAAGTTAATGTGAAAAGAAAATCATACATGTGAACATCCACCAACACCTAAAAGGAGGGTTTTAGGTAATTTCCATACACCAATGCACCCACAGGTGCCCCAGTCTAGTCAGAGAGCTCAAATTTGTGTTTTCTCAGGCTTCTGTGTGGTCGTTTTCTCCTCTTGTTCACCTGGTTGGCACTCCGACATAGTCCCCTCACCTTCGTCGAATCAACTAAGCATATCCTAACCCATCTTAAACATTAGGGTTTCAAATTCTATAGCTTAGTTTACTTCGATATATTTGCTATATTTTATTTTTCATTTATTCAGTTATTTTGTTGCTTCTATAACATTTAGATTACACTAGAAAATTTACTATTTTATTTAACAATTTACACATTTACGCATCTATCGGAATGGTCCCCCATCAGTAATACTAAGTTCAATCCATCATGGCCTAACAGTGTATGTTCTCTACCGCTTCTCGATGTTATCGTTTATCCACGTTCACAAATCTCCTATCTGATGTATAATTCATATGGTGTTGTTAAGCTACACATTACAGTTGGATCCCTTGCTATGATTGTACTCTTCCTTGTCGGAAAAATAGTCGATGGTTGTGACATGCTCCTAGGACTCAACTAGATTCTTCAGTTTTAATCCATTAACTCTATGAACCATTTGTGACTTAAATTCTGATGTAATCACCATACACATTCATCTATATTTTCAACATATCAAGAAGGTTTTCAAACTCCAACTTCCTTTTCTCTACTTTTTAAGAATCAACCTAAGTCCAATATGGCTTAAATGGAAATATTTGATTAATTTTTCACTATAAGTGGCCTTCAACAAGAAATTCCTCCCTCAATTCCTTGTAATACACTCTTCATTCTATGGTAACAATATCAGAGACTCATTACCTAGGAGTTAAGCAACTTACTCTCTCTTGTCCAAAACTGCCCTACACCTTTCTCTCTAGCTCGCCACCTGCAAGTACCTTTATCTAGATAAAATTCAAGGATTTACTTCTTTTATTCACCCTATTTAATCACTTCCATTAAATGTTAGAGAAACTACTAAAATGACACAAAACTTCATTATAATAAACCACACACTAAACTTGACAAAATTGTTCATTCATGTTTCTCAAGAACTACATGTTTGTAATGTTCATCATTAGACAATTCCAATAATGATAAATTGTTCTCTCAACAACTCCCCAGCTCTAAAAATTCACTTCAAGCTTATTTAATCTAGAATCAAACACTCAATGTCTTAGAATTCATAAATTAACATTATTTATTATGATATTCCAAAATTGTCTTATAATGTTTCTAAGTCCAATATACTTAGATTAACCATAGTTGGATTAATGCAAAGATGTCAAAAACTACATTAAGAACAACTACAAGTCTATTTTAGTCATGTAATCATGTGTTTTCATTCATAGGTATAAGGTCTTTTCTCCTCACCAAAAATAACCTTTAGACTCCTCTTAGGTTAGTTCCTTCTAGCCCTCAATTCTGACACAGTAGGTTCCATCTCAATAAAAAAAGGTCTTCATGTCATGAATTTTCCAATTATAGTAACTCCTTTTGATCACTCACATGTTTCCAAAGTTTAAGGATTCAACTATAACCTAAACCATAGTTTTTTCCAAGCATTTATAGCAATTAGGCCCTTGACTATGCATTTTTCATCTCAGTCTGGACTGATAAAAATATCTTACATTTTCCACTGTAGACCTGAAAATTTTTATTCAATATTCCTATAATACTCCTTTGAACAGACCTTACTTCTAAATTTCAACCCCAAATTTGATGGTTCAAGGTTCCAATTCTCAAACCCTAGCTAGACTATTAAAACCCTTTATTCTAAGCCCGAGAAGAGTATATTTTACATAATTTACGCTCAAATGAGATACAAGGTCTAGAAATTATTTTGGAGGACTATTACAATGATACTCATGTTATAAAATTACCATTGGCTTGAGTTGGCATGTGCATATCCTCCTTCAACCATTCTTTCTAATACAAACTATGTATATGAGGTTTATAAATGAAAACAGTGGACACAAGTAAAGAATGAACATGTAATCTTCCAAAATAAGTTTATTATCTTAGTAAAGTCTTTAAGAAACATTGATTAAGTTCCTTGAGTTTCTCCAACTCATGAAATCAAGGCATTCTTCTCTAAACATATCTATGACAGAGTATCCTTCTTTAACTATTGACTATGACTCAGTCCATGCAATTTCATTCCCTAAAAATTGTATAGAGTAGTTTGAACCTTTTTCATTACGTGGAGGAGAATTTCTCAACACAATTTACACATATAAATCCGCTAATAATATTCCATGATTCTAATACATTACCTCACACAGTCCTAGTTTACATACATAACTCAATGCTTTGTTACTACTTTGCAAACAGGGCATAGGTCTACAGTTCCTCCTACCTTATTCTTTGTAGTTCAAAGAATATAATTGCCCACTAATTCATTCACGAGTCTTTATAACCATGCCATCAGGGATATCACAAAATCTCACAAGAAATAGTTCCATGTATTATACAAATAATGTTGTTATTTCCAACAAGAACAAACTCATATTTTTAAGCTTTTCTTCTAGAGTAGAGTACCAAAGTTTCTAGCATTCAATAAAATCAAAACACTTTGTTGAAACTCTTACATTTTCTTCTCAATCATGCATATATATAAAGAGAAATAAAAATTCAATCATCAAACTCAGAACTCTGCAATGTCTAGGCAAGGATTTATGCTCACACAAAGTTGTTTCCATATATTACTGTAATTTTCTTACAAAAATGTTACAAAACCTCCTCTCCCTTGAGGAGTATCCCCCAAGAATCTTTAATAAGTCCCTCAATACCATAACATTTTGAGGCTTTAAATCCTTCTATGACAGTTACATCCATTTTTGAGACTTTATTAGTCTTTAAACATCTAATTTACCTTAAACATGCTTCTGAGTTCTTACCCTAACTAGACTTCATGACCCTAGGTCTAACACCATGACCCCAATTAGAATTCCTAGGACATTTATGACCTTAAAATACCTATTCCATGCTTTAATAATGACTTAAACTCCTTTTACAAGACAAAATCCATCATTATGATTTTATAAGAATTTTAATTTCATTTTGGAGGGAAACCTCCTAGTTTGAATTCCTTGATGACTTAAATCAGCTTAAGCATTTACGTGGAATTATTGGGACCCCATTGACACCCTCTAAACCATGCCTAGCTTAATCCAACCAAAAATTACATAATTTGTACAAAAATTCAAAGTTTTCTATGTTGGTGAGAAGATGCTCCTGCATCAAATTCATTCATAATAATCAAGTTGTTTCTAATGAAGAGGTACCTCAATCTACTCCATGGTTGTAATTTCCTCGAGAATAGGTTAGTGCACTTCCAATTTCATCTATTAAATCACCATCCATGTTAATAAAATCACAATATACTCCTAGTTCACCTACTCGCACACCATCCACATGACCTCATCACTTCGTTAGTCCTAAACATCGGCATAGGCCTATTCCTTGCATAGTTACAACATCTCAGCATAAATATCCACCTCGATTTATTCCACTCATATCTCCATCACCTACACATTTTACAACACCTGTACGTTTATCATACATTCACCCATCACATGCATATAGACTTCATTCCTCTGTGCAACGACTATTTACCATTCCACCACTACTAGAACATGGTCATATGCTTTCACCACCACTCCCATCAAATGAAGGAACTTTGTTCTTCACATTAATCGATTAGTTCACTCATTCACATGCACTTGGGGGCATAACATTCACACACCCCCATCCTAGCATCAACAAAACTCTCATATTCACATTTACATATATCCACATCCTCGCAATCGCATAGTAATCTACACTACATACATTGTCATCTACATTTAACCATCATCAGTACGCTATGATGCACCCTTGTGCTTTTATTCACACTTGACTACTGAGGGTATACTACACATGAACCTCACACACACTACGCAATAGGTACTACACATTACATCTCTTCACACATCTTATAGTACATCTCACATTTGCATACTAAATTTTCAAGTTCCTCTACATCATTTATGTTTCGACATTCGTACATCTACACATCATATTAGTGTCCATCACACATGTGTCACACTTCTATTGTCTACGATTCTAGCATTACATATTATTCATCATACATACTACATAGCATGCATATCACACTATTAGGTTATCTACGCATCTTGCATTGCATTCTATATATAAGATATTTACATATTTTTCTCATCGCATGGTTGTCCCTTCTCATCACACATATTACATATTCTTCTACGAACTGCACTCACTACCTGATGACACACTCTAGTATCATGGTCCATACTAGACTGTTGACGGTATACATTACAAATGGATTACATCATGCTCACATACATAATTCAATCTTTCCTCATGTGAAATTACTAGGATTAGTGATATACGGCTTAGGCTATAGGGTCACTTCTCCTAGCATCATCTCGTGATAGGCTACATCATCACTTCCGATTACATTGATTAGTGGTATACACTTTATGCTAAATCACCACCTTATTTTTATTCATCTAGTTGTGATATACGCTTATGTTATAGGGTCACACATAATTCATCGTTATGTCACATCTCATGACTACACACCACAAATAGTTTGACCATTTCCCAATGGCACACTCTCATTTTTGGTTTATTCTTAACTACTGAGGGGGCATAATAAATGAGCCTCACAACATACAATTACATTCACTTAGGGGGCATGAGGCTCCTATCATCCATACTACATTTCATTCCATCCATCCATATCATACTGCATTTTATAGTTGCATTTAATCTTGTTCGCACTTGTCTTTACATGTTCAATTTACTACACATGTTATATGTATCTCTTGTATGTCATTATATTTACCATACACACATGTGAGTTCACATCCTTTCTAGTTGTGATCCTAGACAGAAAAATTCTGCATGTAGTATCGATGCTTCATACACTACCTACTGGGGGCATCCACATTCATACACTACAAGTGTTATTGTTTCATTTTGTACTTAGCACTTTGTACTATCATGTTATAGATGCTTGACATGTGATTTTTCTAACATGCTAATGGGTGCTTCATGTGTACCATTTTTTAGCCATGGATATTTGCTTCCATACTTATTTGTTATTTTGTTTACTATTGCTTGTTATTATTTGTAGGATTTTCCCTTTGTTGTGTGCACACACTTATTTGTTTGCAGCCATGATGGCCTTAAGTGTCTTGTTAAACCATGAGTGGTTTCCCATGTTTACACCCCACTTTGTGCAGTCTATTATTGTCTCTTTGAGTGTTTACATTATTTGCTTGTGTTTTAGCCTACACGTACTTTGTCTCTACATGCATGATTTTTTGTATTAACACTTATTTTCTAGCCACTTGTTTGTGTGTTCCTTCATCTTTACGAAACACGTTTCCCTTCTCCCTAAAAGGAAAAGTTTCAGTTACGTGGTCAGTCCTCTTATGGGGCCACATTCTCTTATCCACGACGTTGCATATGCCCCCAAAGAGGGGGGCATCATTTGGGGTTTACACATGGTACCAGTATAGTTCAGTCTACAGTTCAGTCTAGAGTCATCTTCCATGACACAATTTTTTTTACATCGAGTGGGTTCAGACTAGTCCACAAACCCTATACACAACAAATTTTATAAGGTAGATTGTCCTTAGCATTTTGGGGAGCAGTTACAGGTTGGAGGATATAGTGGAATTTCCTCTCTACACTACTTCATCCAGCAGGTGTCAGATCGCCCAAAAATCCAAACAATACAGTGATCTCTTCACCAATCTCAAGGAAGTAGTTATAGTTTGGATAATAACACAACTTTCTCCCTACACTTATTTGGTCACCGTGGCATGCGATCACCCAAAAAAATCATACTTCACTAATGGTTACAGGAATCCTTACTACACCCTTTTATCTCATCATGGATCAGTTGCACATGTTCCCTTTTCATGGTCATTTTGTACTATTTTTTACATATTTCTTTACATATATACGTAAATTTTTACACATATACATGTGTATTTGACTACTTAATCATATTCACTTTTGTAGGTTCATCTTTATGGGAAGCAAGTAGTCAACAACACTAACACACATGATACTAACCATTAAGGTACACTACACACAATGGCATTTACACACATGGTTCCACCCTAGGTTGAATTTCATCACTTTTTACATTTTTGCATCTTTAGTCTCCATGCTCCATTTGTATGTCACTCCACACTTTGTCTAGTCTTTTGGCACATTTCCTACATCACTCTTCATGTATTATCAAATATGCATCTTTATCTACTTTATGTTACCAAGATTTCCACTCACCAACATAAAGTGGGGGCAAATGTATACACAAAATCATGCACTTTGAGTCATTATTTAGTCTTGGTCTCATACTACTATTCATATGGTTCTCAGGTGAGAAGAGTAATAATTTATCCATGTCTTTGGCCATTTTTACATTGTTTATTGTCATATTTTTGACCTTATACCTTCACTCACCCAGTTTGTATTGTCATTCTACATTTTCCTTTTTCTGACTAGGGTGCCCAATTAGGACTGGGGTGCCCCAGGCACCCTGATCCCATCTGGGGTGCCCTGATCCTCTTTGCACTTTACTCTCACCTTTTGCGCACTTTATAACCATTTTAGCTTTCTATCTTTTTGGTGGTTGGGATTTTTGGGGTTAATTATAAAATTATAACAAGAGAACCATATAAATATAAAGTTATGTGACTATAATAAGGGACCAAGCACTAAGCACTTACTATCACACATCTAGGTTGCATCCATTTAAGGCATCTAAAGCTACATTTGCATCCATATAGCTCCATCACAACACACATAAGGTTGTTTCATCTGCATCACACTTCATATGAGGGGATTCTATTGTTTCCATGAACACATTTATTACATTCTACATCTAGTTATTGCTCACTACTTCCCAAAGTGTGCCTGACAAAAGAGCAACCTAGGGCACAATTTTTACAAACACACCTAGAACTACATTGATTTAGTACAACACTTTTTTAGTAAGTCCACCATTGTGGCAGCTGAGGACATTCTGACCCCTTCATGTGCATCTTTCTTTTTTAGGTTTTTGATGCTTTGTATGGGGTTTTACAGGTCTTTACTTCATCTTTGATTTACAGTGACATCCTTCACATTTCAATGAAGTTAGTGTGATAAGAAGAGAATACAAGCAAACATCCAATGATACCTCAAAGGAGGAATCCAAGTCATTTACACATACCAGGGAAACCATCTCTTAGTCCAGGGTGCCCACATGCACCCTTGTCCCTTTCCAGATGCTTCATTCCAGTTAGAGAGCTCATACCTATGTTTTCTCAGGCTTTTGTGTGGTCATTTCCTCGTGTTACTCACCTGGTTGGCATTGAAACACAGTTCTACACCTTCGTCAAATCAACTAAGGATTTCTTAACCCCTATTACACATTAGGGTTTCACATTCTCTAGCTTTGTTTGTTTGGGTATACTTTTTATATTTTATTGGTCATTTATTCAGTTATTTTTTTGCTTTTATAACACTTATATTACTCTATAATATTTACTATTTTAGTTAATAAACAATATAACATTGATTTTGAAAGACATAGGTTGTATTGCTATTATAATTTATTTTTATGCTATTGATTTTTGCAATAATTGGTGTCTTTACACTGTAGCAAAGATATTTCAAGTCTTTAATTGCTTATATGAATAAATGGCAAGTAAAGTGGTCATCTTGCTGGAGACAATGTTAGTCTTTTGGTTACTTAACCCATATCCACAAGTATGAAGTTACAGATTCTATATGGAAGTGCTTATTTATGTTTGTAGATAGAGATAATTACAATTCACCTTTCTCGACAAACTTACACCTTGCACCATAGTAGGAGCTTTGAAACAATTCCAATGAATGCAATAAACATGTGTCTAATATGATCGGTTTAGCTAAACACATAGCTCCTCTCTTTCTGGATAGATTAAATGAAGCCTTGCACTCTTATTCCATAGATTTCGATTCATTTCCAGTTGAATAAAAGTGATAATTTATTATAAAGGTATGTATGATTAATATAAATATCTATTTTGGTGGTAATCTATGTAATCCATTTCCATAGAGAAAGGAATCTACCGATTTTCATTGACTGAGACAGGCTTGATCTTTTTTATTATCATTGTTCTTTCCAAAAGAATGTGAAGGGTGACTCTAACAGTGTGGGGGTGAATGAAAATAATATAATGTAATAATTTTTAAAATGAAAAATTATATAGGTAAAATTTAGGAAGAATACCTTCGATTAATATCCTATTTTGTCAAATTAGGGGAGAAGAAAAAAGAGAGGGAGAGTAGAGAAAACCGTAAGGGAGCGGTGGAAATGGAGAGACCTAAGATCATCATTACTACATTTTCCTTAGCTTCCACGATGCAGCCAAAATTTCAGGATGCTAGTTATCACATCAACAGAATCTGGGGTCTGTATGTTCAGGGATTTGTTACTATAGTAGATGGAGATATTCAAAAACATCGTCACAATGTTCTCTTGAGTTTTTACATCTCTGACGAGATAAGGGGCACCAAAAAGGGAACTACCCTGGCCTTAACAATGCAAGCACACTTATCCATTCCACACTTTACAAGGTGACATATCTCATAGGTGACCTGGTTTTTAACTTTGGGCATGTCGTCATAAAGATTTTTGACCAAGAAATCCGCTATCAGCTTCGTGGCTTCGAACACCAACCTCATGCTTCTCCAACCTCTTGAATGAATCCTCGTGATCCTCACACCACTGCTATATCTAATTCTACAATGTCTAGTTCAGAATGAGATTGGTAAGTAACAGATCCTACCCACTCTTTGGTAGTTCCCCTCATCAATCCAACGTTTTATGAAAAATTGGTCGTATGTGCCAATCGAGCCATCAGATCTCCACCCATAGCTATCCCGGTTGTAAATCCACTTAATGTTGATGATGCAGGAGCATCCTCCCTGATGATGTATATATGACATGTTAACCTCAATTGGTTTTATAAATTTCTGGTAGGTTTAGGAGGCCCTAGGAGTCACCTAAGATGGTTTGTGTTGGTGTATTCCTTAAAAATTTTGAATTCTATATTTTCCCTCCAAACATATGAATTTGAATTTTCATACAATTTTGGCATGAGTTAGGATTCTGGGGTGTCTTGTCGGTATTTTAGTAGTTTGTAAGCATGGAATAAGACCTATTAAGGTCTAAAGGGTCATGATTTAATTCTTATAGGTCTTAGTGTGTATATGAAAGGAATGAATGTCTTTGAGTCCTTAATTTAAGTCATGGAGTTGTCCTAAGAACTATTCCTAAGACCAAGGGGCATAATGAATCAAGATTTAGTTAAAAAATACTTATGAATGTATATACGCCCTTTTGTAACTAATTGAACCTCATTCCATTCAAATGAGAATCTAGAAGTATAAGAATTAAAGAGCTTTGGGTAAAAATTCTGGTTGTTTAGAAAATTTGGCATGATAATATACTATGTTTGATATTTAAGAGTTTGTGATGAATATGTAGGCTAAAGAATCCATTTATATAGGTATTTTTGAGGTCTATACAGGTTGAAACCATTCATTTTTATGTTATTGATATTTGAACAAACTCTAGAAAGTCTGTACATTAACTAAAAGTGTAAGAAGGCTAAAAGAATTTGACTATTGAGGAAGGATTTGACTCAAGGTGTGGTTATATGTGAGTAAAAGGATCATATGCTGAAGATAAAAACATGATGTTAGCCTTGGAGAGCTTCAAGAAGAATCATTGTTCATGATTTTTTATGGAAACCACAAGAAGTAAAGGAACCCTGTTTGCAAGCAGGAGCACATCAGAACTTGAAATTTGTTACTGAAAGGAAGAACAAGGATACTTACTGGTAAGTTCATACATACAAGGGTGTTAAAACAAAACTTAGAGAGAAATATTATTCTTTAATATTGATTCTAGTGGATTTTTATTGTTAAGTCTTCATCCTCGAGCTTGCACAAACCTAGGAAACCCTCAACTAGGGTTTTGAAGAAAAAAACTCATCTTAATAACAAAAAATCTAATATTTTAATAAAATTTTGAATATATTTCCATCTTAGGTTCATGAAGGATATTTAGAAGAAATTCCTTCAGGCACATTCAAGATAGTCACGACAGTCTTCATTAGGAACATATAGTAAGAATTTAAAAGCCTAGAGATTAAGGTTGTGCTTGGGTTTTAGGATTTGATGGTGGGATTCAACTTTGAACTTGAAATAAACTACATAAATATATTTTTATCACTATTCCAAAATATTTTAAAGCTTTGCCTATCATCTATTCATCATTGTTCATGATAGAGCTAGTTAAAGTCAATTAGGAGAGAGAGGGTTTGGAAGTTAGATCATTTCCAAATAAAATTGACCCTTAAAATTTATACTAAAGGTATACAAAGGTGTAGGAATGGTGAATCCACATGAAAATGGAAAAACTTCGATGAAAATTCTAGTCTTTTACTAAAAAGATAGATACAGTCCTGTTTGACAAGCTTAAAAACCTAATTTGGGTATAAGAGAGTGATATTGAGTGAAAATGTGTGAAGAAGGTCTTAGTGAATTATTGTGTACAAAAATGAAGAGGTAAATGGGTATATAAAAGTGTTAGTAGCTTATTGATTTGGGTACTAAAACAAAATATATGGTTGTAAACCACCTGATGCGGGCCTATAAGAAAAAGGGGTGCTTGACTATCAGAAGGTTGTAAATGCTGGTAATTTCAAGTGATTGACAAGGTATTTCCATATAACAGAGATACATTCTCAAATACATGTTAGAAGCAACAAATATGATGAAATCTGATGTATAAAGTTGACAAAAAGATGATAAATTTGATAAAAATAGATTTGACAGGAACCGCCAGTGATTAGGGCAATCGCTGGCAATTAAGGTGAATCGCTAATGATTTCAGAGAACTTTGATAGTTTAATAAAAATGAGTGATTGATGATGTAAAATGATGTTTTGGACTATTTAGAATCTAAAATGTGATTGATAAAGACAAGTGAAGGTTTTAGGAACCTTGAAAGTGTAGTATAGCTAAAAGATGCCTCAAACCTTGTTGGAGGATGATTTGTGTTGGTTGAATGAGCTCTGGTGCAGTCTGCAATTCGGGTGATGAAGATTGATCTCCAGATATTTTGAAATCTTGATGGAAAAACTTGATGATACCTGATGATGTCTAATAACTTTGATATTTTTGTGTTGGATGACAAGATGTGGGATGTAAATGACTAAAGAAAAAGTTGGGGCTTGAGATTCACAAATTAAGGATACTAGAAAAAGGCCTATAATCTTCTACTTATAATCGCTGGCAATTCAATAGAATCACTGACGATCCATATTAATTAGGATTGTGAGTGGTAAAGTGGTTAAAACCACTTCTAAATGAATTTGTTTTGTTTTGTAGGTCGGGTAAATGTTAAAGGATGTTTGTTATTTGAAGTGTAGGGGTCAAAAATGGTTATGAATGGTTTGTCTTATTTTTATTTTGGTTTTTAAAGTGGTTTTAGGTGGTTAGGTGTAGATTTATAGATTTTACAACTGTGAATATATGATATTTATGCTAGGTAAATATGATGGAGGTGTTATCTCTCGAAAGTGCACCCTATAAAGAGATGGCTATAGGTTTTCTAAGCTTGCGAGATTTAATCTCTCTCTTTCGTAGATAAAATGGAAACACCTCAAGTCTGTGGGTATACCTATTTTGAGGTGAGTCTTTGGTATCAAGGCCGGTTCCTTGTTGATGTATCCTAAATTGATTTCTGGGTTTTAAAGGGAAAATATGACTGTAAAATAATTTGAACTAAGATGATACACCAAATTTTCATGAGGGCTTTGACTAAGTATATGCACAATTGATATGTGAAAGGATTCTTGATGCATGAACCAACAGTTGTTCTACAGAATGTTAAGGGAAAAACACTTTGAGGTATTGAGGGAGATTATCACAATAATACTACTAAGCTAAACATGCACATTAATATCATGCAAAAATTACTGAATTTTACAACAGGGTAAGATGATTAATCAGGGAATTTGCATTCACAAGACTAATAGAAACATACACAAGACTGAAAATAATTGGGAAGGCAAAAAAAATTCACATTCAGAGGGAAAAACTGGCAAAAATTGCTTCAGTACTCCTAAATCCAAAAAGTCCCCCTTGTGCTTTGCCAAGGAACACAATATATAGCAAAAATAAAAAATTTAACCTCTTCCTAAAAATAGCCTGAGGCTTGTACTCGCCCATGCATCTTATTTTTATCCTTTATTTAATAATAGATAAAGGAATAAAATAGAGCATGCAATTACAAATAGGCTTTTAATTAGACTTGATTACAATACAGTCAAATTGAAGTTGACAGTTCTAATTTTAAGAAAGCAAGGGTAAATAATTTGCTAATAATAATCTTGCTTACTATGCAAGTCTTTCTCCTTTGAACATGCACCTCTGTCTTCTTATTTTATATGTCCTCTTGTGAGCATACAATAAATCAATTCTCTACCTATGAGTAAATAAGTCAATACTTGTAATACTTGCAAAAATAAAAATCCAATGTGGGGACCATTTCCCATGTGCACATGCTCTGACATTGACATCTCTCTCTAAGTGGTCACATTAGTGACACTCTGCAAATCAACTCCACCCCCTCCACTATTGGGGACCAATTTTGTACTTCACCATCTGATAAGTACGAGGTAACCTTGTAAGTTATAAGTTAAGTGTCCTTTGACTATTGGTTTGGATGGCATATTACATGGTTTAGACCTTATACAAGGTTAATACAAACAATGTAATTCGGCCATCCTTTGACAACACATGCCATATCATAGTCCACCACCTTTTGGTCTTGGTTATCATTGTGAGCATGTATAATTGTTAGCCCTTTTTTGCAATTTGGATATGCTTGATTTAAACTTCACCTTTTTGGTGATCATAGTTGGCATGCATGGTCGGTTTTGCATAACTTAAGGTTTGGACTATAGTGAATAAGTCAAATTTGCAAATGATTTTAAATAATAAGGCTAGCCCATTTTGCATGATGACTCACCCCTTGGCATGTTTGTCGATGGAAACCTAACTTGGTTTGAGTTTGTTTTAAAATTAGGTGATGATTCTTGGCCATTAATTTATGTACTTGATGCATTCGATGCCATTGATCTTTGACTGTGAGTTAGGGTTTCTAACCTGGTAATTAAGGTGGTCGGTGGGAATTGACCATAGTTACTTGCTTTGATTTTGGAGCTTGATCCTCAACCTTTAATCTCTGTCCTTGAGTTTTGTGGTCATTGATCCTTTAACCATGATTTAGTTCAGTTGACTCGCCTCTCGAGTTTGCGTGGTAAAGGAAGCTCGACCCTAATGATCACTTCATTTGATTTGTTACTATGCAGGTGAAGCCCTGGAAAAATTTCTCTTCGACACCATTATTATAAGATTCTTGAGTTGTGCCATTGTCAATTATTTGAAGCTCAACTATGCCCATTTGGCCTTCTGTATTACTTCGTTGGACAGCCGTCATTGTGGTGAGAGCTTGGAGCTCGATTTTTTGTATTATTCCTTTGGTGGCCGCCACTGTCAGTCCTTTTTTGAGTTTCCTGTGTCTTCACCTTCGGTAGAGTTTTGTGAGCTTCTAGGTAGACACCGTCATTGGCACTTGAACTCGAGATTTAGCTATTCTTGGTGTTTTCGTTTTTGCCCTTTTCGAGCTCTGTGAGGATTCTATAGGTCTTGATTTGTTTGTACTTTGTGATCATTCCTCTTGTTAAGCTTGGCTTTTGACTCCTCCAAAAGCATTATGGCTGTCATTTAATTGTCTTGAACTCTAAAATGGCTCTTCTAGTATCACTATTCGATAACAAATGGTAAGCTTTGATCTGTGAGTTTTCTTATGCTTCATCATTGTCGTTTTGACTTTAATATATTGATATCTCGCACCTTCTTTGCATATCTCTTTTTTTCGTGTTTCCTTTGGGACTTCGAGTTGAAAACTCATTCTGGATTGCTCCTCTTGGATTTGAAATTGATGATCTCTTGAGGGTTTTCTCAACTTCGAATTTAACCAGTAAGTTTTACTTCCTTTCCTGATTTATGGATACCCATTTAATGGTTTGTCAACTAAAACTAGAAACTCTAACTTCCCTCCTCAGATCTGATTTTCAATACTTAGAATGTCTATAAATGGGTTTGTTTAATGGCTATCTGCACATGTATTTTTATTTTGTGGTATGAGATAATGCAACCCAGATTTGGATATCCTTCCTTTGATATGGGTATTTGGATTTCTTCATTCCTTCTTGATTCTGCCATTTGTTTTTAGGAATAGAATGACTTCCAGAAATGTCGAGAACCACTTGTTGTTACTTAAAACTCTGAGTTTCCTGATTTTGATCAAACTTTGCACTATTTCACATTTAATCTTTGTGTATATTCCTTCACTTCAATGCTTAGCACCTGGGGGTTTGCTCTCTATTTGAGCTTTTGGTGTCTTTTTTTTTTCTGATCCAAACTTAGTCAACTCTATTCATTTGTTTTAGCTTTGTTGTATTGAGCCATGGTCAAGGAAATACCTTTGATCCTTTGTGTGTTTTTCTGGTTCTATTTAACCATGAATCTTGCGTTTGAAATTAGTTCTAAAGTATAATGTAGCATATTGTACACTCTCATCTGTCCCATGTTTGGGCTTGAGGTCTTGAATCATTATATAAACTTGAAGTTGTTTGGTTGTAACCTATAGCTCCTCTATCATAAATATTTATTCTACCATTGCTTTCATCTTCTATCCTTCTTGATTACTGTAGCTTAGATCTTTTGAGATTTGACATATTTTGATAGAAAGATAGGCCTGTTCATTTGATTCTGGAACTCGCAGTATTAGTACTTTGACTATTCTAGATTTCATGAGATCTTTGTACCTTTTATGATTCTTTCTGGAAATTACAAGTAGTTCACCTATTTTTGATACGATCTGAGGCATAAACCTTGATTCAGATGCTTGTTAAGATCTATGTAACTTGTATCTTTTACATATATGCTTTATTTCTTTTATAGTAACATTTATGGCATGTTGGAAAATCTAAAATATTGATTTTTCATGGTGAAGCCCTGACAATTTTTTCCAGAATTCTCTCTTCCATCCATTTTTGGCTATAGTAGTTGTATTTTCTGATTTAGAATATAGAACATAACACTTCATGTTGAAGCTGATTTGGTAAATAAAATTGAGACATCATAACTGTTTATCTTGATCACGGCATGATTTACTACTTTTCTATATCACTTACTTGATTTAAATAATTCTTTTAAAGCATGTAGTAGCTGAAAGCAGCATGATGAAAAGTTATAAATGTCCATTTTACATGGCGAAGCCCTGTCAATTTTTTTCCAAAATCTTCTTTATTTTGTTTCAGTTGTAAACCTTTCTTTCCAGCCAAACATTAACTTTCTTGAAATCAGATTCTTCCTTTTTAGTTGCAAACTGAAACATTTACTTCTATTTCCACTCTCTTTTATGTACTCTAACTTGTTCCATTTGAAGAAAATATTGAGTTTGAGTTACATTTATTTTTCCTTTAGCCTGTACTTATGACTTGTCTATTTCTTCTTGGCTACAACCTGTACTTGCACACTTAAGAAAACAGTTAGAAAATACTTAGGCTTTTAGGCCTCTCTTGTGTCCATGTTTCTTCTTTTCTTTTCTCTTTCTTCTTTCTGAATGAGTAGAGCATGTATGCAGTATTTCTTCAAGTAAATTATAGTCTCTTGTTTTGAAGAGATTCATATGCACGAACTAGGATAGTAAGGAATATGAATTGATCTTTGAGCTCATAACTGATAGTGAATTTTATTCTTTTCAAGTACAGTGGCTTCTACAAAGAAGATGAGAAAGGAACAAAAATTGGAATGGAGCTACTCCAAACAACGAAGAAAACCCCCAAGGCAATGATAGGTTCACTCATACTCTTTAGCTTATTTTTCATGCATGTGTACCTCTTATTTCAGTAGTTGTACTTTACTTTCTAGTTACATCCCACGGCTTGTGTGGGAACATTTGAAATTTCCTTATGAATAAAACATTGAATTTTGTAAATGAGTTGTATAATTCTTTCTACATTTTAGCTTTCTGTATGGATTGTATGATGAACTAAACAACTTAGTCAATTAATTGAATGTCTTAATCATGAAGGAAAGAACATTAATGAGAACCTATAACATTCAGTAATAAACTATGATTTCTATAATACGAACTTATGTTTACTGTCCCAAAACTCAACACTTCACTTATTCTATAATTCGATGTATTCATCAAGACAAAAACAACTATCTTTCAAGGCCCTTGTGTTCTTTTGTTGAAGATATCATGAAATTGCAGACTATCTGATCTGTTACATTTTGTAACAGCACACATAGCAGTAGGTTTCACTTAATCATTAATTAATTTAGCAGTAACCAATAATATCAAAACTCCCTTAACTTAGGTATACTTCACCAATGCCTTTCATTGTAATGAAAAAGTTTTGAGTTGCCCATTTCTACACAAGTGCAAAAATTGTCAACAGAAGGTTTAAGAATTAGGATAAGGAGTGTATAATTTAAATGAAAGATTTGATTAATGTATTGTAAATAATGGAGGAGTGTAAATTTTAAGTGTCTACATTTGCCCCTTTTGTCAAGTAGTTTGATGTAGGAAAAGTGTGAGTCAAAAATGATGATGGATTGATTTGTATGGGTGATCCCCCTCAAAATGGGGTGACTGTAACACAGTGTAAGGAACACCAGTTTGATAGGTTGGTTGGATAGGTTTGACGCACATTTCATGAAAAGGTGCCCCAAGGTGGGGTATTGAGGATTGATACCATTGAATCAAGTGATAATAGGTATCAAAGGGTCTTTTACCTATACATATATGATCTATGAAGGTAGGCTGTAGTGATGGGGAAGTCAAATTACGGGGGGGGCAAAGAGTGTTCATCCCATAGATGTATGACATATCCCGAGAGGATTTATTTGTTCGATTTTTATTTTTTCAAGGATTGGGGTCCTTTTAACATAAGACAATATGTTTGAAAGATGTTTATTTTGACAATAAAATAAGGTAATTTGATAGATAAGGTGGAATCGCTAGTGATTTGTGCAATAGCGGATGATTTAGGATTGAATCGTCGGCACTTCAACGAATCACCAATGATTTCATGTGAAAAGTATATGGGACTATAAAATCCCAAGGGTGGTGATGAATAGTGCATTTTTGCGATTGAGTTTGTGTGATTTAGATGGGAAACTGAGTGAAAAAATGGTGATTAGATGAGAAATCTAAATTGCATCTTCAAGTAGACACATGAGGCCCACACATGAAGAGGTGAGTCCTTAATTCACTTGTTTTTTATGATTTTTTTTTAGTTTTTTGATATGCTTATCCTTTTTTTGTGTACGAAGGCCTAGATTTGGGAATCATAGGAATCTACAGTGATTCACAGTGATTTTTGACGATTCATTGAATCGTAAGCGATTATAGTGAATCGCTAACGATTAGTATGAGTTACATGTTTTTGGTAGAAAATAGATGTGTTACATAGAATTTTGGTATGCTTTAGATAGTGGAATAGATGTGTTAAATAAATTTTTTGTATGTTTTTGATAGTGGATTTTAATGGTGGGTTTGTTGTTTTTGTTATATAGGTGGATGGGAAGTTGACACTTCTAGATCAGATACCAATCATTTTAGATGAGGTACATGCGGATATAATAGATGAGGATTGGGGCCCATGTAGAGGAAGTGGGTTTTGTGGTGATAAGGAAATACAGGAGGATCCATAGATGTCGGGGATTGATGTTAGCATTGACGAAGAGGTGAAATTCTTCCACTTGTACTTTTTGGTTACCGATAGGAGAGGTGATTATTATAGTAGAGGATATTCACAGGATTATTATATTGTCAGTTCATGGGGAAGGTATTTATACTATTGATGAGTCTGAGAGGTATGATGTTATGAGAAGGTTGTATGGGTATGAGGCGGAATATGTGAAGTATTTGTCAAGAGATTTTGGTTTACCAGGATTTGTATTTTCCATCGAGAGATGAGTGCACACATATGACTATGATGATGATGGTTATCTCATGTTTTTCCATACCTGATTCTAGGGGAAGTAGGTTTCCTTAGATGATGATAGGAGTGGTGGCTGAGATGATGGAGTAGAAAATTGTTTTTAAGTGGGCACTGACACTATTAGCATAGATATATAGAGAGTTGTGGGCTTGGAAAGTCTACAAGAGGTATGGTATTGATATTGCTTTCTCACTATATTGTTGGGCATATGAGTATATAACCATTAATTGTCCACAGAGTTTTCCATGGGGTGGTTTTATGAGATGGAGAGAGGATATGGGGTCGAACAAAGAGGAAGATGAAGGTGAGCTTTACACAGATTTGCTGACAGGGTTGCACGTGGGTGATGTGGTGTAAAGGACTTATTTAGAGTATCCTGAGTGTTCAGATTATGATTATGAGCTTGTTGGGACACAAAAAGACTTGTGGATACATTGTAAGTAAGAGGGTATGAGATGGTTAGATTTAGTCATGTTAAATGGTAGTTTGGTTTGATACAGGATGTACCTGAGGAGTCATTACTTTATAGATGAGATAAGGGAGATAAAGAGATTCCCAAGGCCGTTATGGTTCAGCCATCTATGCTAGTAGGGGAGCAGGGGGCTATGGGCCTAGATGAGGAGGGTGATTTAGTTCCTATTGATGATGTAGGAGTGACAACTAATTATATGTCATGGTGGACTAGGGCTTATGATGAGTTCAAGAGGACATGTTTGATTCTGAGGGGGAGCAGGTTGTGCACTCAAGAAAAAGGGGCACAAGAGGTAGTGAATGTTAGTGAAGATGAGGATAAGGAGGAGGATGAAGGGGACTTAGGAGCTATAAAGACACAGTTGAAGACAAAGAAGACCACATTGGAGGCTTAGTGGGATAGTTTGAGGAGAGAACAATATGATTTAGTTGGGGTGAGAGATGGTGTGATAGATGAGGGAGATGCATTCATAGTATAGTTGACACAAGTCGTGGTTGATTGAGATTAGTAATGGGATGCTTTGAGGAAGGCCCTAGGCATCACGAGGTCTTATGTATCTAGTCCAAAGTTGATAGCTTGTGCCTAAACTAGTGGTCATATGGGAGCACTAGGTATGATTATTGCAAATCATTATCAGTCTTTATGGGAAGGGTTGGCATATTATGAGGATATGGTGATACACAAATTTCCTAATGTTGTATTTTATGCAGATCATCTAGCACAACGAGTGGAAATACCCAACGCGAGTGTAGGGAGTGTAGGTCAGCCACCCAGGGGGTTAGATAGAGGATCCAATGGTTATGGAGGTGTTTAGGGGGGTGGTGGAGGTGATGGGAGTGTTATCTGTGTTAGTGAGCTAGTGGGCGATATCCAGTTTACTGAAGAGTGATCATTGTAGGTTTTGATATGTATATGGATATTTGTGAAGCCTTTGATATATGTGATGTATGAAGACTTTTTGATGATGTATTTGGGACTTTTATTATGTATATATACATGATGATGTGGTTGTGATTTGACTTATTTTGACTATGGTATGTGTGTTGATAATGATACACGTGTTTTAATGTTTGATTTAATTGACGTGTCTATGAGTTTGTAAATATTAAAAAAAAGGTAAATTTATGATGATGTGACTTAATATGTGATCACAATGTTAATCAAAATGTGTTCCATATTTTTGAAGTAGGAAAATAGAATGATTTCTTTAATGTTTGGATTTGAGACATACGTGATGGGTATGAAAATGTGAAAGCGCTTGAACTTTTAGCCTTTAATAATGTTAACATAAGACTATGAGTGGGTATTGAGACATAAAACCTTAGTTATAGAGATGAAGTGATTAGATGTACCTCCCTAGGACATGAAAGGGGGTTTGTTATGTATGTTCATGTGGGAAAAAGGGTTCTCCTTTTCAACAGTTTCATAGAGGAATACCCCAGCTTTACATATTTTTATTTTTGATGTAAAGTGTTCTATGCAAGAAGTCTACTTTGATGAGAAAGTTGATCGATGTGGGATGCTTTCCTAAGATACTTTTTATATTTTACTTTTTGAAGGTAGATTGATGCGGGAAGCCTTTTTTATATAGGTAGCCATCCTTTGAGGGAGTGGTCTACAATTTTAACTTTTTGATTTATACAGATAACCATCATTTGAGGGATTGGTCTATGATTTGACTCGTAGTTTTCCTTCGAGGGATCCGTATACATTTTTATTTTGATTTTTTTTAATATATATATATATATATATATTTCAAATAGCTATCCTTCAAGTTATCATCCTATTATTTCTGATTTTAGATGAAGATCATCCATGGATATTTTCTGATTTGATAGGCTAAGGGCAAGATCATAATAGACTATTTTAAGGAGGGGAAATGATGTATGTACACAACCTACACATATGTGCCCCATGACATGCTTTTAGTTGATACAAGGTTAGATGGATGTAACGATTACGGGGCTCTTGCTGAGTAAGAACTTGTCCATGTGAAATATGTGATGAAAAAAGCCTTGGTGTTCATTCTTTAAGGTTTGTAAGGATAGCGACGGAAAACCACATGCTTTCAAATCATTACGATGAGAAAGTGACTGGTTGAAGGTTGGATGAGGTTTTAGATGTGACTATTTTCATGACAATAAAAATTTAATGGTAGAAATCCACAAGTGCAAGGAATTCAGATGTTCCTTTTCAGGTTCACCATTAAGGGAGGTTAAGCGGTAAGCTCTCGACCCTTACTTGTGAGTGATGATGTATGGAATGATCCAATTAGGGGAAAAATTTCCACATTTACTTTGTTCCAAAGTAGTGACATTTTGATTTTCCTTGAGAACAATATCACCAATTTTTTAGTCACATTATTTTACATGTTTATTGTAGGCACATTTGATGCATTCTTGATAGACTTGATGATGTTCGAGGGCCATTAAATTTTTTTCATCTAATAATTCTAGTTGTGCAAGACAGTCTTGTTAATATTTCTCGTCGAGGATAAAATATTTGAGTGATACACGGAGTGATGGGATTTGAACCTCAAGGGGTAGAACCACCTCAGAACCATAGACTAATGAGAATGACGTAGCATCAATAGGGGTATGGATGATATTTAGATAAGCCTAGAGAGAAAATAGGATTTAGAGATGCCAATTATTTCCTGCTTCGTCTATAATTTTCATGATAATTTTAGTAATTGTTTTGTTAGAGGCTTCTTCCTATCCATAATTGAGGATATTATGGTGATGAAAAGATGAGTTTAATGTTGAAGACGTCACAAAGTTTCTTAACATCCTTATATTTGAAGGATTTTCCATTGTTTCTGACATGTTTATGAGGAACACTAAAACAACATATGATGTACTGATAAATGAAATTGACGATTTGATTTACTTTAGTTGAAGTCAAGGGAATAGCCTCAACCCATTTTGTGAAATATTTAGTGGTTGTGATAATTGAATGGTGTTGTTGTGATGATTTTGGATTGATGGTGCCAATGAGGTCTAACCCCCATTATGAGAAAATTCATAGATCATGAGTAGGTTGCAAAGCCTGACTACGGACATGGATGAGGTTTGAGTGTTGTTGGCATTTAACGCATTTCTTGATGTAAGCACCATAATCCTAATTGATAATAGGCCAGTAGTATCCAAGTTTTAAGACACATTTAGTGATAAAGTTACCATTGAAATGTCCACCACATATACCTTCATGGACCTATTGGATTGCTTTGACAAATTCGTGAGATTTGATACATCTTAATAGAAGGCCATCAAAGCCACATTTATATAAGACACCACCTATGATGACGTAATGAGAGACATATTTAAGAAATGATTGTTTAGTGTTGCATGATAATTTGGAGGGGATTTTAGATTCATAAATATAATCATATGTTTGAGAATACCATAGATCAACTAGATGATAGTCAACATTGTCGATAGGAGGGAGTTCATTTTGATGTGAGGGGTGATCTAATATTTGAACAACCATGGATAGTTGGGGATTATCTATTGGTTCTTTGGTTTGTAATGGGATGAGGGATCCTACAGAAGCCACAGTATCTGTAAATTTTTTAGAAGATCATCGGATTGTTTAAATAGTGTAATGATTAAAGGTTCCAAGGAGGAAATCAACATTGGATTTATATTTTTATAAGATTTCATTTTTACATTGATATTCTCCATTGACTTGATTGATAATGAGTTACGAGTGTTGGTACCTAAATTATCCCCTCCTTGTAATCCAAGAAGCATCAACAAACTAAGCATGATGTTTAGAGAAAGACCGACCAGGATTTGAGTCGTTCTGTAGCTGGGGAAGGATCTGGCAGTCTCTTTTTCACTTTGACTTTGGGAATATTGGATAACACCTCACAAAGGGTATGACCTACCCTACTAGTTTAGGTTCTTCCTACAACCAGGGTGAGAGGACCCATTATGTAACCTGTATTTGTGAAAGCAACAGATAGAGCAACAATATTTAGACTCTCTTTCTTAGGGATATAAAAAGCTAGCCTCAAGAAAATATGGTCAATACAAACATCATCTAAATCTCACAAGTTGTCACACTAGAAAATTCAGATATCTTCTAAAAGGGCTCAGGTTACTAAAGACAACTGTAAATTTCAACTTGCTCTTGCATACATTGGACAAAGAATCAACAAATTTAACAAATCTCCATAGTATTTATGCATAAACAGTGCAAGCGGGGGTAGTTCAGGTGGTTATTGGTTGTGATTTTGATGTAATGTTGGGAAGTTAAATAGGATAACGTTTATTATAAAAATAACTCAAATGAACCTTACAAATACTGCATATAATTGTTCTCGATGTAAAATTATCTTACCATGATTATATTCAGCTCAACTTTCCTGCCTCAAATTTCTTATAAATGAACACTACTTCCTTTACAAACTCACATTATCTTTTCTGAGTGTAAGGAATTTAGGTAAATTTATCTGTAGCATGGCAGGAACACCAGTAGCAACCAGCTTGAAAGACATATCCACTGAGGATTTTCACTCAATTTTTGATATGTTAGGCCCTAATGAGGCATTCATAAGAATGCTATTTGAGATTGTTGATCATGAAGATTATACCAGACCTTTGACAGCTCAAGTTGTTTGGGTTGCATTTGTTGGAAGGCTTATCAAGATAATTCCCATTTTTTCATCCTTCTAGATGATGTATTTTCTTCTATTCAAACGGGAACATCAGAAGACTCCCGATGCATTGAAATTTTTTGGCTTGTGAGCAGGCCTAGTGTGCAAGGTTTGACCAATTAAAAATTCCCCTTCATTTGTAATGAAGCATTTACTGTGAAGGAAATCCCCTCAGGGTCTTATGTACATGATGGAGAGATTTCACTCGGTACTATGCCTACTCTTTTTCACAGAATGAATGAACTAGAGCAACATGTCTCAAACTTGGTAAAGAGACTGCTAGGGACCATACCTCATCAACCTCTTGGATTATCACCAATATTTGTGAAGAAATGTAGGGGTGAGTCTAGTTCTAGGCATCTTGTTCCATCTACTCCATGATCAGTTGTAATTGCACTTCTAGGCTAGGGTGCCCACCTATCCTCTTCTTTCAAAGAAACAGGGAAAAGGGCTTTCCCTAAAGGAGGTCTAGACATGAATGAATGGGTTTCCTCCTATGAGAGGAGGTCATAATTTCTCAGCTTGTTAGATGGCCCTGTTGCAACTACAGATGAACTCATGCTTTTGGCATGTTTCATACCTTGGCAGGAGACATTGCATTTGTGCAAATATTATCAGGAGCAAAGGAATTTGTTCCTAGATAGAATGAACTAGTGAAGAAAATTCCTCGTTGCAGAGAGCATTTTGTAGGGGAAGACGATTAGGCTTATTTTTTCTTGTTTCTTTTTCGTATAGTTTCACAAAATGTATGTAATATTTCTCATGGGCTGGGAGCCCTATAAAACCCCAATTTTTTTTTTTTCCATTATACAAAAATATATAAAACAATTACATTAATTTACATGCTTCATAATAGATTTTAAATCCTATCAAAGCAATATAAAGATTTAGTGTATTGCATCAAATTACATTCATGTTTGAAAACCACATTTTAAAATGTTATTCAGTTCTCATGAAACAAGAGTAATAATTGAAATAAGATGAAAGAGTTGTTCAAAGAAAACAAGCCTAAGCTTTCGCATCAGTCTTCACATATGTATCTTCATCCCTTTAATCTTGATCCTTATTTGGTTTCCTCTCCACATATGCATCATATCTTTGAAATAGTTTCTTTATATCTTCATCAATTGGACTAGTGTGGTGTTGAAATATTATGGTCTGTTTGTTTAATTCATCATTGCATTGATCCATCCTTTGTTTTTACTCCCATGATTTTGCTTTCAATTTTAGAATTCTTCTTTCTACAGTCATTAGTGTCTTGATAAATTCATAGGAAAAGTATTCTCTTCGAATATTTTTCTCAAAAGAATTGATTAATAAATAAATTTTCAAATCACCATAGCTCTTTGTGAGTTTATCAAACACCATATCTTCTAATATCATGTCTATGACATCAATGCACTTTTCAACCCACTTCTTTTATGTCTTCATCTTCCCTCTAATTTCATTCAAAACTTCAACTATGATTTTGGCCAAATCTTCAATTGCGTACTAGGTTCCCATTTGTTCTAAAGGCACAATTCCCTCTTCTTCAACAAAATCTTCCTCAAGCTGAGTACTACGGTTCAACTTAGGAAGAATTCCTTCATAATAAAAGAGCTCATCGTCACATTGTTCAGTCAACTCCTTAATTTCACTGAGCTTCGTCTTAAGTTCCTCATATTTTATGCTAGGTTTCTCCAATCTCTTCTTCCCCTTTTCAAACAATTTCTCTACCCAATCATAACAAAATTTAACCTTTTTGACAGTGTTTTCAATATACACAATAGCCTTTAGAGTAACAGTAGAAATATCTTCTTGGCCTTCACTAAATTGGCCTACTAGATGTTGCAAAAATAAATTCAATGAACTCACCTATTATTTTAACTGTCTTTTTGATACTTTGTCTTCATCCAATTTATGAAGCAATTCCTGGAATTCTTCAGAAACTCCTTGCTTCAATGATTCTCTTGAAGGTTTACCCAAAGGAGTGATTTGAACATTATAATCACTTGTTGTTACGTCACCTTTTGATTTATCCTCATGTGGGGATATTATTTCCAGGGTTCTAAATCAATGTCTACATGAGTCTTAGTAATTACCCTATCATTTTTTGGAGTCTCTGTGGGCTTTGTGAAAGCCAAGGTTATGATATCTATATCCTTTTCAGGCACAATATCCTCTTTATCTTTTGAGACCAAATTTCCCAACTAGCCAGATGCAAGAGCAGTCCACATTTTTGCTTTTGGTGATGCCTATAAGGGTTTATCAGAAAAAATAACCAATTGCTTAAATATCTCTTGCACTGATGGAGCTTCTTATTATGCCTTGTCTAGTTTTAATGTTATTTCCTTGGGTTTACCTTGTATTAACTCCTCCTCCAATTGCTTTTCTATTTGGTCTTGGTCTTGGGACTGACCAACTTCCTTTAGAGTCATAGTGTTTTTTGGAGCATGTTCTCTACTTGTTCCCTCAATTGAGGTAGTCAAAAATTTTGTAATTTCCTTAGGGACCTCCTAAGTTGATGTTGTCATTTTAGGAAGTTATTTCTTTCCTACAATATCTACCTCTTTTAAAGGTTGTTGTTTTATGGAACCATATTCATGAAGTGGTGCATTAGCTACCCCTTTCTCCTTTGACACCTGCCTTTGTGGTTTAGTTTGCTGACCTTCACTAGTTGGTCCCTCACCTTTATCACTGGTCTGTACATTATGCCTATCATTAATCCTTACCACTGCAGTAGTTTCCATTGCAGTTTCTACCACTTTTTCTTCAATAAACTCTCCCTTCTGAGGTGGTTCACTACTCTTGATTACTTTCTTTTCCTCTTGAGTATCTTCCCTATTTTGTACCACAACATCTATAATTACTTCACTGGAAATCTGATGAATTTTTAATTTACCTACCTCTGAAATAGTTTGTCCTTCAACATAAATTTCTTTCATTGGGGTTGTTGGATCAACAACCAACAAAAGAGTGAGTTTCTTCACTTCTTCAACTGAATGGAGAAAACATGTACCTTCTGTCACATGTGTTTTAACTGGTACCTCAAATGGTTCAGGCATAGGAATCTCTTCACTTGTATTTATGTTTGTTATTTCAATTGGGCCCTTAGTCTATCCATGTGGTTGATCAAAGAGAGACACATTCACACTTTCTAATAGTGTTGCATCAGTTTTCTCCAAACCCTAATTAATCATATAATTACCTAACATACTGGAGGAAAGATTACTCTGGGTTACTTTTTCCTGGATAACATGAACCACTACTCACCCTAGAAACAAAATTGGGATTGAGGAGATTGGTTGCATAATTATATTATCTTGAGGCATCCCTTGATTAGGTGGTGGCATTACCTAGTGAGCCAAAGAGGCAACTACTATTTTTTGTTCTTCTTTAAGAGTAGGAGGATCAATTACCTCAAGCTCCCTATGTTTTTGCTTCCTTGATGTATGTCCACCAACATCTCTTTCCAAGTATGTTTCAAATACAATCTTAGTCTTCTTCTTGTTTCTTTCAAAATGCCTAACATCTAGTGGATCTCTTTCTTTTACACCTTGTGCCACAGATGCATGGCCCACACCTGATATAGATCCCCTCATTATTTTAACTGAGATGGATGCTCTTATTAATATTGTTTTGGGACTTCCTTTCTTGGTTACACCAACTCCCTTGGCCTATATTGGCACTAAAAAAGTAATGGGAGCATTCTGCATGGTCTTGAGAAGCATTTCTTATGTTTTCTACCTCAAAGTAGATATGGAAGTCCTAGTCTCACTAGTGGCAGTGGTCCATTCATTAACAATACCTATGGTAGGTCTCTTCAAAGGAAATTGAGGGGCATTTTCTCCTAGAGGATCCATCTTGTCAGCCCCTTCCTTTTAAAGGGGAATATCTTCCTTCAAAATTTCCAAGTCCCTCAACTTATTGAGTACCTTTGTGTTTTGAATGGATAGATCTATATTATTTCCTTTTAGCCAAGTCAAGGTCCTCATCATCACATTAGAAATCCTGTTATACTGATCATCTGATTCATTCTCATAATTTATGGGGGCCATTGGTTATCCTTCTATTTTTTGGTCAATATATTATTGACTCATTGTGTACTGGCCATCCACAATTCTTTGAGGTACCACAAAAACTTTAAAATAAATGATTTTTCTAAGAGTCATCCTTGATAAATCTTTGAGTCTAACTTCCTCCTCATCTCTGCACTTCATCCAATAATCCTCAAAGTGAGGTTAATGGTCAAAATAAATTCCCAAAGTAGTGTTGACCACCCATCTAATGTCATAGTTAGACCTTGCCTCAAACTTCTCCATGTCAAATCTTTCCATTTCTTCCTCCATCAATATATCTTTTATAATAGAGGGGCAAGAATATATCCCAATTTTAACAAGAAATTTGATGTTTGTTTTGTGTCTCCAAGAAATCAACCTGTGAGTTGGTGTTAATTGTCTTGAAAGTTCACACAAAGCCATCTTATCATCTAAATACCTTGGATATTTACATAGTCCCCCCTTAAACCCACTAGCCATAATGTAGGTGAAGATTTTATAATGAATGAAAAAGTAACCATACTCCATTATTGCATTCCTGGCTTATTCTGATATTATGTATTGTTCCCACTCAGGTTTGAATAAGCATGTAACAGGTGCAAAGAATGTATCATTCACCAATCTGACATTTCCTTTCCAATTACTCAATTGCAGTTGGGGATAAATCTCATGTACTTTGCTTTGTTTGAAGGGGGAATGTGGTATAAGGTTAGGAAAACATCTATGGCCTACAATATTGTAAATCAAATATGTCATCATATAAAAATCTAGCTACCCACTACCACCCATTTTGATTTTTGCAGTCCATTCTAACATATGGTCATGAATTGAATCAGATATAAGGGTTTCGTAACAAATAATCCCTTGTATTTCTATTAGTGCAAATATGTGGGCACATCCATTCTTTGAATTCATTGGTTGTTTCCAGGATTTTCATCCTACTTAGTAACACAATTAAATCCTCCACTTCCGCTACAAATTGTACCCTAACCATTTTTTTGGGGATTTTAGCAGTTGCCTTCTTATCTGCCAACAACCACTTAGTGTTTATACCATTTGTATAATATTTATTTTTGGATTCAAAATCCATAAGGGTTGATTCAATTCTTAAAGTTACTGGTGTTTTGATTACTGATGATCTCGTCATTTTCCTGAAAGCTTTGGGTGTTAAAGTTAACACTGCCTCACCACTTCCATCCAAAAATTCCCTCTTTTTTGAGTTATAATTCATAGCACAAAGCCTTACCAATTTGGGACAATGTACTGAAGGGGGTATAACACCAACAAGGGAAATTTTACTAGCTTCAATTGCTTCCATGAATTCACTTTTTTCTGGGCTATTGAGCCTTTGTAAAAAATTGCTTAAATCAACATTCATCAAGTTTGTGTCTGTAACTTAATCTAAATCACTGGTAATACCAGATGTAACTTGAAATCCTGACTGTAACAACTTCATTTTTCTATGCCCTAACTCTTTCCTTTAACTTTTGTTATCTCTCGAAAGTGCACCCTGTAGAGAGATGGTTGCAGGTTTTCTAAGCTTGCAAAATTTGATCTCTCTCTTTCATAGATACAATGGAAAAACCTCAGGTCTGTGGGTATACCTATTTTGAGGTGAGTCTCCGGTATCAAGGCCGGTTCCTTGTTGACGTATCCTAAATTGTTTTCTTGGGTTTAAGGGGAAAAGATGACTATAAGATAATTTAAACTAAGGTGATACACCAAATTTGCATGAGGGATTTGACTAAGTATATGCACAATTGATATGTGAAAGGATTCTTGATGCATGTACCAAAAATTCTTCTACAGAATGTTAAGGTAAAAACACTTTGAGGTATTGAGGGAGATTATCACAACAATACTACTAAGCTAAACATGCACATTAATATCATGTAGAAGTTACTGAATTTTGCAACAAGGTAAGATGATTAATCAGGGAATTTACATTCACAAGAATAATAGAAACATACACAAGACTGCAAATAGCTGGGAAGGTAGAAAATACTTCATCATAAGGAAAAACTGGTAAAAATTACTTCAGTACTCCTATATCCAAAAAGTGCTTTGACAAGGCACACAATATATGGCAAAATAAAAATTTACCCACTTCCTAAAAATAGCCTAAGGCTTGTACTCGCCCATACATCCTATTTTTATCCTTTATTTAATAATAGATAAATGAAAAAATAGAGCATACAATTACAAATAGGCATTATTAGCCTTGATTACAATACAGTCAAACTGAAGTTAACTGTTCTATTTTTAAGAAAGCAAGGGTAAATAATTTGCTAATAATAAGCTTGCTTGTTATGCAAGTATTTCTCCTTTGAACATGCAAATTTGTCTTCTTCTTTGTTCAGTCTTCTTGTGAGCATACAAAAAATCAATTCTTTATCTGTGAGTAAATAATTCAATACTTATAATATTTGCAAAAAATAAAAATCCAATGCGGGGACCATTGTCTATGTGCACATGCTTTGATATTGACATCTCTCCCTAAGTGGTCACATTAGTGACACTCTGCAAATCAACTCTAGCTCCTTGAAGTGGGGACCACCTCTAATTTTCTTGATTTGGCCACCTTGATGGACTTAGAAAAATATTATGGTTTGAAATAATACAAGGACACTTTTAAAAGGGGACCATATCTCATCCGACCACCTTTGATTAATATTGCATTGTAATTTTCTTATCGGCCTTTGCATATTTGAAGTGACTAAGGTTATTATTTTACCTTTTGAGTGATTATTATTTAGCATGTATGGTCGGTTCTGCATCATTCGGTGTTGGACTATGGTTTAGACTTATAAAAGTCAATGCAAATGATATCAACGAGGTTGGTCCCCTACACCATGATGAGTCACCCCTTGGCATGTCAGAGGCTCTCTATTTAACTTAACCCTAATTAGGTTTTTCTCTGATACTGCCACGTATGTACCTTAACTCACATCGGGTTAATTAACTCTCTGCAAGAGTCTATGGAGGGAAAAGGGGTCGAAACCCTATCATTTTTCATTTTTCACTCTCGAGCTTTGCTTAGCTTGGCGAAGCCCTAGCCGATTTTTCCCAACGCCATTGATGATTGATTTTTTAAGCTTGGTATATTTCCATTTTAAGGTGCTTAGAGAGTTCTATGCATTTTCTTTTCAATTATTTGAGCTTTCTGTGATCTTCTGGTCTGAAGCCCTTTGTGTGATCTCTTGGCCGCCATTATAAGAGCTCGAAGCTTCACTACTTGGCACATGTAATAGCACTTTGTGAAACTTGGGTCTGCCATCATAAGGGAACTCTGGATGTTCTGTTCTAATGGTTCATCTTGTATTTGATGCCATGGATGTGATCCTTCAAACCTGCACTCTACTTTTCCTCAGATCTGAGAGCCCATTAATGGGTTTTGCACTGAAAATTGGACACAGCTGGTGACAAGGGTTTGAAGCTTAAACTCCTAGGTAGTATATTTTCATGTGAATCTTCTGTTGGTTTTATGATCATGAATTGATATTTTCGTGTTATTTTATGAACCTGGAAACTTCATGTACTCTGTATCAATGAAATTTGATCATTTTCCTTGGTCTGTGATTTTCTTGAGGAACTCACGGAGAGTTCATTCCTTGGAGAGGCAATACCCTCGACACCTATTGGAAGGTGACCATGCATTCTTGACTAGTTATGTGAGCTTGGCTTTTGTCTGTGGAGTTGTTTTCCTTTAATCTCAGGTAAGTGATCGGAATACCTAGATCTACTAATACCCATTAATGGGTTTATTATTTTTGACTAGGGCATGCATTCATCTCTGATTCATAGTTTGAAATTCTATATTGTTTTTTGTTGAATGGTGATAAACTGAAATCATGGAAGTATCAAATTTTCTCACCTTTATTCTCTAGTTTGATTATTTTTGTTCGAGCTATTGAGATTCTGATCTGTAATTGTAAATTTCCATCTTTGGTTTCAGGTTTATTGGCCGCCATTATTGAAATCATGAAGCTCGGATCTGCGTTGTTCTTGATCTTTGTGAGTTGGTCTTCAAAGTGGCCATCATTTCTATTGCTTCTGAAATGGTCGTCATTTTATAGTTTTCTAGCTCGAAACCCTGACATTGTTGCTTAAGTGCTTTAATTTTTTTGCAACCATGTTGACCTTGTGTTTTCTAAATGTACAGTTTCCTTTATTTTTCTGAGCTTCTTTCAACTTGAAATTGGGCATGATTTGTTGTTGTTTTCCATTTTCTAATCTTGAATAAAAACTGGATATACATGCCAATGAAGATCTGTGCCTCCATTTTTTGACTTTTCTATCTGCTATAGGATACAAATTTCTCTTGACTAACATCCCTCCCTTCCATTTGAAAGATATAATGGTTTCATTCCTTGAATGTATTCTTGAGACTTCAAAAGTATGTTCTTTATCGAGTCACTTGAATGATTGATTCTGAGAATGTTTCATAATGGTTATAGTCTTCTTAAAACATGCAGCACTCTGCAATACTTTGTGTACTTCTGACTGAAATTGAATGAGAGCATGTGCTTGGCTTATGTGTAAAATTGGTCAGCTGAGTAGAATCATTACTGTGCATAGATTTCTCTTAAGGATTCAAACTGGTAATGATGCACTTGCATTCAGGTAACCATAAAGGTTTCCATTGATTTGTAGTTTTAGCTTGTTCTTTCAATCTTGTGCCAAGACAACGAGACTGTATAGTTGTCATTGGTGTAATTTTGATATGCTTTTGATTCTTTTCCATCTTCATGAGAAATCTGTACTTTCAGAATCAGTTGCAACTCTTATTGTGCTTGATCTTGATTCAACTGTACTATGAGATACTATTTTCTGTATCTATCTTTCATGTATCTTGTATGTGCTTTCTAGAAATTATAAGCAGTTCATCTGTTTTTTATACTATTTTAGGCATAAGCCTTGATTCAGATGCTTGTTAATATCTTTGTAACTTGTTTCTTTTACATAGATGTTATATTTCCTTTATAGTAACATTTCTGGTATGCTAGAAAATCTGAAATGTTGATTTTTCATGGTGAAGCCCTGGCAAATGTTTTCTAGAATTCTCTCTTCCATCCATTTCCAGCTATAGTAGTTGTATTTTTTGATTTAGAATATAGAACATAACACTTCATGTTTGAATTTTAATTGGTAAATAAAAATGAGACATCGTAGCTGTTTATCTTGATCATGACATGTTTTACTGCTTTTCTGTATCACTTACTTGATTTAAATAATTCTTTTAAAACATGTAGTAGTTGAAAGCAACATGATGAAAACTTGTAAATGTCCATTTTACATGGCGAAGCCCTGTCAAAATTTTCCCAAAATCTTCTTTATTCTTTTTCGGTTGCAACCCTTTCTTATCAGCCAGCTTCAAATTTTTTGAAATCTGATTCTTCCTTTTAGTTCCAAATTGAAACATGTACTTCTATTTGCTAGTCTCTTTTCTATACTGTAACTTGTTCCATTTGTAAAAAATATTGAGTTTGAGTTTCATTAATTCTTCTTTCCAGCATGTACTTATGAATTGTCTATTTCTTCTTGGTTCTAACCTATACCTGCACACTTAAGAAAACCATTAGAAAATAATTAGGCTTTTTGGCCTCTCTTGTGTCCATGTTTCTTCTTTTCTTTCTGAATGAGTAGAGCATGTATGCAATCTGTTCTTCAAGTAAATTATATCTCTTGTTTTGAAGAGATTCATATGCACGAACTAGGACAGTAAGAAATATGAATTGATCCCTGAGCTCATAACTGATAGTGCATTTTATTATTTTTAGGTACAGTGACTTCTACAAAGAAGATGAAAAAAGAGCAAAAGTTGGAATGGAGCTACTCCAAACAACAAAGAAACCCCCAAGGCAATGATGGGTTCACTCATACTCCTTGCTTTCTTTTTCATGCATGTGTAAATCTTATTTCAGTAGATGTACTTTACATTTCCAGTTACATCCCATGGATTGTGTGGGAACATTTGAAATTTCCTTATGAATAAAACATTGAATTTTGTAAATGAGGTGTATATTTCTTTCTGCATTTCAACTTTGTGTATGGATTGTATGATGAACTAAACAACTCAGTCATTTAATTGAATGTCTCAATCATGAAGGAAACAACATTATTGAGAACCTGTAACATTCACTAATGAAATCTGATTTCTGTAATATGCACTTATGTTTGCTGTCTTAAAACTCAACACTTCACCTATTCTGTAATTCAGTGTCTTCATCAAGACAACACAGCTGTCCTTCGGGGCCCTTGTGTTCTTTCGCTGAAGATATGATGAAATTGTAGACTATGTGATCTATTACGTTTTGTAACAACACACATAGCTGCAAATTTCACTTAATCATTAACTAATTCAATAGTAACCAATAATATCAAAACTTCCTTAGCTTAGGTATACTTTACCAATGCCTTTCATCGTAATGAAGAAGTTTCAAGTTGCCCATTTTTGCACAAGTGCAAAATTGTCAACAACTTCTTTGCAAATAACAAAGAAAATAATGAAAAACACGAATGAAAATAATTGTACAATCCTTACCAGTTTTTCATGTGATTGTTTGTGCAATTTTCCTTGGCTTCTTAGACTCTCACTCTTCTAGCTCTCAATTGACAATTCTTGGCTGATTTTACTTTGTTCCTTCGTGAATTTCAATAACTAGGGCATCCAAATCTTCACATGTGAAAGTAAGAACTTGAAGTGTTTGAATACTTCAAACAATTTATCTTTGATTCATGCAAAAAATACATTAATGGCGGAAGCCATAAATGTGTTACATCCTAGCCATCCATATTTCCTTTTTCATTTGAATGTGGACCTTCCATGTAGATGTATGTAATGCTTCGCAAGCTCAGGGAGTATTTTCACACTTTTGCGCTAACTTTTAAATGCATGCAAGTTCACTCATTTGACCCAAGAGCATGCCCTTGACTTACACTGAGATCATGACACGCATTTAAATCTTAGGGGAAATGGAGTTGCGGGCCCTTTTTGCACATCTATCTATTTTCACGATTAGGCACAAAATCACCAAGTTAACCCAAATCCCCACTTCTTTGACCCTCATTAAGAATGATCCATGTGTCCTTGGTGGGCCATTGGAGGTTGTATTTCATTTTATAATTTATCATCATATCGCCAAGAAATGCATCATTGGCCTAATCCCCCGCTTCAATCATATTTGGACACGTATACCTCTTCGGGAGTGGGGTCAATTCTTTGTTCTTGCATTTTTTGACTTGAATCTTCATAATAATATTCCTTGGGATTCAGGGCTAAATTTACATTTTGTAGTTATTACGTAAATGATGTTATTTTTTACAAACCCATCCTGCTGCAACGCAACCAATGGAAACATGCCATGTAGTGTCGGGTGGAGGAGCAAAATATGAAATTTTCAACAAAGATCAAGAGGATGACATACAAGGAAGATTTGAAATATTAACCCGATCCATGGTCAATGTTTCACATGGATTTTCAAGGGAAACATGAATATTACATTCCTCGACCCAAAAAAAAGGATTCACATCTTAAACATAGGATTTTTATCCTCATCAACACGATCATTTCTTCGAGCATACGTTTTGAAACATAGAAAAACCAATCAAAGAAATTTTTTTGAAGACATACATTTTATAAAAGGGTAAGCTCAAATCAAGCACTAACAACAAGTCTCCGTAGATTTATAACACATGAACATATAATAGGATAGTGATGGTGAGATCCATGATTAAAGCCTCATATTTTTCCATGTTGTTAGTACACTCGAAGTTAAGTTTAAATGATAGTGGAATAGGAATTTCTCAGGAGGGTATGATAATGACATCAGATCATACCCCTTGCTAATATTTAGATCCATCAAAGAAGAGACTAATTTTGATAGGTATGAATTCATATTTGTCGATAGTGTTGATGGATTAGTCAGGAAACTATTCATGAGGAAGATGAGTATCGGGAAGGGGTGCTTCAGCAAGATGGTTTGCGATGAATTGGCCTTTAATAGACTTTTGGGATATGAATTCAAGGTCAAACTCAGTCATAAGCATGAGCCATCGGGTTATAAGGTCATTGTGGTATGATTTATAGTGCATGGTTTTAAGTGGGTTAAAGCTGGTGACAAAAAAAAAATTGTGATTAATAATATAGTGTCATACTTTGGAGGTTGTAAAGTATAATGCACAATATAATTTTTTAGCCTTGATATAGTAGGTCTTGTATTCATGGAGGGTATGAATTATGTATTAAATGACTTCTTCATGTCCTTATTTATCTCGATGAGTGAGCATAGTGCCTAAAGCATGATCTGTGGCATATATGTAGAGATAAAAGGGATCCCCCTCACGAGGAGTTGTGAGCATATATGGTGATAGAATATATTGTTTGAGTTCATCAAAATCCTTTTTACAATTGATATCCCATCTGATGTCAACATCTTTACAAATAAGGTGATGAAATGTTTGACAATTTTTTGAGAATTGAGATATGAAATGTTGGATAGATTACAGTTAACCTTAGAGGCCACACAACTATTTGAGATTTGATGGAGGAGGAATTTCAATGATTTCTTTAATTTTAGGTCGATCCAATTCAATACATTTGATCGATATAATGAACCCCAAGATTTTAACAGTGAGAATGTCGAAGACACATTTAACGGGGCTAAGACAAAGGAAAAATTGAATAAGACAAATAAATATATATTCAAGAATAGTGAGATGACCTTTGCATTGTTTAGATTTCCCTAAAATATCATCAACGTAATCCTCTTCTGTTTTTTGGATAAGATCGTGGAATATGTATGTCATAGCGCATTAACAAGTGGCTCTGACATTTTTACGTATGAAGGGCATAACTTTGTAGTATAAAGTCCCCCAAGGAGTAATGAAATATGTTTTGTGTTGATCGATAGTGGTGATAAGGATTTGATTGTAACTAGAAAAGCCATCCATAAGGGAGAGCATTTCAGGACTGGTTGTTAAGTCGACAATTTGATTGATATTTAGAAGAGGAAAATCATCTTTAGGGCAACCAAAATTGAGATCCTAGAAGTCAGTGCATATGTGTACCTTAACTGGGGTGTAGACACCAAATTTGTGTCTTATGACCCCCGGTGCCCCGCATCTCATTTTGTAACCTAACCTCATCACTTAAACCTTACACAATTATTTATTAATTACCTTATAATTAATAAATCCACATCGCCATACTTGCCACCTCATTTCGCCACCTCATCATGACCTAGTCTTAACCCTAAATTAACCTAATTAAGACCTATAACTTGGTCCACATCCACACCCATGACTAATTACTCCTCACCCGCACCTAAAACCAACCTCATAATGACTTGACCAAGCCCGCAACTAATCCCTCGAGAGAAAAAGAGGAAAAGCTAGCTATTTTACTAAAAATAGCCTGCTTTGACCTGACCGATACCGGTTCCTACTCGACCGCCGTCGGTTACGTAACTGCCATCGGTTCCCTATAAATGACCACTCCCAACCAAAAACAAGGAGTTGGATTTTGGTGGATCCAAAGGAGAAATCATTGGAAGAATCCGAAATTTACTTGGCTGAACAGAGACAAGTGAAAGAAAGAAGAAGAGTTTGCAGAGAAGGACATCAAGCCCAAAAACTGCAACTGAGTAACCAGAGCCTTGTGACACTTATCGGAGTATCAGGGGAGGAGATAGCTCATCTTGGATTGTCAGATCATCCTACTTGAGCCATGTCTTCGTCATCACATTCCCAGAACCTGCATTTTCCATCAAGAACTAGTAAGTAAGTCTTATACATTCTTTTAATAACATTTCTTGAACTTCTGAATCACTGCCATCATAAGTCTATTCCTAGATCTACTACCCAGCAACACACTACATCTAACTGTCATTCCTCCACCCTTACATTACCCCCAAGAACACCCCCCATATTCTCTAAGTCCTTCTCATCACCCCATTACCCAACCCCACCCATTTATCAGCCTTATAAAACAACACAACCACCTTACAACCAGCCTTCACCAAAAGCCCCTAAAACATTGCCCCTACCGATATCGGTTAGAGCCAACCGGTACCGGTTACAGTGACCAGCATCGATCACCTTGATTCTAAACCAAGACCAGCCCTTTCTCTATTGTTCTAATAAGGTAAACAAATTGTAATTGGACAATAGCTTATTTGTTAGAATTTGTGTTAATTCATATTAGCAGGGGAACTGACCACCTTCGAAAGGAAGTTTTATGTTTCCTGGGCCCAAGGCAGTTCCCTCATTTATTGTCTAATTAAAATCTGGTGGTCTGGTATTCTTACTTGCAGGTAGTCCTTCCTAGACAAAAAGGAGTTCTTCGCAGTCGATCTGATCTTTTTCTACGGTACGCGCACACCCTCTCGACATTCAACAGGTATTCCTCCTAGCCCTAACCCTTATCTGTTTCTCAAAGGAATGAAAGGATAGAAGCAACTCTATTCCCAAAA
The DNA here is from genome assembly GCA_019776745.2 of Taxus chinensis. Lineage (NCBI taxonomy): Eukaryota > Viridiplantae > Streptophyta > Pinopsida > Cupressales > Taxaceae > Taxus > Taxus chinensis. Next base: position 746,681,630 of record CM034146.1, read on the forward strand.
TTTGAACTCAATTCTGTGCGAAACATTTTGGCACGCCCGGTGGGACCCATTCCGGGTTTCTTTCTTTCTTGCTTGCTTTCATATAGGGAGCATACTTGCTGTTTTCTTCTTCTAAAGATATTCACAAGGTATTTTGTTATTTTGGTAAAAGAACTTGCTTTGCTTTTTACATCTTTGCATTAGTGAAAGTCATCTCTTTTTCTTCATCGAATATCATTTTCGATTTGGGTTTAAAACACGTGCATCACATTCTTGCTTGTTGTTTTCAATTCTAGTGAACATATATTAAGTAACAGGTCGTACACGTGGGGGTGATATCCATGGTATTGACAAGAAATTAATCTTACTTTCACTGCACAACACATACCGAATCACTTCACAATTAACACAACAGCTCAAAACATCTCCCCTTTTTCCGCAGTATTCCTCCGCCTGATTGAGGTAACCTTATAAGCCAAAACAAACTTGACATTTCCCCTAAGTATTTTGTTTAAGATTGACATCATTCTGCGTCTAAAGGCATAAGCCCAAATTGATTAAAATTAACCCTAGGGTTAGTATGTTAATTTGTTGGTGTATCTTGTTGGTTTTCAATTCTATTTCTCTGTCATACACTGTTTCAGTTATCACTTCAGAACAATTTGATAGATGTACTAAGCATTGTTAGAAACTCAAATTAGCAGCTTCTCATATTTTCTTATACCAGTCTTATTACAATGACATCGGTTAACTGACCGACGTCAGCTATAGTCTAACCAACATCGGTTAGCACACCGATATCGGTTACTGTCTTCTACAGTTCCTGACAAACCAGCAACCTACCAATTTCAACATTCTGAGGTTGTTTCTGTTCCTGATAGATTGAAACCCTACTATGTACTCTTGTCCATGGTTGTTATCACTCGAAAGAAAGCCGCCGCCATGGTTTCACATGCCTGCTCTGTGCCTTTTCCTGAATCACCCCCTTCACATTCTATAGGAAATCCTACGGATACCAGCGAGGTTCCTAAAATTCCTGTAGGAGATAAGGAATTTGCCAAATTTTTGGATGCTAATCCTAGCGCTGTACAATAATATTTGTCTCATGCCCTTGACCGTACGCCCGATGGTCAACTCCTTGTTGGCATGCCTATTAGTATAGTTGTTCATTTAGCTCCTTCTCTGCCTGATAGCTCCGCTTTGCCTGCTGCATCCTTAGCCCCGTCTCCCAATCCAGCGGCTTCAGAGGTTCATACGACACAGATTGGCTTTCCTTTGGATAATCTTGGGCCCCACATGTCATTACCGCCGACTGCTCCTACCTTGTCTCTCTTGCAGATTGTTCCGTTCATGACTTGCTCTCTGCCACCTATCCACACGAGCTTTCCTTCTCAAGCTCCGCCCACATTTTCATTCCCACACACGTATCCGGTAACCTTAACGTCCTATATAGGACATCCCTATTCGGTCGCCTCAACACATTCATCCTCCATACCTTATCAACATTTAACGCCACCATTGTCTAGTGGAGGCCCTTGGCCCACTTTGCTTCCATTTACCGCAACCGCACCATCAGCTCATCCAACCATGGATTTAATTAAACAAATGATGGAAAAAATGCAAAATCTGGAGGCTTCTGTTTCAGGAAGCTGTAGCGCCCTAACATACGAGCAAGTTTGTTAGGAGCCCATCCACCCTTCTGTCCCCCTTCATTCATACCCTCCTCAATGGGAATTACCAAAATTTACTCGTTTTAATAGTAAGGAGGATCCTCAACAACACTTGCGCTCATTTAGACATGCCTGCTATCTAATTGCTCACGACGATGCCTTACTACTCCACACCTTTCCCATGTCCTTATCAGGACCCGCCTTGGAGTGGTACAGTGCTTTAGCCCAGCACTCAATTTTCTCTTTTAACCAACTAGCCCAATCTTTCTTGGATCATTTCTCCATTAACATTGCCAATAAAGTATCTATCACCGACCTCTATGCCATCCGACAATTTGAAGATGAATCTATCGCAGATTTCGTTGGACGATAGCAGGGCCTTATCAACCAACTTACGTATGCCTTGCCTCAAGCCGAACTTATCGAACTTTTTACGTGGGCCTGCGCTAAGCACATCTCTCCTACCCTCCAAATTCAAACTTTTCACACATTTGACGAAGCATTTACTATGGCTCGAAAACTAGAGATTCGAGCCTTAGTGGAAGAGAAATTACGGTTGCGCAACAAAAACCCCAATTTTTGAACCTAAGATTCCACCAACAAACCTAACACCACCAATCCTCACCCATTGACTGCTTCGAAATAAAAAGGAGCTGTGCACGTGGTGATGGTCAAATCCCAACCACCGTCTAATACCCCGCCAAAAACCACCTATAAGTATAAAGCTAAGCCCATCAATTACACCCCCTTGGGAGAAACTTATGGTGTGATATTGGACAAATTGCTTAAAGAAGGAGTCATTACCTTACCTCTTGTTAAACCTCATTCCGGGTTTGATTCCGCTCGCCCCATACCTTCCTGGTACAAAGAAAATGACTTCTATAACTTTCACCGCGTAAAGGGACATAGTCACGAAAACTGCAAGATGTTGAAAAACATAGTGTAGGAAATGGTTGATGCAGGGGATATAACCCTCGATAATCCTAACGCTCCTGCTAACCGAAATTTGAAAATTTTCAACAAACCATTCCCAAATCACTCTCCTAACAGTAAAATAAACCAAGATATCTTAGTCGAGGAGAGTGTTCACGAGATCCATGCAGTCTTCGACTCCCAGCCAAAAGCCTCTATCGAATTTTTTTTGAATCAAGCCTCTTCACTAACACAGGGGCCCGAACCTCCTTCACCACCATCAAGACAAGGCGAAATCATTCCTTTACCCATAAAGGAATTAACTGCCCAGAGTTCTCTTCTCATAGATGAGCCTTCTTGCACCACATCCCTACAAGACTGTGAGCAGATGTTATCTAATTTATCTATTTCCCAAACGTCTCCTTCTACCATTCTGGCTGTACAAGAGGAAGACTCACCACTTCTTTTGTCATCCTTAGATGAGAAACCTCTTGAACTGACATCACCACATTCTTTAAACATGACGGATCCTCTCAAACATGCCCTCCTACCTATTAGTTCTTCATCGCCTAAATCTTTTCAGCGACCGGTTGACCTCTTAACGCCCATTGATACAGTGCCTCATCTACCCCTTGTATCACACCCACAGTGGACCAGAATCACAACCCACCTTTCTTCCATACAAAAGTTCCTATTCACACGTGAGGACTGTCATTCCCCATAAGATAGAAAGGTCCTATGGGAACGTTTGAGTACCCCCTATTCTACTCAAATGCAGATGACCAACCCAGATGCCTCTACCATATACCCAAAGTGTTTACAGAAGCTTAAAATGCCTATGTTCTCATCTTCACCCCCCTCACCTCTACCAAATACCTCATCCACCTCTATTAACCTAACCCAATCTTCCCCTACACTTGGGACCTCATCAATACCCAGTCTAACACACCCACCTAAGCGGCTAGATTTATCCAAAAATAAAGCCATTCATCCACTTAGGAGACAGACTCAATCTCCTCAACCTATGTCTCTATTACAACTAAAACCATCGTTGTCACACCTACCTTCCATATTGGGACCTCATCCCTCCACCTTGCATCAATATATCATACCTCCTGCATTTTCTTTAAAACGACCTATGCCTTCTGCACCCATACAACGATCCAAGCGTACATCAACACCGTCACCCCGCGTATCCGATCCACCTACTAACCCTAAACAAATTCCATCATCAAAAGATTTGTTTGTTGTCACTCCTATTTCTCTGTGGTTGTTTTCTAATACCACATCATCTGTGGCCTCATCATCTAACCAGCTAAACATAGCTTTTGCGCCAAAGAAGCCATGTTTAGTTAATACCCATTATCAAAAATCCTTGGCTAAAACACCACCCATACAAACCAACCATACCACGTCATCACCAGAATCTACCCCGTCAATAACCTCATCTTCCTCTGATTTTGACCCACTTAAAGGGTCTTACGCCAAAATCCTTGCTATGTTGGTGGAGAATGCGACCATTTCCCTACCCCCACTTAGACCTTATGATCCATCTAAACCTCGACCTATAGGTTATGATGAGTCTAAAATATGTGCTTACCACCGCACACCAGGACATGATGTAGAGGGATGCAAAGCTTTAAAATCCATCCTTCGTCAGTCACCTCTCTCAGATAGAAAAGTTAAGAAAGACAACTTACGAAGAGAGAGACCTTTAGCTTCAATTCCCTCTCCTATACCACCTGTCCCCGCCTCACCAAGATCTATCATTATTACAGCCCCACCTCTCGAAGACCATGACCTATCCCTACTATCTTCCTCTTCTCGTATTCACGAGATCAATATGATTAGTGTTGCTACTCGAGGGTAGAAAAACAATGGGAAAGTGAAAGAAAGCACACCTGCGGCATCTCTTTCTCCATCCACCATCCCGATTACACCACCACCTAAAGTGGTTATTCGCGGACCCACCTATCTCGTCTCTAATGGAATTGCCCACCGAACCATGATCAAACAGCTTCACCAATCATCTGTAAAAATGACACTGTATGATCTCATTCAGACTTCTGAATCTCATTGACAAGCTCTCGTTGAAATCCTTCAAGGGATAGAGGTCTTACCTAATGAAACCTTACCTGTTACCTCCATTCTAACACCCAATCATGTTGCTTCGCTAACCAAACAACCTATCTCCTCGACCACTTCTATCTCTGTACAGCAAGCCGCTGTTATCAGTTTCTCCGAAGATGAAATTATCGACTTTGGTGCTGAAGATCCTGACCCTGCTCTTTTCATCTCAGCTTATGTCCGGGACATTCGGGTGTGTCGTGTTATGATTGATGGGGGCGCTAGCCTAAACATCATCTCTTCAAAAGCCTTCCAACAAATGAATATCCCTTCTAGCTGCATGTGTGCCAACCCCGTCATGTTACGGTCATTCAATGATGCTATTACTTCTACCTTAGGCACCATGATCCTTAACATTCATGTAGGACCACGTACTTTACCCGAAATCTTCTATGTCCTTGAGGGAGAGTTCCAATACAATATGTTGTTAGGCTGCCCTTGGATCCGGGCTATGGGATGCGTTCCCTCCACCTTACATAGATGCATAAAATTTGAGTACGAGGGGAAGTCCTACATCGTAAAAGCTGATCCTCCCCCCTTCAAAACTTACAATATGTTATATCGCCCTAATGATGTGCTTGTACCAGTCAAGACACCCATTCATCCAACCCAACCATCCACTTCAACCGCACCTCAACCATCTACCTCAATCGCACCCATGCCTTCAACTAATGAAACCGCTGTCGCAAATACCACTTCCTTTCCCGCAGATAACATCCCAACCTCCGACCCCTTAGTGGATGTTTTTCAACGCCTTACGCTGGGGGAGTACTGCCTATATAACGTTAGTTCTTTCCATACCCCACAGGAGTACGGACAGTTACATACGCATCCTACCTATGACCGTCGTGTGGGGGAGGTAATCCCCTATGGACCACCTCATTGCCGCACCAACCTAACGTATGGGGGTGTCGACGCATCCTCCGTTACCCCTGAACCTCCGCTTGGGGTGGTTCCCTTCCAATCCAATTTTTAATACCTGACAAATTGTCGTTTCGCCCTCACCTTCTTGACTCGCTGTGCTTGGAAAGGCTTTGGTTTTGGTCTTTATGAACAAGGCCGACGTACACTCATTCCCGTGACTACACGCAAGCACAATGATCGTAGTGGTCTCAGTTTTCCTGAAATACTTACACCGGAGAAACCTCGTGTCAGTTGCATCCTGGAAGATGATGATGTCACCCCTACCAAACCATCATCACCCATTTTGCCATCGTCACCCACCGAGTCGATAGACCCTGAATCTATCCCTCCTAACTTTTTTTTTTTTCATAAATGCTATCTTCCTAGGTCCTCTCACTTATCAACGCGATAATGAGGACCCATCTTCTCTTCCCCTTCTGTATCCAGACATGATTGAAGAGGATTCACCTTCAATTAATGTGGTTGAGTGCTAAGATGACGACTCCATCCTCACTTACCTTGGTGCAGACGACTCCTATATTCAACGCGCATTACCATCTGAAACTCAAACAATGTTGAATGAGTCTACTATAGAAATTAACATCCACACAAAGGAGGATCCTCACATTCTGAAGATCGGACAATCCCTTAACGCATCAGAACAAGTCGCGTTTACTACCTTTCTCTGTACCCGCAACCAAGCTTTCGCTTGGTCCTACGCTGACATGCCAGGAATTGATCCTGACATTGTTGTCCATAACATCACCCTAAACCCCAATTCCAAACCAGTTAAACAAAAACTGAGAAAAATACATCCACGCATTACCCTCTTGGTCAAAGAAGAGCTTCAACGACTCCTTTCTGTTTCCTTCATCCTGCCTATTGACTATCCTCAATGGATTTTTAACATCGTACCTGTCACTAAAGCGACGGGGGGACTTCGGATATGCACGGATTTCTGAGACCTTAACCTCGCTTGCCCCAAGGATGAATTCCCCCTCGCAAGTATTGATCAACTTGTTGATCTCACTGTGGGCCATGAAATGCTTTCTCTCATGGATGGCTTTTCAGGATACAACCAAATTTTGGTTGCCCCTACCGATCAACATAAAACTACCTTCATAACTCCTTGGGGAACCTGTTATCGTGTCATGCCGTTTGGCCTTAAGAATGCTGGTGCAACCTATCAGCGGGCTATGACCTACATTTTTCATGACATTATGCACACTATCCTTAAGGATTACGTCAATGATCTTCTTGGCAAATCTAAACATCGCAGTGAACATCTCGATGTTTTAACCATTATTTTTGATCGCCTGTTTCAATATTCTGTCCGTCTTCAACCAAAGAAATGTGTCTTTGGTGTCCTTTCGGGAAAACTTCTTGGTTTTATCATCTCTTTGCATGGCATTGAGGTCGACCCATCTAAATTCAAAGCTATCCTAGAAATGCCCCCACCTACTAACCTCAAACAATTGCGTAGTTTACAAGGTAAGCTCCAATCTATCCGGCGTTTCATCTCCCAACTCTCGGATCGATGTCAACCTTTCCATCACCTCCTTAAAAAGGATATTGCCTTTCAATGGAGTGAAGAGTGCCACCAAGACTTTGAGGCTCTCGAAGCTTATCTCTTGCAGCCACCTGTGCTTATCCCACCTCAGGACGATTGCCCTTTCTACCTTTACCTTTCCGCCACCGACCACGCTGTAGGGGCCATGCTCGCACATCGTGACTCTGAGCATCGAGAACAAGCCATTTATTATATAAGTCGTACTCTCGTGGATTATGAGACTCGGTATACACATGTAGAAAATTTGTGCCTAGCCCTATCATTCGTAGCCACCAAACTCTGACACTACCTCCTGAATCACAAAACTTTCGTCATCACCAACACGGACCCCATCCATTATATGTATGCCAAACCTCATCTAAACCAACGCATCGCCTGATGGCTTATGCTCCTTGCTGACCTCGACCTTGAATTTATACACCAGAATTCAATCAAAGGACAAACCATTGGCGACCAACTCGCAGACGCCCCTTTACCTGGGGAAAATTTTACCAATTTTAATTTCCCTGACGAACTCATTGCCACTCTTTCACTCAGGGAAGAGTCGTATTCAATGACCCTCTTCTTCGATGGATCCAAATGCGAGTGCGGCGGAGGGGCCGGTGTTGTTCTCATTCCTCTTGACGCTGAGCCTATGCCTCTTTCATTCTGGCTTGATTTCCCCTGCACTAATAATACAACGGAATACGAGGCCCTTGTTTTGGGTCTCCAGGTTGCGTTACACTTAGGTGTCAAATCTATTAATATTTTCGGCAACTCTCAATTGGTAGTCAATCAAGTCATGGGCATCTACCAATGTAAAAATGAGGAACTTCAAAAGTACAAATATTACGTGGATTCACTTTTGACCTCATTTACTCACTATTCTATCCAAACCATTCCCCGCTCCACTAAGAAATTTGCGGATACTATGGCTTGCTTAGCCTCGCAAATTCCAACTTCATCAACTGACTCTGACATTTTAGTCTTGGTCCAACAACTCTTTTCCCCATCTTACTCAGCCTCGGTTGTTTGTATGATAAATAATGTGTTTGCTAATTCACAGGATACCTGGTACCACCAATTTCACGACTACCTTACAACCTCTATTCTCCCACCTGACCTAACTAGTACTGGCAAACGTGCTTTTCTTAAAAGTGTTTCTCATTATGTTGTCATGGGGGGACTCCTCTATAAACGTGGCTTTGATGGCATCCTCCTTCGATGTCTAACCGGTGCGGAGGTCACCTATACCATCCAACAAATTCACGATGGTATTTGTGGTGGACATTTTAGTGGCCTTGCCGTGGCTAAATGAATCCTTCGCCTAGGTTATTATTGTCCTACTCTTAATAACGAATACTACGAATATGTTAAGCGTTGTGTTATGTGTCAAAAACATGCCAACCTTCAACATACTCCTAGCCATCTGCTACAGGTCGCACGAGATATTTGGCCTTTCTCATAATGGGGTTTAGACCTTATTGGTGAGATTCACCCGCCCTCTTTGCAACGTCGCCGTTGGATAATCACAGCAATAGAATATTACACAAAATGGGTGGAGGCCATTCCACTCATTTCAACCAAAAAAGAAAAAATCGTCGAATTCGTTAACCATCACATTATCTGTCGTTTTGTTATTCCTCATCGCCTAATAACAGATAATGGTAAATCTTTCTAAAATAAGTTGTTACAAGACCTTTGTGACAACTTTGGTATCAAACTTAGTTTCTCATCACCTTACTATCCACAGGCCAATAGTCAGGCTGAATCTTCTAATAAAACCCTAACTAAAATCCTCATGAAAGTTGTTAATGATTCTGGAAGAAATTGGCATGATCACATTCCCTTTGCCCTTTGGGCTTATCGTACTAGAATTCGTACCTCTACTAATGCCACACCATTTTCTTTGGTATATGGTACCAAGGCTGTCTTGCCTCTCGAAATACAAATACCCTCCCTCAGAATATCTCTTCAGGATATTCTCACCAACGATGATTTCCATTAAGAGTGGTTAGCCCAATTAGAGCTTCTTGACGAGCGACGTCTTACGGCTCTTGACCACCTTCAAATCTACCAAAAACACATCAAGCATGCTTATGACAAGTGACTTCATGAGTGTACCTTTAAGGTTGGTGATCTTGTCCTCAAAGAGAATCAACATGTAACCAAACTAGAAAAGAGCAAACGTGGAAAATTTTCTCCTAATTGGATTGGGCCTTACATTATTACTCACACTTATGGATCAGGCACTTATCGTTTAGCTTCGCTTAATGGTAAACCGGAGCCTAAGCCCCTTAATTCCTTGCATCTCCGACCATTCTATTGTTGAAATTAGTGTTATATCACTTCTTATCTACCTTGTGCTCGTCCCTTGAGCTCCTTTACCACCGCATACACTTTGTTTCCTACATCTCAAAATCAAATCAACCTCACATGGTTTGATTATCACCTCCCCTTAAAGATTCCTTCCCCTTTTTAGTCTAGTCCATGACTTCAAAGTATCAAAATGACACATTCTTAATTAAACACTTATGGGATTTTCTTGAGTCAAACTTCCTCCAAAACTAGATGCTCCATGCCAAACAGACATCTAGACCTCTAGAGTTATACATAGACTGCTCCCTCGAAGGACAACTATGTGCAAAGCTACTTCTACTATTATAAATAGACTGCTCCCCTAAAGGACAGCTATACATAAAAAACTACATCTGCTACTATAAATAGACTGCTCCCTTAAAGGATAGCTATACATAGTCAGCCTTTATCAGAAGCTTCTCGCATTACTCAGCTTCGTGAAGACATCAAGAGTAATAAAATACATATCCCTTGTAGACTTCCCGCATCGATCAGTCTATATTCAGCAAAATAAAAGCCACATTCAAAAGCACTTTTGAGTCATGGACTTGTCTATTTAGGTTTGGTTCTCTTTCGTCAGAATAATCATCTTATAATAAGTTCTCTGCACCCCAGCTATACCGGCCACCTCACCTCACCATTCATCAGAACAACAAAACTCAAGGGACGTGACGTATACCCGATATATTATGATTATACAACTCTTTAAACCTATTGACTTCTCATCTATGCACAGTACATAGGGATTCAAGCTCATCCTACATTAATATGTGGTTTGTTTAGCTCTTTTCACCTACGGAGCACTTTTTCCTCTTTGACTCGAATCTAGGATTATGTGTTGATCTTAATTAGGACCTGGTTCCCTACTACTTGGGTAAGCTAACTTTCGCTTCACCTATACCTACAAAATTACCCTACCAACACCAACAACCTTACCCTACCAATATCAATACTTCTACCAACCAACGAATTACCTAACCATACCTAAATTGCCTGAATTCACCTCTCCCTGGTCCTAAGGGAGAACTACATCGGTCTGAGGCCCCTCCTTGCTTTGCGCAATGGGCTATGTAGGCAGCACTTTGGAGATATGGTGTCTCCCAAGGTTAGCTCGACCATCCCCTACCATACCCTATCATGTGTTGTAAATATAAATAAATTTTTTTTTTGTGTGTATTTCTATTTACAAACATTCATCTTTATCCTTTTTTTTTCAAAAAAAAAAAAAAAACATTTAACACAACCATTCTTATTATTATCGTCACTCAAAACCACATACATATTTAGTTTTATTTTAGATGTTAAAAAAATACATCTTCTCTATCATCGAATCACAGGGCGACATCCTTATTTATTATTATATTCCTATGAAATTCACTTAGACCCTTGCACCTCCTCCCGAATCAGGTGGTGATCGTGATCGTCGATGCCCCACAGTTGGCCTCTCCATCCTCAAAGGTGCCACTGCCATTGGTTCCGCCCACTGATCCGCCAACATCTCCTGTAACATACGAATACATCCTCTCGCGTGGAGGAATCTTGCCTCCAATCTCTCCACTCGTAACTGTGAAACCTCTAACAATCTCGTTGTCTCATTCACCTGTGTTTGAAGCTGGTGAACTAAATCCTACAAACGATCTCTCTCCGCTGTAATCACGGCTATGTCAGGGTGCTCACGTGCCCCTCGCAGCTCTGCTACCCACCATACTCTATAGGCCTCTGTCGTTCCCGCATCCATTACCCTACGATCAGCAGCTATCTCTTCTGGTCCTTCTGGAGGTGTAGGCCGGGGAGGTGAGAATGCTGCCTCGGCGTCAATCCTCATGTATGGTCTATATGTCATAGGTATATCTTGAACGAACCCAAATTGTCACCGCACGCGATCTAGAGGAATCCTCTCGTACTCACCCGGCCTGTGCCCTTCGATCCACCTCAATCGCTCCACACCCCTTAATTCCTCAGCTATGTTTTCTGTCACCATATAGTTCCCGTAGGGCCTCCAACAAATATCTGCAATCGTCACCATCTCCCATACCTGTCTATAATACTTGATGTCATCTATCATAGCCTGGGATCTCACTTCTTGTTTTGTCTATACCCATCGTCTGAATCTCAACCTCTGCACTCCTGCCTCTCTCGACTTGATGGGTCGGCCTATGGGACGCACACAAACAATGTGCTCATAGGCCCAACAATGTAATAAGTACGAACAATCCAGTGTCGTCTTGTGTTTTCGCTTACAGGCCCATAAACCCCTATATAACTCTGCCAGATATGCAGGTGCCCATGCGAAAGTCACGCTCATTTCTATCATTTCCCAAATAACACTCATCAATGCTTTTGGAAATCTTCCACCCTCCGCCCTCGGTAATACATAATACCCCACCGCTATCATTAATAGCACAGCCAACCTTGTTTCCTCAGGGTGTGTTGCATACATTGTACCATACGTAAATGTTAAACCTCGCTGTGTCAAATCTCGTGCAGCTGAACCAAATACTGCTGTTATCGCTGCCCACCCTGTGCTAGGCAATGCCTGATACACTGTTTTTCCTATCATTGGGAGTCTCAAAATATGGAACACATCTTCCAAATTCACTGTCATCTCTCCTATTGGCAGATCGAAGGTATTTTTTTCTGGATTCCATCTCTCAATCAACGCCTGTAACATAGCATGGTTACACGCGATTCATGAATAATAGCGGATTCCACTTAACCCCAAACAATTTATCAATGCCCATTCAGCTGGTGTTACATCCGCTCGGATTCGTGACAATAATGTTGGCACAGTATCATTCATCCTTAACCCTGCTTCCGCCTGCATACATCAAAATGACACATAGTTACTCAATAAAACAAATCTCCACGGGTTTTTTTCTCAAATTCTGGAAACTCCTACAGTAACCGATATTGGTTATAGATAACCGATACCGGTTGGCTAACCGATACCAGTTATCTCTAAACGATACCGGTCACTGTCAAAAATATACACCCTGCTTAAAAACATACACCTACGATAATTATTTTGCCCGTTTACTCCTATCTATACCTAAAAATATACGTGACCACCCTGCTTACCTACCCCATAGCACTCACCCCATCCCAAAACCTTGCCTATCACCTTTTATTTCTCATCTTTACCCACTTACTCTCTCTCATCCTATTCACACAAAACATGCAAGAATCCAATTACAACTAAAACATTTACCTCTTGGGTTGTAGCAGCTTGAGGTGGAACTTGTCTTCCCCCTCGTCCCTGCATGCGGGATGCTTCTCCTTGTTCAGCCATGTTCACCACCCTCTTCAAATATAACTTGTCTTGCTGCCTTTTGAATCTCAGCCCACACTCACTTCATCTGTCTCTTTCCTCCTTATCACTCAAATTCTTTCATGCAATCACCTGTATCAGTCGTCAAACAGCGTCGCATTCACGTATTTAACTTGTTGCATGACTCTAAAAATAAGAATGCTAAAAATAAGAACTTAATTTGCTAACCAAGCAGTTCTATTTTTAGGAAAAATAATTTTGACATAACCGATATCGGTCATATAGCTACCGACATCGGTTACATAACCAATATTGGTCATGTGCCCCGTTTTGCTTAAAACTCGGCCATTTCTTCGTTTTTGCAAATTTTTGTGGCGCCCGTCTCTTTTTCCTGCATAACAACACCATTATCAATATTTGTCATCCAAATCACATATATATATCCTCATAATGTCAGCAACATCATCCATCTACATTATAACAACAATCGACAACATACATACGACATCATATATACATCAAACCCATTAGCATACACAACATGTGAATTAAACTCATCACCTATATATACATACATTCCATTTAAAAAAGCCATCAACAAAAGACATCAACACCATCAATATATAAACCATGTGGATCAAACTCATCATACATTACAATTTCACAACCCATCAACACAACACATAAAACATTTCATATGCACCATGTGGATCAAACTCGTCATACATTAAAATTTCACAACCCATCAACAAAACACATAAAACATTTCATATGCACCATGTGGGTCAAAATCCTCATATATATATATATATATATATATATATATACATATCCAAGGTTTCAAATATACAACTTGCCCTGCATAGGGGCCTTTGTGATCTCAAGATGATACAAAGCCGGCACGCAGGCTGCACTAACTGTCAAAATATCGACTCGGCTCACAGGCCGGTCTCTCATATCAAAAATATACTTGGCTCACTGACCGGTATCAACTATACAACCTGTACTTGGCTCGCAGGCCGGTATATATAACAGGATGAATAAATAAATGAAAGAATCATATGTGGGCACGCAGGCCTCTCTATACATAACCGGTTCGCAGATCGGTGCCTCTATCTAATAGCCAATCTACAAATAAAACATCTCTCTCCGACCCAGGGATGTCTCAACTCTCCCCACCGCCCTCAGCACCTCTCCCTAGGGGTCCTGGCCCTGGCTCCCGCCTCCTCCCTATCACCGACCCACCGACTGTAGCTGCACCACCCTGGGATCTCTGACTCTGCGAGGTCTCGGCTCTGTGCGCCGCATATGGCTGATAGTCAGCCCCAGTACCATCAAGAATGTCCTGATAGTACCGGGCCTCCACTCTCCCCTCCATATAACGGGCCCGTGCCACCATAGCTGCTGGGGCTGGTCCCCCGAATCCTAATAACAATGGCCCCTGTCCTACCAGTACACCCTGTGCCTGTGCCGGTGCCGCTGGTGGTGCCTGTGCTAGTGCCGCTGGTGGTGCCTGTGTTGGTGCCACTGGTGGTGCCTGTGCCTGTGCCTGTACCTGCGCCTGGGCTAGCTACCCCTGTAAGACACCTATCTGTGCCTGTGCAGCAGCAAGCTGCCCCTGTAATAATTGTACCTAGCCCCTGAGCTAGTCCCTCTCTACTATCACAGCCACCAAGTCTGGTTGTGCGGGCTGTGCTCTCCTCACGGCTCTCTCTCCTGCCCACCATACCAAAAATGATCCCGTGCAGCCGGCGTCATCCACAGTATCATTTTTTGGCCTCTCGGCTACCCAATCTGGGTCCATAGGCTGCGGTGCAGGCAGTGGGGCCTCTACATCATCCCTCCGGTACTGAGGGAAGGGAGGTGGCTCATCCTGTTGTAGTCCCAACTGTCGTCGTACCCTCTTCAGGGGTATCCGCTCATACTCTCCCAGCCTCCGTCCCGCTATCCAGAATGTATACTGGATCCACCGCAACTATGATCGGGCTCCTCTGTGAGGGTGATGACCTTTGTAAGGTCTCCATACAATATCCAAAGCCGTCAAGCCCTCTAATAAATGCCGGTAATATGCTACATCCCTTCCGGTGAGAACTGCTCGTGGCTGGCCCACGACCCCCAACCACCTTTGAAAGCCATATCTATAAATCACCTGTGGCCTTGGCTGCTGTGGCAGCCCTACTGGTCGAATGCATATGATATGCTCATATGCCCAGCAATGTAATAAGAATGTAGAACAAATCCCGAATCGCCTCATCCGGCGATAGCCCCACAGCTCTCTGTATAACTACACCAGGTATACTGGTGCCCACGCATAACATCTATGCTCCTCCACCATCTTGTGTAATACCCCCATCAGCGCCCATGGAAAGTGGCCTCCCTCTGAGTCTGAGAGGGCGAAGCATGTAATGCCGATCATCATCAACACGACAAGCCGTGTCTCATGTCAATGGGCACGATACATGTCCCCATAGGTGATGCTCGCGCTGTGATAAGTCAATAGCGCGGCTGCATCCCCAAATACCTGTAAGATGCTGTCCATGGCTATCTCTGCATCCACCTGGAAGACTACCTCTCCATCGATCGGTAATCTAAGGATGTGATACACATCCTCCAATGTAATGGTCATCTCTCCAGTCGGGAGATGGAACACATTGGTCGCCGGATCCCATCTCTCAATGAGGGCAACCATCAGACTGTGATCCCTATCGATCACCCTATACCGCTGGACTCCGTCGAGTCCCACCTCGTGCATAATGCCCCACTGCGCTGCGGACACGTGTGGCCGCATCCGTCTCAACAGCGAAGGCATCCTATCCCGCATCGTCAGCTGCTGACGTGCCTGCAAAACCAACTCACTGCATTAGCCCTACTCTTTATCACAACTACTTTAACCCTCTATACCCCCTTTTTATCCCCCAACCACACCCCGACTCTATAACATACACCTCCACCCACCTATCTTCTACAATATCCCCCTCCCTCTTTACACCCAAAACACAAAACCCAATCATAAACAACAATAAACAACACAACCCGACAACCCCAACAAGAACTTAACACCCCAAACCACAACAAAACCAAGCAACAAAATAGAAAATACTGACTAGGGACCGGTACCGGTCACCCATAACTGACACCGGTCCCCTCTCCACTGACGCTGGTCGACGTACAACCGACACCGGTCAACCAAAAACCCAACCTGCCCCCAAAACTTCTTGACCGATGCCGGTCACTTAGTGATTGGCATGGGTCACTGAAAAATCACCGAGTCGAAGCTGACGCGACCCCCTAAATCCATTTTTTCCCTATTTCTCTCTATTTACCCACCCTATCACCCTAAAAACCTACCCACCCTGCCGCCTTGACTTATTTAACCCATCTATCCTCTTCATTTTTCAAATAACTTCAATTTATTCATTATTTTATTAAAACATAGATTCCTACCCAAACCCCCAAATATAGCTTAACAACATCAAATTCACACAATGAAGGGTTTCGAACCTACCGGTACGATGACACGTCGTCGTGGTGGGATAGGTGGTGGTGGTCCAGCTGGTCTAGCACCTCCAGCTCCTCCTGGCTGTGCCATGACTCTCAAACTCCTCTACTGGGTCCTCCACTAATCAAATGTTGCCTCCTCCTCGCTAGGGCCTACCAATCACTCACTTCTCCACTCAAATAGTGCCACATCAGCCGACAAACTCAACAATCTCACCAAAAGACCTCAGACAACTAAAATTGGTTTTCAAATTGACAATATGACAATGACAGGACGTATTTTTTCTTTTTATAGGTTTTCGACCTATAACCGATACCGGTTATATTGTGCCCTAAGGAACCGGTATCGGTAACCTAACCGATATTGGTCATAGACAATCGATATCGGTTTTATCCCACCTCTTCCCCAATTTCTGCCCTTATTTACTAATCGCCCTTTCTCACAACATCGCCTATATCCACCTTTACTGAAAACCCTTTGTTAACTTCATTGGCCCGACCCAAGGCCGCAACCAACCCATTTGGCCTGACCCAAGGCCGCAACCAACCCATTTGGCCCGACCCAAGGCCGCACCCAACCATTTGGCCTGACCCAAGGCCGCAACCAACCCATTTGGCCCGACCCAAGGCCGCACCCAACCATTTGGCCCGACCCAAGGCCGCAACCAACCCATTTGGCCTGACCCAAGGCCGCACCCAACCATTTGGCCCGACACAAGGCCGTAACCAACCCATTTGGCCTGACCCAAGGCCACACCCAACCATTTGGCCCGACCCAAGGCCGCAACCAACCCATTTGGCCTGACCCAAGGCCGCACCCAACCATTTGGCCCGACCCAAGGCCGCACCAATTAAAAACCTCGCCCAACATCAACAAAATACAATTTTATCCACCCATCATGTAGCTTTTTGTTTAATCGAGCTCACCTATTTATGTTTTAGCATGATTAGGGTCCTTGACTTGATCAGTCGACCAACTTTGCCTAGACCAAGACCGTGACGTTTATCTCAACCAAACCCACCATTTGGTACTGCCGAACTTGCCTAAACGTTCCTGTACCTTACCTATTATATCCCCTGGAGCTACTTCCTATGCCTTGGATACAAGGATTATATCACCCTTGTTTGGATAAACTATCGACCTTTGCCTATGAATTGCTTTTTTTCTCTTCAAAATCATGTACCCTGGTCGCACTACTGCATTTTAACGTGTGTCTTCTTCCTTGGACCTACCCCACCATCTTACCATCATCTCAACACCATTTCCCTTTATCAACCCTATCCCTGATTTCACGCTACCTCAATCTGTGCTAGATTTGAGGGGGATTACCTATACCCTTAACAGGGGTAACCACTTCTTATTATTGTCCGTGCAGCTTTAACAAAGACAAGCTACATGACAACAAGGGGCTAATGCAGACACCAAATTTGTGTCTTACGACCCCCTGTGCTCCACATCTCATTTCGCAACCTAACCTCATCACCTAAACCTTACACAATTATTTATTAATTACCTTACAATTAATAAATCCACATCGCCATACCTACCACCTCATTTTGCCACCTCATCATGACCTAGTCTTAACCCTAAACTAACCTAATTAAGACCTATAACTTGGTCCACATCCACACCCATGACTAATTACTCCTCACCCGCACCTAAAACTAACCTCATAATGACTTGACCAAGCCCACGACTAATCCCTCGGGAGAAAAGGAGGGGAAAGTTGGCCATTTTACCAAAAATAGCTCGCTTTGACCTGACCGATACCGGTTTCTACTCGACCGC
Source organism: Taxus chinensis (assembly GCA_019776745.2). Taxonomy (NCBI): domain Eukaryota; kingdom Viridiplantae; phylum Streptophyta; class Pinopsida; order Cupressales; family Taxaceae; genus Taxus; species Taxus chinensis. The sequence goes on from CM034146.1 coordinate 746,699,683, forward strand.
CGTCGGTTGCGTAACCGCCATTGGTTCCCTGTAAATGACCACTCCCAACCAAAAACAAAGGGTTGGATTTTCGTGGATCAAAAATCAGAAGTCATTGGAAGGATCCAGAATTTTACTTGGCTGAACAGAGACGAGTGAAAAGGAAACAAGAGAGAGTTTGCAGAGAAGGGCATCAAGCCCAAAGAACTACAACTGAATAACTAGAGTCCTTGTGACACTCATCCGAGTATCATGAGAGGAGATAACTCATCTTGGATTGTCAGATCATCCTACTTGAACCATGTCTTCGTCATCACAGTCCCAAAACCTACATTTTCCATCAGGAACTAGTAAGTAAGTCTTATACGTTCTTTTAATAACATTTCTTGAATTTCTGAACCACAGCCATCATAAGTCTATTCCTAGATCTACTACCCAGCAACACACTACATCTAACTGTCATTCCTCCACCCTTACATTACCCCAAGAACAACCCCCGTATTCTCTGAGTCCTTCTCATCACCCCAGTACCTAACCCCACCCATTTATCAGCCTTATAAAACAACATAACCACCTTACAACCAACCTTCACCAAAAGCCCCTAAAACATTGTCCCTACCAATATTGGTTACCACCAACCGGTACCGGTTACAGTAACCGGCATCAGTTACCGTGATTCTAAACCAAGACCAGCCCTTTCTCTATTGTTCTAACAAGGTAAACAAATTGTAATTAGACAATAGCTTATTTGTTAGAATTTGTGTTAATTCATATTAGCAGGGGAACTGACCACCTTTGAAAGGAAGTTTTATAGTTCCTGGGCCCAAGGCAGTTCCCTCATTTATTGTCTAATTAAAATCAGGTGGTCTTGTATTCTTACTTGCAGGTAGTCCTTCCCAGACAAAAAGGAGTTCTTCGCAGTCGATCTGATCTTTCTCTACGGTATGCGCACGCCCTCTCGACATTCAACAGGTATTCCTCCTAGCCCTAACCCTTATCTGTTTCTCAAAGGAATGAAAGGATAGAAGCAAATCTATTCCCAAAAGCTGAAACATTCTGTGTGAAACAATCTTCATTCGTCATCCCGCAAAGTAAAAATATCCTTCCTTGACGTGCAAAATGGGATATTGATACAATTTTATGGGCTTGTTGAAGTATGGTAGTTGCATTAGCTTAAGAACCCATGTTTTTTTGTAATGTCTTTTGCATGCTATTTTCAAAGACATCATTACCTTGATCATCTTTCTGACTTGTTCAGCGTATCATTTATTTTTCAATGGTTGCATCAAGGCCAGACAAAAGATGGTTGCAATATGAAAATTTTTGGCGAAGGTTACATTATTGTTCTAGTCCCCCAATGGTTTCAGATTCCTCAGGGTACTTCATCTCAATGTTAATTGTTAGAGCGTTGAAGACTTGGGCTTTATTGGGAAAATTTCTTGCGGCCATAGTGATTTTGCCTTTCTGAACCTCTGAAGTGCTTATGGCCTCTCTTGATGTCATTTCCTTGATGATGATGCAAGTACCGGACATACTCAAAAAACTTGTACTCTTTTGTTTACCACCTTCTTCTTGCCGCTTTTCTTCCTATCTGTCATGTTTCTTGGTTGGTTTGAAACCACTCTAGTTTACCCTAGGGTGGTATTGACTTGCCCCAATTAGGTGTGATGGAGATGTTGTCCCATTTGTTTCCGTGACACCCGTCATAATGGCGGTCAAGACTGGTGGTGGTTCAAGATAAACTGGCTCCGTTTCACCTCCTGATGTGTTTTCGATAATAAGCTTCGACGACGTTGCGTTAATCACGACTAGTTTGAGCCAATAAACTTCATGCAGTGTGAGAGATTGTTAGATAGTGATTTCTTCGTATGTCCTTTTCCATAGTGTCCAGAACTCTAAAACCTTTTCATGCGTAGTGGTAGAAATGAGTTTGAGCTCTTTTAGAGATTGTATAAAGAATAAAAATGCATGGTATGTTAATTCCTCTTAACTTCCATGTTGACGATTACTCAGTGTGAAGAGGGAAAATCTCTCACTCCCATATTTTTCCCGTTGGTCTATCAAATAGGTCATTATGTAGTGAAATCATGGGCCTCCAACATCATAGCTTTTCCTATCACACTGGTTAGTTGTGTTTAGTCTTCCAGAAATTTTAGGTCTAGGCCAGTGAATCTAAGCATGTTTTATATTTCGCATGCCTCCTCCTAGCTATCTCCATCTCCAAGATTTCATTTCAAGGTAAGAGCCCTCGGGTAATTTCCATCGCCGCACTCCATCTGCTAGTGGTTCCATTCCCTCGGATTACTCATTTGTGCTCCGCACATGTATCACTATTCAGGTTATTTTATGTCATATCGCGTTTGGTAAAAGGATTAGGATTTTTAGGGATCATGAATGTCTTACCAATCTCATACTCCCATTTGAGAAAGTGTTGCTCAATCAGCTTTAGCAAAGTGATATTGAAGTATGGCTGTGTAATGTTAGGTCTTGAGCTATTTACATATTATTGTGCGAACTATCCTGTGCTTATGATACTGGAACGAGTTTGGGTAGAGATCTGACCACTAAAGATTTAAGAGAAATAATGATGGTAATCTAACGTGGACACAATGCCTTATTTATTACATTCCATTCTAGCTATGAAATACAACTGATCAACCTACTCGGTAATCAGAAGTTGTGTGGAAGGTGACTTGTCACTAAGATGATGTTGATTGTTGCGCCGCCATCAATCACGACTCTCTCTCGACGAGGACATCATTGATTTGGGTTGTAATGAAGAGAGGTAAATCATGATCCTAGGCCGAAGCGATGGTATTTCAGTAGAATCAAAGCAAATAGCTTGAGGATTTTTTGAGATCACCTACGAAATCTATGAAAGAGTGGGGATCGTTCCTATAGATACTGATGTAGAATAGAATACTTTTATCATCTGCTTTTTTGTGTGAGGATGTTGTTTAAACTAGTTCGTAAAAGTGAAATGTTAACATGATCTTGTTGTAGTTATTTAATGAGTACCTTTTGTACTGCAGTGGAGGATGAAGGTGTTGTTAGAATAGATATTTTACCTTTTGATTGTGATGTTTGATTAGAGGTTGTCAAGGGTAAGAGGGATGGAGACCTTAGGTTTATCTTTGGATGAGGATGATGTGAGCTCAGGAAGGTGGTGGGATAATGACGAAGGTTTTTGGTTTGTTTTGGGTTCTGAAGGATTAGATTTATGCATACTCGCTTGAGTAGTAATGTGGAAAGATAGTGTCAATCTGATGGTGAAGAATATTAGTTAAGGGTTCTTTGATAGTAGAGGTTAATGATGTTGTAGGTGTTGGGTGAGGTTTCTTAGATGTTTGTGACTTTAAAGGAAGCAGGCCTTTTTCTTCAAGTTTTTTAATGAATGCGTAAAAGGCTTTACATTCTTTCACAAAGTGTCCAAGCGTTTGATGATAGTCATAGGAGGTCTCAAAATTATATTAAGATGGTTTCCATCCTAGAGTGTTAGATGGTTATAGAGGAGGTAACACTATGAGTGATTGATGGAGAAGTTTCTCTATCATAGCTGCATAGTGTCCCTATGATGCAAAGGTGGAAGGAAATTATCTTTCTATTCATTTAACTATGTTGGAAGGCATTACCTTTGGTGTGGTTTATTTTGCTGGTTTTTTTATAAACAGTTTTTGATTTTGTGATCGTGATAGGTGGCGTGGACAAGGGATGGGGCCCTAGGATAGAGGGCTGATGAGTTTTATCCTTTATATAGGTGTAGTGGAATGGTTTATAACGGTGACATTTTTAGATTAGGGAGGAAGGAAACTCCAAGGGTCATGTAAATGATACTAGGCTATGAATTTTTCATTGAAAATTTTCATAATATAGATAACATGTTGTTTTTGAGGTGTTCGTGAAGGATATACTTAGAAGGGCAAGGTGAAGAGGACATAGCTATGGATGCTAGATGGTTTATTTTGGACAAAAATATTATGGGGGTATTTTTGATCATTCGGATGTTGATTCAAGTGTGTTAATAGAGGTAAGTTTGGGATTAGATTCGATAACAGAAAATATTTGATTTATGGTGTTTATGGTATGGCAAGCTTATACAATTGTTCATTTGGGGTGGACTACTCGATGGGGGACGATTCAGAAATGGTTTTTTGAAGACTTCAAGGTTTTGATTCTGAGGAAAATTAAGGTTGTCTAATTTTAGTTATCCTTTATCAATCATATCTTGAAGGGTGTTGTGGAATGAATGAAACCTTTCGATGTCATGACCTTTGACCCTATGGTATTTACAATAGTCATTCTCTTTGTACCAAAAGGGTTTGGAAATGGAAGTGTTGAGAGGATAGATGGGTGGAAGAGACATCATATTAGTGGTGAGGAGTTTATCAAATACCACATTGTAAGTCTCTCTAATAGGGGTGTGGTTACATTGAAGGTGGGAACGTTCGGTGGTCGAATGTTATTTCAGAGAAGATTTGACGACTACGGTGCCGCACATGGGCTTGCTGATGATTTGGATGAGAAATCAGATTTTGGTTTCTTTAGTCTAATTTTGAGTCTGTCATCTTCAAGAGCCCAAATTTCATGTTTACGGGCCATAAAAAAGGCTTTGTCAAATGTTTGAAATGATTGGATTTAGATTGTGGAAGAGATATGTTTTGCGCATGAATAGGAAAACAATTCTATTAGTTATGTTTGTAGGAGAGAGAATGATAATTGATTTATTATACCCCTCCAGTGGTCTATAAATTATGGCAATGGATTCACCTTCAAATTTTTTAATAGCAGATAGGTCTGTGATGGTGATTTTATGGGTGATATTTACCGAAAAGTGTTCAAGAAATAGTTGGGTGAGTTGTGCGAATGAAAAGAGGGAATACTGGGGATACTATTATACTAGTCTAAAGTAGGTCCAGATAAAGACATAGGGAATATTCTTAGCATAAGGTCATGGTCATGAGATATAAGGTAACAAGCATGAAGAAAGGCTTGGAGGTGCTGCTGGGGGCCTTCCTTACTATAGAATCTAAGGAATTTGGGAAGTTCCTAGTGAGGTGGATAAGATTTGTAAGGCACAAAGATGGATGAATAGGTTCATTACAAATTTATTTGTATAATAGTGTACTTTTGGAACCCATGGAAGCTTCAATTCATGGTTGGATATGCGGTTCATTAAGGCTTGAAGAGGGTCAATATATGGTTGTTTTTGTGTGCTAGATGAGGATGGACCAAGTTGATTAAATGAGAATTGATTAGGTTGTTGATATGACTGGTATTGTTGTGGTATGTTTTTTTATAAGGGAATGTTTTGTTGAGGGATGTTTGTAGGAATGTTATAGGTAGGTTGTGAGGTTAAAGGTTGTGATGGTTGGATATAGTTATAATGGGGAGGGATGGATATATTAAAAGGAGGTAACGATTGTTGTGGTGTGTGTTGGAAGTGAATATCTGTGTGGATAAGGGGATGAGAATATTGGGTTCCTTGTTGAAGAGGAAACAAAAGTGAAAATAAGGGGTTGTGATGATTTTGGGATGTTTTGAAGGGGAATAGATGCATGGATAGGGGTTAAGATGGTTGTGGTATAGCTTGGGAGTAAGTAAATGATTATGATGGTTGAGGTACATGTTGTGATATAAGTGAGGTCAAAAAGTGTTGTGAAGCCGAATGAGTACTGACAACATCACTGGTATTGATTAAAGGTGCAACTGTGGGCATGGACATAGTAATGTTCTCCATATGTGGTATGGTCTGTTGAGATGGTTTTGGTGGAGGTATGGTAAGAGACATAGTGGTAGAAATCACAGGAGGTATTTGAATACTAGAGGAGGATGGAGGGGTTTGCGTGGATGAAGTGGTGTTTGTGTCATTTTTAAGGGGTGTACAACTAGTTGAAGGATCGGGTTATTGAATGGTAATGTCTTGTGAAGAAATCACGTTAAGGTCAAAGCTAATCATGGGAACTGAAGACACAATAGTAGATGTTTTCGACTGACTACTAGTAGGGTAGGACAATATTTATTGAATGACATGTTCATGGTATGGATCATTGAGATTGGAAAAACTACATGAAGTATCAGGTGTATATGACAGTGGTTCAGGTAACAATAATTGAAAATGGACACCCCTAGTAGCAAGGTATGTATTTAGAGCCAAAGGGTTTTCAATCAAGGATCTCTGCAAAGACAAGGTCTCTACTGTTAAAGGACCATGGGCTAAGGGGATCAGATATTTCAGATGAAGCGGAATGACTACTAGGAGAATGTGGTTATTCTTAATCTTTGAGTGGGGGTGAAATATCATTTTTTGTTCATGGAAGGAACACCAAGTATTCCGAAGACATTTTTTAGTGTTATTAGTTGAATGTGCAATATCATCTATCATGTTTTCTAGATTTTTAAATTGAGGTGTTGATAAACATTTTAGGCATTGATCAATGAGTCGTTGGGATTCATCTAGTTGAGTTTGGGCTTGTTATTGTGGTGTAGATTGTTGGGATGGACAAGGCATGTTTTTTGAGGTATGGATACAAAATTACTATCTTTTAAGTACCATATTAACAAACACACAATCACTTAAAAAATGAAAATAAATCTAGATGGGTTGATTATGAACAACAAGCAAAATCATGAATTTGATTATCTTGATTAATTAAGAAAAAGTGGATTGTGTAAAATGACGTATAAGGTCCTAGGAAATGACAGTCTATGGACGGTTTTATGAATTTTTAAGGTTAGATTCCTCGATATACCTAAAGTTACGAGAGGTCAAAATATTTGTTTTGTGTCTATACGGGACCTTGTATTTGGGCCTACCCCCTCACTTTATTGTCTCGCAGTGATAAGGTATTCTGGTGCTTAGCCAATATACTAACAACTAGTTGTTTATACTCGGTCAGAACATCGAGTCGAATTCCCTATTGGATGATGAAATCCCAATAATTATCACCTGGGTATGAATGTTTGATGAAAGTTTGATATTTTATGTGGTTTGGTTGTGTGTAAGGGAAAATAATGTGAATTCAATAACTTACCCCTTAGAGTAATCTATGTGATCAAGGAAAGATGCAAGATTCATTTTATAATTTGAAAAGAAAGGTTGAATTCAATGAGAACATACATCAAAATGTAATATAGGAAGCAAAAAGAAAGGAAAAGGACTCACTTAAAAAATGCTTCTTTTTTAATTTTCAATTTTGTTAGCAAATAAAAAATAGCAAACAAGAGTCTCCAAAAATAGAAACCTACAAAAATTTTAGCAGAAGACATAAAACAATATAGAAAATGATGTTAAAGGTTAATTATCTAAGTAATTCGAAGAATCGTCACAATTGACAGATTGTTGGTGATTGATAGAATCATTGGCTGGCAATTACAAAGCACAAGGCGTAATATATAAAAAATTGATTTAAATGAAATGAAAAAAAAAATTAAGAAGGGACTAATGGTCCCACTGGGCATGCCAGAATGTTCAGAGATGTTCTTACCTTTCTACTCATGTTAATGGAGTGAAATAATAAAAACAAAATTGACCTCAAAAGACATGGGGTTTACCGATACCCATTGAGATAGATGTTAAAGCTGGTATTCGATAGAAGTTGATCAAGTTAGGATGTATGTTTATGTCCTCTTGTCCTACAAAGTAACCTACACTCAAGGACACTAAACAAAAAGGATTAGATAAATGGATAGGTGATCTACTCGGCAAAGGCCAATTCCAAGAATCAAAAGGGACTTCATTGGAGGATGTCAGCTCAGTATTAGACAATTAAGTATATTTGAAATACAATTCTACATATGAAGGTAAAGATATACAATCAATATAGATAAGCAGATAGAATATGAGAAGATCTAGAATTCCAAATGGATGGGAAGGTTCCTATGCTGTTTCAAAGGTGGCCCAAGCAAGGGTAGATACAATATGGTCACGTTCAAAGTAGTCATACTGAAAATCATAAGACTCTTGTTTGATCTCGTGAAGGAATTCAAATTGATGTTTAATGTCTTGGTCAGTGTCAACGAATTGAATTGCGCAAAGTGTGAGCTTGTGTCAAGGATATTGTATTATTCCCATAAAAAGGAGTGCTAGACTATCGAAAGGCATTGTAAATGTTGGTAATTTCATGTGATTGACCGGGTATTTCTATCAAACAGATAGCCATTCCCAAAGACATGTTAGAAGTAACAGATATAATGAAAAATATTGATAAAAATTGTTAAAACTTGATAAAAGGCACATTTGACAGGAATCACCGATGATTAGGCCAATCCCTAGTGATTGAGGGAATCATTTGCGATTTCAAATAACTTTGATAGTTTAATAAGAACGAATGATTGATTCTTCATAAATTAGTGTTTCAAACTTATCAAGATCTTAAAAATGGTAAAAAGAGACAAGAAAATATGTAAGGGAATACCTAGAGGTTGTAATGGAGCTAAAAGAGGCCTCAAACCTTGCTCTAGAAGATGATTTGTGTTTGTTGAATGAGTTCTGATGTAATCTGAAATTCGAGTGATGAAAATGGATCTCCGGATGTTTGAAATATTGATGGAAAAACTTGATGATATGTGATAACCTTAATATCTTTGTGCTGGATAACAAGATGCAAATGATGGAAGTCAAAAGCTAGAGCCCGAGATTCAAAAATTTAGGATCCTTGAAGAAGGCCTGAAATCTCTCTATTTATAATCACTAGCGATACAACAGAATCACCGGTGATCTGGATTATTCGAGACTTTACGTTATAAAGTGGTTAAAACAACTTCTAAATGAAGTTTTTTATTTTTTACGTCGGGTAAATATTGAAGGATGTTTATTATTTGAAGTTTCAGGGGTAAAAAATGGTTATGATATAGTTTTTCTTATTTGTCTTTTGGTTTTTGAGTAGTTTTAGGTGGTTAGGTGTAGATTTATATATTTTACAGTTGTGAAAAGATGATATTTACACTGGGTAAATATGATTGAAGTTTTTTACTTAGGATAAGGAGTGTATAATTTAAATGAAGGATTTGAGTTAATGTATTGTAAATGATGGAGTTTAAATTTTAAGTTTCTATAGATTGTGTAAGTGAAAGTATAGGGAAGACTATCTTTGGAAGAGAAGATGGATAGAATTGTGGGTGTTTTGATAAGAAGATTGACTTATATAGAGGAAAATTAGAGAGTAATGAGGATGGAAATGAATCTCATGTAGAGGAGAGAGACAAGAGATAGGGTATAGTTTATATGTAAGTGTTACAAGTGTTAAAAATATGTAGGAAACAAGGCATTTTGAATTCAAGGAGATGAATACAAGAATGAAAGAGATGGACATAATTGTTGATCAGAAACTTCATGACAGAGGTGAGTTTATTTTATGCAGAATATTACTTTTAAAACCAAGTAAAGTGATGATTGAGGCAACTCAGAGAATATGTTTGTTTACAAATGTATGTAAATCTAAAGGAAAATGTTGTAATGTTGTCATTGATAGTGGGAGTATAGAGAATATTGTGTCTTTTGAAATGGTATAGAAGTTTGGATTGAAAACTACCATGTACCCTAATCCATATCAAGTCTCATCGATGCAGAAGGGACATCATATTCTGGTTAGGGAACAATGTCAGGTAGAATTTTAGATTAGGAGGTATAAAGACAAGGTTTTGTGTGATTTGGTTCCAATGGAGGTTTGTCATATGTTGTTGGGAAGACCCATAGCAGTATGATAGGAAAACAATGCATGATGGAAATAAGAACACCTACACTATTATAACATCAGTAAGAGTTAGTCACACACTTTCACCTATCAAAACAAAACATGAACCACAAGCATGATTGGTCATGATCTTGTCAACAAAGAAGTTATTAGTGGAAACTTAGCAAACATACAAAGAGGAAATCATGAGGGTTGTTAAGCCTTATGTATCAGATTTGACTATTGATTTAGAATATGATAATGCATGTATAAAGAAAGAATCATATTTTCAATTTTATAAGGAAATAAGAAGGATTGAGAAGACTGAATCTTGTGAGATTAGTGAGGAAAAAGAGAGTGTGCAACAACAAATGGAAAAACAGGGGTATAAATAAAGTGAAGAAGAGGTTGATAAGGTCCTAGAAGAGGCCTTAGAGTTATTTTTTAATCCATAGTGATGAAAAACGTGGTGTAGTACACCAAGAAGCACTCAAAAGGAAGAATTAGGAGAAAACTAAGGAAGAGAAGCAAGAGGGAAGTGAAAGAGTGTGAAGAGAAGCATATTGTGAACTGCTTGAGAGACTAAAAGTAGAAAAAGTGAATAATGAATCAGTGAATGAGAATGTAAAATGCAAAATGTGAAGAAAAGAATGAGATGGAGACAAATATAGCGAAGGTGAAAAATGTGGAAGCTATGATAAAGGATAAGCAAGAAAAATTCCAAAAGAGGAAAGAAGAGGCATACAAGCCTCCAAATATTGATCCTAACATTGTATTGAACCTTGAATGTGCAAGTATGAATGCATTAAATGAAGAAATCATTTATTTTCTATATAACATAGAGAAAACACAAGGTAATTTACAAGGTAAATATATGGCAATGAAGGTAACAAAGAAGGATTTGCAAACCACATCAAGAAAAAAGACCAAACAGATGTCTTAAAAGCATAAATTTAAAGTAAGGTACAACAAGGAATAGAGTATGAAGAAGGTTGGAGGAAGTCAGGGCTAGAAAATGGTGAAAATAGTCTTGAAAATCGTGGAAGTTACACAACCAAACAAGTGACAATAGTACAAGGTCATGAAAAAATCAAACAAGAAATGATAAAAGGTGCACAAGGAGAAGGATGTCAATCAAATTTTTCTATCTAATCTCTTTTTGAAGGAGGTATGTACATGTTTGATAATTAATATGAAAGAGGAAAAATCAAGAAAAGATAAAAGTTTCAAGCTAAAACCAGTATATTCAAATCTCGAGGATGAAATCACACAAAGAGAACAAAAGAAGGATGATGAAAATAGTTTCATAGTTATAAAGGAAGTAAATTCCTTTCATAAGAATATGGAATATGCACATAATTTCAAATATGCGTATAAAGAGACTTAGAACAATCTTAAGACTACCATCTTGGGTAAGTACATGATCAATACAAGCATGGAGAGGTTGGTGAAAAAAATAGAGGAGATGATAACGACGTGGATAGTTAGGCATGTAGTCAAGATATCCATCAAGAGGATAATCATCAATTGGAAACAAAGGAAGAATAGATAACCTAGTTTGAAAACACAAGTTTTGGGGAAACTTCTTCTTTTCCCTAGGAGTATGATGCATGAGCATCCTCCTTGATGATGTATATATGACATGTTAACCTCAGTTTTGGTGTTATAACTTGTTGGTAGGGTCAGGAGGTCCTAATATTCACCTAAGATGGTTTGTTTGGGTGTATTCCTTTACAAATTCAAATTCTACTTTTTCCCTCCAAAAATGCAAATTTGAATTTTAAGGCAATTTTGGCATGAGTTAGGAGTTTGGGGTGGAGTGTAAAGTCTTTTAGGAGTTTGTAAGCATGGAATATGACCTATCAAGGTCTAAAGGGTCACGATTTAATGATAATAGGTCCTAGTGTGTATATGAAAGGAATGAAGGTCTTCGAGTGCTTAGTGTAAGTCATGGAGTTTTCCTAAGAACTATTCATAAGACAAAGGGGATTGATGAATCAAGATCTAGTTAAAAAGGACATATGAATGTATATAAGCCCTTTTGTAACTAATTAAATATCATTTCATTCAAATGAGAATCCAGAAGTACAAAGAATTGAAGAGCTTTGGGTAAACACTCTGGTTTGCTAACAAATTTGGCATGATATTATACTGTGCTTGATATTTAAGACTTTGTGGTGCATATGCAGGCTGAAGAATCTATTGATATAGGTATCATTTTTGAGGTCTATGCAAGTTAAAACCATTCATTTTTATGTTATTGATATTTGAACAAACTAGTAAGTCTGTACAGTCACTAATAGTGCAAGAAGGCTAATAGACTCTAGCTATTTAGGAAGGATTTGATTCAAGGTGTGGTTGTATGTGAGTGAAGGATATTAGGTTGAAGATACAAACATGATATTAGCCTATGGAGAGCTTTGAGAAGAATCATTGTTCATGATTTGTTGTGGAAACCCTAAGAAGTAATGGAACCTTGTTTGGGAGAAGGTAGAGCACGTGAGAACTTGAAATATGTTGGTGAAAGGAAGAACAAGGAGCATTATTGGTAAGTTCATATGTAGAAGGGTGTTAAAACAAACCTTAGAAAGAAATACTAGGATTTAATATTGATTATAGCGGTGTTTATTGTTAAGTCTTCATCCTCGAGCTTGCACAGACCCAAGAAACCCTCAACTAGGGTTTTGAAGAGAAAAAAATCACTTATCTTAATAACGAACCCATCTAATCTTCTTAAAAATTTGAAGAGTTTTCTATCATAGGTTTATGAAGGATATTTAGATGAAATTAGGTTGATTCCTTTAGGCACAATCGAGATATTCATGACAGTCTTCATTAGGACCTCTAGTAAGAAATTAAGAGCCTAGGGATTAAGGTTGTGATTGGGTTTAAGGCTCTGATAGTGGGCTTAGGATTTGAAACTTGAAACAAATTACCTAAAAACCTTTCTCTAACTGCTCAAGAAGATCTAAAATATTGGCCTATCATTCATTCATCATTGTTCATGATCGAGCTAGTTAAAGTCATTTAGGAGAGAGCGAGGGTTTGGAAGTTAGACCATTTCTAAAGAGAATTAACCCGTAAAATTGCTACTGAAGGTCTACAAAGGTGTAGAGAGGGTGAATCCATAGGAAAATGGAGAGAAATCCATGTAAAATTCCAGTATTTTGCTAAAAAGACAGATATAGTCTTGTTTGACAGGCTTAAAAGCCTAATTTGGTGGATAGGAGAGTGATTTTGAGTGAAAATGTGCAAAGAAGGTTTTAGTGATTTATTATGTACAAGAATGAAGAGTTAAATGGGTACTTAAAAGTGTCAATAATTTATTGATTTAGGTCTTGGAACAAAAGATATGGTTATAAACCACCTAAGCAGGCCTAGAAGAAGCTTCGTAGGACAATTTTTGTTTATTTCGGTTAAATTGTTGACTTCTTGTGAAATAACCCCACTTGATGGTTGGATAAGCATTGTGGAGGTATAATCTCAGGTTGAAGAAGGTTTAGAAGCCCAAACTAGCATTGGAGTTAGACTTGACCATAAAGGCAAGAAATTCTAATACTAGAGGAAAGAACTTTGCTGACTAGAAGGGTATTGTTTTGGGAATTTGAGCTAATCAGAGTTGTTGGTAAGTAACAGAGCCTACCTGCTCTTTGGGAGTGCCCCTCGTCAATCCAACGGGTTATGAAAAACCGGTCGTGTACGTGCCAACCTAGCCATCAAAGCTCCACCCGTAGCTCTCCCAGTTGTAAATCCACTCAATGTTGATGCGTCGTTTACCTCCTTGCCAGTAGTGTTTTATGCAATGTGAGTCTCATGGCTAGCACAATCTATTTTTTCCACGTATAATATCCCACAAATATTCCTTGGGATTTTTGTTGCTTCCAATTGAAATACTCATCACGTGAACTTTTTCGTCTAACACATTATCTAGGGCAAACAACATACCAACATCAATACACGTGTTCTCAATGGTAGATTCTTTACCGAGGAGGGGCCAAAAAACCTTGTACATTTCCAACCTGGCCATTGAAGCTCCTCTCACAACTTTCTCGACCACAAATCTACCCAATGTGATGTGTCGTTTAACTCCCTTCTAGTTGTTGATGATACATTATGAGTCTCGTGACAGTGTCAATCATGTGGTGAGTGGTAGTTTGGTGTGGTGGTCACATTCAACGAACCATAATAGGTCTTGTATCCCTTTCACCTTCTTCGCAATCAATGGCTTCAAGAAGGTCGTGCTTCGACGTCCTCTATAGTGCCCTTATCACCTTTGATTTCATTGTTGTTGTCAACCGCAGAAGGGGTCTTTCCCATTGTGTACATGACTTTCAGCGTAAATATTGAGGAAAAAATAATAATTAATTACTTTTTATTTCCCGTAGAAAACTTCTCATCACCATTATTAAAATTTTACAACCCCCCTCGATAAAATATTTCCCCACTTGAATACAAAATGCACCAATCGTGCAAATTGTTACTACGAATTTGAAGGTGCGGGTTGAACCGTGGATACCGAATGTATTTAGCAAAACATGTACCTAATTCCAGCCAAGGATATTAACGATTTGAAAAATTGATTTGCACAAATACCAAACTAGATTTTTAAAAATAAGTGGCTAATGAAAAAACAGCCTTTTTCTTGAGTTGATGGCTGTCTAAATACGGATGCGAGATGGAGAAGACAACGCAGTCAGTTCCAAGATTTGATCTCATTCCGTAGATTTGATCTCAGTTCCAACGATGGTAATTTGGAGCTTTCATTACAATATTAAGTACTGCATTCAATATCAGAGATATAGATTTGTATATGTCTTAAGTACTTACTAGAAATTAAAAACTTTTACTCGAAGATTTCAAATCTCAAAACACGACGTACGCACAGTCAGTTGTATTTCACACATAATTATTCAATTCATTATATTTTAATCTATCTCAATTCATATATTCAGATATGGGATTGCATATTAATATTTGAACCTATTCAAGGAATTTTGATCTTGTTCTCACAAGTCACCTGGAGCTGGTATGTCTATTATCTACACCCCACATCCATAATTTTGATCTTGTTGGCATTAGATTAGTTAAGTGAGTGCAAATGTAAATCTTCATATCTTTTCTTTTTTTTAGTGGAATCTTAGATTTTCAAGTTTGACATATGTTATTTTAACAGCAAGCATCTGCGAAATCTGCCCCAGAAAGCAGACGGGAGAAGAAGAGCGACATTGTATCCAATGATACACAGTATGATCCTGATATCTGGTTTGTAGACATTTCCCACCACCCGACTGTCACAGTGTGCCCCGCTCAAAGGATTTGAATGGAAGATCAAGTTCTACGGTGCACTGGATTTCATTATTGATATTTAATTGTAGGCAGAATTCACATTCATTTATTTTAATGATGCACAGAGAAAAAAATTAATACTTGCATCTGCAACATTCCTTGTAAAGCTGAGCATTACCCAGTGCGAACCTGGCAACCCTTAACATGTTTGCCTAGTTTTAGCATCTTGTATTCGATTCACAGATCGATTTTCCTCGAGGACTCAAATTTAGATATCTACTATCTAACAGGCTGTCAGCGTGAGACTTCATACTATGTTAATTGAATGCTGTTCCATCCAGTGTCTTGAATACAGATTATAATTTATTAAGGAGAGAGAAGAAGAAGAAGAGGCGAGAGTTAGATGGTGATGTTGGTAAAATCTCTCTGGTTTTGCAGGCGGGTGTTTTGAAGTGCACCCTCTTCACCATGTAATCTCCGTAAAAGAAAGACTGGAATGCGGCGGGCCTGTTCATTTCGCTCGTGAACTGCGGCAACGGGCTCACCAGCTTATTAGGGGAAAAAGTTCAGAGCTAGATACTCATTTTGAAATCAGACTTAGTTAGCTCTCAGTTACTTTGCAGCTAGATATTTCATACAAGTTTGCAATTTGAACTTTCTTTCTTGTCTAATGAGAACTTTCAATATAAACCCAACAAGGCTGATAGCTTACCAGTGTGCAAAACCAAAATAAGAACAACATTTCAAAGGATAGGTGGGCAATTTCAAAGTAAACCATACGACTAAAGGATAAATATGGCTTCTATTTTGCTAATTTTAAAACTCATCTCACATTTTATAAGAGCAAGGCACACATTAGTCTCAAACAAAATAAGAGAAACCCTCACAAAAGTCCTTGATTATCATCGCCGAAACAAACTATCTATTAAACATCCCACTATCAGAGAGCCCATTTGATTAGCTGCTATTTAACCCCACATACAAAACATTAGTAAATAAGCTAAAGATCCTTACTAACACCATTGCTACACCAAAATAGCTAAAGTCAAATACTGTAAAAACAAAACATCTTGTATATCAATATAGATCATGACTGTTTACAAGGTCCTAGACCACAGTTAGTCAGGAAACTCATTACATTCCAGAAATATTCAAAGCCAATCACAAGGATTTTTTTTCTTGCAAGATTCATATAAGAGCTATAATTCTTTGAGAATTTCATAGAAGCAAACTATTTTCCTAAACAAATTAATTTGTTGTCTGCATGCATCCAGAAACAGCAGTCAAGATACCAGTTAAGAATGGAAGCTCTCTTATAAAAAATGGAGCAGTGTTCAACAGCTAACTTAGAAAAATATGAGACAGTGCACAATCCACATCTAAGCTCCACATAAACTAGAAAAATGTTCACCCAAAACATGAGATATGTTAAATAGCTAAAACATTGACTCAAAGATTTATTATCCTCAGCATATGAGAAACTTGGATTAATGTGTTGTTCACATTGAAGCGCCTGAGGCTTACCGGCATATTATCATTACAGCATTACAGAACATCTCCTAGGGTTTCAGCTGGAAACAAACCGTTTTCTATGGACATTTAGAATTTCAGCTAAACATAAACATGCTGAAATTTATGTCAAACATAGCATATTTCTGAAA
This sequence comes from Taxus chinensis, assembly GCA_019776745.2. Lineage (NCBI taxonomy): Eukaryota > Viridiplantae > Streptophyta > Pinopsida > Cupressales > Taxaceae > Taxus > Taxus chinensis. The sequence continues at coordinate 746,716,280 of CM034146.1, forward strand.
TTGGTTCATTAGTTTCATTTCATTAACAGGAACCCATTCAGTCTAACAAGCAAATTCCGTTTTCAACACTAAAGACCACAGGTTTCAGATCTACAAGGAATATCTTACCAATGCAGCTAAAAGATAAATCCATAAAAAATACTTTCAAATCTGATACAATTGCTAACGAACGAAAACCCTATTTAGTTAAGTATAAACAAATTTAGAGTTATCATCGAAAGACTACCTTATCTCTTCCAATCTATTATTGGATCCTAATTAGAAAATTAAGCTGTAAATGATGTTCATAGGATTAAAGTTGAGGATTTTTTCTTGTCAGCCAAATTAACTCAATTAAAAGCTTCAAAGATATACCTTATTTTGGCAGACAACATGAATTTGCTAAGGGTTCATGTCTATATCAATTGGATATCCATATTCTGGGATGAGCTCGAGTGGTAGAATACCCAGGGCTCTTTGGGGGTTCAAATCCACGAGAGAGATTGTATAATGTTGAAATGGGTAATTGGGTAAATTGGACATCAATTCTATTGTTGGAATCAGGGCTCCACAAGATATAGGATAGCGTTCAAATTGGGTAGAGTTTACAGGAGATATATTCGACCATACCTCAAACTCCAAGATTATCCAAAGGGGGAATGATTAAAAAACATTTCATGTTCAACACACCTAGATCATCAAATGTTATCTCTGTATACATGCATACACTCAGTTAAAAACATGTGTATACAGGACCAGAGACCATCCTTACACGAATTTGTCGCTACGTCTTTCAACTTGATAACTGCAACCCCCATTCCTTCAAGCATCACTTTACCAATTACGATCTGAAAAGTAAAGAGGAAGCAAGAAGCAATAAAAACAAGTCGTGAAAGCCTTTTCTGGATTGATCTGATTTTGTCGAGTGAAGAAGTTATCCTCCTTGCCCCATTGAATGATCAAGATTTTTCCTCTTAGACTCTTGACTTATCATATCATGATTTTAAATGTATGAAGGAAGGTCCTACTCATTTAATACGTGATTGGCGAGCGAAGAACACCCCTTATACGAGATGTCTCCTCTATGAACTTCGGAATACCATGGTTTACCACCTGCAAAAATATTCTTCATGCATTCCGAACTTTAATCACTTTTTCTACTCCTCTGTGATCGCCATTCAAACAAACCTTCTGGTCGAAACATGAGAGGAATTGCTTCTGCTTCGGCTTCGGCTTCTTAACTGCCTATGTCAATATTGATGTGTGGAAAACTCTGCCATTCAGTGGAGCCCTGAAATAAATTACAAATAACATATCATGACATCATCCTTTTCTCGAAATTGCTGAAGGGATGTAATAAGCAATAAATTTTACCAATCAAATTTAAGATAAATGGAATTTTGTAATGATTTTGTTAAAAATTGTGTAGGTTTGGTAATATTTATTAATGTCAAAATTGTATTTTTGTTAATGAAAGTAATAACAATCCTTGAATGGTTGAAAAGTGTGAATAATAATAACTGGTTATGCAATTGTGAAATGTATAGTTACACTGCCATGGGCAGTACTAATAAATAAGACACATACATGAGTGGAATGTTGGAAATGAAAAGGTTCAAATTAAATATCTACATGTCCCACACCCATTTCATGGATCAAATTGTTGCTACCTAAGATAATAGTCTTCTATTTGTGCTCCATTTAATCATTTCAATTATATAAAGAGGACAAAATAAAAATTTAGGAAACTCAAAAAGATTAAGGGTTCGAAACCCAATCAGAGTGTTCGTGTCTATATAAAAACTTGTAGCCTCCTTTAACAGTTGTAATGCTCAAGTAATACTGTAAACCACCATCAGTAAGTGAGGTCTTGAGTGAGTGGGCTATACTCGTGAAAGATAGATTTTGTTTTTTTGGCATTAAGAGTTTCGATTGGGCAATGTTTAATTTGTTGGATAAGGCAAAGATGTTAATGGAATTCCTAGAAAGTAGGGATGTTGGAACATAAAGATCCATATGCCCCACACCTAGTCCACATAATAGATCCGTTTTACCCAAATGATATAATGTTATTCATGCTCCAATTTATAGTCTCCATCTTGCTTGCATTATTCACATGAGCGCGAATGGTTCTTTGAAGGCACCGAAAAAAGATGACAATTCAAAAGATCAAGGGTTGGAGACCTAGCAACAAATCGTTTTTTATCTTCTTGTTAGTGGATGAGGTTTCTCTGAATATTATTTTCATTCTTTTGATCAATTGCTCCAATTATTTGTTGTAACGTATGTATCATAAAACTAATTTGTCTCTTCCACTCTTTGTCTAATTAGAAGATAAGGTAGATCATGTGTGCTCTTGTCAAAATTATCAAGTAACTTCACCTTAGTTTGACATCTGATCCAACTCATTCTTTATAAGTTCCATTTCTGATTTGAGTCTTAGACATTCTTCTTCTTTAGATGTGAAGGAAATTGACATCAATTCTAGTTTAGCTTTTAGTTCCTTGAGCTTATCTTTGCCATCTCTCTCCTTCATGTTAAGTTTCATTTCATAGATACTAATTTTCTCCTCATAATATTTCAATTTGGATTTTAGTTTGTGGTACTCTTTCCTCGATAGCTGCAACTCTTCAAGATCACTTCAATTCAGCTTCAAAATATACCACAACACCTTCTTCATCTGATTTTTCAACTTCAAGATGATTTTTTTCTTTAGAGATGCTTTCATATGATGTTGCAAATGTCATGAATAAGGTTTCATTATAGGATTCATCCTTATCACTCTCATAACTTCTCCTTTCACTTAATTCAATTGAACTTGAATCCTACTTAGAGTATAAATTCCTTTTTCTTTTGAAAACATTCCTCTTTCCTTGTTTCTTGAAGTTCTTTTTGTGCTTGATATGTCTCTTACCTTTTTCTTTGTGTTCATCCTTCTCCTCTTTGTTCTTATGGGGGCACTTTGATGCAAAGTGACCCACTTGGAAACAATTGAAAAATTTACAGGGAAACATTCATTTATATTTACCTGAACCTTTTCTATTTTTTCTCACAAACAAGGCCTCTATCCTCTCATCATCAATTTCCATATCATATTCTTCTTTATCTTGGTTCCCTTCTTGAATTTTCTGCTTTATCATATTTCAAGACAACTTCTTTCTTACCTGATTTTACTCTCAAAGTGATTAACACATGCACTAAATATTCCATGAACCTCATCTATACTTAGCTTGGTTATGTCCTTTGATTCCTCCATAGCTGAGGCTTTTGCATCGTGTTTAGAAGTCAAGTACCTTAGTGCTTTTTTCAAAAATTACAGATTCCTCTTGATTTTCATTTGGCCCTCTTATCATGTTTGTCACTTCATTGACTTTTTGCAGATATGAAGCAATACTCTCATCCTCTTTCATTTTTATGCCTTCAAATTGTTTTCTATAGGTCTACAATTTAGCAAGTTTTACTTTCTCATCTCCCTAATATATGGTCTTTAATTTGTTCCACATTTCCTTGGCAATTTTGCAATGAATGACCTTCACAAAATCTATCTCAGCTGCGGTGCAAAAATAATATCATTCATGGCTCTTGAGTTGTTCTTATGAGCTTCCTTGTCAGGTGATGAATTGATAGGTGTATTAGGAATGGTAAACTATTCCACATATATCATGCTCAAGAGATTGAAGATACACACTCATCCTAACATTCCAAAAGGTGTAATTTGTTCCACTAAACAGAGGTGACCTGGTCATTAGGAGAGGCCTTGATTTCTATCGATGTTTTTGCAAGAATAATATCATTGAAGTGGTTAGAATTTCTCCTAAAATAACCTACTCTGATTCCAATTGTTGAATAATCAAGCATTGAGAGGGGGAAGGGTGAATCACTACCATTAAAAACTTACAAATTTTACTTAGAAATCAAGATCACATTCATCAAATTCCATCTAATCATAGAGCCAATAAAGACAAAACTATCATGAGAGAGGGAAAGAAAAAAATACATGGAGACACCAGAATTTAGGTGGGAAACCCAATAAGGGAAAAAAACCAACAAGGATCAAACATAATTAAGAAAAAATGTTCTACACCAATTACAAGATCATGAAGCACCTGCTTCAATTCATAACCAAACACCTACTTACAATGGAAGTAATCACGACCAACTAGATGAGCTATAACTCAATCTTTCATCATTTTGTTTTAATCACCTTCTTCTCATTTTCATACATAAACAATTATGATCTCCGTTTCAATTCTTCTTCATCACCTACTTTGTGCACACTCACTTTTATCTCTATATAAATCTCAACTAAACTCTAAGAACTAAGATTTATACATAACTATCATGTTCACCTCAAATGACTTCTCATCTTCATATTCAAAAACCTTTTCATGTAATTCCATACCACATACAAAATAGATTTTTTGTCTTCTAAATTGCCTCATCAAGTAGTTCTGACAATTTTAAGAATTTTTCTCTTGGTTTGTAGGCTTTTGAGGATTCATTTATAGACAACTACGATATGATGGGGTACTTTCAGGTCCCTGACATCTAGTTATGACTTATAGCATTCCAAAATGATCATAGATTTTTCCTTTGTAACGTTTTTTCGAAGTTTTGTCTTGTTCCTTCACCGAGAACATTTCTATCCTTTAGTGTTGATAACCCCTACACAAGATTTATAAAATAAATTCATGTTACATACACCTTAATACCAAAATTTGGAATCCCATTTCAACCCTTACACTTCACTTTCCTTCTTATGTCCTTCCTTTGGTCGCACAAGAGTGCATTAAAAGCTAGTGCAAGAATAGCTTCTTCAGGTTTTTAAATGATTTGAACACTATCTTAGTTAGATATAACTTCAAGATAATATTTGAGAGAGTACATATCCTTCAACAACATCCTTCCTTATATCTCATTCTTCTACCTTTATTGTTTATCTCAAAATATTCATTTTAGTCATATAGACAAGGTAGATGCAAGGAAAGATCATCACAATTTGCGCATGAGGAGTACTCATACACAAAGGCTTATCTTTCAAAATTTGAGTAGGTTATGAAGACTACGTGAGAGTCTCATCAAATATTCATTTATTTGAATATCAAAGGAAGATGATGTGATACATCTCTATCAATGTTGCTTTATATTTTCAAGTTCATACTCATGAGCCAGAATGTCTCAGTCAAATGAGTACATGTCATTTCCACCAAGGAATTTTTATTAGAATCTTCACAACATGAACATGATGTCAAAGGAACATGTTACCATTTTCTATTCTAAAGATATCAAACTATCACAATACACTTCCTCGTGCAAACTCTAAAATGGGCATTTAATGTCATAGCAAAAAATGAAACAATTGACATAGTCTTGCCAAATCATGAAGCACTCACACTCCAATATTTTCATAGAATGAATATGATAATTTAGGGGGAACATTATAACCTATTATGCTTAAGAAATAATTTCACCAAAAAAACTTCTTTAAATTACAATCTCCAAAACAATACAAACACTTTTTTCTCAACTTAGAATGCAACCATGAGAGATTTGAAGAATTTATCTGTCAATTTTTGTCTATCATGAATGTATTGACATCCTTATAAAGAAACATGAGCATTTTTCAGCTTCTCAAGGCCATTTTCTTATCAAATAACATCTCTATAGGATCGACCAATATTGTTCTTCTCAAATCTAGGCAAAAGGAGGGTTTTGTCACACCAAACCTTATCATGAGGTTTGAAAGCTCAAAACACCTTTCCATTAATTCTTATGCAACTGTGATTAAATGATGACCTCACTAGAAGCTTGTAAAAGCATTATCCCAACACTTAAATGCATGATTTATCAAGATAGAAGTTATAATTCATCTCAAGTTATCAACCTTATTGAGCATCGCCACTAACGTCAGTTGAAAAAGAACAAGGCTTAAACCTCAAATCACTTGATAGAAGCATAAATTTTACTCCATCATGTCATTTTGGACTTGTATCAGATGCTAATAAACATTTTTATGCTCCAATAATAAATTTTATACATGAATACTTCTTGAAAACACCAAGTCTGGTCCTAGAATGCACAGTTATCAAGCGATAGGAAAACGAAATGCATCTTCAACTCAGGTATTCTTCACACACCTTTCTCAAATAACTTTATGATCACCTAAATGGCATTATAAGATATCTAGACTACAAAAATTTTCCTCATGGAACACCTGTACCTATAAGTTTTATCAAAGGTTATGATTTTTTATTCCGTACAGTTCTACAGTGTACATGCACAATTTATTTTTTAATGAATCCCCTGGGGAGTCCTTTACATTTCTAACATATAAAACTAGCTTCTCAAATGCATTTTGTGTTCAAAATTTGAATATTACTTATATCACTCAAGGAGGGAGTCATGGAGGCCTTCAAACCAACTTAGAAAAATAATGAAAACTTTTAAAACTCAACCAATTGATATCAGACCTTTTACATTTTTTTTAATCCAAATTCCCACCAAAAATGTATTCTATTATTTTATCTCAAGAATCTGTGTCATATTAGCACATCTGTTAAGATTTTGAGGTGTTTATTTTGACCTTCGCAAAAACTCAGTCTTGTAAAAATTGGATTTATAACCTCAATTTTTCACTTTCTTCTCCTAAATGTTTTCTCACACCATCAAGACTCACTCCTCTATCATCTCCCATGCTTAATTTGCTATGAGACTCTTTGAATTTTTACTAGACATTTTCCCACCCTTCAATTACATTAGGTTTCCTTTAAGGCATCAAAAAACTCCAATTTCTACCTTTTTAGACCTTCAAATTCCTTGTACAAAGACTTCTCCATCCTTAACAAGCTTGGAAAAATCATCCTCATACCTTTAAAACATCATAAATCATGGGCTAAATGGAAATGGACCTTTGCACTAGACCTAGTTTGGATTTTTTTCACTTTGAACACAAAAATGTGACTTAGAGAGCACTAAGAGACAATCCTCACTCCTCTAAAACACCTTTATGGATACTTTGGACACATTTTTACTTCATACCCAAGAACCAAGGAATATTTCCAAAATCACTTCTACATTTGGACTTTGAGACACGCCTAAGCAATGCATCATCACTGTGTGCATGTATACTTTGCTTAATGCTAAATCAAATGAAGCAAGAACTACCACCTAAAATAGTTCTACAATTTAGCTAAAACAAAGCATAAACACCATCATGATAAGAATTAAACAAGGGTTAGATGCTAGCATTCATCAATACAAACTTTGAAACTAACAATGCTAAATATCTAAACTCCTCTATTCTCTAACAACAAATAAATGAATGGACCTAAGTAAGCTCCATGGCTATCAAAATAGTTGTCCTTAATGCTCCAAGAACCTAGGAATGGGGGCTAATCAAAGTTGGGCTACAAGACCCTTTTGACACCTCCCATATGACCCAAGCACTTTAAGAAAGAGGCTTAACTCTTCAAGATGATGAACTCTCAAAAGGGCAAGGTGCAAGCTCTTAGTCTCTTTGCTATATGCTTTGCATTTGCTCTCTTAGAAATTTTAGGTGTAAGTAAAAAGGTAGGTGGAGGGCTCCTTATATAGCCTAAAGGATAAAGGATTCAACACATTCTCATGAATGTGGGATAAAGGTAAAACATGATTAGGAATGGATAAGGTTGCTTTATTAAAGGTAACCTTACTTTAGAAGGGTTTAATACATGTCTAACAAGTCATGGGAGTTGGGGGGTATTTTAATTAATCAAAGGTGATTAATTAATAGGTAGATGTAAGCTTATAGAAGCTAATTAGAGGAATATTAGTACTATTTAGGCTATTATAAGGGGATTAAATCAATTAAATATTGATTTATTGGTTAAATGGAAGGGAAAGCTAATTAATTAATAATAATTAATTAGTCTAGGTAGAAGGGTGATTTATTAACGGAAATTCGTTAATTAGGGCATTTTTTGGATAGGCAACTTAATTAATTAGCTTAGTGTAATTAATTAATGATGATATGAGGGAAAATGAGTGCTTTTGACGATATGTCGTTGATTTGCGAGAAAGGGGATAATTAGCACAATTTAAGTATTTAAATTGCTTGGGCGTAATTATAGGTGTCTACATTTGCCCCTCTTTGGGGTGGCATAAGTGATGCCACTTCAAAGATAGTAGAAAAAAGAGATTTTGAAGAGATGGAAGAAAAATTAGTAGGAGGGAGAGATGCTCCCTCGAGTGTCGATGGGGTGATAGAAGAACTCGATCGACGATCGAAAAAGGTGAGAAGTAGGCAAAAGAATGGGGACGAGGCAGGATGCCCCGAGGAGAGGGAGAATTAGGGGTGAAAGGGAAGTGGTGTAGAAGAAATATGGATGAGGGGAGAGAAGAGCTTAACCTCTAGCCACTTATTTGTTTGGAACAAATTTGATTTCATCATATTGCCATAGGAACTACATCATCGGTCCTTATGAAAAATATAAGCATACGACAAAGGTAGAATGACATGACAAGCCATACTACGAACAATTGTCCATTGCTGAAAGTACCAACTCCACACAACATACAATAATGCAATGCAATACGAGAAGGAAACAAGCTCATATAATAGGGAAAACAAGTACGAACACACATATCTAACCCAACAATGGTTAAGACAGTTGTACAAATGTTTTGTTATCAGTGCTGAAGAGATCCACAAGTTCGTGATTAACGACAAGGGTTAAAAAATGATGCCCCAAGCAAGGATACATGCAAGGGGAAATGAAAATGGACATGGGGTCCATGAAAAGCATTTGTGCGCAATGAAATAGCACCAGGAAACCAAAAGTGCCCCAGAGTACAGACGAAGCAAGCAGCTAGCTTTTGTGAATGGTTGTGAATCCAGTGATCCGTGAGTCGTAGTAATCGGGGAATATGTGAGACAAACCAACAGGATATGGAGAAAATACCATGCGCAAGACACAAGTTTCAGCCGTAAGAAGCAAGTTACCATTTTGTAGGGTGTTTTACTTTTTATGAATTTTTTGAAAAATTTTGCCTTGTTTTTAGATTTTTTTGATATATATATATATATTGTTTTTGTTGTTTTCTCGAAACAATGTTCTATTGTTTTTGTGTTTTGTGAAACAATTTTCTATTGTTTTGGTGTTTTGTGAAACAATGTTCTATTGTTTTTGTGTTTTCTCAAAACAATGTTCTATTGTTTTGGTGTTTTGTGAAACAATGTTCTATTGTTTTTGTGTTTTCTCGAAACAATGTTCTATTGTTTTGGTGTTTATCTCGAAATAATTTTCTATTGTTTTTGTGTTTTCTCAAACAATTTTCTATTGTTTTTGTGTTTTTAACAGTTTTCCAAAGCTATGTGCAGGTAACCAAGAAAGCATCGATGCCCCCAGCGTTAGGTGGGGAATATACAAGGGCAGAAGCCACGCGCTAATGAACAAGAAGGTGAAGTGGTTGAGTTGCCCCCAGCGTAAGATGGGAAATAACGAAAGACCACGTCCCTTACAGATTAATAGAAGAAGGCAAAGCCGGATCAAGGCTGGACTAGATGGTGTGCACAAGGAAACTCGAAGGTAGAACCAGGTCCAGGACAAAGACAACTACCCTTCTAATACAGAATGCTTGTGAACAACGAATCCTCCCGAGGCGCCGGAAACCGGTTTTCACCCAAGGACTTGTCCAAAGTGCCACAATTGTGTGGTTTTCACTAGTGGACAACCTGTTTTCTCTTTTTCTTTTTTTTGTTCTTTTTTTGATGTTTTTGATTTTTTTTTTATGTTTTTATATTTTTTTTTTTGATGTTTTTTATTTTTTATTTTTTTTGATGTTTTTATATTTTTTTGTGATTTTTATGACTTTCTCATGCCATGTTTAGGCATAAAACCTCTTAAGATGCATGGAATTCATGGGCTCCCGGAGCTCATCACCATTGGGGTGAGCCAACTTGTATGTCCCTATGCCATACTTGGCAACTATGACATAGGGTCCTAACCAGTGTGGTTCGAACTTCCCTTTCTTTTCTCGCTCTGCTCTGGTGTTGAACTGGTTCTCCTTCATAACTAAATCACCCACCTCAAACTGGCGAGGGATGATTCTCTTGTTGTAGTTGCGGGAGATTCTGTGTTGATATACTTTCAGGTGATTAAGAGTGCGAATGTGCCTCTCATCCAGGAGCTCTAACTCAGCCAATCTTGCCACTCGGTAATCTTCATCCTTATCCAAATAGTCCTGAAGAGAAATTCGCAGGGATGGGAGTTCAATCTCTAAAGGGATGATAGATTCTGTCCCGAACACGAGGGAATATGGCGTCGCACCCGTAGGAGTGCGAATTGATGTTCGGTAGGCCCAGAAGGCTGGGTGGATTTGTAGGTGCCAGTTTCGACCAGTTTTGCTAACCATCTTTTCCATTATCCTTACCAAAGTCTTGTTTGTTGCCTCAGCTTGTCCATTACCCTGAGGGTAATATGGCGTGGACCATTTCAATCTGATTTGGAACCATTGGCAAAGACCTTTCACAGTTTTGTTCTTAAATGACTTCCCATTATCTGTGACAATGGTTGCAGGGATACCATATCAGCAAATAATGTGATTCATGATGAATTTAGAAATCTGTGCTCCTGTGACATAGGTTAAAGGGACAGCCTCCACCCATTTTGTAAAGTATTCTGTAGCTGTGATGATATGTGTATGACCATCAGATGAGGTAGGAGTAAGCTTCCCTATTAGATCAAGTCCCCACTTGGAGAATGGCCACGGGGTAGTGATTGGTTGCAATAGTTGCGATGGAGCATGGATGAAATTTCCATACTTTTGGCATAGCACACACTTTCTAACATAATTACAATAATTAGTTTCCATGGTGGGCCAATAGTAACCTACTCTTAATAGTTTCTTAGCCAAGACCATTCTGTTTGTATGTGCTCCGCATACTCCTTCGTGTACTTCTTTAATTGCCTGGATTGACTCCGGCACATCCAGACAATGTAACAGATTCCCATCGTAGCCACGACGATAAAGTGTACCTCCTAACAGGGTGTAACGGGCTATCTGGCGAATTAGGCTCTGCTTTTCAGAGCGGGAGATTTTGGGAGGGAATGTACTGTCCTTAAGATAGGTGAAAATGGGTTCATACCATGGTGAATGGGGACCAACAACCTCACAAGCCAAGCAAGATTTTGGCATGTCATACGCGGGTTGGCGTAGATTTTCTATGAAGAATGGCATATCATTGTTCCCTGGTGGAATACGAAGCATAGATCCCACCGTTGTCATAGCATCTGCCAATCTATTATGCGCTCTTGGGATTTGCTCAAAGGTAATGCGCACAAAATACTCCTTCAGAGTTTCCACCAACTTCTTATAAGGTATGAGCTTGTCATCCTTAACTTTATACTCATCATTAACCTGTTTGATGATTAGCTGTGAATCACCTACAACCTTCACATGTTGAATATTCCACTTGATGGCTAGCTTCATCCCTGCAATGAGTGCTTCATATTCTGCAATGTTGTTCGTGCAAGGGAAGGCCAGTCGGAAAGCCTGTGGTATAGGATCACCTGAAGGAGTAATAAGGACCACTCCTGCACCTGAACCATGAAACGTAAAAGATCCATCAAAATGTATCTTCCATACGATAGATTCTTCAATGTAGAGCAAAGATGCATCTGGCAGATCCAGACTCAAAGGTTCTGTGCTTTGCAAAGGTGCTTCCGCTAGCTGGTCAGCAAGTACTTGTCCTTTAATTAATTTTTGATGGACAAATTCTATATCAAACTCACTGAGTAGAATGATCCAATTAGCCATTCTACCTGTGAGGGCGGGTTTGGACAAAAAATACTTGAGTGGGTCAACCTTGGATATGAGCTTGGTATTAGTATTTAGCAGGTAATGGCGAAGTTTCTAAAAGGTAAAAACAACAGCCAAGCAAGCCTTCTCAATCTGAGGATAATTATGTTCATAGGCGATGAGGGTGCGACTCAGATAGTACACTGCTTTCTCTTTATGGCTAAGGTCATATTGGGCGAGCAGTGCACCAATAGCATATTATGTAGCAGAAATATAGAGCAAAAGTGGTTCTCCCGGAGTGGGAGGCATGAGGACAGGTGGATTAGCCAGGTACTGTTTAAGCAAAGCAAAGGCTTGTTGTTGCTCAGGTCCCCAGATGAAAGTGATGTCCTTCTTAAGCAAATGAGTGAATGAGTGACATTTATCTGCAAGCTGGGAGATAAAGTGGCAAATGGCTTGAATTTTCCCTTGCAAGCTACGCAGTTGCTTGATATTCTCAAGTGGAGGCATTTCTGTGATGGCAGATACTTTAGCAGGGTCTACCTCAATACCTCGTCTAGACATGATGAAGCCTAATAGTTTCCCAGATAGCACACCAAAGACACACTTCTTTGGATTTAGCCTGACTTTGTATTCACGTAGGTGTTCAAAGATACACCGCAAAATGATAGGATGTTCCTCTCTTGTTTTGGACTTTCCCAGGATGTCATCTACATAGTCTTCCATGATGTCATGAATCATATCGTGAAATATTACTGTCATGGCCCACTGATAAGTTGCTCCCGCATTCTTAAGGCCGAATGGCATCACCTGATAACAGAAGGTGCCCCAAGGAGTTGTGAAAGTTGTTTTGTGTTGGTCTTCCTCAGTGATCTTAATTTGATTATAACCCAAAAAGCCATCCATAAGTGATAGCATTTCATACCCTGCGGTTGAGTCAACAATCATGTCAATGTTGGGCAACGGAAAGTCATCTTTAGGGAAAGCTTTATTGATGTCCCTAAAATCTGTGCAAATTCGGATACCAATAGGTTTCTTCTGGACAGGAACAATGTTCGATATCCATTCAGAATAATCAATTGGCCTGATGAATCCTGCTGCAAGCAACCTTTCCAACTCTTCTTTAACTAACAAGGCCACTCTTGGGTGCATCTTTCGAAGCTTCTGTTTGATAGGCTTAGCGTCTGCGTGCACAACCAAGTTATGCATGACCAAATTTGGATCTAAGCCGGGCATGTCTTTGTAAGACCATGCGAACACATCAATAAACTCTCACAGTAGCATAGTGAACGTCTTTTGTTCTCTGGCTGAGAGTGATGCTCCCAATTTTACTATCTTGGGATCTTCTTCAGTACCAATATTGACATCAATGGTTTCTTCAACTAACAATTTTGATAAATCCTCCATACGTGTGGGATCGGGAGGTAGGTTGAGATCTTCATCCAAGGATGTCTCTACGATATTTTCATCCTTGACGTGGTCACTTTGTTTGTCCTTTGATTTTCTTGTTTGTTTGTCAGCAATGCCTCAAAGAGGTTTTCACTGTGTGACTTGGAATTTGATTTTTGCCGAGGCTTTTCTTTAGAACTCTTGCCCTCACTTTTCTTTAAATTTTTCTGACCATGAAGTTCAGCCTCCTCCCCGAAGTAGGCGCAGGTGTCTAAGTCGATAAAGAAACCCTTCTTGTGATCTCCAATGGGAATTGTATCCCTTATGCCCATGAACTCTGCAATAGCCTCGTCATTCTCGAATAAATCTAGTAGCACGTGACGTTGTTGGTCCCATTCAACAAGGGAGGGGTATACAAGGTCAAGGGTTGGTTCATTGGGGGTGATGGTTAGGACAACATTATTCATGAAAAGGTTCGTGGAGGCTAGATCCTCATATTGGCTACAACAGGAATCCGTATCACTGTCTAGATAATCGGAGCTATCCTCATGCTCAGAACAAGTCGCATCTTGATCTTTGGGGTGTGCTCCATAAGGGCGAATCCCAATGCCATATCTTTCTGTTTTGAAATGTGGAAGAGGGACTGGTTCTCTTTGTCCTTGTTCATTCCTTCCACATCCTAGGCCTTTGTAGCCCATGGAGTACATCATTCTGCTAGATTTTTCATATTCTGGGGTTTGATAACAAGATGGCTGAGTGTCCTCAGGGACCCAAGTAGTAGGTGAATCAAGTAATTTTTCCTCAGCTAACAAGCCTCCAGGTAGGAACGACCCAATAGTATGTTCCTCTCTAGGTCTCCTGAAGCGGTAGTTGGGTCGACCTCTAGTCTTGGGCAACAAGGAGAGGTCAGAAACCAAGAGCGTTTGTTGTACATTATACTCCCCACAGCCATATTCCAAAATTTTCATCTCCCATGAATTAAATGGAGATGTTGAAGTAGATGCCCCATGAGTGCAAGAACTAAGAGAATTTGAATCTACTCGAGATTCCATGGCCTCAGAATAAAGAGGGACAGCTATATCTGTGGAGGGACATGCGTATGTACCCTTTCGTGTAAAGTTATTAAGAGCTCTACAATGAGCAAAGGGCTCTGAGTCTCCTGGTATTGTTACTGTATGTCCCTCATGCTTCAGCTTGATGCATTGATGAAATGTTGATGGCACTGCTTGCATGGCATGGATCCATGGTCGGCCTAGAAGCATATTATATGGAAGTTCTAAGTCTAAGACATGAAAATTTGTCTGATGGAAAGTGGGGCCCACCTCCATTGGCAGCGTAATGGTGCCTGCTGACTCTCTTTCCGCGTTGTCGTATGCGGTGATAGTGATGATATGGGACTCAAGATCTTCTTCCGTATGTCCCAATTGTTTGACTAATTTAAGCGTGCAGATGTTCAATCCAGATCCGTTATCCACAAGCACCCATTTGATTTTCCTACGGGTAACAGCTACCTCAATGTATAAGGGAAGATTATGTGTAGGATTCTTGGTAGGGACCTTCCTATGGTTGAAAGTGAGATGCTCACTGGGTGTAATATTTGCCACCGCGGCTTGAAGGTATGCAGGATCGACTTCTAAAGGCACTCCCCGACCCCTGAAGAGTTTGATACAAAATGTCCTTATGACATTGGATATCTGAGAGAGATTAGATCGAGATCTTAGCAGGGTTGATCTTTCTCATGTTGTTAGAAACGGTTAGATTACCAGTTTGAGGGGGTAAAACAGGGAGGTTTATGGAATCAATGGAATACGAGGCAATGGCACGCATGTTTACCGCAGTTGCAGAGTCCTTTCCCTTGATCCGGATGGTATGGACACGGTCGGTAGGGGATGGAGTTAGGGGAGCGAATACATCCGATAAAAAAAGTGATGAATCGTAATGTTAATGATTGTTATTCTCTTGGTTATACAAGTAAATTCGTTTGGCTTTTGGGGCTTCTAGGGTTTTTGGATGATCTCCCCGAACGGTTTTTTGGTTTTGCCTTTTCCGACTTATCATGCTTGGGGAATGGTTCACTGTCCTAAAATCCCCATTTTCTCGTTAGGTGTTTGCATGTGGCTAGGGTTATTCACTTTATTATCCCCGTCTGTCAATGAGGGGTCTGAAATAGTTGGCGAAGTCGCAAACATTTGTCTGTTTAATGACCTTTAACGTGATGCATTTCACAGTATTCATGCTCCTTATACCATGAAGGTTTAGGAGTGTTGTCATCAAATGGTTGCATTGTAGGATAGGTCATCATGTGGGCCGCATCCAACTGTTTTAGTATGATAGACAATGGTTCATTGAGGGAGGTGAATGTTCGTCGCTTTGGTGGTGGTTGAATTGGGGCCCTTGGTCAGTTTAAAAAGGTTGATTGGTTTGGACCGTTTGAAACACGTTTGGAAATCAGTGATTCCGTCTCCCACCACGTTTTTGTTTTTGTTAAAGATCTTTGGCTTTCAGTGGGGTTGACACTTTGGTTGTCTTAGATTGGGTTTTGAGGGTGCCCGTGGTGGTGTGGCAAAGGAGAGCCTTGGAAGCGGGAACAGCACTTTCTCAGGATAAACCTAATCAAAGGTAGGTTTGGGAAACAAGCATTTTGGGAGTGGAAAATTGGAATTGGAAATAATGTTGGGGAAAGGTGGAACAATTCGAAATGGCAAGGAAAAAATCTATTGGAATGGGAAAAAAAAAATGGAAGGTGGAAAAAAAAAAGTGGAAGAAGGAAGGAAAGCATTGGGAGGTTGGGAATGGGAAAATGGAAAATCGGAATTGGAAAAAAATCTATATATGGGTTCTTGAGAAGAGATTAGGGTTTGAGATTTGCGATTAGACGAAAACGAAAAAAAGAAAAACGAACGAAGGGTGGGTGGAGATTTTGAGAGGATTAGAGAATTGTAGGGAGGAGATTTTGAGATTTGAGATGAGATTATTTTTTGAGAGTTTGCAGACTTTAGGGCAACGAAAAATTACTGACTAGCTGTTCTCAGGAAAAGCAAAAGAAAGTCTCAGGAAAGCACAAGGGAAGCGACTAGCTAATCCGTCTCCATCGTTGAGGAAGCCTTGCGAAGTATTCTATTTGGGCGTTGTTTTGTGCCACACAAGTCTGCCATGGTGACCTCACTCTCTATGTTATATGAGAAATGACGACACGAATCTTTCTGCCAATTCTGGCCAGGTGAAAATTGAATCCTCGTGGCAAGCGCGTAAACCATTCTAATGCTTGACCCTCGAGACTCTTAGGAAAAAGTATGATGAGGTAATTATCACTATAAGACACCTCTTGGCATGCCATGTAGAAATCTTTAACATGATCCCTTGGGTCTCCATTTCCTTTGTATTTGTCAAACTTTGGCCATATCAAATTTCTTTGGAAAGGGTTGAAGGGTCATTGTCTTGTCAAAAGGATAGGGGCATAGTTCTTCGTATTGGTATTTCCTAATACTCCCTATATTGCTTTCTTGTATGCTCGCAAGTGTTGCTTTCATAGATTGTACTTCTTGTGCGAGCAATTGTTCTTTAGTGGGAGAAGTGGGGATGTGTACATGATGATACCCTGTGTCTTCTTCTCCTTGGTTTTCTCGATGGAGTTCGTGGATCCTAAACTTAGGCTTTGACTTTTGAACGTTCTTGTTTGTGTCTTTCTATACCTGGAAAGTAAGCAAAGCTAGTTGTCAGCTTAGGTTACTGAGTTGTTGTTGGATTGTGACTTGGTTTGTGTCTTCTTCTTCTAAAGGTTCTTCCTCTTCGTAGTGTGGAGGTTCTTCCCCTGTCTCATGTTCTATCTTTTTTCTTCGTGGCACTTTGATGAGGGGTATTCTATGCCCTACCACTTTATCATTTTCTACATAAGAAGTGGAAGCATGCCCACCTGTTAAAACATATTCCATATTGATAAGGGGGCATTCTTCCTTAGTAGTGTCATTTGTAGGTAATATTGGTTCATTTTCAGTGGGCAATTTAGCCCCTAATTCCATGACCCGTGCCAAAACTCTATCTTTATTTCTAAGGAGAAACTCATCTAGTAGAGTGGGGTCAAAATCAAATTCTGCGTGTGGTGATTCTAATTCATTTCCACTATGATCGACCATTTCTTCTATTTCCTTTTCTGCAGAAAATAGTGGTCCTAGATCGTGTCTGATAAATGGGTTTGACCCTTGGTTGTTAGAGGTTTCCCAAGCTTGTGCCTGTTGTTCCTCATATGTTTGTTTCTTTAAACCTAGACACGTCTTAGGAGCCATGTTTTCGTGATAAGTTTCAGTAAGGTAAGTTGTAGATTTGTTCAAAATTCAATGACTACCCCTAAGTAAAACACAAGATGTACGTGTTAAGAGTAAATTAACAGTGTGAGAATACCAATGTGATAGAGTGATAAAGTCACCAATGAAACAATCATTTGGTACCAGAACTTAATCAAATGAAGTACCTCCTAGACTATGTTTCAAAGTAATTTACGATGCAGATGATTAATAAGATGTCTCCACTTATGCCAAGTTCAAAGGAATGAACAAGACGTAAGTAAATACATGAAGTTAAATGCAATCTCCCAATCAAGATATATGATGAGTGAGCTCAAACTTGATTAAGACCTATATCTCAAAAAGTGCCAATTACAATTTGTGAATGACACAACAATATCACCAAGATATGTTAACCCACTTTGCGAGAACATGAAGTATTGATATCGAGGTGTTATTGATATAACATGCACAAATAGTAACACCTAGCACTCTTTGAAATTGAGGTAATAATAGAACCAAAATAAAAAGCTCAAAGTATAGATAGGAATAGTTAAAAATGTGTGCAACATAACCATACAATATAGGTATTAATGTCAAGTTTACAAGAAACAAGACATAAATATCAAAATTGTAGTGATACGATACAGACAAGCTAACTCTTCTAAGGAAGTCTGCGGTGATGAACCATGCCTAACTACAATGATGACCTTGAAATGGGTATCAAGACCACAATGGCTACCAATGATGTAAAAATGCCTCCGCACACTTTAGACGTTTAACTAACCCAACCACAAATATGGATGGGCGTAAACGGACATAAAAGTGAGAGAAACAGTCGATTGGTAACACAAAGGTAGTCACCCTTCTTTTGCTCAACAAAGTGTCGAAAGAATGTGAAGGAAGTAAATCAAGAAAAAATGAAAAATGTTAGCCTCACTTCGACAGAGTTTCACCTTGCCCTAAGGCAAGTAAAAACTAGGCAGAAGTAATATGTCAAACGTTTCTCAAAAAGAAGGTTCACAACTCAACACTGTTTTAAAATGGTCAAAGTGGGCTCCTGGCCAAAGTATATTCTCCTAGGTGGTTCTCTTGCCCTAGGTGTTACAAAGTTACCACAAGTGAGCGTGATTTACCCAAAAAGTCACACTAACTAGTTTGGGAGCATCTCGGCTTTACTTTACCCCCTTCAAGAATAGTAGGCAACTAGTGCGTCTACGTGTACTATCACTGGGGTCGCCACAACGGACACCTTGTAACGCTATCTCACAAAGGAATCACTAGTCAAGTAGGTAGTGCAGAGCACTTCCCATTTTTTCCACAAGGTTCCCTTGCGTGGACTACTTTGGGGTTCCTGGAACCACCCTCATTGTTGTAGCTTAAGGCGTTATGCGAAAGGGGTTATGTTCCAGTTGAGAGGAGAGGGACGTACCCTTTTCTAAAACCTGCAATACAGTGTTTTGAATATGTTGTTATTTTTATCTTGTTTAATTAGGTGTGGTTTACTTGAACACCTTTTGGCAACCTGTATAACAACTGTATTAGTAGTTTTTGATTTTGTTTCGGTTCCTCCTTTCTTTGACAAGCGTTTTTAGGTCTTGCACTCAAGCATTATTAGTTCTCCAAGAAAATCACATTACTTAAAAGAAGATTAAAAGTTTTTTTCGATTCTCAAGATCATCCAAGGATGCAAGAGAAGAGCATACACAACAAATAATCCAACTAAAAAGTAAAGAAAATATTTTCAATCAATGAACCATACAAAATTCTTGATAAATGTTCATTCCCCTAAACTAAAAGTGAAAGATGAAGTTTCCAATCTACCAAATGTTATAAAATGAAGACTAAAGTTGCTTTGATTTTCAAGATCACCCTAAGGTGCAAGAGAAGAGCATACACAAAATTTATCCCAACTATATAGAAATGGAAAACTTCAAATCAAAAGATCATTGAAAAATGCTTTGTAAAAGGTTCATTCCCTTAAGCAAAACGTGAAAGATGAAGTTTCTAATTTCCCAAATGTTATAAAATGAAGACTAAAGTTGTTTTTGATTCTCAAGATCACCCTAAGGTGCAAGAGAAAAGAATACAAAACATTTATCCCAACTATATAGAAATGGAAAACTTCAAATCAAAGGACCATTGAAAAAATGCTTTGTAAAAGGTTCATTCCCTTAAGCAAAATGAATAATCAAGTTTCCAAGTTTAATCCCAATGTTAACAAGATAGATATAAAATTTATTTTTTATTCTAAAGATCACCAAAAGGTGCAAGAGAAGAGCATACACACGCTTTGGTCTAAATCGAGTAAGCATGAAAATACAACATTCATCAAAACATTAGACATGTTAGAAAATGACTAGTTTTGAAATAACAGAAAAATTTGTAATTTTTGTAACTATAAATCTCAAATTTATGTTTTCATTGCATATTTAACTTCAATACCTTTCCAACGCAAAAAAAAATGGAGTCATTATGAGTTCGGGAGCAAAATTTATAGCCTTCGGAAGATGGGTTACACATATGCTCTTATGCTCATGGGTATGCACTCAAAAAATGTCAAAAAAACGTTCCTTAACCTACAAAATGGGCAAATTTTTCTAACCAAGATTCAATTTTGACAACCACCCATCACATTAATATATGAATAGAAGACTCAATGCTATCAAACATTAACATACATGCTCAAGAATTTAAGATTTTCAAGAAATTGACAAAACTAGCATGTAGAATGATGAAAAAGTAAGCTCTAAAAATGAAAACATGATGAAATCTTAAAATTTTCTCTCCAAGATTAAATTTTGACAGTAACCCACCACATTAATATGTAAATATAAGACTCAGCACTATCAAACACTAACCTACATGCTCAAAAATTGAAAATTTTCAAGAAATTGACAAAACTAGCATGTAAAATGTTGAAAAAGTAAGCTAAAAATGAAAACATGACGAAATCTTGAAATTTTCTCACCAAGATTAAATTTTGACAGCACTTCACCTCCTTCATACCTACAAGGAATACCAAACACATGCAAACTCAACAAAAAAAGTTAAGAAAAACAAGTTAGATCAACATGTGTAAAAGAGGGTTAGTAACCAAAAATAAAACTTAACTACAAAAACTTGAAATTAAGTGCAAAGGACAATGGAGTAATTCCACCAGGTATGCCAAATGTGTGCATGTATATTTTGCTTAATGCTAAATCAAATGAAGCAAGAACTACCACCTAAAATAGTTCTACAATTTAGCTAAAACAAAGCATAAACACCATCATGATAAGAGTTAAACAAGGGTTAGATGCTAGCATTCATAAATACAAACTTTGAAACTAACAATGCTAAATATCTAAACTCCTCTATTCTCTAACAACAAATAAATGAATGGACCTAAGTAAGCTCCATGGCTATCAAAATAGTTGTCCTTAATGTTCCAAGAACCTAGGAATGGGGGCTAATCAAAGTTGGGCTACAAGACCCTTTTGACACTTCCCATATGATCCAAAAACTTTAAGAAAGAGACTTAACTCTTCAAGATGATGAACTCTCAAAAGGGCAAGGTGCAAGCTCTTAGTCTCTTTGCTATATGCTTTGCATTTTCTCTCTTAGAAAGTTTAGGTGTAAGTAAAAAGGTAGGTGGAGGGATCTTTATATAGCCCAAAGGATAAAGGATTCAACACATTCTCATGAATGTGGGATAAAGGTAAAACATGATTAGGAATGGATAAGGTTTCTTTATTAAAGGTAACCTTACTTTAGAAGGGTTTAATACATGTTTAGAAAGTCATGGGAGTTGGGGGGTGTTTTAATTAATCAAAGGTGATTAACTAATAGGTAGATGTAAGCTTATAGAAGATAATTAGAGGAATATTAGTACGATTTAGGCTAGTAAAAGGGGATTAAATCAATTAAATATTGATTTATTAGTTAAATGGAAGGGAAAGCTAATTAATTAATAATAATTAATTAGTCTAGGTAGAAGGGGTGATTTATTAACGGAAGGTCGTTAATTAGGGTATTTGTTGGATAGGAAACTTAATTAATTAGCTTAGTGTAATTAATTAATGATGATATGAGAGAAAATGAGTGCTTTTGATGATATGTCGTTGATTTGCAAGAAAGGGGATAATTAGCGCAATTTAAGTATTTAAATTGCACTAGGCGTAATTATGGGTGTCGACAGTCACTGTTCAGAGTGATGCATTATACATACATAGATCACTAGTTTATAAAGTTAGATTATAGGAGCTCATACATAGGTGACCACCTTGTAGGCTCAGGTGACGGCCTTACAGGTCCAGTTGGCACATGTACAAGCATTGACATAGGGTGGTGATGGTGATGGAGTTTAGGTGGCCCCATTATAGGTACAGATGGATAGTTTACATGGCCAGTTGGCCTCTGTATAGGCACAAGTAGTGGTCTTATAGACCCAACTTGCAGCACATGTACTTCCATAGGCTGAGGGACAAGGTCCTATACTGAAAACAACAATGGAAGGACAGGGTCCCATAGTACAACGAGGAGGAAAAGGATCCCAGATATAGGTACCAAGGTGAATATTAGTAGGACAAGGAACACATGTTGCATTGAAAACTATGGCACCACCTCAGAAGATGACTATGGTGAGGTTCAAGGATGCCCTGAACAAGACACGTTACTGTTAGGATCACTTGATGACTACTAGGATAGATGTCCCTTATTATTCTAAGTATAGAGCACAACAGGGAGTGAGTGAGAGGACAAGATCCCGAACTCATATTTTAGAGAGCATAGGGGGTAACAAGCTTAGAGACAGGGTCAGGGAGAGGTTACTAGTTCACGGAGGCCAGGCCCAGGTGAGGGTCAGGGGATATTAGATCGAGACCCATGGAGGGTGGAGAGATGTTGGTAGGGTGGCATATAGGTTGGGAGCAATAGACAAATGAGACTATCCTGAAGGATGCTTTTAGGTTGGGTGATGATTAGTCACTTAGTATGATTATTGTTTTTGAGGATTTGATATATATATATATATATCGACCATCGTGTCGAAGATAGTGAGGCTGTATATGCGAGTTTTGTGATTTTGATTTTTATACTGGCCTACATGCCAAAGATAGTGAGGATGTATCTGAGCAATTTGAGATACACATAATTTTTCCTAGTTATATAGATGATGATATTTATTGTATGGATGATGTACTTGTTTTAATTTCCCTTGTTTATTTACATATTGATGGAAACTAGGTGAATTAGGCATGATTGAGTCAAGGTAAGTAAGGCATGGTTGAGTGTAGGTCATTTAGGCATGGTTGATTTTATGTCATTTAGGCATGGTTGAGCTTGGTATAGACATGGTGGAGTCTAGATTAGTTATACATGGTGGGGTCTAGGTAAATCAATGTAGTCAAGGTCATGTAGGCATGATGGAGTCAGGTATAGGCATGGTTTGGTTATGTTTATGGGTTTGATTTAATTTACAAGTTATTGATAATATGGAAAATTAATGATGATGTATATGTATGTCATGGTGTAAATTTGTTAACTACTTGATATCATGGATATGTGAAATGATTGATTGGATGTTTTGATGATATGATAGGTATGTATTTTTGTACAATTTGTTTAATTTCTAAATGTTTCTGAAAAATGGAAACTAAGTAAGGTAGAATGCTAATAAAAAATAAAGGGAAATTGGTTATGGTAAAGAGTGGTTGAGCTAACCTCCAAGGGCCCCATGCCCTTAGAGTGTTTCCTACATAGCCCCAGCAAAAAGGGGCCTCAGGCCGATGTAGTTCTCTTGTAAGCTAGGGAAGAATAGAATGAGGATAGATGAATGCGTCAATAGATTTTAGGCATGGTTTGAGTCTAGGTAAGTTAGGCATGGTTGAGTTTAGGTGATTTGAGGCATGGTTGAGTTTAGGTGATTTTAGGCATGGTTGAAAGGGGAATCCTTAAAGTGTAGGTGTCGAAGGTCTAGTCTTGTATAGGAAGATAAATAAGGAAGAAAAGAGGTGAAGGGTAAGAGGTGACCAAAAGAGCCGCCTAATTGGAAAGAACCATAACAAGTCTACCATACCAAAGACAAGATTATGAATGTAAGACCATAAAATCGTTTCCTGATTGACTATTTGAAGGGTGAAGAAAGTCACATGATCACAAAATGTCACGTTTACGGCATGTCCCTTGAGCGGGTAGAAAATTAGGGTAAAAATGGTGATGAGTTGAAAGCAGGTTGGTTTTAGCATAACCTAGTTTGAGACAACATGCCTATTTGGCAAGAGACCCAAGATCAAAATAGGAAAGTGTTAGGAATTAATAGAATCTAATGTGGAATAATTCCTCAGAATCACAATAATAAGAAGTATGAATAGACAATATTTAACGTGTTTCACCCAATGTGGGCTACATCACCAAGAATGCTTGCTCAAATTTTATTACAAGTCAACAGTCTTCACAATTACAATAATCAGATCTTGTTTGGAGCTACACTCAAGAAACCCTCCCGAATTCACACTTGAATTTGCACACACTATTCACCTTCACAAAACATACTCATATAAATCCTATTGTATGTCCATCTATTTATAAGTACATCACAGATGAATTGACTAGGACCTGGAACTTACAAAACAAGTACCTTGAAAAACCATGGGCCCAAAGACAACCCAATGTAGGTTACCCATTACACTATAACATTTCAACAAGAATCCAACCTGAACCCCCTTGATATACACTCACATCATGGACATGCCAATGAATATCCGAGTGTTCACACATGGAAGGATGTAATGAACAACTGTAACATGAAAATATGCTTGTGATATAACAACTGAGTGGAAACATCTACACGTCCATGAAGATTCTAAAATTTAGATCCTTTTTCTTTTTTCTTTTGTCACCTTTTTAGGAGAGTGATTATATGTGAGACATCTCCTTCATGTGGGATGATTATATTTTCATCCTTAAGTATTCGTGAAGCTAAAACCTTGTTTGTGGGAAAGCTTCTGAGCTACAAGATTCATCCTTACGTTTTTTGCAAGAATACAACTTGTTATTATGAAGACTAATGTACAATATGAAGCTAAAGTACACTTCAATCTTTATAGGGAGCACTAGCTTCAAGTGGAGACTACAAAGCAGTAGATGTCACATTGATTGAGGGAGCATCATATTTTCTAGAATTTGAACTTAAGGAGATAAATCCCATTAGACTTTTACTTTTTTCAATTTGGACCCCATTTCGAATAAAGGACATAGACTATATGAAAATTTTAGATGTGACTCTTGTGTATGCATAAAAAACCCCAGGTCAAATATCAGATCACTCACTATGAAAGAGAGGGTGACGAATGAACAAAAATATGATTTCAGGTCTTGAAAATTGGATCACAGAAGGACTCATCCATGGAATCATGGGGGCCATGAGTAGATCTAAGGTACTCACATGTACGAAAGATAACGGCTCTGTCGGGACAAGTAATCCAGTCTAAAAATTGTTCTCCAAGTCATTATCCTTAAGATAGACTCAAGTGGATAGCAGGGTCCAAAGAATGCTCAATGACAAAGAAACCAAAAACAAGAAGGGAAAGAAATGGTGAAGATCCAAGGTCCTTGCTAAAGCAAGGAAAAATGGTCCAAAAAAATGAACAGTATGGAGGAGGCAAGCGTTTGGAGCCACATTACCTTTGAGACACTTCTCCAAAAAATCCAAAAAGGGAAGCAAACTTGCGCTAGGCTTACACGTAATAAATAAGGTCCAAAGAAGTTGCGGAGAAAATTTTGATTTAATTCTTCTAGCTCTTTTGTTACAAGTTGAACTTGGCCTTCATTGAAAGGTCACCGACTTAAAAGCAGAGATTCATGGAAACATTCATCCTTAGCCCTCCACGTGAATGTTTTGGATCAAGATTTAGAGGTGATTGAATGCATTTGGTGACGTTTGTCTAATAAATTGGTTAAGTATAGCTCAACGGTCTTGGAGAAATGCCAGTGTCAGTGTGGCATCTATTTCCAAGAGTTGATATGAAGGAGAAACCCAATCTGAGACTTCAAGAGCTCTCAATGTATGCCCAATTGTAGAAAAAGGAAAGAGGTGGCAATAATTGAAATGAATATAGTGCGATAAGCGGAAAATGACAAGTGTGTATGCCAATCCTCTAAGTAGTTAATACCTTGGGCATAAGAATTTTCATTTAAGTTTTTTTTGGTTGATTCTCTTGGCCATGTTATTCCAAACAGGGCAGAGTTAAGGAATAGGAAAAATGGGCCAGGATCGTTGGAGGCTGCCAAGTGTCTTAATGGCACTGAATCAAGGGTTAAATTGAGAAAAGGTTTTCTAATCAGTGATGAGACAGTTGTCACCAAGGGGAAAGATGGGATGTTGGGGGAAAAGTTGGTTCTTTGCCCCTTGTTATCCCAAAAGGGGTAAAAGTTGTAAAATGGCCCACAACTCCATTTAGTGGAAAAGTCAGCATTTGGGCCCATATTCACCCTAAAAGCTAAACAGTTGGATTGACCAGTGAAAGTTCTACTTTTGTTCATAATAGAAAACAGAGCCATAAAGGCGGACAGACAAAGTGCCTAGCCAAAATTGAGCTAAGTATGAAGGTAGTAGCGTGGAGAATGCCAGGAGTGTTAGTATGGCGCTGTTTCATTTTTTGGGTAAAAGTTACAAAATGATCCCACAACTCTGGACCCAAGTGAAAAAGTCTAGCATCTAGGTCTCTAAGTCAAAGTTGCAAAGAGGGAATCCCAGATAGAAAGGGGGGACCCATTTTTCAAGTTGTTTTGCTGCCCATCCTACACGGACTCAATACAAACTTCGAAGGGGCATTTATTTCAACTCAAGGATTGAAATATTGCAAATCTGATGCCATTAGAAAGATCTCCGCCTCACCCATGTCATGGAGGTCTGAAACTTTAATTTTGAGAAGGTTAGGTGAAGAAAAATAGAGGAAATGTCTTCAAGCTTTCAATGTGGAGATCTTCTTGCCTCAACAACCAGATCAGATTTGATTTGTTTCGTTCATTTCCTCTTCCTTCAAGGTGCCAAACCAAGGATTGATGCACTAAAGATGGATTTGGGGGAGATATTTCATCAGAGGCATTAATAGTAGTGGTTGAGTTTCGACCTACTTTTCCCGCTTCTCTCTCTCTTTCTTCTTTCAGGATTGAATCTATAAATGCGGGGGAAAAATTCATTGTAAAGGGTTGGACATTCATTTATTTTGTCGGCTCCCTCCTCCTTCTAGAAAATAGATTTGTGGGGTTCAGGCCTTCTATCAAAATTGTGATTACGTTTTCCACCTCTTGGCTACTTTGTAATGGACTGATATCAATCTACAGAGCAATAAAACATGTCTGTGATCGATTTTAGATCCTCTCTTGTCTCTTTTTGCTTTCATCTGGTCTCCCATTATATATATGGCTATATGTGCTTGTTTATTTTATGTATTTTGTTGGTTGTGTGTCTATTAGCAAAATAAGTGTTCATCATTCCTTTGGTGCATCACCTCATAGTTTAGCTTATGTTGTTATTTCTGTTTTCTCTTCTATCCCTGTCTTCTTGGTAAAATTTATATTAGGATATATAGAAAAGATCCTCTACAA
The DNA here is from genome assembly GCA_019776745.2 of Taxus chinensis. NCBI lineage: Eukaryota > Viridiplantae > Streptophyta > Pinopsida > Cupressales > Taxaceae > Taxus > Taxus chinensis. Next base: position 746,743,297 of record CM034146.1, read on the forward strand.
GTTTCTTACATATGCACCTAAATAGAGGAATAAGGAACCAACCTTCAATCTGGAGAGCTTTCCCATTTCTGTAAGGTCCCACACCTTAGGGGGAAAGTTTAATGTTACACAATCACATCAAATGACTCTGCCTTAGAAAAGAAGACTTGTAGAACTCATTTGGGGGTGTTGTGATTTCACACTAAATAGTTTTGGCATGCCCTGTGGGACCTAAGAAGTCTCCATCTTATTACAGTAGGGATTGATGTACACTTGTTGTGATTCTGGCTATTAAGAAGCCTTAAAATTGTCACATTTGATGACTCCAAAAGAAACAAATCTACTAGTTTCAGTAGCCCATGCTTAGAAGATTCATGAGAAGAATACAAACACGGTCTAGAGCAAGAGAGAAGAAGGTATTATTTGAATATCTTGCATCTTATCCCCAGGACAGAGAAAGGAGAGGAAGAAGAATTCAGAGGTCTCCATCTCCTACCAACCAGAACCTTGTCAACACCTCCACCTGGCATAGGATTCATTCAATCAAGAGGGGTGCCAGACTGGTCAAAATGGCATCAGCCAAATCCATATGTCAACTTCATCGGTAGTATTCCACTCACCTTGAATGCACACAAAACCCTAGTTCCGATTGTAGCATTAAATAGCATCCCACATTTCACTGGGGAAAATCAAACTTCTCCTGGTGACCATGTCCAAGATATTGGAAATGTCTGTACAATCCATGAGATCCATGAGATGGACATTGTAGTCAATCTGCTCGCCTCTTCACTTCAAAAGGAAAACTTCACAATAGTTCAGGAGTCTTGAAGTAGGCTCTATCCAGAACTGGAACTAGCTATACACTTCCCTTCACATAACCAGTTTGGGGAAAAAGGTGATAAATTTTATTTATTAGATCAACTAATAACAATCAAGAGAGCCCCAAATGAGCAGGTGACAGACTTCAACCTCAGATTCTAGTGGACCTGGGATAGGATTCCAACATCAGTAAATCCCACAGATGAAGGTGCCTTCTTACACTTTATTAGGGCTTTAAATTTTGATATTTCTTTGATGATTCAGTCAATGGGGGGCATTGAAAGAGGGTTTAAAACCCGTAAGCAAGGATCACGAGGGATGACGTGCACATCAACGGACGTGCGAACGGCAACATGAAGAGATCTCGTGAAGAGATCTCGGGAGGAGCTTGGAGGAGAAAGCATTAACCGAATGTGCATGCAAAGATTCGACAAATGGGCAGAACTTAGTTAAGCCATAAAACTCTCCTCTATCTCATAGATCAAAAGACGTGTACATATAGGAGGTGCTAGGTAACCCCAGTGCTACAATCATGATAACTCGAGTAGAGAGGGGGAGTTACATTCCCATAATAGAAGTGTAACTCCCAATGACGCATATGACGCATTGACGCATTGATGCGTTGACGCACTGACGCATAAGGGAATCTCATAATGACCCCTAAATGACACATGGACCTACAATCTCACCTAAGTGAGATGACTCACCTAATGATGTGGAAAATAACACACACCAACACCCCCCCCTTCATCGTAACTTTGGATGAGGCGGAAAGTCAGAAACGAGAAATGGGTCCCGGCACAAAGCGTAAGGAGGTACCCATGTACAAGAAGAAAGTCCCAAGCAGTGAAGGAAAAACCAATGGGAAAAACATCCACCACAAGAGAACAAAACACTCTCTAGCCTAAGAAAAATTCCAATGATGGGTCCTAGTTATAGACGACCCTGAAAAGGTACCCATGTACAAACAAGTAATCTCTCGGAAAGAAGAAGAAGAGAGAATAAGAGGGAGATGAGAGGAATGCAGAAGATGCCATGGACGGATCTAAACTCTGCAACTCTAGGAGGTCTCCTAGAAGAATGTCGATGACGAGATCCTCTACCTCTGGACTGAAGAAGAGCCACCCGCAACGAACTATGTGCCTGCCCTTAGGAAGGACAGAAATGACGTCCTGGAAGTCCACCCACTCCACAAAGGAAACTGAAGGCGAGCAACACGAAGAACTCTGAGTCTGGTGCATGAAAGTGTGACATAGGTCTAGCGAGTGAGTGCCAAGGAACTGAAGGTAATGCCACGTGTGTAGAACTGTCAGAGTGAAAAAGAGGAACACCCACAGAAAGGATGCCCAAGTGATGTGAAGGGAACAAAACATCCTCCACAACAGAAAAGGGATCCATAACTGAGGGTGGATCAATAAAGGTCTCTGGAAATGTGAAAGTGACATGATTCCCGGAAGGGGCACTCCCAACAACAGAGATGATGAACTCCTCTGAAACACCTGTAGATGGATGCGGAACCTGTAGTGCATCACAAGTAGACTATGTGAAAAGATGAATAAGGTCAAACAGATACTCGTCCCAATGAGGGGGCTTGACAAACAGAAGAGCGATGTCAGATAGGTATGAGTCATCCAATGGCAGGTAGAGGAGTGAAGTGGGCCTCGCACACTGGAAGTGGAAAGGAGGCTAGTGTAATGACGGTGAGAGACTAAGTATGAGACTACTTGATATCTGATGAGATGTGGGGGGGTGACAACAATGTCTGGAATAGTGAGAGAAAGAGGAGAAGAGTCCTTTGTAGTACTCTCAACATCAGAACTAGATGCACAATCCTCGTCATCAGAAGTAGAACTAAGTGAGCCTGTGTCAGTGGAACTGTCATCACACGAAGAAATGGAGGAGACAACTGAATCAACAGCAGCAACAATGGCGGCAGTATGTGAAGGGTCTCCATACAAGGACTGAAGAATGCTCCTGACACGGTGAGGTGGATCTGAGTCTACCACGTGAAACCAAAGAGATCAAGATACATTCATCATCATGTGACCAAAGACATGGTCACAAGTGTCGAGGAAGTCCTCTAGATGACGATGATCAGTGGGTGCAGGAACTGGCCCAAGCAAGAAGGGTAAAAGACCCTCGTGGGCGAAGTAACGTTCCATGGAAGCATGCCAAGCTGAATAGGTCTCTCTCCTGGTGAGAAGTGGCGGAGGTTGTAAGGAAATCTTATGACGATCACGTCTAAAAAGAGCACTCTCCATGATGAAATATGCAATATGCAAGGTGCACGAAAGCAAGACGTTGGACTCGGCCGATAATGCATCTGCGTGCGAAAACCCAAGAGTACAATCAGCCCCCCGAGAATGTGGCACTTTATAAAGTAGTGCATTTACAATATTGACAATTTCATCACGTAGTGTGTGAGAAATCATGCAACTTTGACCAAGGAAGCGCTAAAAAATGAGCAGCGAGTCAAAAGTTATGGCATAAATACAATTCCCGCAACTGATGGAAAAATACACTAAACGCTGCAAATTGAATAAAAAAGTCCTCAAAACGAGTGCAAAGGGTATCGTGTGACTTCTCGTTAGAAACGACACAAAATTTTAGTATGGGTTTGTTTTGACTGCGAGGGGGGGTTAGCCTCCTGCCAACCCTGGACCTCGCCCTCCGTCTTTGACAAGCGTAGGAAAGTCAAATTATAAACAAAATGCAGCCAAAAACCCAAATTTTTACAATACCATTTAATAATGTTTTTATTTTTTATACCTTAAAACATTAAAAAAAGGTGGAATAAAGAGGGGACGTGTGTGGCAATGGAGAGCTAGCTGAGGTGTGGCTGTTGATCGAGCCAGGGGGATCTACAGTCCAAGCCATGTGTTGGAGAAATTGTTGTAGCAAGCAAAAAATGCAGGTTGCTGGAGCCACATGTTGGAGACCAAGTCTGAGTGGAAGAAAAGGTAACAGCTATGCCTCTGGGGTTGCGAAGACATGTATAGCAGATGTTCCTTGTGCAGAGGTCTGAAACGGTCAAGCAGAGACGTGCAGCGTGGATTCCATGGAGCTCCAAACACGCAGCAGGAGGAGAATATGGTAGGTAACAACCATGTGAAGGGGTCTCCTCCAGTAGGGTTTGAAATGGATTTGGTGAGACAACAAACACCACTACTGAAGAGTATGTTGAACCAAGAAGGAGTCCGTTTAACAATCCAGTGTCAAGGCACAAGCCCGCAATCAGTGCACATATGGGCACGAGCAGAGATAGTAGCTGAAAGTTCATAGAGCTGTTTGATATTCCAAACAACACCACACATACGGAGAAACACCTACAGCCAGAATTGAACGTGCATGAGCACAAGGCATGTATAACACAATACAAACCACCTAAACAATGCAAAGTTGAAGGTGATTCTTAGGCCAAAACCACGAGCTAAGTGATTTGTTAACCAAGCCCGTCCAATGCAGGGATCACCAACATTTTGAGCCAACGTAAATGGCGAAGATTACATTTGCCGGGGGGAAAAGGACTTCCATGTATCAAACCAGTCAAGCTCGTTCCACCAATGCCAAGAGCTAAGTAACCCTGAACCAATAAAGAGGATTCCAAACAAGAGCACTAATCAATCAGCAACCGATCCGGGTGTAGCTCAGGTTCAGGTAGAAGTAGACCTCGAGCCCAGTAGTTAAATGTACAGCCGTGGGCATAGACCCGAGTGAAAAAAATGTGAACGAGAGTTTCGATCCAACGAACAATGCAAACAATGAAAAACCAGAGCTAGTGAGTTGAAACAACTAGCTAAGGAAAACTCGTGGGAAGTGTATAATGAGCTAGGGAAAACTTGGTTCCCAACCAGCCCCAGATTGGCTCTTGTAACCAGACATAAAACCTAGAACCCTTAAAAATGCAAGTTGAAGCTACGCCAAAAAACTACATGCGAACCTCGAAGAAGCCTACAAATCTGCAAACACCAACATGACCAAAAAAACCACAAACAAACCCAAACAAAGTTATGAAACCCGAATCAGTGCAAGTAGAGTGCAGTCATAATTTCCATTACGACATACACATGAGAATCTGAATATCACGCCGGAAGCTAGAAAACACATGAAAAATGTCGAGGAAAGTATGGATCCACAAGATCCCTCTCTCTGATACCATGAAAGAGGTTTTAAAACCCGTAAGTGAGGATCATGAGGGATGACGTGCACATCAATAGATGTGTGAACGATAGTGTGAAGATATCTCAGGAGGAGCGAGCATCGACCAAATGTGCATGCAAAGATTCAATAAACAGGCAGAACCTGGTTAAGCCATAAAAATATCCTCTATCTCATAGATTAAATGGGGTGTACATATAGGAGGTGTTGAGTAACCCCCAGTGCTGCAATCATGACAACTCAAGTAGAGAGGGGGAGTTACATTCCCATAATAGAAGTGTAACTCCCAATGACGCATATGGCGCACTGACACACTGACATGTAAGAGAATCTCATAATGACCATTAAATGACACATGGACCTACAATCTCACCTAAGTGAGATGACTCACCTAATGATGTGGAAAATAACACACACCAACAGACACTACATTACCTACAGCCTATATCCTTTCCATAGGGGTTGAGAACTGTTTGATTTAGGATGGTAAAATCACTCCTAGGCCATCCATGCCTCTATACCCTGAGTTAAGAAACCCATATGCTAGCCAAACGCCCACATTAGCTCCCATACCCACCCCTAGGAGTCAAAGCTCAACTGAAGCCTCCACCTTATCATCTAACACCTCTAAGGAACTCCAGGAAGTCATGAAACAACTTTAGAACCTGGGAAATGAGCTAGTAACCATCAAAAGACAACAAGCTCAGAGTTCTAGGCCGTATTATCCTCATGCTCAGCCCCAGGCTCAATATCAAGCTAGACCCCAGTATCAACACTATAGGCCACCACCTCTGATATTAAATCAGAGCAAGAACCAAGGACAACCCCAAGCTACTAGACCTTTCAGGTCGTATAATCCAAACACAACTTCAACATCAATGGCATTGGTTCCAGCATAGAACAATATGGCACATGAATATGATTGGTGTTTTCCATGCAGTCAGCGACATAAGCAATCAATGTGTTTTAATAGTGCTCTAAATCAGGCCTTAATGGTGCAGACCAATATGCTTCCACAAGAACCTATCCAAGAGGGAGATCAATAACAAGGAGCTCAACAAAGTGGACCTCCAGAAGAGACTATGCTAGTAAACTGGCAAGCTGAAGACTTCTATGGGATGAATCAGTTCCCTTCTCAAGATGTAGTTGCCAATACACGATCCAAAAAGAGAAATATTGGAGAGGGCCAACCACTGAACTCGGGTGATCCTCAACCTTCCATCACTCCACAAGGTCCTGGTGCTCTAAGTGCAACTCCCAACATGCAGAACCAATCCAAGCCACCTCCCAAATCCAGTCAAGCACCGGCTATAACAACCCATGTGCAAGAAAGAAATGTGTCTAGGAAGGGGTAGTAAAAAGATAGCTCATTCAATATTATTGAGCAAAAGAAGAGGACAAGTGTAAACATTTCACTATGGGAGTCACTAGCCATTCCAGGGAAGAGGGATCTATTACATACTACTATGCAGAATTGGTCAAGTTCAAATCAACCCCCTAACCAACAAGAGAGAGTGCTTGCCAATGCAGTTCAACCTGGGAGGAATCAAGGAGAACAACAAGGGAAGAACCTGAGACCTCCTCCATTCTATGTCTCATTAATTATTTGAGAAAAATTAGTGTAGAATTGTACGATTGATTTTGGGGCTAGTAGTTCTGTGATGCCCAAACAAATAGTTGATCAGTTGGGTCTCCAATATGAAGTCATCTCTAGAGGGGTAGTGCAATTAGATGGGACAACAGTGACAACTGTGGGAATCATCAAGGATCTGAGCCTCACTCTTCATGCCTATTCCAATGTGACTGTTTTGCAAAATGTGTCCATCATAGATTTGCCACCACATTTCGCTTTGTGTCTGTCTAGGGAGTTCACTGCCAAAATTAGAGGCTACTTGTCTACTGATTGGTCACATATGCTCTTTAGGACAAGATATGGGGAAAAGGCCACAATCAAATCCAAACCCATTGCAGACTACCACATTGATTCTTATGTTCCAAGCCCAATCAAAGCCAACTGCTTAGCTTTGGATCAAGAGGACCTCCTAAACACTAATGAAGCAGATACCAAGGTGGGATACATCCCAAACTTGACTCTAGATGAGTGGGCTAACAAAAGACATGCTTTTGACCCTTATAAGGAGATGGAAGAATCTGAGCTGGGTGTCTATTGTCTACATAAAGAGAATCATCATCTTCCTGACCTAATCAAGCCAGAATATAAAGATGACAATGAGGTATGTTAATTGTTCTTTGATGGCTCAAGGAGTAGACAAGGAGCTGGAGGAGGAGCTATGATTATGTCCCCCAAAGGTATGAAGTACTATTCAGCCTTCAGATTATAGTTTTCTTGCTCAAATCACACTTCTAAATATGAAGCTTTGGTCCAAGGTCTTCATTGGGCAAGGAAGCTAGGAATCAAGAACTTGCAAGTGTTCGGTGACAGTGAATTGGTTGCCAATCAAGTCAGAGGACTAAATGCTGTCAAAAATGACCTGTTCAAGAACTACAAGAGTAGGGTATGGGATCTCATGAGGATTTCAAGGCCTTCAACATTGTGTCCATACCTAGGAAAGAGAATGAAGCTACTGATAGACTTGCAGCAGTGGGAGCAACATTTGATGTGGTTGACATCATCAAAATAGACAAAGAACAACCAAACATCCATAGAGTTGTGAGGCCAGTAGTGCCAAATAAAAACACATGCTGGAAGGTGTTCAAGAATGATCAAAAGATCATTAATTTTTTGCAAGAAGAATTTTAATTCTCAGCTAGAAACCAGAGCATACTAGAGCAGTAATATGGGAATCAGATAATACAACTGCATAAAAACAAACTTCCCAAAGGCTTAGTGACATTGGAATCTATTTTCAATCCTAATGATCAGTTTAGAAAGGAAAAGGCTAACATATAGATCAAAGGAGAAGATTTAGAGTCAATCCCAGTTGGAGAAGACAAAATACTTCAAATTGGCAAAGTGGCCACCAAGCAAGAAAGGTATGAATTCATACAACTTTGCCAAAAGTTTCCAGATGTGTTTTCTTGGAGCTATGAGGACCTAAGAGGGTTCAATCCAAAGCTAGCACAACACACAATCAAACTAGATCCAGCTGCAAAACCCATCAAGTAGAAGCAAAGACCAGTCAACACACATATTGAGCCTTTGATGAAGAAAGAGCTAAACAAGCTGATAGAGGTGAGTATCATATTTCCAATCAAACACTCAAGTTGGGTTACAAATCTGGTCCTAGTAAGAAAGAAAAATGGATAAATTAGGTTGTGTGTTGACTTCAGAGATTTGAACAGATCCTCCCTCAAAGATCACTACCCACTCCCTTCAATGGAGCAGATCTTGCAAGTAGTGCCTAGGTCAGAGAGGTTCTCTCTCCTAGATGGTTATTCGGGATACAATCAGATCACAGTGAAAGAAGATGATCAATTCAAAATAGCTTTCACCACCAAATGGGGCACCTATGCCTACAAAAAAATGCCATTTGGATTGTCCAATGCTGGAGCCACTTTCCAAAGGGCAATGGATATGGTATTCAAGGGGATGATCAAAAAATAGTACCGATCTATCTAGATGACATTACTTTTTTTTCCAAAAATACAGCAGATCATCTTTTCCACCTAAGGTAGGTATTCCAAAGATGCAAGAGTTTTGGGGTGTCATTGAACCCTAAGAAATACATATTCTTGGCCCTTGAAGGCAAGCTGCTAGGCCATATTGTATCAAAGGAAGGATTGACAATTGACCCAGAGAGAGTTCAAGCAATAAGAGCATTGCCATTGCCAAGTCACAAGAAGGCCCTTCAAATCTTCTTGGGAAAAATCAATTTCGTCTGCAGGTTTGTTCCAAACTTTACTGCCCTTGTTAAGCTAATAACGTTAATGTTGAAAAAGAGCTTAGTATTTAGGTGGACAGATGAAGGAAAATCAAGCTTTGAGGCTATCAAAGAATCCATATCACAAGCCCCAACCCTTGTGAATCTAGATTTTTCCATAGGCTTCATACTAAATGCCTTTAGTGGCAGTGACATGATTTCTACAATCTTGGTTCAACAGAACAAAGACATTGCAGAACAGACAGTTGCTTTCTTCAGCCAGAGTTTGGAAGACTATGAGGTACCTACATTGAGAAGGAGGTCATGGCAGTGATCAGAGGATTGAAGAAGTTTAAGCATTTGGTTTCAAACAACAAAATCTAACTATTGGTCTACCATGTAGGAGTTAAAGAATTCCTTCTCAGCAAAGACCTGAATGAGAAGCATGCAGGATGGATCACTCATGTCATGGAATATGACATTGAGATCAAGGTCACCAAGCTGGTCCATGGGAAGGGGTTGTGTGAACAATTAGCCTCAGGTCAACAAGATGAAACAAATAGTGAAAAGGAGGTCATTCTTGTTCTACAAGATAATCAAGAAGATGGGAGAAATGATGTACCTAATCCTTGTTGGACTCAAGACATGGTGCACTTCCTTCAAACAGGCATGTGTCCTCATGGGATGGATAAAGCAAAGAGGAGACATTTTAGGCTACAAACCATCCCATATGTTCTTATTGATGGTGTCTTGTTTAAAAGAGACATCAAAGGCGTTCTGTTGAGATGCATTGGGACAAATCAGGTGGAGAGAGTGCTACAAGAATTCCATGTTGAAGTAGCTGGAGGCCATTTTGCTCCAAGAGTGATAGCACTCAAAATCATGAAAGTAGGATATTATTGGCCCAAAGTGTTTAGTGACTGTTACACGTGGATCAAAAGGTGTAAGAATTGTGCATTCTTCAAAGGCAAAGAGAGGCTAGTAGCACTTCCATTGCACCCAATCACAGTCGACCAACCTTTCTTGCAATAGGGATTGGAATTCATTGGATTCATCAATCCAAATTCAAGCCAAGACCACAAATGGATTATGATAGTGACATATTATTTCACCAAGTGGACTGAGGCAGTGGCACTCAAGGAAGCCAATGAGTCTAGTATCCTAGATTTCTATGAAGGGATAGTGGCCAGATTTGGAGTGCCAACCACCATCATATCGGACTATGCATTAGTATTTATAGGTTCCAAGATCACAAGATGGGCTGTTAAGAATGGGAATTATTTGAGTACTTCATCAAACTATTACCCTTAAGGTAATGGCCAGGTTGAGTCCACAAACAAGAACCTGCTAAAGATCATCATAAGAACTCTTGATGAGAATTAGAGGACCTGACACACAAATCTGAAAACAACCTTATGGGCTGATAGAATAACACCCCTTGAGATCTACAGGAATCTCTCCATTCAAGCTTGTCTATGGGAAGGAGGTAGTGTTACCTATATCACTTGAGTTTCCAGCATTGGAGCTCGTGAAGTAACTAGAGATGTCTGAGTTTGAACAAATGGAGGCCAGGTATGCGAAGCTGATAGAATTAGAAGAAATTAGATAGCATGCTATCCTAGAAATAGAGAAGAATTAGGATTCAATCAAGAAATTCTTTGACAAGAAGGCAGAAGCAAGGACCTTCCAAGAAGGATACCTAGTTTTGAAATGGGATGCAGATCAAGCAAAACCAGGAAGGCATTCCATGTTTGATGCCATCTAGAGTGGCCCTTATATGGCCACAAGATGCAAAAGTAGAAATGATTTCCAATTGTCTACATTGGATGGTGAAGAGTTACAGATTCCAGTAAATGGGATCTATCTTAAGCACTGCTACTAAAAGAGGATTTCTCACCCTGTACATATTAGTTTAGTTTTCTCTTTTCTCTAAGTTCTTATGCACATTGTCTTGCTGTAGGGTAGATTGCTTTTCTCCTAAGTGTTTTGCACACTCTGCATGTTCTATTTGGAGCATGTATGTTTTCAAGCTTTGTATATAGTTGTGGTGTTGTTTTGTTGCTCTTATGCAGTCCGTTCAGAGAGAGAGATGAAGCCCTGGGTCAAAACAATTTTCTACTCTCAGAAACCTTCATTTTGAGATTTCTTATAGACATTGAGAGTGCAAGCATCTGAGCTCGTGAATCGGAGGAAAAATTGGTACCAAACCATCTTTCTCAACCCCATGCCCAATGGATGCTTTAAGGCCACTAGTCTTTTCATCTAGCAGGAAGATACCCCTATGAGTCGCCAAATTGTTATCCATATTTTTCCCCGAGTCAAATATCGGATCAGTCACAACCCCGCATAAGAGGAACCTGAGAAAAAAAATTCAGATCTTGCAAATTGGTCACAGAAGGACTAAACCATGGAGTGGCGGGGGCCAAGAGAGGCTAAGGGACCCTGTACGAAAGAAACGACTCTATCGGGCCATTTCCATGTCTAAAAAATGTTCTCCAAGTTATAGGTAGACTCAACTATGAGATAATAGGGTCAGACAAGAAGGGGTGATGTCATAGAGGAACCAGAAACAAGAAGGGGAAGAAATGGCGAAGATCCAAAGTCCTCAAGCTAGAAGTAGTTTAGGAAAAATTCCAAAAAATGACTAAAGAAATGGCGAAGATCCAAAGTCCTCAAGCTAGAAGTAGTTTAGGAAAAATTCCAAAAAATGACTAAGTATGGAGGAGGCAGTGGAAGGAGCCATGTGTCCTAACGATGCTTTTCCAAAGGTGAATCCAAAAACGGAACCCAAACTTGCACCAGGTTTCCACGCATCTAGAACCCCAAAGAAGTTGCGGGGCGTGGAAAAGTATTCAAATGAGAGAAAGCATGTCAGGTGTCAACTTGGCGTAAATTCAGAAAGGAAGCCATGGTGGAGACTCAAAATTGCGCCAGCCCTCCACGTAGAAAATGGTCAAATAGAGTCAAAAGGTGGGCTTCGAAATTGGCTAAGTATAGATATATAAGTGAAGAATGCCAAGTGTTAGTGTGGCACATTTCCAAGAGTTGGTCTCAAGGAGGAAACCCAAATGAGCATGAGCTCTCCACGTAGCCTAAAGTATATAAAGGTAAGAGGGACCATTGAAAAGTCCACAGATTAGTGGAGGCTGACAAGTGTCAACTCGATGCTCCTCCAAAGGCAAACCTTGGGCCAAGTTTTCAAACAAGCGTGATGACTCCATGTGTTATTCTAAAAGGGGAAGAGTTAGTTGAATAGTCAATGCATGGGCTAAGCCGTCAGAGGATGCCAAATGTCTTAATCACGTTAACTCAAGGATTAAATTGAGGAAAGGTTTCCAAACAAGCGCCAGACTACCACGTTTCCTAGGGGAAAGTGGGACGTCGGGGGGAAAAGTTGGTTCTTTACCCCTTGTTATCCCAAAAGGGGTAAAAGTTACAAAATGGCCCGCAACTCCGCCAAGGGAAAAGTCAACATTTGGGCCCGAGTCAAAGCCAAAGCGTGGAATCAGAGGAAAAAGTGAAAGTTTGCCTTTTGTTCAAAAGGCACCAAGATAAAGATGGAAACACATTCCCCAGCCAACCAAAAAGAGCCATGTGTCAAGGCAGAGCTTCGGGGCTGCGGGAGTTTTTTGAGTTTTCCATTTTTTGCGCAAAAGGGCAAAAGATAAATTACGGACCCGTGAGTCCAATTTTATCTCTAATTTCGTTGCCACATGTTCCATATAAAAAGGGGGACCCATTTTTCAAAAAAAAATTGGCCCATTTGTACGGAATCGATACAAACTTCGAAGGGGCATATCTTTCGACTCAGGGCTCGAAATATTGTGAATCTAACACCATTAGAAATATCTCGTCCTTGCCCAGGCCATGGAGGCCTGAAACTTTAATTTTGAGGAGGTTAGGTGAAGAAAATGGAGGAAATGTCTTTGGTATTTTAATGTAGGATCCTCTTACCTCAATAACCAGATCGGATCTGATCTGTTTCACCGTTTCCTCTTCCTTCAAGGTGATGAACCAAGGATTGATGCAGTAAAGACAGATTTGGGGGTAGATTTTATCAGAATCATTAATAGCAGTGGTTGATCTTTGACTTGCTTTTCCTGCTTCTCTCTCTCTCTCTTTCTTCTCTCTGATCGAATCTATAAATACGGGGGCAAGATTCATTGTAAAGGGTTGGACATTCTTTGTTTTGTAGGCTCCCTTCTCCTTCTAGGAAAGGGATTTGTGGGGATCAAGCCTTTCATTAAAATTGTGATACATTTTTTACCTTTTGGCTATTTTGTAGTGAACTATAGAAATCCATAGAGCAATAAAACACATATGTGATTGATCTTAGATATTTTCTTGTCTCTTTTGCTTTCATTTGGTCTCCCATTACAGATCTAGCTATTTGTGTTTGTTATTGTATGCATTTTGTTGGTTTGTGCCTATTGGAAAAATAAGTGTTCATCATTCCATTGGTGCATCACCTGGTAGTCTAGTTATTTCTTATTACTTATACTCTTTTACCCCTGTCTCCTTGGCAAGTTATAGATTAGGTATAGAGATACATCCTCTGCAAATCCTTATGTATGCACCTAAATAGAGGAATAACGAACCAACCTTCAATCTAGAGAAATTTTCCATTTTTGCAAGGTCCCACACCTTTGGAAAAGTTCAATGTTATGCAATTACACCAAATGACCCTACCTTAGAAAAGCATACCTGTATAACTCAATTGGGGGTGTTGTGATTTTTCACTAACAACTATCATCAATGTGTTGGAAGATATAAAGATTTATGTTTCAAACTTCACAATCTTATTCAAGATATTATCGATAATAATTTTATTGAGCATCCTGAGCCTACGACATCCACACCAGTCAATGAAAATCATAATCTCGAGTTCTTCAATAATTCTCTTCCAAAACATGACAAGTAAGTGGTCCACTCTTTAGCTAATCTTACGTATTGCGCAATGCGTCCTCCTGCATCGAGGGCTCTTGATTTTCTAGTTGCTCTAGTTGATAAATCCCTACCCATCGTTACATTCTATGATCATGACTATCATGTTACATTCACTTTTGATCGCTTGCAAATTAGTGCTTCTATCAGACCTACTTCTATAAATAACACTATTGTTGATCCATCCTTTCACATTAACACATGTGATATTGTACTTCTTTTTTCTATCAGCTATCCACTCCAAAAAAATTCATATCCAATTCCTAAAACATATGGATTTGTCAAGCTTTTGGTCACTGTCGATCCTCTTACCATGTTTGTGCCTTTTTTAGTGGCACCTTCAGTTAAAGGGTGTGACATGCTCTTGGGTCTCCCCTGGCTCCATGCAACTCAGGATAATTTCTCGATGAATCACTTGTATTTTAAGTTCATTCACAATAGGAAATTCACTACTATATATCAGTTTCCTCCATCCAGACTATGGTTGTAACCTCCTCTAGAGGTTTCCATTACACTCTCTACATTGTCTCGGTCCCTTGAGCCTATCACATCTAAAGTAGAATATGTTCCTATTTCTCCTATTCACTCACAACCTACACTGTTTCATAGGTCTACTAGTCCATCACATCGGTCTAGATCCACCACCCATACAACTCCTTCGTATAGGTATACATCACCTTCAAGATGTCCTCTACATAGGTATACGTCGCCTTCATAGTCTCCTTCACATAGGTGCTCATATCCTTCGTAGTATCCTTCATATATGTGCACATCACCTTCACGCTCTCTTTTATATAGGTTCACATCACCTTCATGGTCACCTCCACATAGGCACTCATCACCTCTTAGGTATCATCTACATAGCTCTCATTCACGTATTCATCATATGTCTCATCTATCACTAATCTTAGAGCATGGTCATACGCTTGCATCTCCCCAACAATCAGGTAGAGGAACCTCGTTTTTCACTTTCATTGGATAACACATTCATCATCACACATTTGGGGGCAACATATTTATTCTTTCTGCCCCTTCTAACATTATTAGGTGTCTTACATAATATAAGCTTCACATTTAGTCTCTCACACACATAACACACATATTGATACATTAGCATTTTCATTACCTAATTATGCACTCTTGTGTTATGGTTCACACTAGACTGTTGAGGGCATACTATACACATAAACCTCACACATTACACATCTCACAATGATTACATTCACGAAATATCTTTCTCACACATGTGACACGCCACACTACCCTATGATGCACTCTAATTTCACAGTTCATACTCAAGTGGTGAGGGTATAAATCTAAAATGAACCTTGCCACACTCACGCACTCACTCACTAATCTCTACAATTTGACTATCATATCTTTCTAGCATAAAATTCAAACATTTTCCCGATGATGCACTATTGTTATGTGGTTCATTCTCCACCACTAAGGGGGAATGTATAAATGAACCTCATCTCATGCATACTAATTTGCATTCACTCGAGGGGCACGCAACTCCTATCATCCTCACTTTGCATTTCAGTCTATCTCACTCATCCACAACATACTGCATATCTTGGTCATGCATTGTTCTTGCTTACTTATACTCGCATATACACTTTGATTACTATGTTAGATAGATACATTGTGTGTCATTATATTTTCCATAAACACACGCACATTCACTTGATTTCTATTTTTGATTGCAAACTTTACACATATTGATACATGCATCATGGATACTTGGCACAGTACTTGTTACCAGTCCCACAGTGGCTCTTGGGGAATTAATTTTTTTTCACATCACAGGTGCTATTGTTTTGATTAATATTACTTCTATTCATACTAGAAAACTATATTATATTAGATTATACACATTTTTTCATGCTTCCTATCTATCTAACATGATAACAAGTGCTTCATGTGGAACATTTGTCTTATAGAAACCTAATGCTACCATGTTTTTCTGATATCTTTCTTGTCACTATCTATCATTACTTGTCATTTGTTACTATTTTTTACGAGCTATGCCCTTTTGTCTTTTGTGCACATTGTATGATTTTGGCCTTATTGGCCTTTTACATTCCACTTTGTTTGCATTATTATTTGTCTACATTATCTTATTTCTTACTAGCTTCCACATTGTCTTCTACATGCATGTTTCTCTTCATTGCACTAACACTTATTTTCAGCCATTTTTTTGCATGTGCCTTGGTTTCTACCAAGCACACTCTCCCCCCTAAATGGCTTAAGTTTCATCATAATATCCAGTCCTCCTTTAGGTTTCATACTCCATGCAACATCGCATGTAGTCATTTTTACCCTCATTACAAAAGAACCCAAATTTAACCTCCTTCAAAGGCCGAGCAACATCATGGATTAGACAAGACACTCAGAGGCAGATAGAAAATTATTTATGTCGTTTTGTAGCTGGGGAAGCAATCTAACTGCCTTGTTAACACTCAGGCTTTGAGAGGAGTGGGTAGCACCTTAAAAGGATGTGATCTATCCTCACTATTTTAGGTTGTGCCTTTCAACCAAGGTAAGAGAACCTATTTTGTAACCTCTTGTTTGTTGAAGAACAATGAGAAATCCTTCTTTTGCATAAATTTTATAGAGAAGACCTTGGGAAAGTATGATCAACACACCAGATCTGACTCTCACGAGTTGTCACTTCCAGATCATGGAGATACTTTCACAACAAGGAAAAGGTTACTAAAGACATTTGAGACCCTGATTGCATCTGCATGTTTTGGTAACAAAGATTATGCATTTGTGTACACACATGACAAACATGGGTAGTATGGGTAGGATTGGTTGTTGTTAAATGAATTTTTGGTGGGAGGTTGGGCAGGGTGAAACTAGATTCACCAGATCCTTGAGGAACCTTACAAAATGGAAAGTCAAACCAACGGAATGCCACAGAATAGCTAAAATGTTTCTTCAACTAGAATATGTGCTTCAATGGAGGCCCAGATTAGCACTCTTTCACACAATCTCTGAGATTCTATCATGAAGGCTCGAGTTAGAAAACCCAACAAAGCATCAAGATTTGAGTCAAATCATGCCTAAGGTACACCCAAAGGCTTACAGACAATCTCTGTCAACAGATGAGAGAAAAGTGATTTTAAATCGTTTATTCCAATCCCAAATGAAAGCTCTTCTGAGAAATGGAATTGCAGATGCCACTAAACTGTCACAAGGATTGAGGCCTATGTGATTGAATCAGATTTTAATACAAGATTGCAACAGAAACAAGAAAAACTACTTGCATACATCCAGAAATAAAACAAACACATTTTTCTCAAGACAACACAGAAAAACTCGAATTTGATTAAGTCTATTAGCAGGGGAAAGTTTCTAGAATAGTCTCAGAGCTTTTCAATGGCTGTACACTTGCAACCACCTTGACACAATAAATCTTAATACAAAAAGAGATAACCTAGTTTCTTAGATGGACTCTCAAAAGATAGGCTTAGTCAAATTTTCCTCTTGGGAATTTTCTTCGACCTCTAGCACTCTGACCTACAACTTCCAACCATTCACACAAAAAATTCATGCCATTTATAGCATTTACAACAGATCCTCTTCCTCCTAAAAGAAATAAATGTTTAATGCACCAGTGTTCACCATGATTCTTTCGTGATTCTCAGAATCAAACCTGCAAGAAGTCTCCAGGTGCTCGAGGGGGCAGATTTCATCGAATGCCTCCCGCATTCAACTCCTTGCTCTGGTAGATCACTCTTCCTTCAATTTTCCAACCACTTCCACCCCTAATCTGTCAAATCTGGCCCCTTGCATGCTTGGGAGAAGAAAAATGGAAAATTGATCGGGCACGAAAGTCAGACCATTTTAATGGTGAAAGATGTCCTCCAGATCTTCCCACCAAACTTCAGATATCAACATTAACTTCCTTCTCTACTTGGCATGTAGAAAAGACCAAGAAATCATGGAGACTCACACTTCCAGACATGTTTCAGAGAAATGGGGGAAAATCAGATTTAGAGTCACAGCTTTCGTTGATCTTTACTTTGAATTTGGGCCGTCCACGTGGCAGATTCAAACTTTAGAATAGACCCCGGGGCTTCCCTTGAATTTTTACAACTTTTTGGAAAAATGGAAAAAAATTCCATTTTGCTCCACACCTCCGCCCTCGGGATAAGAGCCTAACACATGTCCAAATGTGATTGGAGTGGAACTGCAGCCAAATTCTGCCATTTTACTCTCTTTTTGGAAAAGGGAAAATTTTCCAAATTTTCCCTGCAGCTCTACGGGAAATGAGCCTAACATGTGTCCAAATGTGATTGGAGTGGGGCTGCGCTTCCTTTTTTACTTTTGACTCTTTTTCTCAAAAGGAAATTTTTCCAAATTTCCCCCGAGAGCCCGCACCTCCGTCGTTGACCAAGGCAAAACATTGACTATTTCCCTCATTGGGCTTGCAGGTCATTTTGAAATTTTAATCCTTAAGGAGGAAAAAAATCCAAGTTGCCTTGATGGTCCACCTCCCCGCCTCTTTGACTTTTCAAACTACCACGTGTCACCATGGCACACCTTGAGGCGGTCCCAAAAATTTGATACCTTGAATGAGTGTGGGCTCGCCACGTGTCCTATTCCGGTGAAGTCTATCTGAATGCTTGAAGCTCAGTGGAAGGTGCCATGTGTCATGCTCTGAGGCAGTCTCTTTTTGGCCATTGAAAAGTCTAAGCAAAATGTAAAGTGAGCAGAGGCCTCCACGTGTCATCCTGGCGCTTGTTTAAAATGAAACTCAAGGGCCTGGTCCCCAAACATGTGCGGTTCCTCCACGTGTCTCCATGGCGCAACTTCAAGATGGTGCCCAAAGCAGAGACCCTAAATGAGCGTGAGCTCGCCATGTGTCATGTTCTGCCAAACTGCTCCAACTGCATAAAAATTTGTCTAAGTCCTGGGCCAAGCAGCGGAAGCCTCCATGTGTCCTCTCGGTGCTACTCCAAGGAAAAACCAAAAATTAGATCTTCAAATGAGTGTCATGCCTCCACGTGGACAATTTTGAGTTAAGGCTTTCCATGAATTTTTCTAAGTACCCAGCTGAGCTGCATCCAACCAAAAGGTGCCACGTCCCCTGTAGATACAAGGATGCAAATTTGACCGGGAGAAATGCCCATCAAACCGTAAAATATAGAAAAATGACCATTTGAGCCTGGGAATGAAATTTTCTTCAAGGACAGAAAGTTTAGAAATGTTACAAGGCTCAAATACATTCTTCAGGGATACATCCATTCATTTTCTTCAAGTACTTAGGGCATAGAAATGATAAGGAAGACAAATCTAACTGTGGAGAATAGAAAACATGGGGGAACCTGAGTTTTTAGATGAACAGAGAATGAGAGACCCAAATTACAGACCCTTAAGTGAGATTACAACCCAGGAACCAATTAAAAATGGCCACAAGGATCAACCAGGCACAACACGGGGAAGGAGAAAATGACAGAGGCCATAAATCAGTAAGTTTTCAAAGGCACAAATGGGGCGAGACTATTTTGAGCACCAACATAGGCTCCGACTCGGGGATGGGCACTCCCTGCGAGTGCCACAAGAACAAAAGTAGACCAAGTGCCAAAAATATCCATTGGGAAATGGAGTCATCTTGCAGAGTAGAGAAACAGAGCCATCTTCAAAAAAAGACAAGAGAAACCAACAAAAATAGGTCACTGAGGACCAGAATGAGCAAAAACACAAAAGACAGGAAACAAACAACAAACTATACACTGTACAAAAGACTCTCTTGATCCAGAAGCATCAATCCAAGAAATGCTTCAAATGCCTGCCATTAACAGGAAACTCGAGCAGTTCACCATCCAAGTCCTTGAGGAAGAAGGTATGCTCCCCAATTCTGATATCAATAGAGTAAGGACCCATCCATAATGAGTCAAACTTGCCATGCTTTCCCTTATCCTCATGTCTACTATCCCATAGTAGCACAAGATCTCCAACATTGAAAGCTCTGGGAGTGACCTTCTTGTCAAATAACTTCTTCAGTTTCTTTCTGAACTTTATATGCCTCTGGTGGGATGCCCTCCTCTCTTCATCAAGCTCAACAATCTGATTAATGCGGGCATCATAAGGGCCTACCTCCTGATCTTCTAGTATGTTGCATAAACTGATATGAAGACAGTTGCATATGAAGAGGCAGTAGGGCCTGAGTCCCATATACCAACTCAAATGGACTCTTTCCAGTGACCCTCTTGACAGTGATCCTATCTGCCCACACAACAAACTTCAACTGTTCACCCCACTTTCTCTTGTTCTACTCCAATGTCCTTCTGATGATCTTTAACAAATTTTTATTACTGGACTCAGCTTGTCCATTTCCTTGGGGATTGTAATTGGAGGCATATGTCAAGTTGATTCCATACTCCCTACACATTGCCACCAAAGGTTTAGCTCTAAAGCTCATGGCATTATCAGCTACAATCTTGACTGGTACCCCAAACCTGCAGATGATGTTGTTTAGCACAAAATCCATGACAACTTGGTGTGTTGCCTTCTTGGTGGGGATTGCCTCCACCCATTTAGTAAAATAATCAGTTGCTACAAGAATCCATCTGTGGCCAGCACTTGAAGGGTCTGAAATCTCACCAATGAAATCCATCCCCATTTCTTGAATGGGGCTTCAATTGATACAGGCTGCAAAGGGAGGGAGCCTGAAGCTTTCAGTCTTCCAGAGAAGCATTGGTAGCTTTCACATCTTCTAACCAACAAGGTTGTATCCTTGAAAAGAGTTGGCCACCAATAACCAGCCCTCAGGATCTTATGTGTTGTGACTCTTGCAGCAAAGTGCCCCCCACAAACTCCTCCATGGAGATCAACAATTATCTTGGGGGCTTCTTCTTCAGTAATGCACCTTAAGAGGACTCCCTCTGGGTTCTTCCAAGCTAACCCATAATCAGTGATGACATATTTTTGGGAAGCCAACTTAAGGGCTCTCTTCTGGTTCCTACTTAAGTGCTTCAGGGAAGCTCAGGTGTCTGAGATAAAAGATTACATCTTTATACCACTCAGAATTCATCAACCTTTCAAATACACCTACCCTTTCTTCTTCTACCTCATTTACCTCAATATTTTGCAAGTTTCTCTCAGCCATAAGCTTAGCCAGGCCCAAACCTCTCACCAACTTTGTGGTTTGGATGTCCATATCATATTCTTGCAATTTGTTCACCCATCTACATCTTTTGCTTGAGACCTCCATCTCTGACAAGATGTCCTTTACCATGGTATGGGGAACATAAGCAACAACCTTTGAACTTAGAATATAAGGTCTGAAAACCTTTGTTGCCTTTACCAAGGAAAATGCCTACTTTTCCATAATGGTATACTTAGTTCTGCCCCCTACAATGCCTTACTGAAAAAGGCAATTGGCCTCTCAGCCCCTTCATCATCCTTCTGCAGCAGGACAGAAGCAATAGTGTTCTCTGAAGCAAAAGAGAACAATTGAAAGGGCTTCTTATAATCTGGAGCTGCCAGTACAGGTGCATGCTTGAGTGCCTCTTTAATCCCATTGAAATCTTGGATGGAAGCCTCCTCCCATTTGATGACCTGGTCTTTCTTCAGCATGGAAGTGATTGGAATGGTCAGTTCAACAAAGTTTGATATGAATCTTCTAATGAAGTTTATCTACCCAAAGAAGGACTGAATTCCTTTCTTAGTCTTTGGGATTGGGACCTTGTTGATGGCCTCTACTCTTTCTGGATCAATCATCACTCCTTCTTGTGACACTATGTGACCAAGAAACTTTTCCTTCTGCACTCCAAAATGGCATTTCTTTGGATTAAGTGAGATGCCATATTCTCTACATCTTATCAACATCTTCTCCAAGTGCAGCAAGTGGTCACTTCTCTTTCTAGAAAATACAGTTACATCATCTTGATAGACTGTAATAAATTCATTGATGTAACCAGCAAAAGCAACATCCATTGCTCTTTGAAAGGTAGCTCCAACATTCATCAGACCAAAGGGCATCCTGACATAAACATAGGTCCCCCAAGGAGTAGTGAAGGTTGTCTTGATCCTTTCTGATTCCTTCACCACAACTTGGTTGTAACCAGAGAAACCATCCAAGGTGGAGAGCAACTCAGAACCAGTCACTAACTGCAACATGTTCTCCATATTTGGTAAAGGATAATTATCCTTCATTGATGCTCTGTTTAGATTCCTGAAATCCACACACAGCCTGATGTCACCATTCTTCTTTCTGACTGGTACTAGGTTTGCAACCCAAGAAGAATACCTTGTGGGCTGGATAATCCCTCCATCTCTTAGCTTCTTCAGTTCTTCTTGCATTTTGAGGGATAAGAGTGGATTGATGGGCCTCTTTTTTTTCCTAAATGGATTTGCATTAGACACCAAGGGGATCTCATGTTGAAACAGGTCCTCTCTGTATGCTTTTAGTTCAGAATAGGTCCAAGCCATGCAATCTTGATACTTTTTCAACAATTTGATGTATGACTGCTTTTCCTCCTTGCTGAGATTACTGCCTAACCAAATTTTCCTTGGCTTCTCCTCTGTACCAAGATCATGCTCCTTAATATCCCTTGAGGCTGCCATGCATCTATTAACAATGCGATCAACATTATCAAAATTGGACTCAAGAGCAACCAACCCTCTAGGAATGGTATTAGTTTTTAGCTGGATGATACCCTTGCCAAACAAGGTTTCTTTTCCTTCTGTTGTACAAACCATTGGCTCCCAATCAATACTTTGATCAGAAAATTCTCCCTTGTTTTGCAAGAATCTTCTGATCTGAGCATCATCATCAAAAACCTGCCAGTGCTTAATGTTGTCAGGGACAGAAGGTCTAGTCAATACCTCAACCTCATATTCACAATATGGGGACATTGTACAATTGTCAAACCGAGACCCCAACACTGCAAGCTTGTCTGCCAAGTCATTGAACTTCCTATCATGATGCACTATGTTAAATGAATCAAACATCTCAATGAAGTCCCAAACTACATACTTATATTGTTTCATTCATTGATTCTTTGTGGCATACAACTTTCTAACTTGTTTCACAATTAATTTTGAGTCTCCTTTGGCAATGATGTCCTTGACACCATATTTCCAAGAAATTCTTAAACCCAACAATAGTGCCTCATACTCAGCAATGTTGTTGGTGCATTCAAAGTTGAGTTTGAAGGAAAAAATAATTTTTTCCTGACCAGGAGAAAGTAGAACAATACCAGCACCATTCCCAAATTTGGAGCAAGCTCCATCAAACAGCAGAGTCCATGGAGAGCCTGTTTGTTCAAGGCATTTGCATTCTTCAATCTTGTGCTCCTTTCCATCAGCAAATCCCACAAAGTTGTCTGCATCAACACTTGTGTACAATACCTCATAGGAAGCATTGTTGGGATCCTCAATAAGATGCAACATTTTCTTTTCCCCATACAACCTAACAAGGCTCACCCTCAACTGGAATGGTAGCATAAGACATATCCATTTGGACACTCCCACCAACACTTGCAGCCCATTTTCTTGATAGTAGCATGCCCCACTTGGCTGGGCAGTCAACAATGACAACATCAAGTTTTAAATTTTTACCTGGGTAAGCTGCAAGCTGCACCACTAAACCCTTCACACATCCCACTACTGGCACTTCTCTGGAGTCCATGGCAGTGCACTTCCCATATGTTGTTGTCACTTTGATGTTTAGCTCATTCATGACTTCCAAAGGCATGACATTGCATGATGCCCCTGAGTCAAACATGCAGTTGTGCAGCAGTCTATCCTTTATGATCAAAGTGGTGAAGAATGGATCCACATTCATTTGAGAGTCCACCAAGGATGTCCCCAAATAGACCTCAGGTGGTTCATCTAGCTCTTCTGATGTTGGTGGTGCTTCTGGTTCTTCAATGATTGGAGGGTCTCCACAATGTTTATGTTTCTGCCTAGGGCAGTCTTCTCTTCTTTCAACCCCAAGTATTCAAATGCTCTCTTTTTGTGCTCAAGGAATCCTAAGCAACTCAAAAATTGGAACAGAGACTTTGATTTGACTCAGCACTTGGGCAATATCATATGGGACATTCTTTGGCAAGGCAGTATTGGAAGGAAAGCTAACACACTCATTAGGTGGTATAGGATTTTTGACAACTTGGGCATGAGGAGGGGTATGATTTTTGTTTGGAACTGCAGGGCTTTTGGCAGATGCATCTTTCTTAGGAGCCTCCTTAGGAATATTAGAAAGTAAGGGAGATTTTGGCTTGGCTTGAGGCCCTGCCCCTTTGACAACCTTACTTCTTGTGTTATATTCCTTCTCTTGAGCCACAACAACATTCATCAGTAACTGCCTATCCTCCTCAGATGGGATTCCTCCATCATACTTTTTTATCATTAAAGCCCTTAAATATTCAAAGTCATTATTGGGAAATTCAAAATCTTGTACATTATCTACTTCTAAAGTATGAGAGAGAGGAAGAATAAGTACCCTATGAATGCAGTCCCAAAAGGTGGCAGCAGTTCTAGCACTTATCACCTCAGTTGAGGTTGCCCCTTGTTGTGAACTTGTGGAACAACCCATCATGTAGGCATCATCATCATTGTCATCATCAACTTCTTCTTCTTCTTGTTGATCTTCTTCACAAGGAGCATGAGGCATGAAACATTTGTCACACCAATCAATGACATCTGTCTCCTCCACCACAACAACTCTAGCAGCCAAAGGATCAGGCACCATTCTGTTATCCCTGGCTTGGGACTATCTATTTCCAAATCCAATAGGTCCCTTGCCTCTGTCATCAGATATTTGGTGATTTGTGAACCTATCTTGGCCTTGTTGCTTGTGTTGACCTTGTGAGCTCTGCCCAATTCCTTTCTCAGCCCGGGCTAGC
This sequence comes from Taxus chinensis, assembly GCA_019776745.2. Classification (NCBI taxonomy): domain Eukaryota; kingdom Viridiplantae; phylum Streptophyta; class Pinopsida; order Cupressales; family Taxaceae; genus Taxus; species Taxus chinensis. Next base: position 746,767,880 of record CM034146.1, read on the forward strand.
TTGTAGGATATTTCTTTGACAACCCCTGCCAAAGTCTTCACAACTTCTTCCAAATCAGCAGCCTTGCTTGTTTGGGGTTTTTCTGGGTTAACCAGCTTTACACCTTCCCTTTTTGGAGGCTTTCCAATTGCCTTGATATTGTTCTCTATTTGCAAAGCCATGGTGAAGGCCTGCCTCAAATTTGTGGGGTTTTTGTCTCTTAAATAATATGCAGCCTTTTTATCAAATGCATCAGTATATTTGATCAAACATGACTCATCACAAGGCCTTATTCTAATAGGTAATCTTCTCAAGGTCTTATTAAACCTTGTGTTGAAATCATGTACTGACTCATTAGGGTTCTTCTTGATGTTTTCAAATTCTGTCAAAAGAAACCTAGGGTCAGTTCTATCACCATACTACAATCTGAATGCATTACTCATCTCAGTCCAGGAATCAATAGAGTTATCTGGAAATGCTTTATACCAGTCCCTAGCATCCTCTTCCAAGGTATGGATAAATAACTTGATATATACATCTTCATGTTCAATCTCAAAATCTTCCATCATATTGATAAAAAGCTTTAGATGTTGATCACCAGTAATAGCATTGTTTCCTTGGAACTTTGGCATTTTGTTCCTTACATCTTGAGGCACTGCATTTGGATAACTAGCCATTCCCACAAAATTTATAGGTCCAAAAGTGTTTACAACAAAAGGGAGGCCTGGGTTGAGCCATAGGCCATGTTCCTTTGAGGAGGTGATCCTGGAGGGGTGACAAATTGATGAGGGGCTGAAGGTCCTTGGAACACAGGAGTATAATTTTCAAAATGGAGATCCCCCAAAGGCCTTGTTTCTTGGAAATATCTATCAACCTCAGAAAAGACAAGAGTAGAGTGTGAAGCAAACCTTTCAAAATCAAATGAAGGCCCCTCTCAAGCTGGAGAGTTCAATTCCACAAAGAGGCTACCTGATTCAGAGTCACTTGAATGGTAGTCTTCAATGATAGGCCGATCACTTTCATCAATGGAGATCCCTCTCCTTGTCTGTTGTTCTCCCACAACTCTCCAGGATTTTCTTCCTTCTGATTTTGCTTTTCCTAGCTCTGGAAACAATGTCCTAGTAGGATCCCTAGCAAAGAAAGATCTTCTTCCTTCCATCTTTGCAAATATTAGTAACAAATCTGACTTTGACAGAAGTTTTAAGACACTGGTACTTATTAAGAATAAGATCAACAGGGAGTCGCCACTAAGGATTTCCACCTTAGTTGTGCAAATGCACTAAATATGATCTGTCAAATGTCTGTCAATGCTAGAAACTAGAAATGGAAAGATTCTGACCTTTCTTTACCTAGATGTATCAAATAAAAGCTTGTGCACTAGGTGTGAAGACTGAAGGAACTGCACATAGCACTTGGAGCATACAAGAAGTGTTTTACCAGGTTTTGATTTTGAATTTTGAACTTTAAATCAGGATAAATGGATATGGATTGGTCAGTGAAAACAACGCCCAGGATTCAAAACAAGCGAGTTGGTACCCAAATTTAACCTCCTTCAAAGGTCGATCAAAATCATGGATCAAACAGGACACTCAGAGGTAGATAGAATATTATTTATGTCATTTTGTAGCCGGGGAAGCAATCTAACTGCCTTGTTAACACTCAGGCTTTAAGAGGAGTGGGTAACACCTTAAAACAGATGTGATCTATCCTCACTATTTTAGGTTGTGCCTTTCAACCAAGGTAAGAGAACCTATTTTGTAACCTCTTGTTTGTTGAAGAACAATGAGAAATCCTTCTTTTGCATAAATTTTATAGAGAGGACCTTGGGAAAGTATGATCAACACACCAAATCTGACTCTCACGAGTTGTCACTTCCAGATCATGGAGATAATTTCACAACAAGGCAAAGGTTACTAAAGACATTTGAGACCCTGATTGCATCTGCATGTTTTGGTAACAGAGATTATGCATTTGTGTACACATATGACAAACATGGGTAGTATGGGTAGGATTGGTTGTTGTTAAATGAATTTTTGGTGGGATGTTGGGCAGGGTGAAACTAGATTCACCAGATCCTTGAGGAACCTTACAAAATGGAAAGTCAGACCAACAAAATGCCACAGAATAGCTAAAATGTTTCTTCAACTAGAATATGTGCTTCAATGGAGGCCTGGATTAGCACTCTTTCACACAATCTCTGAGATTCTATCGTGAAGGATTGAGTTAAAAAACCCAACAAAGCATCAAGATTTGAGTCAAATCATGCCTAAGGTACACCCAAAGGCTTATAGACAATCTCTGTCAGCAGATGAGAGAAACATGATTTTAAATCGTTTATTCTAATCCCAAATGAAATATCTTCTGAGAAATGGAATTGTAGATGCCACTAAACTGTCACAAGGATTGAGGCTTGTGTGATTGAATTAGATTTTAATACAAGATCACAAAAAAAACAAGAAAAACTACTTGCATACATCCAGAAATAAAACAAACACATTTTGCTCAAGACAACATAAAAAAACTTGAATTTGATTAAGTTCTATTAGCAGGGGAAAGTTTCTAGAATAGTCTCAGAGCTTGTCAATGGTTGTACACTTACAACCACCTTGACACAATAAAGCTTAATACAAAAAGAGATAACCTAGTTTCTTAGATGGACTCTCAAAAGATAGGCTTAGTCAAATTTTCCTCTTGGGATTTTTCTTTGAGCTCTAGCACTCTGACCTACAACTTCCAACCATTTGCACAAAAAATTTGTGCCATTTATATCATTTACAACAAAGCCTCTTCCTCCTAAAAGACAAAAACGTTTAATACACCAGTGTTTGACATGATTCTTTCATGATTCTCAGAATCAAACTTGCAAGAAGTCTTCAGGTGCTCGAGGGGGTAGATTTCATCGAATGCCTCCCGCATTGAACTCCTTGCTCTAATAGATCACTCTTCCTTCAATTTTCAAACCACTTCTACCCCTAATCTATCAAATATGGCCCCTTGCATGCTCGGGAGAAGAAAAACAAAAAATCAGATCGGGCACGAAAGTCAGACCATTTTAATGGTGAAAGATGTCCTCCAGATCTTCCCACTAAACTTTAGATATCAACATTAACTTCCTTCTCTGCTTAGCATGTAGAAAATACCAAGAAATCATGGATACTTGCACTTCCAGATGTGTTTCAGAGAAATGGGAGGAAAATCATATTTAGAGTCATAGCTGTTGTTGATATTTACTTTGAAATTAGGCCGTCCACGTGGCAGATTCAAACTTTAGAACAGACCCCAGGGCTTCCCTTGACTTTTTACAAATTTTTGGAAAAATGGAAAAAAAATCCATTTTGCTCCACACCCCCTCCCTCAGGATACGAGCCTAACACATGTAAAAATGTGATTGGAGTGGAACCGCAACCAATTTCTGTCACTTTACTCTCTTTTTGGAAAAGGGAAATTTTTCCAAAGTTTCCTCGTAACTCTGCCCTCGGGAAACGATCCTGACATGTGTCCAAATGTGATTGGAGCGGGGATGCGCTCCCTTTTTTACTTTTGAATCTTTTTCTCAAAAGGAAATTTTTCCAAATTTCCCTCGAGAGCCCGCACCTCCGCTGTTGACCGGGGCAAAACATTGACTATTTCCCTCATTGGGCTTACGGGTCATTTTGAAATTTTAATCCTTAAGGAGGCAAAAAATCCAAGTTGCCTCTTTGACTTTTCAAACTACCATGTGTCACCATAGCGCACCTTGAGGCGGTCCCAAAAATTTGATACCTTGAACGAGTGCGGGCTCGCCATGTGTCCTGTTTCGATGAAGTCTCTCTGAATGCTTGAAGCTCAGTGGAAGGCACCATGTGTCATGCTCCGAGGTAGTATCTTTTTTGCCATTGAAAAGTCTAAGAAAAATGCAAAGTGAGCGGAAGCCTCCACATGTCATCTTGGCGCTTGTTTAAAATGAAACTCAAGGGTTGGTCCCCGAAAGTGTGCGGTTCCTCCACGTGTCTGTTAGGAATACTTGGTTAGTGCTCACATTATTTAAATGTGTTAAATATATTTACATACTAGTAAATATAATAATGTGGAGTAAATGAGTTGTAATAACAACTCATATAGTTATTTGAATGTGATTTGGTTGTTAAACCAAATTCACGTAAATAAGAAATGTGAGGAGTGTTGTTAGAACAACCTCCTAGAAAATAGGATCAATTTCTCCTATTTATTTGTAATATCTTGTACGTTTGAATATTAAGAAAGTATTATTATTGTGCAAATCTGTCTATACCATTTCATTTTGTACCAAAGCGACTATGGATCCATGATATATTATACAGGGAAAATCTTTTGCTATTCACGTTTTCCCTGGTTAATGAGAGATTTTTTTTTGTGAGCATTCTAGATATAGTTTAGGTAGTTTGTAAAAGTTATTGTATTGTGCATCTTTGTGAATGTGGATAGCATGTGCTCATTTTTGGTCAGATTAATTCTCTCACATGTCAAATCCATGTGCCATCTATCTACCAGCTCGTATGATTTGATCATCATCAGGCTTGAGACGTTTCTACAGGCATTTGTTTTTGGATCGGGTGCATCTACAGTCACTGCCTCCTAATATCCTGTTCTTTAGTGGCTCGCATTGATTGGTTATATGTTGCCTACATTAATTCTAAGCATTATATGAATGATCAATTCGATTTCAATATTGAAGTCTTTTGTGCAACATTCAATCGTTGGAGTGAACAGTCAACTATGAGCTTACCCTAAATCTTAGGTGAATCTACAGTCACGTGGAGGAATTATCTCCATTAGAAAGGTATTTGCATGCTTTTCTGGTCATTCAATGGAATTTAGTCTATAACAACGTGAAGGCATCAAATTTCTATTCTACGCACTGGTTTTCAGATACACATCAGCAATGAATAAATTTTTTGAACGGAGCATGCAAAAACACCAATGTAAAAGCCACGCATCCCTAGATGTCACTCTGCATGTAGATGCATATTTCTAGTAGAGAAGAATTGCATCTTGGATACTTAACACATGCTCCCAATATAGCCGTCTCTTTGAATCAATCTAATAAGTTATAGTTTAGTTCTCGGTGTTGATAGGTTTGTTTGTCTATAGTGGTTCAATTAATATCGTGCATTAAAGTATCATTATCACCAGTCAAGTTTTGAGTATCAAAATAAAAGTTTTGAATAGTTATATTTTCGGACAAAGTCTTTATATTGTCATTTTTGTTGTATTGTTATAAAAGAAGTTGTCAATCGAACTCACTTGTCAATAAAGTCTTTGTATGTAATTTTGTTCGTATTTTAAAAGAGTTAAGTGTCATTATTCTCGAAAAGTAATCTTTAATTACTTTTTCGTTATTGTTGTCATTACTTGTCATTATCTTTGTCATTATTTTTGTTAATGTTTCCATTCTCATATATGTCATTTTCTAAATAATTGTGTTGTCAAAATTTAGTATCATTTTGTCAAAAGTTATTGTTCAAAGTAGTCTCATCGTCAAAAGAGTCATTGTAAAATAAAACATCTTTTGGATGCATTTTCGGTGGTGACCGATGTCCTAATAAATTTTGTTGTTCACATTGCGGGAGGGAGACAAAATAAAGTTCAATGTGAAACCTGATGAGCTTCAAAGACATATTCTATTGAGTTAGCAACAAACACTGGAGGATGGAGGAATTGGAGGCTGGAGGATAATTGGTGTCCTCTCGTCAGTCACCAATGATGAGGCTGCGCAGAAGTTGTGGTGGCATATGTATGGTGTGAGTATATGATTTTCAGTGTGGTTTCCATTTTCTCAGTGTGCTTCAATTTGTAGTGTTCCTGTTTTGTGTGGTATTTGATGGATGTTGGAAAGAGAGTTGTGTTGGAGCGCAAATGACTATCAGTGATCCTCTGACTGACTTGGTCCTCTGACAGCCGCACTTCATTGGAAGATGGTCAGCTAGAAGAATACGTTCACTAGCATTAGTGACCATGTGCAACAAGACCTAACTAGCAAGATCCATTCAGGAGTATGTTCTTCGATGCATTTTGCTTCTCAGTATCTATATGAGTGGAATTTCACTTTGTGGGTGGGAATACATACCAATGTTCCATTCCCATTCTGCACCCAAAACAACTTAGTCAAGGAAATCTTCCATTGGCAGTGATGGTTTTCTATGTTGTTCGAGATCGAGTGGCAGCGATCAATGACAAAGACTACGATTAAGAACATTGCAATTCTTATAGGAAGTAATGTAAACTTTTTTTAGTATTTCTTCTATTGTGTGGTTTTGTAATATGCTAGTTGTGTTTCCTACATAATTCCCTAAAGGAAAATCATAGTGGACAGATGAAAGCACAAGGAAAAGCAACATCATGATATTGAGGTTGTTGGTTGTCTTGTAAAACCATCCCTGTTGAGGTTGTTGGCTGTCCTGTAAAACCATCCATGTTGAGGTTGTTGGCTGTCCTGAAAAACCATCCAGATCATGAGCATGCACGGGTGGCATGCTGCAGAAGGAAGTGTGATTGTTTTTCTCCCATGTTCACACTAAGGGGGGGGGGAATGTTAGGAATACTTGGTTAGTGCTCACATTATTTAGATGTGTTAATTATATTTACATACTAGTAAATATAATAATGTGGAGTAAATGAGTTGTAATAAAAACTCATATAGTTATTTGAATGTGATTTGGTTGTTAAACCAAATTCACGTAAATAAGAAATGTGAGGAGTGTTGTTAGAACAACCTCCTAGAAAATAGGATCAATTTCTCCTATTTATTTGTAATATCTTGTACGTTTGAATATTAAGAAAGTATTATTATTGTGCAAATCTGTCTATACCATTTTAGTGTCTCCATGGTACAACTCCAAGATGGTGCCCAAAGCAGAGACCCTAAATGAGCAGGAGCTCGCCACGTGTCCTATTCCGCCAAACTGCTCCAACTGCATAAAAATTTGTCTAAGTCCATGCCAAGTAGCGGAAGCCTCCACGTGTCCTCTTGGTGCTACTCCAAGGCAAAACCAAAAAGTAGATATTCAAATGAGTGTTGTGCCTCCACTTGGAAAATTTTTGAGTTAAGGCTTTCCATGAATTTACCTAAGTACCCAGCTGAGCTACGTCCAACCAAAAGGTGCCACGTCCCCTATAGATACAAGGATGCAAATTTGACCGGGAGAAAAACCCGTCAAACTGTAAAATACAGAAAAAAAACCATTTGAGCCTGGGAAAGAAATTTTCTTCAAGGACAGAAAGTTTAGAAATGTTACAGGGCTCAAATACATTCTTCAAGGATACATCCATTCATTTTCTTCAAGTAATTAGGGCAGAAATGATAAGGAAGACAAATCCCGACCGTGGAGAACATAACATAAGGGGGAACCTGAGTTTTTAGACGAAAAAATAATGGGGGACCCAAATTACAGACCCTTCAGAGATTTACAACCTAGGAACCAATTAAAAATGGCCACAAGGATCAACCAGGAACAACACGGGGAAGGAGAAAATGACACAAGTCGTAAATCAATAAGTTTTCAAAGGCACAAATGGGGCGAGACTATTTTGAGCACGAACACGATGTATGCATTAGAATAATCAATATTCGTATTCATTATAAGTTGGTAACCTCATTAAATTCATGGAGCCATTACAAAATATACAGATAAGCAGATTGTAGTCATGCATTATATCTGGACTCATATGGCTAGGCTCATGAACCCCATACCCCTGATACATCCTTCCCTTAACACAATTACCCAAATTAGTAGAGTTCTTACAGTATTTCTACAGAGCTCTTCCCTATACCTATATCTCTATGTTTTTCCTTCTGTAGGCACTTGTATATATAGGCTTTCTGGACTACCAACTCATCCTCTAGCGGCCTTTGATCTAATGCAAAGTGTCTGAAGGTGGTCCTCCATGCGAGCATGCTCCTCCATGCATGAGCTTTCCACTTTTTACCATGATGAGCTTCTAGAAGCTTCTACCGCAAGCATGCTCCTTCCTGGGCCAATTTGTCACCAGGCTGGCACCTTATCCACTCCATATGCGCAATCGAGTCATACTTTTCACATGTTCTACCAAAAATTCCCAATATGGCTAAGTCATGAACCCTTGGTTTTTTCCACATGTGCGCCACGGGTTTCCTTAAAGCCTTCCTTAAACCCTTCCCTACGCGCTTTATCCTTGAGCACGTTTCTTCAACTTAGGCCTTGCACGCTTATGTTCCTTTTTATACTTGACCAATATTTAAGGGGCCCAATATTACCCCACACTACGCCAGTTCTCCGACCGCGGGAACACTTCTCTAGTGAAAAGAAAGAATTCAATAGACTTACACCATGGGAAAAGAATAAGGGGATGAAAGAATATGGAAAGAAGAAAGAATGGGAAAGTGATGGAATCACTGCAACAGGCTAGGAAAATCCTTTTACAATTCGGCCTCGAACTTTTTCTAGACATCGACTTCGTTCTGTGCTCTCTGGCAGAGGTCACCGACTAGGGTACTCACTTCCTCAAATCTTAGCCCATTTCCTTGTGTGCTTATGGTGTTAGCAATTTTCTCTAAATCTTTGCCTAAATCATCCAGTGCATCCATTCTTCGTGTAATCTATAGGTATAGTTCCTTCAACCATTTTTTAATTGAACCCCTTAAGGCTTCAATGGATTCAGATTTTCTTTCAACCTTAGCAAGGATTTTGTCCCTTTCCTATTTTCTTTATTCTTCTCTTGAAACTCCTTGAGTTCCGCTTCATGAGTGGCGACCAAGATGCCTACCACTTTTTCCCTATCCACACAATTGTTGTATGTGGCTTCAGCAGTTTGGGAAGTAACTTTTATATCAAAAGAACCTTGTTGTACTCAACTACGAATGCCATGACCTTCAATTTATCTTCCTTCTCCAAGAGCGTGGCCACTTCTTCTGTAGATTCCAAGGCTAACAGCTACCTCTACATGGTGAGGACTCTTGTTAAATCCTCCAGGCATCCCAAGGTATATCCATACTTCTGCGCGGGGGGTGTTAGGTCCAGATGCTTCAATACTATAGCATTATTAATGGCCTCCACCTTTTTATATATCGCACACACCTTGGCCTTATTATCTTTTAACTCACGCTGCAACTGGGCGTTGATTAGTTTTTCCTGACTTAGCTCCTTTGCCCTTACAGCTAGGTGTTCCTCTCTCTTTTTCAGGTCCTCCTCCAGATCTTTAATTCTATCATTCCACCCGAAGAGTCTAGCTTCAATTTCAACGGAGACCTTGTTGAGCACGTTGCACAGTTGTTCATCTGAGAGTTGCTGAGCGTTCACCACTGGGTTATCTTCTCTTGGTCCTAGCCATGTTATTATTGCCCCATGGCTTACTTCAAATTCTGGTTCATCTAGATGGGACTCAATTACCAATGAGATCATCTTCCTCGTCCATGGGTATACAACCTCCTTGTCAAAATATGACATTGCTACGAGCTCTTCTGCTGGGATTGTGCTTTGGAACCACTTGCAAAACACTTTGCTGGGGTCATCAATACAACCCATCCCTAGCCTCTCCTCCCCTACATGCCTTCCTCTTATCCGCGTGCCCTTAGGAATGCTTACAATTAAAACAAGGCCTCCAATGTTGTCGTGGTCCTTTTCCGCGCTCTCCTCTTTCTCTTTGTCCAACATCGGCTCAGCGCTGCATTCCAACTTTTCCTCCACCAAGGTCTCAATGGCCTTTGTTTCGTCTCTCTCTACCACCTTGGTTATCTATTCCATCGTAAGGCTTGAAGCCTTCTGTGTTTGCACGCCATCCTCCTCACTTCTCATGTCCTGGGTGCCTCTCCCTTCTTGGATATCCTTACGCTGCATAAAGAGGAACCCCTACTCCTCTTCTCCACCTTCTTCATCTGAATCATGTACATTGAAAACATGTGGTCCTTGTTCTTTTTTAGGTTCATCTTCCCCACTAACATCTTCTTCACCTATGCGCTTGTCCAAACTTCCAGTTTCTTTTGAGGTGATCTCCTATTCTAGCCTCTACTTCTTCCTAACCAGGAATTTTGGTGTAGGTGACTTTGTTTCTTCTTCTCCCGAGGACTCCTTGTCTGATGGATTTTTAGCTTTAGAGTCTTTTCCTTGACTATGGGCCTGTTCTTGCGCGAATACATGCTTGTTCTAGCACTTGTCCCGGAGGAACCTATTACCTGTGTTTCGACAACACTTGGTATTTTCTTCTCTGTCTCCTTTTCCACCTGCTTGGGCGTGGGTCTCTTTCTATCAGTTGGATGCTCAGGCATAGACACCTCATTCTCCAGATATGTGCCCTTCTCAGATTTGGGTCTTATGCGGAGGTACACGCGCGTCACAGATCCTCTTGCAATGGGCAGAGTCATGGGCCTTGTCATCTGAAATTCATGTGACATGTACCTCTCTAAGTACGCATGCTTTCTGGGGTAGACCAACCCTTTGCACATTTCCCTGTGTTCCCAGACCAGATTACCAAGGTCTAGTTTCAGCTTCTTGGACTCTTTGAACCTATTTACTCCCGCTTAGAAGTATTGAGTTGTGAAGGCAAAGGGGAGCTTGCACCATGGGCTCCATGTCTCATCCATTAGTTTGAACTTGCCCAGGCAGAAATGCTAGTACACAACAAATTTAGCTTCTCCTTTGGTGGCCGCTGGCAGTTATTCAGGAATTCTCTATTCTGCCCCAAACGCGTTCCTTAGGCACATATACCTTTTTTCCAGGTGCGCCTTGTGCACGGTTTTCATGGAGTCACATGCATATTTTTCAAATATTTTTGCAGGTGAAGGGTCCTTAGCCGGGTACTCCCATATGAATTTGTCTGATGCATTAGGTACTCCAATTTCTAAAAACAAAATTGTTAGCAGGACATTATCGAAAAGGATCTTGTCTCCTTCCTTTGCGCAACTAACAATCTCATCCCCGATGAACACAAATAAGTTATAGATGGTTCCTTCTGAGATCTTCCTACATACATGCAACCATGGCTTATTGACCTGGGTCCATCTCTCCTAGCCATTTAACTTTGTCACCAGATGAGCAGCCATCTTCATCATTGGGTCCTCGATGTCTGTGATATCATAATACCTTGACCCCTTTTTGTATGCGTAGGCGGTGATAGTATCCTTAATTGCCTCTTTATCACCTAGGTCATCTTCCAAACCATATCCTTCATAGATGAGAACTTCGAAATGTGAGATGAGTTGAGGGGTAATGTGCATCTTGCACCCTCTGAAGTGGATGTAGTCCTCATGTACGCGTGACATAAACCATTGATATAGGTGCTCAAGCTTCCCAAAGTAGGGCAACTCAGAGAGTTGCAATAACCCTACCTTCTCCAACTTGACCTTCACATCATCATTATAAATGGGAAAACCCTATGGTGTCATTTTATTTTTTGGGTGCACTAACTCCAATGCCATCTCCTTCTCGATTGTGCTCATATGATGATTGTAATCGTTTACAGACATGTGTCTTAGATGGGACTCCCACTCCTTCCCTAGCAACACTCCATCTAGGTACTGCATTTCTACATACCACTCTTTGTTTGTATGTGTGTCAATTTTTTGTTGTTTGACCTTTCCCTTTCCCTTTCCCTTCTTGGGTGTGCTAACTAGTTTCTTGGGTGCCATTATTTAGGTTCTCTTCTTTCTTCAATCATTTCTTGTAACTCTGTTCTTTCACTCTTTCCCCCCTTAGATCTCAAATTTGTGAAGAAAATTCCTTAAACTCGTGCCCTAATTATTCAGACCCTAGCTGAGATAATCCCTTCACAAGATGACGCCTTCTCATAACTCTTCTTACGCCCATGAAATCCCTTTCTTCTGGTTTACAGATCCAAACTAGTCACTTACGCTCAATCTCTTCAAATTTTTCTTCACACGGATCAGTTTTTGGAAGCCCTAGTTTGTGAAGATGCAAAAAGTGCTTCTTTATCCTTATACACAAAGTGAATAATGAAGTGCCTCGACCCTCTATTTATAGTTTTTCCCCTTTTAAGCATTAAATGCTACTTCACCTACCACCATACTTTTCACATTTAATGCAAATTTTTCAAATAAAGTCCAACTTTAGCGCTTTAACTCACGTGCCCGACCCTGCATGGACAATCTTCCAACCTTCTGGTGTGCAACCAATCCATCTAGACAGAAGAATCTTGCGTGCACATCACCAGCACCGAAGGAACTTCTTTTGTCCTGATTTTTTCTCTCGCCTACCTCATGTTGCTTATGCACTTTTTCCTCCTTTGTATGTGGGATCTGAAAGTAGCCTTATCTTGACACCAACCATCCTTTTCCATATTTTCTTTCCATGCACCTCTCTAAATAGGGCCATTCAACCGATCTTTTCAACACAAACTTCCTAGGCACTTTACCCATGCTCTCCTTCACATTACCCCACCCTACACTAAAATTATGTGCGGTCCTCTACGTACTTAAAAATCCTCAGAGTAATAAGGTTACTGGCGCCCAATGCACAAAACAAAAAACAACATAAAATGGAAACAAAAGAAAAGAAATACATAAATGAAATCCTAAACTAACTGGAAAAACTACCTTATTTACAAACACCAGGAAGACTTATTTATAGTAGGGCTTTAGGCTACTCGCATTGAAGTGTCCAGGAAATTTTGTTCCATCCAGCACTTATAACTGGCACACGCCTAAATCAAGGATGTACGAGATTTTATAGGGACCTAAACAATGGACCTTCAACTTCCCAAGATGGCACAGAAACTTAGAATCATATAGTAAGACCATCTGGCTAACCTTAAACTTCTTGTTTCTGATGTGGCGATCATGCCATGCTTTTTGCTTTACTTTTTCTGTTGTTTGGCTCCACCTAGCGAGTGATCATCTTTCATCTAGTTTCATAAGTTCATCAATTTTCTATTCCAATGCTTGCTCATAAGCCAACCCTCTTGGGCGCGCTATTCGTAAAGAAGGTAACATGAATTCAACCGGTAGAACAGCTTTCGCGCCAAACACCAATTGAAACAGTGTGGCTTTGTTCAACCTTTTATAAGTTGTCCTATAAGCCCATAATATGGCTGATACCTTGTCATCTCAATCTTGTCTTCCGACATCACAAATTTTGGTCAGGGTATGACTCAGTATTTTGTTAAATGCTTCCACGGTTCAATTTGTTTGTGGGTGATAAGGGGTAGTCTTGTGATGAGCTACCATGAAATCTGCTAACAAGATTCTCACGGTCTCATTCAAGAAATGTGTACCCCTATCGCTGGTTAAGCTTAAAGGACATCCATACCTTGTGACAATGTTCTCCCACAAAAATCTTTCCATTGTGGTTGTTGTGCAGTCTTTAGTTGGGTCTGTCTCTGCCCACCTTGTCAAATATCCATGCAAGTGATTACATAGCGTGATCCAATCCTATGCGCTACTGGTGCAATAGGGCCTACAAAGTCTATTGCTCATTTCTCAAAAGGTTTAACGCTAGGGATAGGGCACAAAGGCATTTCATCTCTCTTTCTTGGCTTTCCAATGTGCTTTGGCAATCGATCACACAGATTTAACATATTAGTCCTTATACATCTTTATAAAGACTCTACCACCCTAGATACTACCTGTATTAAGAATATTTTGATGCACGGTGGCATCACCTACATAATGAACACCTCCACTTCCTCTGATATGCCTCACTCTAAAATGGCATATTTCCTCTCATGCGGTAGAAAACATCATACGTAACAGTCTCGTCATGCCCTAACTTTTATTTAGTCCCCATTGATTCATACATGTAGCTGGTATGACATAGATTTGATAGCTAACTGCTTTCTTATAATTAAATTTATAATCGTCCCTTGCGTTAACCACACCTTCCCTGTAAGAATTAAATCACAATCTCCTCTAGTTTTATAAGGGTTCGTGCTATAGATGGTAAGTACAGTTGAGCATCCTGGCATAGTCTCTTCAATACTTTATATCAACCTCCCCTAGTATCAATCCATGATCAAATGATTAGGTCCATGGAATTACTGTTATCTTGGCTTGCACAACCACTGTAGAAATGAAATTCCTAGAATAGTATTATCCACCTATAAATCCTCCCATGTAGACACTGGCCTTGTTGACCAAATGCTTTAACGTATCATATTTTTGATGTAAAAAACAAATGCTTTTCCTAAGAGGTAGTATCTGAAATTTATTAAGTGCATACACCATAGGTAATCCTTCTCACTCCATTGATAGTGTAATTCTACTCTACTGCGCATGTCCAATTCTTCAACTAGCAAAATTAAATTGGATGATCAAGAGTTTCATTGCACCTAGCTGTGTGCAATACATTCTCCCCATAGCAATTCCTGAAGCGATGGTGGTGAAAATCTAACTTACAACAATGGAATATGCTTGTCCTAATTAATCTACAATCATTTAATTATCAGGTACCTAGGTGACATAAAATTCAATCCTTTCCAATGTATCATATGCACAGTCTATAGATGTTTGGGAGTTATGGAAAGGTAAATTACTATCACTACAATTAAGAAATAACAATGTTGAAAATGAACTAGAGTATGACTGAAAGTAAATACTATGGCATACCCCTTGATAAAGCATGTAAAAAAAGAACATAGATCCCAAGAAATCTGAGCATTGTTACTAATGGCTAGTCATGCATGGAATTAAAACAACAAAGAGAACTGCAGAGGGTTAGCAGGAACCACAAGTGGGCCATGCCTTGGGTGCTGATATGCCCTCAATAATGTCCCAAAGTGTCTCGCAATAAATTAACAGAACTTGGATTCTTATGTTGAGGGATCATACATGAACTATCAACAAGTGGAAAAAATCAACCTAAAACTCTCTATCTAGTGGATCTATCGACTAGCCCATACTCTCTTCCCCTCATCCATATAAACATTGAAGAAATTCCTTTTTATGAAGTCCTGGAATGCATTAACCAATAGAGGCGTGAAGAGATAGAGTCCTAGCAGGCGCATTCTAGTTAGACCCAAAGGGCACGAAAGATATTATGCCAAACTAACCCAGAAACTTACATGCATGTCAAAAAAACTATTCAATAGATGTTATTATATGCAATCACGGACTAACTGGTACCCCGACCAATCCATCAATCACCTAGTTACTAGCTTTCACGCCCAATTAAATCAATCTAAAAGTTCTTCAGTTTGAAGGGGGTTGCAACACATAATTAGGTAACACAAATTGAGTATCAGCTCCCTATGTTCACATAACTAGTTCTTCTAATCCACCCATGCGCGATATTAGGTGCTAGTGTCCACGTTGTGAAACTTATCCATCACGATTCTTCCACGACTTTATTTATGTGCATGACCTCCTTTGGATGCAAATTATTTTTTTTAGACGGGTTCCTTAAGCTATATGACAGTTGTTACGGATGACCTCTTCGATGTGAATTAGGTTCTCTTATGGCCATCATGTTGGTTGCTATGCCATGAATTATTTTTTATCATGTTAGTCTGTTACATAGGAATGGTGGACTGCCTTTGAGCAAACAAGGTTGACACTTACATAAAGAATCATTTAATCATCATATTGCAACACAACATAGATAAATGCATATTCATAGACATCCAAAAAATAATATTAAGCTTTAGTAATAGTTATATTAACTAATATATCTTGTCATGAGTTCAAGATGTTGTGAACCTTATTTGTCTTCAAAGGCTCATGGTATGCACGTGCAGTGAGCATCAACACTGTTTAGGGGGTACAATTGTGCGTAAACAAAATACAGAAGATGAGGTGTTTAACATCTAGGAGATAAAATGACTTCATCCCAAGCAATGAAATGTACATAGAATGGTCCCTTTTCCAATCTTGGAATTCCAAACATGGCGTGCTTGGGTTACATCTCTCTTTGATTTCTTCAAAAGATTTTTATTTTTTGCACGACCCCACTTAAATTATTTTATCTTAGCAGATCCAATAGCCTATCTTCTACCAGGTGTTGCACTATCCCCCATGTGTAAAGGTATTTGATACAACTTGTGATAATATTTGCAGTGTCAACTAGAAAGGCATGAACACTCCCTCTTTGTTCACAACATATGAATGAGATTGAGCGATTAGCTCTTGCCAAATTGTTGTGGAGTCCACCAAGTATTCCATATTTACAGATACCATATGCGCCCAGTAAGGAACCAAATGGGGTGTACGAACACACATTTTTTTACCCAAAGGTTTAGTTGTAAAGGTTCCGCGCCTTCTATCCAGACATCGTCTCACAAGCTAGTAAGTGGACAACTTATCAGGCAGTGGTCTCCTTACCATGGTAGTCCATAATGGCGGTGGGCTATGTTGCTTTTAGAATAGACTTGGAGAAATATAAGTATAAAATATCTCAAATTACACCATTCACAATAATGCGTACGAAAACTGCGGGATGCATGTATCCCACCACCCAAATGGCTGGTGATGATGTAGGACAGATGACTTCCCATTTGGTCACAAAATTCATTTTTGTTCTCATCCTTCCACTCAGCAATTCCATCTCCTGTAATGATAACTCATGAGAAGGCCCATCTTGAATACTTAGGTAACTCTATTTCCCTTCCTAGGCTACCGGCCTTCTAACGCATTTCTCCTATGAAAGGGTTTGGGAAGGGATCCTCTCAATTATCATCTAAACAAATTAATCAAGGTGCGATGATTGATGTAAATTATCACATGCTAGACTGGTGGTGTCACTTATTAATTTTGATCATCCATCAGGGCTTACCCATTCAGACTCCTTCAATAGGTATGGAAGATCTCATGCGATCCAACATGTTATCAAGTTCACTACATTTACTTTCATCCTCATATTGGGATTCATTCGATACCAAACTTTCAAAATAGGGATGTCAAATTCCCCTCAACTAAGGGTTTGATTTACCCACTCCTTATTCCCAAAGCTGGGTGTAGTCCCTTCATCTCATGGTAGACTCGATGATCAATATGTGTTCTTGTAACTCATACAATACTTGAGAATCTTGGTGATTTATATCTCACTCTAGCAGTTACCAATGGTTACCAAATTTGGTTTAGTCTCACTCCTAATGTTGGTCTGGGTGGATTTACAAGGTTTTGGTCTATGTTTTTCTCCCTTGCTATTTTTTATCTATGACCCCTTGCAATCTATAGGTGACATATACATTCAAATGATAATTTCCTTCTTCATTGATTATTTGGCCCACCACTTTTTCCTTTCCTTTCTTCTCTTAATTTTTCCACCCCAATGGTACTGCATCTTTGTTACTAGATATATTGTTTACATTCTCAGCTAATGTTTCCATTATCATGAAAACCTTGTCTTGGTGTAGTTCCAAGCTCCTACCAAGGGAATAACATTCTCTTGCCTTAACATTTTACATATTTCCTTGACCTCATCCAGGTCATCCTTTGGTGCCTCGACCTTCCTCCTTTGCTCCTCCCTCATGCACTACTCTTTTAGACACTGGATTTCTCCTTTTAAACTCTGAATGACATCCATGGTATCATGATATACTTCCTTTTGATGCACATGGTCTGGGTACTTCCCATTAACTACTTCCTCTTGTAACATCCCCATTTTAAGATACTAGAACAAGGGAATTTTTTTTTTTATACAACGTTCCCTGTTATGAATTATATAATTCAAACACACATTCAAGTTTTAATAATTGTTCTCTGTCCAAATAATGCAGTTTGGATCACACAATTTGCTTTTAAAACTAATGTTCTCTGTTCACATATTTGCAATATGGAACACACATTCAGTGCCATTCAATTATATAACAGATTCCATATGCTGCTGTAAATGAATCGAAGAACTACCGATCTCCCATTTATGGCTCGGAGTTTCAGCGATCTCTCATTTCATGACTCGGCGACTTACCGATCCTTCATGATAATTCATGCATAGTATAATGTATATACAAGGTTCTCTTACTGTTTCTGGTTATCGAAGTGATCCGTTTAAGAAGCCTATCTGAATATCTGTTACTGATATTCATTTGACATCCTGCATCTTAAACTAGGTGATTAGGACAACACAACCAGCACTTGCGATACTTTGGCCAAATATTTTCACACGCTTTGCATGATCATATTCCAGGATGTGATACACACCAATGGAATACATCCTTCACCTCACTTCCTCTGTTATCTAGAATGGTCTTTCCTGGTCTCTACCAGTCCTTCCAATTAAGGTCAAACTCTAACCACAACTAGCAATATGAACGAGTATAGGAAGTTACTCATGGTAACTAAAGATACGCAGACATACGGTGTCATCCCTAGATGTCTCTGTGTGTCTAGTTACCTTTAGTCCTCCGGAGTGACTCCATATACGTGATCACATTCCTATCCCTAGCCAAGAACTTAGTATCCAGCTTATGTAATCTTGATGATTTAATTCGGGAAGGCATTGTAATATGTCAGCTATAACATTGTGTCGTCATGAAGGCCCTGCCTTCATGAATACACCATGTTGTAACTGGCATATGTCAATGTCCTACGGAATCCTCCCATCGAGAGTACACATCCAGCTCAAGTGATTTGGTTATGATCTTAATATTTAAGATCAACTTTCAGCATCCATGCTGATTCTTTATCCTCGTTCTTGTTACAGTTGTATGTAGCTAAGAGAGACTTAATCTGTCTTCTAGCTTACTACACATCTCCTCCTTCGTACTGAAGGGTTGCATTTTCTCTACTTGGTTCTTTTCTTAATCCTTGGACTAAGCCGCCCATTACCGATAAACTTAATAAGTTTAACCTATTAAACTTAACCAAGTTTTTCCACAACTGTAAACAAATTCAGAATTCCATCTTATTAGACGTCAGTTAAACGAGGTTTAATTCTAAATGAATTTATTTAGTTATTCTCCTTAACCTTACATAGTTAAGGCCTGTTAACCATGGATATGTTTTTCCCATATCCTTATTTTCTGAATTTAACATTCGAGGCTATTAACGGAGTCCAAATACGAGGTTCGGCTACTCCTAAGTTATTTGATATTCCTTAGCTTTTAGGCTAATCCCGAATACCCTTTAATTAAGAGATCATGTTCTTCCTAAATCCTTTTTAATGTCAATTAAAAATTCATCTTAACCTAAGTATGAACTAATTGCACATTTCATCGTAAAAGTTGCATTTAGGTAAGAATAGATGTCATTTCCTTTTAAATCCATCCATGAACATTTGAATAATTCCAAATCAAGGAATAATGTTATATTCCCAACTTAATCAACAATATCAAACTGATACATTCATTAAAATATCACACTTGTATTTGTATTCATCCATCCGTTTTATAATCTATACATTTGCCAGTCCAAATGACTGGACTTTGTTTATATTAAATAACATTACAACACATAAGATAGAAGAATGTAATTTCTTCTTTTCTCATTTCCTCGTAGAGGAGTAATAGCTATCAATTACAATCCATCTTTAGTCAATCAAAATATGTATCAGAAAACAACCATGTCTTCGTTTAAACTCAAGTTCCATCTGCAAAATTACGTGCACGGGTCAGTTCATTGAACTAAGCATATTAAGCACTTGTCATTAAAATGAGGTGCTTTTAATTAACTGTCTCAATAAAAGAACCCTGCTTTTATGAAACGTTACTATGAACATCAATCAAGAATTAAGTATCAAAAAGAATGAACAACATAAAAACTGAATCATCTAATCACCATCCCAATCAGTCAAAGGACTACTGCCCTCTTTCCCAAATGATCATTACAAGAAGTAATTTCCTTCAAACAGTTCCAGATTACAACATCTGTAAAAAAACTAGGAACACACGTATGCATACTGCTGTTATAACATAAATGCTATCAATTTCTTCCCTTTCATTAGTTATAATTTCAAAGGATAAAATTTGATTGAAATATAAACCAATTTTACTTTCCTTTCAGTTCATGCAACTCATTTGATTTCAAGCAATCAAATACTGATGAGAAAAGCAAACAACAATAAAATGTAGATGCTCAAACCAAAGCAATACAAAATTCGTTCCTTAACGATTACAGATTTCCAACTGTATGAGAGAAGAAATGATCATTATTCCAAGTTATCCATCCACATCCCTTTTCCTTTCCTCATGACTGTACTGAGAATTTAATCAAAATGAGACACCAATCAAAGATAACAGTTCAGAGTGAAACTTAAGAAATCAATAACCGAATACAAGGAAGATGGCTCATATTACCTCTTCTCATTGAGATAACCAAATATCCGCTTATTCAGCACAGGCATGATCCAAAATTATGATTCATTCCGCATAATATAATTCCCTTTTAAATAATTCATTCAACAGACATTTATGTCTTTACAACATATAGAGTGTACAACAACCACAACAAGTCACATTTTCATCCTAATAATGAGAGAATTCACTTTTCAACAGCAAGGAATAAATCCATTCAGAATTCACTTTCCAACAGCAAGGAATAAATCCATATCAAAACTTCCTTTCAATCAGGCACATACGAATACCAAAACATGTAGGTAAAACATCGTATCCATCATAGAGAAAACAAAGTAAGGATGCATACTATGCTCTTACTGTACTAGAATAATTCATACTTCTTGCACTGTATTATAACCAACTAAACAGTTATACAACCGCGTTGTCAAATATTCACACGACTTTCTATACCCATGAACGCACACAGTTCATAAATAACAATTTGCACTTTGCTATTACCTACAACAAGTCCAACCCGTAATGTACAGTGAAGCTCTATTGTTACTATTTCCAGAATTCAAACAACAGGAAGAGAAAAATTCATTCCTTTAATTATTTCAATAAGAAAAAAACCCATTTTCTTCAAACACAACAAGAATTACTCAAGTCGAGTTCTTTTTAGAATGACAGCGCAAAATTAGAGATCACACGAATCATTTCATCCTTCCGTTTGTACAAAATAAACACAGCACTCAGAAAACAATCTAAATATCACTATCACTTCTATCAAACCGAACCCATAATGCTCAATGAAACCCAATTACCATTTCTTTCAGAATTTAAAACAACAGAAAGAAGAAGAACTCATTTCCTTAATAATTTCAGTAAAGAAACAATCATTTTCTTCAAAATGTAACAAGAGCACCCAAGTTTTTTGGATCAAAACGCTTAGACCTCACATGAAGGAGTCGAGAAGAACAGAACGGTTATAATTTTTTTGAATTTACGATCCTTCAACGGTCCACTGGTCTTGCCCCTTCGGGGTGCAGCAATGGTGCGCCAGGCAGGCCAGGGCCTGTCGAAAGCTCTGCTCAAACGTCTTGGCCCCCGCGGGCCTGATGCTGATCCACTATCCACGGACAGCGACTCATCCCCCTCGCAGGACGATTTTCCATCCGTGTCCTTAATCGAGGATGTTGTTTTCTCTGAGCATACGTTTTGTCTTGCTACGAGAGCTATTTTTGCTAAGTTCATCGGAAGACGTCTCCCTTTTTCGAGTATAAGGAATTGGTGTGAAACATAGTGGGGCAGCGGCCTTAATATTCGTTCCCTAGAAAAGGGTTTTTTTCTTGTGCTGTTCCGCAGCGCTGCTTAGAGAGACGATACTATGGAAAGGAAAAACTCCCTTCTTTCCGATTCGGGGCTTGCGATTCGCGAATGGGAGCCTCACTTTGACTGTCACAAGGTGGCGGAGGATGGGTTTCAAGTGTGGATTCGATTGTATTCCCTGCCTAGCGAATTTTGGTTGGCTCCCATCCTTTCTAAAATTTGCTCTAGTCTCGAACGGGTTATTCGCATTGATCCTGTTACTCTGAATGGTAATCTTTCTTCCTTTGCCAGAGTTTGCATTTCCACTTCTTCAGCTCCTAATCCTAAGGAATTGATCCTCATTAACACCCCTTCGGGTATTTGGAAACAGAAAGTTGTTTATGAAGGTTTATCCAATATTTGTTTCAAGTGTCTGAAGCCTGGTCATACTCGCAAGTCTTGTTCCAATCCCTCACCTGGTGCCCCCTTTTGGCGGAAAGTGTCCCCCATCCCTCCTGCTCACCCGTCTTCCCCTCCCCCCGGTGCTCCTCCTTCGCCTCCTCCCCCTGCTCCACAGGTCACCCTTCCTGTCGTTGAACCCCTTGCTTTGGCACCCGAAACGCTTTCCTTAGTCAAAGAAACAGCAGCTGTTGTAAAGGACTCCACCCGGATCCTATCCCTGTTCCATGAAGGCATCTCCATCGGTAAGGGTAGCAGCTCGGAGGAACTTGAGGAATGGATTTCAACTAAAGAGGATTTGCTTTTGTCTTCCGAGGTCGCCCCCCCTGGGGATTCCCCTGCCTTCATCTCGTCCCCTTCCCCCCCCCTCGCGACCATTAGGACCGCTTCTTCCCACTCCCCCTCTTCTCAATGTCGATGTTGGTCCTAAGAGTATTCTTGGTCGCCCCAACAAATGTAAGCTTTCTCTCAACGAAGTCGCCCTCGGGAAGCAACTTTAGTTACGGTCTTTTTTCCCGTCTACCAGTAGGAGAGGCAAGTCCTCTCTGAAGCAAATATGATCATTTTTTCATGGAATGTTAGGGGCCTCAATGCTCCTAACAAACAACGTCTGTTAAGACGTTATGCCCTGGCAGAGGTTGTGGATATCTGTCTGATTCAAGAAACTAAAATGTCGGCTGAAGGTTGTAAAAGAAGCTGGTTCAATAAATGGAAAGGGTGGGAAGGCTGCTTCTCGGATTCTGTCGGAGCCTCGGGCGGTTTAGGTATTCTTTGGAAAGCTGCTAGTTGCATGATTGCTCCCCTTGTCATAGATTTCAACTTCATTTGGTGTAAGGTTTCGGTCAAGCATTCTGAGGATTTCTTCTACCTCGAAAATATCTATGGCCCATCCACTCCCACCAGCAAAAGGATTCTTTGGGGTAACCTTAGCCAGCTGCTGACGGCCGTGTCAGCGGAGAAATTCATTATTGCAGGTGATTTCAATGCTACCCTTTCTGATCGAGATAAGCAGGGTGGTATTCAATGGCAGCCTCATTCGCAGGTGGACTTCTCTTCCTTTATTTCCTCTTCTCATCTGGTCGATTTGGAGCCGTGCAAGGGTTGGTTCACTTAGAACAATAGGCGTACTAGTTTCAGTTCCCTCGCGGTACGCCTTGATCGCTTTCTGGTTTCCGAACTCTGGTTGCAGCAGAATTTTCTTCTCAAAAGCTCTGTCCTCCCTCTTTTTGGTTCGGATCATTTTCTTGTTTCTGTGGTTCTTAACTTTGACATCCCTCCGCGTCGTTCCCCCTTCAAATTTGAAAATATGTGGCTTCAGGACCCTTCTCTTCGGTCGCTGATAAGGGGCTGGTGGAACTCCTTTATTGTTAAAGGAACCCGGATGTTCCAACTCTCTAGAAAGTTATCTTTGCTCAAAGACAAACTTCAAAGCTGGAACCATTCAGTGTTCAAAAATATCTTTCAGGAAAAGCTCCGTGTCGAGCAGTCTCTTCGCTCCCTTAATGAGTCTATTTTTCTTCTTGGGATGTCTCACGAGGATCACCAGAAGGAAAAAACTCTGTTAAAGGAATTGGGGGATATTCTTCTCAAAGAGGAAACCTTTTGGCGACAAAAATCTAGGGAAACTTGGTTATTGGACGGGGATAAAAACACCAAATTTTTCTTTTCTTCGGTCCGAGCCAGAAGAAACTTCAATTACATCTCCTCTCTCAAACTCGAGGATTCCACGTACGCCACCTCATAAGCTCAGATTAAATCAGAAATGGTGGATTACTTCCGCAAGCTCCTTAATGATACTGATTCCCCTCTTGGTCCGCAATCACTTCTTCACGCTCAAATTCCTAGATGTATTGTGGAGGCAGATAATCTTTCGCTTCTTTCCCCCTTCTCTTTTGAAGAGGTTCGGAAAATTGTGTTCTCCATGAAGCGTGATAAAGTACCTGGTCCGGACGGTTTCCCAGCTTCCTTCTTCCAAGATTTCTGGGATGTCATCGGTCCCGATGTTTGGCAAGCGATTGAGGAATCCAGAGTTACTGGGAAGATTCTTGGGAACCTGAACCACACTTTCATATGTCTTTTCCCTAAAAAATCCCATTCTGAGAAGTTGGATGACTTCAGGCCTATTTCTTTATGCAACACCACATATAAAATCATCTCCAAAGCTATTGCCACGAGACTTTCCCCTTTGATGCATAAGCTTATAGCCCTGGAACAGAGTGGGTTCATTCCCGGAAGATCCATCACAGAAGGCATTATTATTTCTCATGAACTCATTCACTCCCTTCATAATTCCTCCAGAGCGGGAATGCTGCTAAAACTGGATTTCAGCAAAGCTTATGATAGAGTAAACTGGAGATTCCTTCTTCTTTCTTTGCAAGCTTTGGGTTTTGGTGCTCAGTTCTGTAAGTGGATTTTTGAATGCATTTCTTCTCCGCACTTCTCGGTTCTCGTAAATGGGTCAGCGGAAGGATTCTTTCAGATTAGTAGGGGCATCCGTCAAGGCGACCCGCTCTCCTCATTCCTCTTTACAATAGTGGCAGAAGCTCTCAGTCGCAGCATTAAGGCTGCAATTCATGATGGTTCCTTGAAAGGCCTTCACGTGTCCTCCAATCTTCCTCCTCTTTCTCATCAGCAATTCGTTGACGATACTTTTCTTTTCGGCCAAGGGACTGTCCCGGAGGCTAGACGCATTTCCTCTATTCTGGATTCATATTCTGCTGCGGCGGGTCAGGTACTAAATTTTCATAAATCAGTGATCTTCTTTTTCAATGTGGCCCCCAGGCTTCAGGGGAGAATTAAAGAGATTCTTGGTTTCTCTTTGGGCAATCTTCCCCACTCTTACTTGGGAGTTCCTTTGTTTCACGGGAAGGGTAAGGCTCAATTATGGAACGGGCTTATCAACTCCATCTCTAAAAAACTCCTCTCTTGGAAAGGAAAATGGTTGTCCCTTGTTGGTCGTGCTCTCCTCATAAATTCGGTGCTTCTTTCCATTCCTATCTACACACTCTCCATTCTACAGATCCCCAACTCTGTTCTCCTCAAAATTGAGAAGGTGGCCCGTACCTTTCTTTGGCAAGGTCTCAACTCTGAAAGGAAATTCCATTTAGCCAAATGGGACCTGGTCAAACTTCCTAAGAGGTTAGGTGGTCTAGGCATTCTTGATTTGGCCATTCAGAATATAGCTCTCGGAGCAAAATTGGTGTGGAATTTCATTGCAGATAAAATTAGACTTGCCTTTAAAGTCCTGGCTCATAAATACATGGAAGGGCAATGAAATGAGCTTTTTCTATCCAGTTCTGAGCTTCCTATGGGCTCTCACATTTGGAATTTTATGTGTAAATCCAAAAATCTTATTGCTGATTGGGCTTCGTGGAAGATTAATAATGGTCGGATTGCGTCCTTTTGGGATGAAAGCTGGAATGGCTTCCCTCCCCTCAACTTGATTCCCTCTCTCAATGGTATTATGAATTCTTCCAAATTACTTTGGGGTTCTCTTGTCAATGATTATGGCTTCCAGCATCCCGACGGCTCGCCCTCTTGGTGTTGGAAAGATGTCTCGTCAATCGGTGCCTCTATTCAGGAAACTGATCTCTTTTCCTCCACTCTAAAGGAGTGCCATGCTTCATTCCTTAATTGTTCAGATTGTATCTTCTGGGTTGGAAATAGCTCTGGCCAATACAATGTCAAGAATGGTTACAACATACTCCTTTCTCAATTCGGTAAGGGCTCTCTGAGTTCTTTTGAATGTTGGCACCCCCACATTACACCAAAGATAGCTTACTTCGGTTGGCTGGTTCTGCAGAGAAAGGTTCTCACTCAAGCAAGAAGGCGAGCGTGGGGCTTTATTGGCCCATCAAAATGTCTTCTATGTGGCGAAGCTGAGGAAGATCTAGATCATCTCTTCCTCTTCTGTCCTTTCACCTCCAAGTGTTGGGATTGGCTCTTTAGTAAGCTGAACGTTGCTTGGGTTCATTGTAGCAGTATTGAAGCTAGTCTTTCCTCCTGGCCGACCTTTTCCCAAAATTGCTGGCACAGTTCTATCTGGCTTGTAAGCCCCTACTTCTTGCTTTGGCACGTTTGGTGGGAACGAAACCTCTGCCTTTTCAGAGAGCAAAAAGCTGAGCTCCCTTCTTTCCTCTCCAAGCTGGAGGTGGCAATCTCTGAGTGTATTAACACTAAGAGTTCTTCTTTTCATTCCTTTTCCTCCAAAGACTTCGCCATTCTTCAGCATTGGTCTCTCATAAAAATCCCCACTCCTGGTTCTATTATCCGAAAGGGGCTCTCACAAATTGAAAAATTGCTGCTTAGGAAGAATACTAAATGGCGTTCCCCCCCAGATGGACAGTGGAAATTAAACTTCGATGGAGCCTCCAGAGGCAATCCAGGTCCCTCTGGGGCTGGTTGCATCATCAGAGACGCTCGAGGTCTCTTAATTCACGCAGGCTCCTTCCCGTTACAAGTTGGCACTAGTAATTATGCTGAAGCTCAGGCCCTGTTGGAAGGGGTCAAAATGGCGGTCCATCTTGGTTGCTCTGAACTTTGTATCGAAGGGGACTCCCAAATTCTCATTTCAGCGGTCTCTATTGGCGCTTCCCATTCGTGGAAAATGAACGTATTCCTTCCTTCTATTCACTACTGGCTTGGCAAAATACCTTCCTGGAACATTTCTCACAAGTACAGAGAAGCTAACAAGGCAGCCGATTTCCTGGCCAATTTCGCTATTGACAATCCTTCCGCCTCACTTTCCTCCAGTGACGGTAACTTATGGCTAGGTCTGCCTTCTATCCTTTTCCTCGATCGGAGCATCTGTTACAGTTAAGTCACACGCGCCTACAATGAGTTTTGCAGCTCACCCGTGCGTCAGTCTCATCCTTCCCCATCTCTCATCTCTTCTTTCGGCGGCATCCTTCCTCTCCCTCGTTGTTCCCCCACACGCTTCTCTGGCTCCTGTCTCCTCCCGCGTCTCTTTCCAAGCTTCCCTCGGGACTGCTCCTTCTTCCCTTTCTATTTTAGCTTGCTTTGTTGTCCGCATGGCGTGTCTTTACTTGCATTCTCCTGTTTCTTGCTTGCGCCATGTCCTTCTTGAGTTTTCCTTTTGTGACTCTGCGAGGAAAATTCCGAGAAATCACAGATACATCGGCCATCGACAGGAGGCGGTTAGCCATGATATTCAAGTTTTCGACCAATGCCGAGGCCGAGGCCATAGAAGCAATACTTGGTGATTCGTTTTTGCTATAATGCCAGTCGCCCGCGCACTGACTCTGATGTCGCGTCTGCATTCGTATCCTTTTGCACTTTGCTTCACCCTGTCATAGCGGATGTGGAACTTGTTGCTTCTGATTTCATCTTTGTTGTGCATTGCGTGGGTCTTCATGACCAGCTCGCGGAGTTTTCAATTCCTGACCCACTTATTTGGGTTGAAGAAGTGGATGAGCTTGCTATCGGTTCAGGCAGAGACATCTGCTGGCTCAGCGGACAATACCGCGAACTGGCTACGTTTGCCCAAAATTTCCACCCTTCTTTGGATCAGCGCTTCTTGCCTGCAGTAGACATCGATGCAGCCTTGTTTCCTCTTCATTTGGCTGTGGATCAGCTGAATGCACTCAAGGATTGTGCACTTCATGCCTTCAACGTCCTGCTTCAGGCGGCTTCCTCACGGGCGGGTCACCCCGCGGGTCGGTAGCGACATCTTTGGGTCCTTCTTTCGTCGGAGCTTCCTTAGTCTTTGTTCGTTCTTCCTTTCTTTGCTTCAGTTCTTCTCCTTCTCTCCCCCTCGTCTTCTCTTTCTCCTTCTTCCTTCCTCCGTATTTGTAGGGTTGGGGTCCCTCTCCCCACCGGTTCATAGCTCTGGTCAAAAGCGTTTACCAATCAAAAAAAAAAGAAAAAAAACAAGAACACCCAAGTTGTGTTTGTTTTATAATGATAGCTCAAACCAGAGGTCATATCGAACCCTTTTATCCTTTCATTTTTACAAGAATGCACAGAGCTCAGAAAACAACACTCACATCATTGGTACATTCACCAACTCGAATCCATATGGGTAATAGAAACAATACACAATACTATCAATGCAGACGCATACAGCAAGAACAAATCCCTTTCATTTACCCATTTTACAAGAAATACCCAAGTCGCATACAGCAAAGAAAACGACTCAGCCCAAAATCTCTTCAACATAACAGCAAAATCGAATAAACAAAACCCCCATCAGAAGAGCAGGGTTGTTTTAATGAGACGATTAAGAAAAAGCAAGCAGTTTAAGGAGAAGGGCTTAACATGCCTGAATTTTTTCTTGAAGGCTCGAAGAAAACCGCGCCTACTAGAGTTGTTTCCTTCCACGGTGACAGTAGTAAAGCTTCCCAAATAGTCACCTACCTCTACAGACTCAAAAATAGCCTTAGATTTTCCAAAGAAAACAGAGATAATAATCAAACACAGCTGGTTCGACAGAACCGTGAAGAAACCAAATGCAGAGCAACTTCACAAAGTATGAATTGACACAATGAAAAAAACAAATTTCCCTCATACACTTTCCAAGGTGAGCTGGTCGTGAGGACCAAGAGAATTTAATGCATTAAAGGCTCTACCTTTTCCTAATTTCCCACGCCACTGCCAACTTGAGTTGGCGATCTCTAAATTTCAAATTTCCCATGCAAAACCAAATTTGGTTCCATCTCCAAATAGATACCTCCACCACTTACCTACCCCACCAAACTGGCGCTGTCCACATATGGACTCCCCTATAAATGCCATTGAATACCCCTTCATCCTTATCCTCTCCCTCCAAGGGTCTACGCATCCCCCTTTAGGTTAAGATTAGTTTAGGATGTATATTAGTGTTCAACCTAGGTCATAGATTAGTTTTAGGTTATTAGGACTTAGGTTTATTTCTCTCTTTTTTTTGTAATTTAAAAATCCACTTAGGATAGTAGTTTAGGATGCATGATAGAACTTCGTATTAGCTTAGGATTTAATTCCTACTAACCACTAACACCAAACAACCTCCATCCAGTCTTCCAACTAACACTCACGTTAATGCTGTGCAGGACGTTCCGTCCTTTGGATCACATGCCAAGGCCACCCATGTCCAGGAATTTCTTACCTCACGAGGTCTCAAGTTCGACAGTACAGGGTTCAAGAATCGAACCTTTATCATTGGCATTTATGTGCTAGCTACTCATACCTGCAATTAGGCGCTGCACTTTCATAACAACCTCCGGTTCGGTTCAAGAGTAAATCGACAAAGCAAACAAAAGAAGACCACAACATACTTTGGATCAATGGAATTGATTCAAGGTGTGCTGTCAATCAGCAACGAGAGTTTAGCAAGTATACGAAAATTTGTCGTCACATCAGAAAACACACAAGCACAATAACTGCTGTCCTATGCAATAAATTATAGCATGCAAGAATCCAAGTTAGAAACACATTCTCTTAAGATCAGAACATATCTTAACATGTTTTCCTTCATTTCAGCAGTTATAATAGTATGAAAAATATTCACCAAGATAACTTACAAAATTAGAGTGTTACATACAAGATGAGCTCAAGGTGAGTTGGCAAGGTGAGATCAAGGTGAGTTGAAAAGGTGAGCTCAAGGTGAGGTGGGAAGGCAAGCTGTCAGGTGAGCTCCCAAGTGAATTCCCAGGTGAGTTACTTGACAAGCTCCCAGACGAGCTCAACTCAAGCTTATCAGCAAGCTCCCATAAGAGCTCATAAGTGAGCTACTTGGCGAGATATTCAGTGAGCTCCCAAGTGAGCTACTAGGTGATCTCTTAAGTGAGCTACTTGGTGAGCTACCACACAAGGACCCCGACGAGCTACTCGGCAAGCTCATAAGTGAGCTCAAGTCAACTTTCTTGGTAAGCTTCTCGATGAGCTATTAGGTGACCTCCCAAGTGAGATGTTAGGGGAGTTGCTTTACGAACTACTAGCTGAGCTACTAGATGAGCTCAAGGTGAGTTGGCAAGGTGAGCTCCTCAGTGAGCTGACAAGGCAAGATACCATGCGAGTTGGCAAGGCAAGCTACTAGGTTAGCTACCATGTGAATTTTTACGTTAGATACTTGATGAGCTCCAAGGTGAGCTCAAGTCGAGGTGCTCGGAAAGGTCTTGGGTGAGCTCAAGGTGAACTGGCAAGGTGAGCTCCCAGGTGAGTTTTTGGACAAGCTCAAGTTGAGTAGCTACATGAGATCTTGGGTGAAATACTTGTGGAGATCTCGATTGAGATCCTAGGTGATCTTACATGTGAGCTACTAGATGAGCTCAAGGTGAGTTGGCAAGGTGAGCTCAAGGTGAGTTGGAAAGGTGAGCTCAAGGTGAGTTAGCAAGGTGAGCTGTCAAGTGAGCTCCTAGGTGAGTTCTTATGTGAGTTACTCGACGAGCTCCCAGGGGAGCTCAACTCAAGCTGATCAGTGAGCTCCTAGAAGAGCTCCCAGCCAAGCTACTTGGTGAGATGTTTAGCGAGCTCCCAGGTGAGCTGCTAGGCTAACACCCAAGCAAGTTACTTGGCAAGCTCCTAGGTGAGGTCCCTGATGATCTACTTGGCAAGCTCACAAGTGAGCTAATGTCAACCTACTCAGCAAGCTACTCAATGAGCTCCCAGGTGAGCTCCCAGGTAAGCTACTTGGTGAGCTACTCGATAAACTCTGAGGCAAGCTATCAGACAAGCTCAAGGTAAGTTGGCAAGGTGAGCTCCTCAATGAGCTCAAGACGAGCTAATAAGGTGAGCTCCCATGTAATTTTTCAGGTGCATTATTTGATGAGCTCTTAGAAGACCTCCCAGGTGAGCTACTTCGCGAGTTTTTCGGCAAGCTCCCAGGCGAGCTGCTAGGTGAGCTCCCAAGTGAGCTACTTGCCGAATTCCCAGGCGAGGTCCCTAGTGAACTTTGGCTAGCTCACAAGTGAGTTAACAAGTGAGCTCAAGTCATCTTACTCAATGAGCTACTTGGTGAGCTCCCAGGTGAGTAATTATGCAAGCTCCCAGGAAAGCTGTTAGGTAAGTTACTTAACAAACTCTGAGGCAAGCTAACAAATGAGCTCAAGGTGAGTTGGCAAGGTGAGCTCCTCAGTGAGCTCAAGGTGAGTTGGCAAGGTGAGCTGATAGGTGAGTTCCCATATGAGTTGTCAAGGTGAGCTCAAGGTGAGTTCGCAAGGTGGCTGATAGGTGAGTTCCCATACAAGTTCCCATGATTGGCGAGCTCAAGTTGAGGTGCTAAGTGAGCTCAAGGAGAGCTAGCAAGGTGAGCTATCAAGTGAGCTCCTAGGTGAGTTTCCAGGGAATCTCAAGTTGAGCTACTCGATGAGCTCCTGGGTGAGCTACTTGTGGAGCTCCCAGGCAAGCTCCTAGGTGAGCTGTTTAGTGAGCTCTTAGGTGATCTCAAAGGTGAGTTTATCAGTATAATCTCTGAGGTGATCTTACATATGAGCTACCTTATGAGTTCAAGGAGAGTTGGAAAGGTGAGCTCAAGGTAATTTGGCAAGGCGAGCTCAAGGTAAGTTGGTAAGGTGAGCTGTCAGATGAGATCCCAGGTAAGTTCCCAAGTGAGTTACTCAACGAGCTCCCGGGTGAGCTCAACTCAAGCTAATCATCAAGCTCCTAATAAATCTCCGTAGTGAGCTACTTTGTGAGTTGTTTGGTGATCTCCCATGTGAGTTGCTAAGAAAGATCCAAAGTGAGCTACTTAACGAGCTCCCAGGTGAGGTCCTAAGCAAGCTACTTAGTGAGCTCACAAGTGAGCTCAAGTCAACCTACTCGGTGAGCTACTCATT
Organism: Taxus chinensis; assembly: GCA_019776745.2. Taxonomy (NCBI): domain Eukaryota; kingdom Viridiplantae; phylum Streptophyta; class Pinopsida; order Cupressales; family Taxaceae; genus Taxus; species Taxus chinensis. The sequence goes on from CM034146.1 coordinate 746,799,547, forward strand.
GAGATCCTAGGCGAGCTACTCGGTGAGCTGCTCAATAAACTTAGAGGTGAGCTACCATAAGAGCTCAAGGAAAGTTGGTAAGGTGGGCTCCTCGGTGAGCTCAAGGTGAGTTGGCAACGTGAGCTGATAGGTGATCTCCCATGTAAGTTAGTAAGGTGAGATGTTAGGTGAGCTCCCATGTGAGTTTTTGGGTGAGCTACTTGACGAGCTCTATTCGATCTACTCAGTAAGCTTCTAGGAAAGCTCAAGGCAAGCTGGTAAGGTGATATTGTAGGTGATTTTTTGTGAAAGCTCAAGTCAAGCTACTCGACGAGCACCTGGGTGAGCTACTTTTCGAGCTCCCAGTTGAGATCCTAGGTGAGCTGCTCAGTGGGCTCTTAGGCAAGCTCAAAGGTGAGCTTGTCGAAAATGTCTAAGGTGAGCTTATTTGCGAGCTACCAGCTGAGCTTAAGGTGAGTTGGCAAGGAAAGATCAAGTCGAGTTGGATAGGTGAGCTCAAAGTGAGTTAGTAACACAAGTTGTAAGGCAAGATCAACTTGATCTAATCAGTGAGATCCCAGATGAGCTTCTAGGTGAGCTACTTGGTGATCTGTTTAACGAGTTTCTAGGTGAGTTGCAAGGAAAGGTTCCAAGTGAGATACTTAGTAAGCTACCAGGTGAGGTCCCTGGTGAGTTTCTCAGTGAACTCACAAGTGAGCTCACAAGTGATCTTAAGTCAACCTACTCAGAGAGCTACTCAGTAAGCTCCCAAACAAGCTACTTAGTGAGTTATAAGGTGAGATGACAAGGTGAGCTCCCATACAAGTTTCTGGGTGAGCTGTAAGAGCTAGTAAGGTGAGCTGTTAGGTGATATCTAAGGTGAGTTTCTGGCCAAGCTCAAGTCGAGCTACTTACCGAGCTCCCAGCTGAGCTCCTAGGTGAGCTACTTGATGAGCTCCTAGGTGAGCTCAAAGGTGAGCTTGTTGGAAATCTCTGAGGTGAGTCAGCAAGGCAATCTCAAGGTGAGTTGGTAAGGTGAGCTGTCAGGCGAGCTCCTAGGTGAGTGAGCTCCTAGGTGAGTTTCCAGGTGAGCTACTTGGCGAGTTGTTTAGCAAGCTCCTAGGTGAGCTACTGGGTGAGCTCCCAAGTGAGCTACTTGGTAAGCTCCCAGGTGAGGTCCCTAGTGAGATGCTCAGTGAGCTCACAAGTGAGCTCAAGTCAACTTACTCGGTGAGCTCCCAAGTGAGCTGTTAGGAAAGCTATTAGGTGAGCTCCCAGGTGAGCTACTTGGTGAGCTTCTTGATGAAATCTAAGGTTGGCTACTGGATAATCTCAAGGTGCGTTAGCAAGGTGAGCTCCTAAGCGAGCTTAAGGCTAGCTGGCAAAGTGAGCTGATAGGTAAGCTCCCATATAAGTTGGTAAGGTGAGCTCCCATGTGAGTTTCTAGGCTAGCTACTTGATAAGCTCCTGGGTGAGCTCAAGTCTAGCTACTCAGTGAGCTCTTAGGTGAGCTGTCAGGATAGCTCCTAGGTGAGCTGTCAGGATAGCTCCTAGGTGAGCTACTTTTAGAGCTTTGAGCCGAGCTCCTAGATGAGTTTCTCGGTGAGGTCCTAGACGAGCTCAAAGGTGAGCTTATGGGTGATCTCTGTGGTGAGATTATATGTGAGCTACCAGATGATATCAGGGTGAGTTTGCAAGGTGAGCTTAAGGTGAGTTGGCAAGGTAAACTCAAGGTGAGTTTGTAAGGTGAGTGTACATACCCAAAATTGTAGGGTAACGCGCTGCCAGAACAAGGTAACGCATGCCCCAATGATGATACAAGTCTCCTCGCAAGGTGTTCAGGATCCAGAAAAGCTCTCCAAGTGTGTGTTAACATCATGCATGCCCCACTTAGCCCCCCACATGCTTTGTTTTTCTCTTTTCTGATCTTTTCTTTACCTTTTTCTCTTCAGTGATGAAACTGCCACCCTTCCTGAGTGGCGGTCTCGTGACCGCAACCCTGAATAGGGTGGTGGTCCTTTACGCATTTTCCAGAAAGCTCTTCTAACATGACTCATGTAAATTTCAATGATTCACCAACTTTTTTTCACCACCATAAGCTTGCATTAATGATTCTAGTACCCTAGAATAGTGTTTTGCCATTGTTTATAGTTTAAGAGTTTTATTTGGTTTTGACCTTGGGTAAATCCAAATGCTATAAATAGTTGGCTTGTGCTCAAGAAAATGGACCCTCAAATTTGCCTCTGAATTTCTCTTTGCAATAGATTAGTATTTCATTTTGCTTAGAATTCTTAGTTTTCTTTCATTGCATGTTTAGTTAGTGTTGTTTTGCTGTTAGTAAGCCACATATACATCTTATGCAAATGTTATTGATATATTATCCAATCCATTGGAGTAAAATAGTTTGTTTTCAATAGGAAACCATTAAAGTTGTAGGTTTTTCTCTTTAAACAAGATAGTTTCAGGTTCTGGATGTTTTATGTTGCATGAATCGCAATAAATCCCGCTAGGAATTGCATAAGCCAAGCTCTGTACTCTTTGCTATCCCTCTCCTACTCACATTGTATTCAGTTTGTATCTTCAGCTGCCTTTGTCCCAATATCTACTTCATTTGATGCTAGTATTACACGCTTTTCTAGATCCACATGAACACAAAGGAATGAGGAGATCAAACTGAGGGGACAAGATCGCACACACCATCAGATTTGCCATTGTTCTACAGAATCCAGGTTCTAAGCTTTGAAGTTCTAAATAGAAACATAGCAAATAGAGTAGCCAATCACTTTAATTTAGTCAATTTTACTTTTGATATTTCTAGGAAAGCTATGGGGATTGATAGTTTCTAAGAGACTATGATTCATTCCTCACTTCTGAGGTAGGATCGAGAGTCTTGCAAATAGACTAGATCAAGTATTTCATTATTTAAAATAGATTCACAGTTGCACAGATAAATAGCTATACTCAGTTATCTTGTTTGTTTTAATTTTTTATTTTAGATGTCAATTCTAGATATGTTAAATAGTTAATATTTTAAATTCATTCGAATAGTTCATTAGAAAATACAAAAATAGAGAAATCATATATGCTATAGATATACTTAAAGTAGTTAAATTTCACTTTGCTACAATTAATTTACATTGTTGCTTTTGTATGACAATCACGGGACCTAGGGAGCCCAAAGAATATGTATTCGATCTAATCATGCCCCAACCCAATCTCATCACAGCAATAACTGATATAGATCAAAATCTTAGGATCCAAGTCTTCCGAACAATGGTAAACTTACAAAAAATTAGTTTCCAACTGCACGGGTTAAACATAGAAGACAACCGAGCACACACATTTTGGTCGAATCAACCAAACTACAGATTACCTTAGATTCATATCTACATGACTGTAGAAGGGTTTGAAAGAGAGTGGACATTTGATTGTGATCCTTTGGTTCCACAGCCAGACGCAGGAGACACTCTCACAGATATAGATACAAGCTTAAGAATTCAGGTTACATGAACACCTGTAAGATATTTTGAGAAGATCATACAGTTATTGATTCTAAATATAGAAGCTGAGAAAGCATATGATTACTAGATACTAGGGATTAGGGACTGATTTCATACATGACCATAACAAGTCCGCAACAACCACGAATCTACGGTTGTGACCCACAAATCCCATAGCCCAACAAATCCATAGGTGAATCACACATAGATGTTGGCCTACATACACTAGTATTTAGATCTACTCCACTTCCACCTATCATCATCAGACAGTTATCCTGGTTAGACATAGTAGCTAAAAAAGCTAAGGAGTTTAGGACTAGGCCAGAGAATTACCCATAGAGTCAATTATATTTACCATCTGCCCTATGACCTTATCTGGAGATATACAAGAAACTATCCCAGGACATTTTCCACATATTCCACAACCTATAGACCGAATCACGCCAGAGATCGATATTGATTAGAGCCTTCGATCAGTCATCCTTGCTGATCGATCTATCACACCAGTTCAGGTTAGGAGGGCCTTCTTTGCCTTAGATTTGTAATTTCCACTAGTGCGCATCGAAGACATCAGATTGCCTAACTAGTTTGTCTGCATCCCACGCATATTCAATCCCCACCGGCTGTCTCGGCACAACCTCGGGAGGTCGGGTGTGAGGAAAAGTTACTTGTAGATTCCCATGCTTGCTTGTCACTTTTCCATCGTACAGTGTTTAGTGTTGAATGGAAAATAAAAGTTTTGGAAGAAGCCTAGGGAGAATTGAGAAAAAGTTGGCAGAAGGGAGAATCTTTCAAGACTTGTGTTACATCTGCCTTTAAGGATATCCATTGTCATCTTCATGATGAAACTTCAGGTGTTCCTTTCTCTCTTCAAGAGATTAAAACTCAGTTCGGTACATTTGTCAAAGAAGACCTATTCAAATAAGAATTGATTACCAAAGAGAAGATAAAGGATATTTGCTCTCTTCAATCTTCCATTGAAGAGGCTAATAAAGAATACCTGGAACATACCGAGTTTGATAAGGACATGGATAAATGTCTTGGCACTTGGTCTCATGCCACTGTTAACACATCAGTCCCACGAGGCAGGGAGATAGCCGAGGCATTAAAAATATTCAGGCAATGGATTCTCAAGTCGGTGGGCCCTCCTCAGCAATAAGCGGATGTTTTCTCTCCTAGTTTCTCCTTTTCTCCTTCTTTTCCTAGAATTAAGCTGATTGTAAACTAATTAAGGACATTGTGTTGAGCACTTCCTTAATTAATATTTATGTTAAAAGAAACGATTACCAAGTGTAACTGGTTTGTAAGCTATATAATGGGCTCTCTACGCCATTTTCAGGGGCTGGAACTCTAGTTATTTTTGAAAGTGTAAAGGAGAAAAAAAGCTATCAATACAAGAAGACATCTCTTTCTGTTTCTATATGTTCTTGTTCTTTCCTTTCTATCTATTAAAAGTTATTGAATCATTAATCTATTTTACTTCAAGAAGCTTTGTATTCTTGTGGATGTCATCTCTGGAACTTCGTGTCTGTGAAATAACATCTTGTGGTTTTAATGCAAATGATTTTGTTCTATATGATTCCATTCTGGCATGTGTAAGGAATTATTTTGCTATCTATATTTCCTGAAAGTGCTATTCTACCTTTTCCCATTCCTTAATTCTTCTATCCTTTTGTATTGATGATCTGTTATATCAAAACGCTTTCATGATATCAGAGTTCCTCATTAAAACTAAAAAGTGTACATTTGTAAATAGGTTTTTCCCTTTAAATAAGGGAACATCTCCCATTAAAGAGGAGGGACTTTCTATCCCCTAACTGTTTCTTTCAATAAAGTCCTATTTGACAACCAAAATTTTTTGGTGACTGTACTGGGGATTCATTTTTGATGGATTCTAGTTTATGAAAAATTTCTTGATCATTCTTTGATTTGGCGACTCTAAGATTTACTCGTGGTAGGAGAGCCCTTGGTATTGAATATTCTCAGTTTCATCTCCTAGAGTAGCAAGGTTTTCCTCTTCCTTTAACAAGAAGAAATAGAAGAGCTCGTTCCACAAGCACACCCCCTGTTGAAGATAAAACTCTTGGAAGTAGTATCCCTTAAGAGCAACTTGGCCCTAATCTTCATGCTTTGATTCTTGTTGGTGTTTTAGTTCCTCTTCAAGAATTGTTTCCAGGGATGGCAGTTCCATTACCTTGGGGTCATCATGTTGGGCCTCTTGTCCTTCCTCAACCTTTGCATGAGTTACCTAGGGGTAACAGAAAGAAATTTCCCAAGTTCAAAGGTGATGGTAAAGTGCACCCGAATGAACATATTTCCGCCTTCATAGTTGCATGTGGAGTCCTTGGTGTTGAGCATGAAGATGTCTCGGTGAGGCTTTTTGTAGAGAATTTGTAGATAATGCAGCAGATTGGTTCTATCATCTTCCTGCTGGGGCCATTACTAGTTGGACCACAATGAGAACAAGATTTGAGAACCATTTCAAACCTGTAGAAGATGTGCATGCTTTGCTATCCTAGATTTCTCAAATAAAGAAAGAATCAAAAGAGCCCATGAGGGAATTTGTGGCCAGGTTCAACAATTTGATTAAAAAAATCCCACCAGATACTTAGCCTGTAGATCAAATTCAAAAATGTTTCTTCCTGAATTCTCAACTTCTTGAAGTTAGCTACACATTGAGGAGAGCCAACCTTACAACATTGGGTGAGGATCAGATATTAGTTGTTAGCATTGAAGATGACTTGATCATGTCTAGTAAGTTGAAAAGAGATCCTTCCAAATATAGAGCTTCTTCTTCCTCTTCTTCTACTCCCAGAGCTAATACAGATCCATTAGTACAAAAGCTTGCTAATGACCTCATTTCCATTAAGAAATAATTGGCTCAGCATGCTCCTTATGTAGATGTTCCAAGAAGGAATTTTCAGCCTAGAAATTATTTTCCTTCTTCTCAGACAAGGCTAGAAATTGAGGGGCCGCCAATCAAGGTCCCTGTTAATGCAACTTGTGAGGTTGAAGAACCTAAAGATGAAGAGATTAATGAAGATTTTGAAGAACCTGAAGAAGACGCTGATGAAGAACTTGAGGGATCTCAAGTTAATTTATTCACCATTGAAGGTGTTGATGAAGAGGATGATTATGATGAAGTAGTAGCAAATATGAATAGTGAGTCATATGCTTTTATGACACGAGAATAGAGAAATAAAAAGGAAAAAGTGATGCAGCCTATCAAGAAAGCTAAAGAGTACTCCACAACTATCCTAGTTGTGGAAAGAAGAGGATCTCCTATTCCCACTACATCCACATAGAAGGTGAGTTCTACTAATTCTTCTTTTCCTAATTCTACTGCTAAAACTTCTTCTTCTCTAGCTCCTAAACTTGATAAGCCTAAGATTTCCAGTGATGATAGCCCATCCACCTCTGGATCTTTTGATATCATTGATCACCTTAAGAAAACAAAAGTTCAAATTTCAGAGGCTGAGTATTATCAAACCCACCCTAAAGCCTTTGCCAAAATGGTCCAGTTTGTTAATTCCCATTCCAAAAATACCTCTAAAGGCCTTTTACCTACTCCATCCTCCATACCCCAACCAAATCTTGTGGCTACAGTCACCCAATCTAATGAGAAAATCAAAATGTTTAATGTGACTCTTCTTACAGCAGGCCATAAACTTAGCAACTGTGTCATAGACTCAGGAGCTTCAGATAATGTCATGCCTACCAAAGTGGCTCATGCTGTAGGTCTTACTCTCACATGCACTTATGGGTCATGTTATTCCATGGAGAGTAAGGAGGTGCCTTTGGTTGGAAGGATTAAAGATGCACAGGTAGCTTTTGTTGCCTTACCTGAGAAAAAGGTTTTGGCTATTATTCTGGTAGCAGATATCCCTCCTTCCTATGGTATGTTGTTGACTAGGAATTTTTGTAAAGACGTGGGAGGAGAGATTCAAATGGATTGGTCACATGCCCTTATACCAGTCAATGGAAAAATGAAGAAGTTTTTTCCTAAGAAGCAATATGAGTATATTGTGAAAAAAATGGATGATCCCAAAGCAAAAATACTCTATGAAGATATTGGACATGCTAACTATATGATTACATCTCTGGAGGAAACTAAACTTCCCAAAGAAGTACTGCATGATCCTAATGGTGTTTGGAATCTAGAATTTTATGGAAGCTACTCATCAGCTGGTTCTGGAGCTGGTGTGGTGTTGATATCTCCCGAGGAAAAAGTTCATCCTTTCTCATTCAAAATACAGTTTGAAAATACAAATAATATGACAAAGTATGAAGCTCTCATCCTTGGGCTTAACGTGACAAAGGAGGAAGGTCTGAAGAATATTATGGCTCGTAGAGATGCAAAACTAGTTGTTAAACAAGTCAGAGACCTTTTTCAAGTAAAGAATAGAAGGTTGAAGCATTATAGGAATCTAGTTTGGGATTCTATTAAATTTCTTGATACCTTTTCTATCGAAGCAGTCCCAAGGGAAAACAACACCGGGGCTGAATCACTAGCTATTTCAGGATCATTGTTGATACCTCACCCTGATTTCTCTCAAGATAAATTCACCATTGAAATTATCCATAAGCCAAGTGTGCTTGATAATGCAAGTAACTGTCAAGTTTTCAATGATGATCAACATTTTCTTTCTTTCTTGGAGCTTAGGGATAACTTTGAACAATCGTACTTCGAAGGAAGTGACAATTTGCCTCATGAGAGTGTATCTTCCAATGAGGAGGGTGTCAAAGAGGAGACAAATCAAGATGGGTGCATCCAACTCAAAGGTAATAAAATTCCTAAAGGGCTGGTGAGTTTAGAGGAATTTTTTGATAAACATGACAGGTATGTTAATTCTAAAGCTTCTACAGGAGAGCAGAAATTTACTGAGTATGAAAATATTAACATTAGGAGCTCTGTTGACCCCAAAATGGTGAACATTGGAAAGTGTTGTACTCAAGAAGAAAAGAAGAGGGTAGTGAACACCTTGAAGAATTATATGGATGTTCTTGCATATTCATATGATGATCTAAAATCTTTCCAACCCAAAGAAATGTAGCATTTTATTCCTCTCAAACTTGGGATTAAACCTTTCAAGAAAAAGCAAAGGTAGTACAATCCTAAGATTGTTGATACCATTTTTTAGTAAATACAAAAATTATTGAAAGCTAAGATTATCTTCCCCATTCACCATTCAACATAGATTGCCAATATTGTACCCATCAAGAAGAAAAATGGTGAGATTCGTATATGTGTTGACTTCAGGAATATGAATCGGGCTTCTTTGAAGGACAACTACCCTCTGCCCATGATGGATCAAGTTTTGCAAGTTGTTACAGGATTTGAAATGTTATCCACGCTTGATGTCTTCTCAGGGTATAATCAAGTGGAAGTTAATACCACAGATCAGCACAAGATTGCCTTCACCTCCCCTAGGGTACTTTTACCTACAAGAGGATGCCTTTTGGACTTATTAATGTCAGTGTCACTTTTCAAAGGGCTATGGACTTAGATTTTGGAATCCTGAAAGGAAAATGTATTGTTGTGTATCTAGATGACTTGATTGTGTTTTCTAAAACTAGAGCAGATCATTTTTCAGCATCTAGAAATAGTTCTCTTGAAGTGCAGAGAACATGGGGTCTCTTTGAATCCCAAGAAATCTGTCTTTTGTGTCATGGAGGGAAAATTTTTGGGGCATGTTGTCTCTAAAGATGGAATCAAAATCAATCCTGAACGAGTTTAAGCTATTCAGCAGATTCCTCTTCCCACAAGTAAGAAGGGAGTGCATTCTTTCTTTGGTAAGATCAACTTCTTGAGAAGATTCATTCTTGATTTTGCAGAGCTAACTTTGAATATCTCCCAAATGATGAAAGGGAAAAAAATGTTTGGCTGGTCCTCTGAAGGGAAAGAAGCATTTGAAGGTATTGAAAAGGTTATTGCTAGGAATCCTATCTTAGCATGTCCAAATTTTAGTAAATATTTTATTGTTTATTGTTATGCCACAGAAAGCACCATGCTACTTTATTGACCTAGAAAGATTCTGATGATCATGAGCTTGGAATTGCATTCATGAGCTACATTCTTAAAAAATCATGAGTTGAAATACACCATGATGGAGAAACATGCTTTTGCAGTGGTTAAAGTTGTCAAGCAGTTTCGATTTTATATTCTTAACTCTCACTCTGTGGTGGTTATGCCCGATACAACCATCATGTCTATTCTTACGCAAAAATAATTTGGAACTAAGAGAGGAAATTGGGTAGCAAAGGTTCAAGAATATGATATTTACATCAGACCAACCAAACTAGTTCGGGGTAAAGGCTTGTGTGAACTCATTGCTGAAGGAGCTGGTCATGAATTACCTAAGGATGAGGTTGATATTCCTATTGTTCTATTTCTCAGCTCGACTGATGAATGATATGCTGATATCACTCATTTTCTCACCTATGGGGAGTGTCCCTCTCACTTGACTACCAAAGAGAAGAGAGCTATCAAGCTAAGATCATCACAATACGTGTTATGGGAGAATGCTTTGTTCAAATGTGGAGTGGATGGAAGATTTCTGAAATGCGTTGACAAGGAGAAACAAAAGATGCTTTTCTCAGCTTTCCATGATCAAGCATGTGGAGGTCATTACTCATTTGCTGTTACTGCTCACAAGATTTTTTGTGCTGGATACTATTGGCCTAATTTGTTTAAATATGCATCAAAATGGGTTGATAAATGTGAAGCTTGTCAAACTTTTGTGGAAAGACCCAGGTTGGCTGCCTTGTCACTTAAACCAGTTGTGATTGAAGAACCCTTTCAACAGTGGGGTTTAGATTTTATTGGAACACTCAACCCATCCTCAAGTGCAGGGCATACTCATGTATTGACTACCACAGATTATTTAACTAAATGGATAAAAGCTATCCTAGTTAAAAGTACTACTTCAGAGGTAGTATGTAATTTCATCAAAGAAAACATCTTGGTGAGGTTTGGAGTGCCAAACAAGATTGTGACTGATAATGCTTCAAATTTTTATTCTGCTGAGATGATGGATTTATGTTATGGATATGGCATTTCCCTTGCTCACTCTTCAGATTACTATTCTCAAGGGAATGGACAAGCAGAATCAACAAACCAGAATCTGGTGGATACAGTAAGGAAACTGGTTAATGAATCTCAGAGGAACTGGCACAAGAAACTCTATGATGCTCTTTAGGCAAATAAGATTACACCTAAAATAGCTATTGAGATGTCCCCTTTTCAAGTGGTGTACGGTGTGGAAGCCCAATTACCAGTGACAGTGGAGCTACCAACTTTGTACTTAATGAAGGCCATTGAAGACACTAGTTTCAATGATTCTTTAGACAAAAGGATCATGTATCTTCATAAGTTGAATGAAGACAGGATGCAGGTTGTTGATAGAATATCTGTGAACCAGCAAAAGGTAAAATCTTTGTTTGACAAGAAGTGTAACACCCGCTAAAAACGCCCACCTAAGACCCAAGAACAATCTAGGGTTAAGTAGGAAAATTATGGAATAATTTTTTTTTGAAAAAACATGCCCACAAAAGGTTTCAAAAACGGTTGTCACAAAATGTTTCTAGGCAATAATATTTAATAGATTAAATTTTATTGTTATAATAATATTAAACCTGAATTAAAACTAATGATTATAAGTAGTGCAAACATGGTTAAATTCTTTCTAAGCGTTAATTTAATAAGCAAGTAAATTCCTACTATAGTTAAATATTCCACAAATAAATAAATAACAAGGTCCATTTTACATGGGGTTAGAATAAGCATCCCCTTACCCCATAAAGTGACCCCTTACAAGTCAACTCATGTTTTAAAATTAAGACATTTAAATTAAAAGGGTAATTTCCACTCACCCACTCTCCACCTACTTTTTGTAGGGATGAATCTCATCCCTTGGATGGATTAAATTTTGACCATTGATTTGGAAATAGACAATCTAACCCTAAAGCATCCTTATGAAAGCTTCTTTCTCATCTCATTTGATTCATTTTCTTTCCATTTGTTTTGCAGGTTAGAAGGAGGAGGAAGAGAGGCCATTGGTAGACCATCCCAAGCTTTTGGGGAGACATTGCAAGCTCCAATGTTTTTTTTTTCACACCCTCATCCTAGGGTTTTAAAAGCATTTGTATAATTTTATTTAGCTTAGTTTCCTTATTTGCTTATACCCTCATCTAGGATTTTAAATGTATTTGTTTATTTCATTTCCATAATATTTGCCCAAATAGACAAATGGGTTTGTCCCATTTTGTGATTTAATTAAGTTTGGTATATGGTTTCATATGTGTATATATATACACATATGTTTCTATTATTTTATTTTATGTATGCATATATATATAATGTTTTGTTTTTTTGTTTTTATCTTTGTTGAAAAAAACCCAAAAACACACATTAACATTACATTAAATATACACACTGTGTGTATACATATATATATAAACAAAATACAAAATACCGAGAATAATGCGGGTCAAAATATTACACAGTCCATGGATTTTTCAAAAAGTGCGCAGGGGGGACATTAGCCGTGGGAATGGCTTTTAATAAATTTGTATTTAGTAATATGTGGGGGAGGGGGGTGGGGGAGGGCGGGGGGGTTGGGGGCGCGGGGGTTCGGTTTAAATAGGTTAAAATAGATTAATTTGGGGGTTGGGGAGAGGGTCCCCCCAACCCTTACTTTATAAACTCACATGTCACAGCCATATATGGCTTTTAAAAGAAACTTTGGTCATTATTGCAATTTGAATATTTATTTTATTTTTTTTATTATTTTTTTCATAAAGTTTAATACATAGTTTTTTATATATGTATGATTATTTTATTTTTATATCTATTTCTTTGTTTTAAAATTGGTAGTACTAATACTCTAATTTTATCAATACTTTAGTATTAATAATATTTTAATCTTAATAATATCTTAATATAAATAGTATTTTAATATTAATATTATTTTAATCTCAATACTAGCATTTAAGTAATAATAAATTTTTTTTATTTGTTATTAACGTTAACTAATTTTGATTCCATACTCAATTTTTTTTGTAAATTTTTTGTTTTTGATAGTATTTAGGTAAGAGGTTTTTAAAAGAAACCAAGTCAAATTTCATTTATAGGGTATCAAGTTACAATGGTTTTAGAGTAATTCTACAATATCTCAATAATAAATTTTGCACAATCTAATGAGGCTAATCCTAAGTTGCAAAGAAGACTTTTTCCCTTGTCTACTAGTGTTAAGAATTACTCTATTTTTACTAACCAAGTAAGGACACGTAAATCCAAGTTTTTTCCTATAAACAATAAAGAGACTAACTTTTGTAATACATGCCTTTCAAGTAACACAATGAAATGTAATATTTCTTAATATAAATTTCCAACATTTCACAAAAGAGTGTTTACAACAACATTTCTAATAATATATTTAGAACAAGAACAACATATTTTTGTGGGAACAAATCAACTTCAATGGAATGAAATATTTCCTCTATAAAAGTTTCCATTCCACATACATCACAACTTTCAAACAAGTATACTAAAATTTCTTTCCCATTTCAAAACTAATTCTCACAAATATTTCTTCTTTCCTTTCAATATATAATACACTTCCATAGACATAAAGGAATACAATATGTTTCTTTACAATATAAATACAATGTCCTCCACTTGATGTGGGAAGTTATGCAAAATATAAATGCAAGAATGAATGCATTATTACAATTTCTCCACTCTAAGTGGGTAAAATACAAGGTAGTTTCACATGATCACCAACAAGACTCCAAACTCCAAACACCAACAAGGTAGCTCCTCCAAGAATTTGCTTGATTCACAACAAAATATGGGGAGAGGCAACACTCTCCACCCAACCAAGATATCCAATGGAGACGAGAAGCCATCCTCTCCATTGGCCCCCGAGCCCCAACCACATTACAATAGGAGAAGATCTCAACTCATGGAAACTACTAGCTTCCACAATACTTGACAAATAATTTCACATTCATTCCATTTACATAAAAAACACAACAACAACTCAACAAGAAGAAAACAACAAAGCAACAAGATCACAAGGCTTATCAAGAAAGCCAAAAGAGTAAGACCTATGGGGAGGCCACTTATGCCTCCCAATGGGAATGGGTGCCACCTAAAAAGCCTCCAATGCAAAACACAATACCCCTAACAACTCTTATGCCTCCCTCAAGTACCCCTTATCCCTCCATCCACTCTTATGCCTCCCTCAACTCTTATGGCTCCCTCAAAGTAAGAACAAGAAGAAAATGCAAGCATTTCTCATACTAGGTGGGCACCCAACCCAAACTCCCTCCTCAAGAAAATGATCTCTTATGCCTCCCTCAAATAAACTCCCCATAGTCTCCTCCCACTCCCAACTTAGGCATTCTACCCATACCCAACAAACATTTCAAAGAAACAACATTCAACACAACATATACACACATACACATAACAATAACATAATATAAACAAAGGTGAAGCTCCTACCTTTCCATGGTAGAGTTGTTCCAAGTATGAAGTTCCAAACCCCTCCAAAGATCAAGCAAGCATCCACAAGCTCCAAAAAAATTCCAACAAGTATCCACAAGCTCCAAAAATCCACAAACTCCTTCAAAATCCTCTACTCTCCAAAAATACAAGAGACTAAAAATGAACATGTAACCCCAAAACAAGCAAAAAAGATTCAATAAATAGAGAAAAGAGAGGGAGGGATGATGTGGCTCCAAGTAGGATGCCACCTCATTTTCCCTCCACTCCACATCACTTGGTCAACCTCATATTCCAAAGCACCATTAATGAGTGGTTGGAGGAATGACAAGCACCTTACACACTCCATCTAAGCCCACTCCCCCAAAGGACAAAATTAAATATTTGAAAGAAAGTGCAATTAACATTTCACCTTTTTAACTTCCCAAAACACCTAAAAGAGCCTAAATTTGACCCCCTAACCCATAGGTAGGGTTGGCATGGGCATTTAAGAGGTGTGGGACAAGTTTGACTTGTCCCACAAGCTTCCAAATTTGGCCTCTAAGGCCAAATTCGAGTTTCCCATGAAGGGTAGAGTGTGCTACACTCAAAGTTTAAACACACTTCACTCAACACAAAATCCAAGACTAAATCAATTTTAATAAATGAAATCCTTTTAGTCACATGTTTAGTTAGTTTAGGACAAATTGAAATTAGCTTAATTAAGACACTACAACCCATGACTAATAAAGGGGTAAACACCAATCCAAAATATAAATAATAAAACAAGTAAAATTTCACTTACTAAGAGAAAACACATACTAACATAATAGAAAGGGAAAATTAAAACAAAACAACACATGACCCCTAGGTCACAATTTTCTCCTAATCAAATAATTCTAGCACACACATAATTACATGTTGCCATGGTGACCCTAGTTGGATTCTTCTCGAATTTCGATGTGGTTGGTCTCCACTCCCCCGATGTTATTGTGAATATAATATACCTGCAAAACAAATGATACCTCCTTTGGCCTCATGGCCGCATTAAAACATTCATGCCAAAATATGCGATATAAATCTAAAATCAACTATATATTAATTAATATCATCTATGCAAATACGATATCACTTACAATTTCTAGCACATTTCTATTCCACATTTCATTCATGTCAAAACGATCATCACATTAATCCAATTATCAAGGTCTACTCAATATGACTAAATATATCACATGTAGAATTACAGATAAATAACCATGTCAAAAGTATATCAATATCAACATCAAATGTCTCCAGTAGTCCATATGCATCATATAAGAATCAAATCAATAACAGTTCAGTATCTCTGATATCTACTAACACGCTATATCAAAACTATAATATATCCATAAGTGCAGTCGATAGTATCAAAACAATAATAAAAAGGTGTTGGAGGGAAGTGGGCACTACATCCCCCTCCCCTTAGACTTGACTTCCTCCTGGAAGTTACTGGAATAGGTTTGGAAACTGCACTTGTAATGAAGTAGCATCCTCCCAAGTAAATTCAGTCTCATCATATTTTGTCCCACTAGACACCGAACCTGATCAATCTCTCTGCCGCAAAGGCCTAGGGTCCTGCACTCTATAATGCATATGGGCTCCACCATCACTTGTTCCCTGATTCGCACCTATAAAGTGGTCCAATATAGCACGTGAGAAGGATCATTAATATATCTCCTAAGCACAGAAATGTCAACAACACATCATGGATGCGAGACAAGCTAGGTGGAAATGCTAGATTGATAGGCCATCTTTAGGTTTAGATCGAGGCGCTCCAAGATCTCCAAAATATAAATAATAAGGGAACCACTAAAGAAAACACATACTAGGAGAAATCTTAGAACCTTTTCCGTAATGTTGATAGGTGCTCTTATGCGATGTCTAATATTGAAGAAACACCTTCATGCCAGTTACCAAAATATGTGATATAAATCTGGAAAATAAAACTATATATGAATTATTATCCTATGCTGGTCTGCATACTTCTTACTGTCTGTCCTACGCCTCCTTCAATTCTCTTTCTGATCAAGGTAACCTGCTGCTCCATTATCCTAAAATAATGTTGGCTCAAGGAAAACCCTCTCCTCAATCCTGTCCCAACTAAGAGGTGTCTTGCACTCTCTGCCATATATATATCTTGAAAAAAAGCCATGCCTATAGAACTCATATAAGAATCAAATCAATAACAGTTTAGTATCTCTGATATCTACTAGCATGTTATATCAAAACTATAATATATCCATAAGTGCAGTCGATAGTATCAAAACAATAATCAAAAAGGTGTCGGAGGGAAGTGGGCACTACAAGAAGGCTAGGTCCAGAAATTTTCAAGTTGGAGACATTGTTTTGTTCTGGGATAAAAGACACGAGGCTTGAGGAAGCCATGGTAAGTTTGATTCTCTTTGGCTTGGTCCTTTCAAAATTAGACATTTTGCTGGTGAAAATTATTTCTATCTCTATTAAATGGATGGTTCCTCTCTCCCACTTCCTTATAGTGGGCAGTACCTGAAATTGTTCAAGTCCTAGGTGAATAGGAAGTCTCTTTGTATATTATGTATAGTGTGTGTTTGCTTCTCCCAGTTTCTTTTTGTGGTGTGTTTTTCCTTATTTGTGTGTTTTCTTCTATATTGGTTTGCCTTTTGACTCTGTGGCCCAATGGATTACACACTGGTCTTCTTCCCCTAGGTTTTCTAGAGTTCTTACCTTGTCTCGTTCTTCTGATCTAGCCAAGTCATCCCCAGAAAGAGCTAGTTGTTGTCCTCTCAAAATTGATCCCCTCTTTTGAAAGTTAGAAAATTGAAAATTTTGAGTTGACACTCTTTAGTGATGTTTTAGTGAAGTGAAAAGTCGAAGAGATAGTAAAAATTCACGTTTTTTGGAGTTTTTTTTTTCACCCACGTTGGCCGAATCGCATCTTCGCATCCCTCATGTCCCAAATGTACCAAAGACCATCTGGGCCAGTTTTTTCCGCTCTTCTTATTTTGAGTTGGTGTAACATGAGTTTAATGCACATTTAATGACCTTCTCTCTCTTAAACAACTATTTAATGGGACTATTCTCTATGCATTTGACACATTGCTCACTTGTCGTCATTTGCTTGAATTCCTGTAATTAAGGTCATTTGCTCGTGATCCTACTCCCTTTGCAGTTTTCATTGCAAATTCAATCCTTGAAGGTTTTTCCTCTATGCATTGCAAACATGAAGATCAAATTCCAAGGCCAAGAACATGTATCACCCCTTGAGACCTTTGTTCCTGATATCGGGGATAATGAGGTTCGGCACCTGGATTTTAGAGATTTTTGGAACAGATTGACTTGCCATAATCCTTCCCCCATGGCACAAATGATCAATGACAGCGGACTTACTTATGCGGTTGGTTTCCCTATCTCTATACAATGCACCGACACTGTGCTCTTCTATGGAGCTCATTTTAACTCGAACACCAAAGAATTGACTAATGTGCATGGGGAGCTGATTGCCAAACTAGATGCTGCTGCCATTACTACTGCCCTACACATTCCAAAGACCGAAGACTCCATCATTCTCACTCAAGCTCAATCTTAGACCCTATTCGAGTAGGACAATGAAAAATATAAGGCAAGAATAGTAAAATCATGGTTGAAGAACCCTAAGAAGGGAGTGTCCCGACTTTCCAAAGCGTTATTTAGGGTTGATTTCAATGAAGAGCTATCTAATTTCATGTCATGGGATTTCCCTCTACTAACGAATTTCACTTATGGATGTGCCCTTTCATCAACATCATCTGCGAAGGTAATCAGAACATAAATTGGGCAGAAATCATTTACATGAATTTGACCGAGCAATTGTCTAATGTGCAGCAGACTAAGAAGTTTTACCTGACTTCTTATCTCATGTATTCCATAGCATCATCCCAGCAGTGCTTTGGATTCACATACATGGAGGGCCAGAAGGATGATCTCATTTATGCATACTACCCTCAATTCACCCTTGAAACTAGCAACCACAATTTCAGGAGAGTTAATGATGCCTTTACCATGTATATTGTAAGGCTTTTAGAAGGTGATAGTGCCAGGAGATTTTTTGATGAAGCCATGAACATGATAGCTAAGTATGGATCTTTCTTCGTTCAATTCAGGAGGTTTTCATATATCAGGTTGGCTGGTTATGAAAACACACCTCTCAAGCTCCCCATGTTTTGTAATGACAAGATGGCTCTAATTGAAGTGTGTAGGCAATTGGATAAATTGCATAGAATCTGCAGGGATAAGAAAATCTCTGGTCTGTGCTTCCCTATTTCTTTCGGAAACTATACATGTAAAACAACCTTGGATGCCCAAAATATAGAAAGGGCCCTTTCTCCCATCACTGTCCACTTTTTCAGGCCTAGGACTTGCTTTGAATTGAAGAAGTTCATTGAACATAACCTCAGGATAAATTATCATCACAGGCCAGATACTGAGGATTATTGGGATGATTGTGTAGATTATTTTGAAGCAAGGTGAAGACACTATGGCAGACTCTCTCTGCAACTGATTAAAGAGCTCAATCTCTATCAAATTCCTGAAGAGTTCTAGGATGATGATGAAGACTTGTAAACTTTTGAATATGAGACATTAATCAATCATACTCCTTTGGAAGATCTGGATTGGTACAAGAAGGAGAAGGATGACTTGGTTGAGATTTTGACCCTTGTCCTTGTAAGAACCAAAGTTTGGTTTGAGAGGAAGGTTCGAGAGCTTAAAAAGAATCAAAGTGGATCTTCTTCTAGAGATACTTCAACACCTAGGAAGGAAACACATACACTCAGCACAGAGGTACCTGTACAAACCCCTCCTTCTTCCTCAATTAAAGAACCTGAATCATCTACTCCCTCTTCTTCTACTCAAGTGTAGAAAAAGAAGATAAAAGAGGTTAAACAAGAGCCAATTGAGGAAGAACCCCTTCTAGAGCATTCAGGATTGCCTTTAAGGCCAGAGAACATTATTGTTCTCAGTTTAAGTGATGATGGTGAAGTACCAAACCCTGCAGGAACTTCATAAGTTACAATAGAAGACGAGAAGGAGGTGCCTAGCACTGAACCTCCTAGTACCACATATTCCTCTTCACAAGAAGCTCCAGATGCCTCACTCACCTCTTTACTGGAAGAAACAGTGGTGAATACTTTAAGTGCCATGGGTACACTTGCTCTTGGACCCCTTTTCCCTTCTTCTTCTTCTTCTAATTTTGCATGGGTACAACCCTTGGTTGATAGCATGAAGAGAAAACCTTCTTCTCGTTTGACAGGGCCAAATTTTGATGTTGTGGTAGCTTTGTTAGATACTACTCCTCTTCCTCCAGCAAAGAGAACTAAAACAACTTCAAAAATAGTGACAGATGCTCAAGGTTAACAATTTCTAGAGGTTTCAAAGCCTAAGGTTGATAAGGTAGAGCAAGATCTATTAGCCTCTGATCTGGAACTTTCTAGAATTCCAATGGGAGAATCTACTCCTGAGAGTGAGGTACATAAACTCCAAGAAACAGTAACCAAGGTTATTGAGAGAGTGGAAAAGGGTAAACAAACTATAGAAAAGTTGGAAGAAAAAAATCAAGTTCTTTCCAATTTCATCAAGTCATTATTGGCTAAAGATAAGGTTTTGGATCCTGCTCCACTGGCTGCCCTTCCCCCTCCTATGATTCTCAGTCAGGATGAGGTTCAGAGTATCAAGGATATACACAGATATTCCACTTATAGAAGGGATATGGAAGCCATGGTTGATGACATGACCATTACGGGCTTGAAATTCATTGTAGAAGCCTTCAAACTCAATGAGAGGGTGACCAACCTGCAACAAAAACTCTCCTCCTCTATTAAAACTATGGACAAGGAACTGAAGCTTTGGAGTAGTTGCATCATAGATCTTTGCTTGATGGGACAGGCTGATGAATAAGTATTGTTGGCCAGTAAATTTTTTGATGATGCCAAGGACAACTTGTCAGGGTCATGGGTGTTTAATGTTGAATGGAAAATAAAAGTTCTGGAAGAAGCCTTGGGAGAATTGAGAAATAGTTAGCAGAAGGGAAAATCTTTCAAGACTTGTGTTGCATCTACCTTTAAGGATATTCATTATCATCTTCATGATGAAAATTCAGGTGTTCCTTTCTCTCTTCAAGAGATTAAAACTCAGTTCAGGACATTTGTCAAGGAAGACCTGTACAAAGAAGAATTGATTACCAAAGAGAAGATAAAGGATATTTGCTCTCTTCAATTTGTCATTGAAGAGGCTAATAAAGAATACCTGGAACATACCGAGCTTGATAAGGACATGGATAAATGTCTTGGCACTTGGTCTCATGCCACTATTAACACATCAATCCCACAAGGCAGGGAGATAGCTGAGGCATTAAAAAGATTCAGGCAACAGATTCTCAAGTTGGTGGGCCCTCCTCAGCAATAAGCGAATGTTTTCTCTCCTAGTTTCTCCTTTTCTCCTTCTTTTCCTAGAATCAAGCTGATTGTAAACTAATTAAGGACATTGTATTGAGCACTTCCTTAATTAATATTTTAGTTAAAAGAAATGGTTACCAAGTGTAACCAGTTTGTAAGCTATATAATGGGCTCTCTACGCCATTTTCAGGGGTTGGAACTCTAGTTATTTTTGAAAGTGTAAAGGAACAAAAAAGCTATCAATACAAGAAGGCCTTTCTTTCTGTTTCTATTTGTTCTTGTTCTTTCCTTTCTATCTGTTAAAAGTTATTGAATCATTAATCTATTTTACTTCAAGAAGATTTGTATTCTTGTGGATGTCATCTTTGGAACTTTGTGTTTGTGAAATAACATCTTGTGGTTTTAATGCAAATGATTCTGTTCTATATGATTCCATTATGGCATGTGTAAGGAATTATTTTGCTATCTATATTTCCTGAGAGTGCTATTCTACCTTTTCCCATTCCTTAATTCTTCTATCCTTTTGTATTGATGATATGTTATATCAAAACACTTTCATGATAACAGAGATCCTTATTAAAACTAAATGTTGTACATTTGTAAATAGGTTTTTGCCTTTAAATAAGGGAAGGTCTCTCCCATTAAGGAGGAGGGAATTTCTATCCCCTAATTGCTGCTTTCAATAAAGTCCTATTTGACAACTAACATGTGTGTAGAGCAGCTTCCAACGCATCACGCGGGTCTGTGAAAGTTTTATGAGATAAGGCCTTTCTAAAAGGTGTTATCAATCCTCCAACAAACCATTGAGCATGTTGTGAAGGGTGAATATCATATGATAACTTATACAAGAGAGTTTTAAAATGTGCATCATACTCCCACACACTCTCTACCATTCCCTATTGAATCTCCTTCAAGGCGTTGATGCTCTTCTATTCAAACTTAGGGATGTGGAATTCTGCCAAGAAGGTGTTCTTTTAAGCAGTATAATCCACCACCATTTGATGAGGGTCATATTTCCTGTACCAGCTATGCGCGCGCCCTTGCAACGTTGTTTCAAATTGAATAGCCTTCCACTACAAGGTTGTGATCCCCTTTGCATGACATAACAGCTCACACTTGTGAACATGCTCCATAACATCCTCAATACCTATATAATCTGACAAGTGTAACGACATCTCAAAGAAGACTTGAGGGGGTGGTTGGGGCCTTTGTCCTCCTGAGCCAGAGCCTTGGTTTCCTCTAGTGTTTCCTCCGTTGCTAGATCCACCAAGTCCACCAAGTCCTGTGCCTCCTGAGCCACCAGATCCACTAGAACCACTAGGTCCACCAAGTCCTATCCCACCTGACCCACAAGATCCACCAAAACCGTCAGGTCCTATATTAGTGGTGCCAAGTGTCCCCAAGGTTCCACTAAATTGTGCGCCGACAGTCTGTGATAACGTCCCACTATAATTATTGTACCCCGTCCCACTCCCAGAGGTGAGACCAAAGGCTTGCATACTTGCTCCTTGCGTAAAGAATCCTTCGAATACTAGAATATGTGTAGCCATAGAAGTGGGAACTGAAAAATTGTACCTCCTAGGTGCAGATCTGTCACTTTCATTGATACCAACTGGGCTAATGATACTCCTTCCTTATTCTGTAAAACCAAGTGCCAAGGTTTGGTCACTGGGTGGGTTCAGATACATGCCAATGACTCTTCTTTCTCCGCGTGACGAAATCTCATCAGAAGCCAAAGGGGTCTCTCTTACGCTCTTTCCAAGATGGGGTAGCACAAACTTCTTAGGTTCCACATCCTCTGTGTGAACCTCAACTCCTTCCTGCAATGTTTGCCTCTAAATATCCATCACACTTGCAGCCTTACATCATCTAGCAATCTCCCTTTCACGCGCTTTACTATACTTGAGCTGTCTCTCCTCCCTTTCCTTCTCCGTTGTAATATTTTCCATCTTCCTCCACCCTATCTTTCTCGCACAGCACTCAAAATGGTTTAGCCGACCATTGGAAATGCCTCTAAACTCAAAGTAACAACCAAGATCTTCACTACCAGAGGGATAACACGTAGAAATGATCCTCTGAGCTCCTGTAGGAATTCAAACTCAGCAACTTCAGGGCAAGAATATGTGGAAATAGCGTACTCCAAAGTGTAGCTAGCCAGTACACCTTCCCACCAATGATCCACAACACG
Organism: Taxus chinensis; assembly: GCA_019776745.2. Taxonomy (NCBI): domain Eukaryota; kingdom Viridiplantae; phylum Streptophyta; class Pinopsida; order Cupressales; family Taxaceae; genus Taxus; species Taxus chinensis. Next base: position 746,822,152 of record CM034146.1, read on the forward strand.
AGTCCACGTCATATATCCATCCTACAGCCTCTAGTATTCTTCTTTGGTCCACACGCGTGATCTAGAATACCAGCTTGATCTAGACGCATATGTTGAGATCAATTCATATAGCTCTACTGAAAAACAACAAAAAAATGTTTCATATAAATCATGGTAGAGGTTCTCTTCTACCCATCTACGTGTATTAAACTCAGGTCCAGTTCTGAATCTCTGAGCAAATTCATCCTCTATGCTCTTGAACCATGATTCAATACTTTCCAAAGTTAAACGTTCTGTCATTACTCATTACTTAGATCATGATGTATTGCATTTCCCACTACAACTTTGAAAAGAGGTCCTGGAAATGGAACCAAGATGTAGTCATTTTTACCCTCACTACAGAAGAAAGGAACCCCATGTGCACCAGCATATCACCCAGCAGGCACTGGGCACTCACCTAAGGCACGCACGGGAGCCGAGTCTCTCTTTTATGTGAGTTTAGTGGGAAACATCATCTATGATCCATGTTTAAGGGATTTTAAAGGAGTAAAACATACAAACACCATAGAGCTCAGAACGGCCTCTAGGTCCTTGTAGTCATTCCAAACAAAAAGTGCTTAATAGATTGTATAACTTATACCAAAACAGAAAGAATTTGTACAAGCATCCATACTTAATCATAAACATAAATGAGAAAGAACTATGAGAAAGATGTATGCATTAGAATCATCAATATTCATATTCATTATAAGCTGGTAACCTCATTACATTCATGGAGCCATTACAAAATATACAGAGAAGTAGACCACAGTCATGCATTATATCTAGACTCATATGGCTAGGATCTCAAAAGAAATTTATAAACCCCATACCCCTGATACATCCTTCCCTAAACACAATTACCCAAACTAGCATAGTTCTTGCAGTATTTCTGTAGAGCTCCGCCCTCTACCTATATCTCTATGTTTTTCCCTTTGCAGGCACTTGTATATATAGGATTTGTAGACTTCCAACTCATCCTCCAGTGGCCTCAAATCTGATGCCAAGTTTCTGAAGGTGCTCCTCTAGGCTTGAGATTTCCACTTTTTACCATGATGAGCTTCTAGAAGCTTCTACCGCAGACATGCTCCTTCCTGGGCCAACCTGTCGCCAGGATGGCACCTTATCCACTCTGCCTGTGCAGTCAAGTCATTATTTTCATGTGTTCTACCAAAAATTCCCAATATGGCTAAGTCCTAAACCCTTGGTTCTGTCCGCGTGTGTGCCACGGGTTTCCTTAAAGCCTTCCTTAAACCCTGCCCCACGCGCTTTATCCTTGCGCGTGTTTCTTCAACTTAGGCCTTGCGTGCTTGTGTGCCTTCTTGTACTTGACCAATATTTAAGGGGCCCAACATCGCATGCACCCCAAATGATGGGGGACATCCACTGGGTTAATCATTCACCCCATACCACATTTTATAGTCATAGTACATCACAATTCATTATTGGTACAACACGTCATTCAGTCTTTAAAATGGCTGATAACATGAATTTTGTCATTAACACAGTACAAAAAATATTGCCATGCACTAGACATTAGAACCTGTGCACCTCTAACCCTTCCTAGGTGTATGTGACTGGGGGAAGTTACAAAGTTTTTCTCAATTAAGTATAATTTTTGGTTGTTTATGTTGAACCTTGATCATTTGTGTTGTCATTAATGTCAAATGGAATTGATGGAAAAGGTGTGTGTTGAGTCCTCCCAAGGTTTTATGCATACCTCTCAATGTAAAAAATGGTCAATCATATGTGCATTAGGTGTTAACAAATACGTAACAAGTCTCCATGGCCAATTCATGAAGTTTAACGTAGCTCTAAAGCTAATTCTAGTCCTAGATCAGGCATGAAAGCATAAAAAACTAAGAAATGGATCAAGGCAATGTAGAAAGAGCATGGCTGGATATATATGAGCTGGAATAGTGTGTGTGGAAGGAGAATTAGATCAATACTAAGACTTATAGGGCATGCCGGTATCCATTTGAGTCATTTCAGTGAAGATAAAGCCAATAGGCAGGTGAGATGGTTGAGACAAGGCATGATGATGTAAACCAAACATTAGAGGAGCTTAATTTTAATTTTAATGGTACATAGTCTCTACAGGTATGGAGAAGAATGTATGCATGGTTCAGATGCTCACTAGGTCTGAAAAGGATTGAAAATATGAGAGGAGTCAATGTATCTTAACTCTAGGTTATTGAAAATACTCTTTCATATTATTTACATGAGTTTTTAAAGATGAAAGAGGCATGTGTTTTTGAGAACTCAAGGAGACCATTCTAATGAGTCCAACTTTGTGCAACTTGGATCTCTCTAGAGGAAGTTATGGCCATTTAAAGTTTTGGAGGTTGAGATGAACATGGTCACATGGATGAATATGGATGAGACATGTGGTAAAGATCAAAGGCAACAATAATGGAAATGTGCCAAATTTTTTTGCACTTTCTTAAGAAGATGTGCTAGCTAGACGTGAGGTACCCAAAATGAGAAAAATTTAATTATATTTCGATTCCACGTGGTAAGTAAAATCAAAGGAGGGTCAACATAAGTCAACTCCTGAGACCCGAAAGACACGTGGAAGAAAATGGATTAGATTAAATTTCAGGTTTTCCCAGTGGTGTGAAGAAAAGAAGTAAGTTGCGACAAAAGAAAGATGGTCTAACACTTTGAAATGCAAAGACATGTGGAGCCTTTTGATTGGATCTTTTTTTGTCCTCTGACATTGCAAAATCTATAAAGGTACATAGAGCTTCCCTATTAGACCATGTGTCACATTGGTCATATATAGGTTATCAAGATCCTAACATTGCGAAAGAACATGAATCTTCCCTATTGGATCATGTGTTGCATTGGTCAAGTACAGGATATCAAAATAATGACAGTACAAAGTGCTTGGAGCTTCTTTATTAGCTTATTATTGTCGTGGATATTGGGAGTTACAAATAGTCTGACATAGCAAAGGTGTGGAGCATTCCTATTTGTTTGTGCTTAGCACTTAGAAAAGACTAACACCAAAAAGGTGTGTGGAGTTTTTTGATTGATTTGTGCTTTGCACTCAAAAAATACTAACACAAAAAAGGTGCATGGAGATATCTGTTTGGTTTGTGCTTCGCACTCAAAAAAGACTGACACCAAGAAGGTGCGTGGAGCTGTTTGATTCGTTTAGGCTTCACATTTTAACAAGTTCCTTGTAAATTAAATTGAAATGAAAATTAAACATGGAGTATTCTCGTTGGCTCACTTTTCATGGCATTCAGTCGAGTTTATCAGTGGTATGATATTGGGAAAAACTTCGAGATTTTTCATTAGATCGTATTTCGAGGTGACTGTGTAAGTTTGGTCTGACATGGAAAACCATCGAAAATTCAATTTTAATCGATGAAAACTCCAAAAATTGTAAGTAATGTCTATAAGAAGGTCGGAAAGGTGTTGTAAAATAAAGTAGGTTGATTCATCTCGAAACGAAAGAGAATTTCATGAGAGAATTTTCTCTCTATTGGAAGATTTTTTGAAGAACAGTTAGTGACAGTTTTATACATTGATGAAAATAATAAAAAATGGATCTCGCCCATCTATAATATGACTCAAGCACCCTCGCCTCCTGTGGAGGCTCTCTAGATACTTTGGGCTAATGGGGCCACACTATTTTCTCTCATTGTGTGAGCTAGGGATGTTGCCCTAGATCAGGCTCAAGAAGCCTTTCCCTCCACTCTTTCCAACAGGGTATATAATGAAGTAATTTGTCTCGCAACTCTTTGGGCATATTTTAGGTGACCTGGCTTCTCCTGTAGGTCCATATATTTATGTTTGCTATATAAAATTATTGTTAATATACTATATTTTTTTGTCTTGTAGTATTTTCTATTTTCATTGATTTTATTATTTTCTTTTATGATAATAGCCCAATACTTATGTTTTTAAACAAATTATAATTTAATACCAATAACTTTCAACTCCATTTAAAAAAAAACTCCTACTAGGGTGGTGGGCCCAATGCACCTCTTCTCGAACTAACTCAGGGACTTCATCTCGGATCCCTCCTAGCACTAATGAATTCATGAATATACTGAGGAGTAAGATTATATTGGATGTTTTATATTGTAAAATCCCATTCATATGGTTGATTACCTATTAAATTAAAACATATATTCAAGTTTATTATAAGATGGATAAGATCATACAATGATGATATTGATTAAATCTTTTTTACATCCAACGTAAGGTTTGTTTGATTTTTTATTCTTAGTGTCACATAAATTATATTATTGTCAATATAATTTCTTTGATTTGATGTATTTTTTTCTTAATCCTTTGTGTTTTTTAAGATTTTTATTTTTCATATAAAATTTTATAGGCTTTCCATTAAAAGTAAATTGTTTATCTTGTGAACTTTGAAGGTGGCATAAAAATGCACAAAATTGACCTAGAAATGAGAAAATAACGAGTTATCATAAAGAGTTTTTAAAATACATATGTACTATTTTCATAAATTTTGAAATATTTATCATTGATTAAAATTAAAATAATTTTTGTTGTAGACTTGGAACATTGCTTTTTAATAGTTAATTGTAATTGTGCCTAGAAAACATTACAACTAATGTTTAAGTGTACACATGTTAACATGTTATGTTGAGGATTGTGTGTTAAGAATAAAAGAAATGTAAAATAGAAGCATAATGTAGATATTTCTTCTAAATCATCTTAATATTGATTTTCACCATTTGATGTTATTGATTATTCTGATGAAATCATGCTAGGTAGAGGATGACTCTAAGAAAATGTGTTATTTTTGAAAGAGGGTTTAAAACCCACAAGCAAGGATCATGAGGGATGACGTGCACATCAATGGATGTGTGAACGGCAACATGAAGAGATCTCAGGAGGAGCGAGCATCAACCAAATGTGCATGCAAAGATTTGAAACATGGGCAGAACCTGGTTAAGCCATAAAACTCTCCTCTATCTCATAGATCAAAAGGGTGTACATATAGGAGGTGCTGAGTAACCCCCAGTGCTACAATCATGATAACTCAAGTAGAGAGGGGGAGTTACATTCCCATAATATAAGTGTAACTCCCAATGACGCATATGACGCACTAACGCACTGACGCACTGACACTGACGCGTAAGAGAATCTCATAATGACCCCTAAATGACACATGGACCTACGATCTCACCTAAGTGAGATGACTCACCTAATGATGTGGAAAATAACACACACCAACACCCCCCCTTCATCGTAACTTAGGATGAGGTGGCAAGTCAGAAATGAGAAATGGGTCCCAACACAAAGCCTGATGAGGTACCCATGTACAAGAAAAAGGTCCCAAGAAGTGAAGGAAAACCCAGTGGGAAAAAACATCCACCACAAGAGAAAAAACACTCTCTAATCTAAGAAAGATGCCAAATATGGGTCCCGGCCATAGACAAGCCTGAAAAGGTACCCATGTACAAAGAGGCAATCTCTCAGAAAGAAGAAGAAGAGAGAAGAAGAGGGAGACGAGAGGAATGCAGAAGATGCCATGGACGGATCTAAACTCTACAGCTCTAGGAGGTCTCCCAGAAGAATGTCGATGACGACATCCTCTACCTCTAGACTGAAGAAGAGCCACCTTCACCGAACTGTGTGCCTACCCTTAGGAAGGACAGAAATGACGTGCTGGAAGTCCGCCCACTCCACAAAGGAAACTAGAAGGTAGCAACATGAAGAACTCTGAGTCTGGTGCATGGAAGTGTGACATAGGTCTAGCGAGTGAGTGCCAAGGAACTGAAGGTAATGCCACGTGTGTAGAACTGTTAGAGTGAAAAAGAGGAACACCCACAGAAAGGATGTCCAAGTGATGTGAAGGGAACAAAACATCCTCCACAACAAAAAAGGGATCCACAGCTGAGGGTGGATCAATGAAGGTCTCTAGAAATGTGGAAGTGACATGATTCCCGGAAGGGGCACTCCCAACAATAGAGATGATGAACTCCTCTGAAACACCTATAGATGGATGAGGGACATGTAGTGCATCACAAGTAGACTTTGAAAAGATAACTAAGGCTAGGTAGATACTCGTCCCAATGAGGGGGCTCAACAAACAGAAGAGTGATGTCAGATAGGTATGAGTCATCCAATGAAGGTAGAGGAGTGGAAGGGGCCTTGCACACTAGAAGTGGAAAGGAGGTAGGTGTAATGACTGTATGAGACTGAGTAGGAGACTGCTTGATATCTGATGAGATGTGGGATGTGTCAACACTCTCTGGAATAGTGAGAGAAAGAGGAGAAGAGTCCTCTGTAGTACTCTCGACATCAGAACTAGATGCACAATCCTTGTCATCAGAAGTAGAACCAAGTGAGTCTATGTCAGTGGAACTATCATCACATGAAGAAATGGAGGAGACAACTGAAATCAGCAATAGCAACAATGGCGGAATTATGTGAAGGGTCTCCATAGAGGGACTGAAGAATGCTCCAGACACGGTGAGGTGGATCTGAGTCTGCCATGTGAAACCAAAGAGAATGAGAGACATGCATCATCATGTGACCAAAGACATGGTCACAAGTGTCAAAGAATGTCCTCTAGATGACAATGATTAGTGGGTGTAGGAACTGGCCCAAGCAAGAAGGATAAAAGACCCTCGTGGGCGAAGTAACGTTCCATGGAAGCACACCAAGCTGAATAGTTCCCTCTCCCGGTGAGAAGTGGTGGAGGCTATAAAGTGATCCTACGATGCTCAATTCTAGAAAGAGCACTCTCCATGATGAAAAATGTAAGATGCACAAAAGTAAGACGTCGAACTCAGTCGATAATGCGTCTGCGTGTGAAAGCCCAAGAGTACAAGTCAACCCCCCCAGAATGTGGCACTTTATAAAAGTAGTTTGTTTACAAAATTGACAATGTCATCACGTAATGTGTGAAAAATCATGCAACTTTGACTAAGGAAGTGCTAAAAAATGAGTAGCGAGTCAAAAGTTATGGCATTAAAATGATTCCCGCAATTGATGGAAAATGTCACTAAACATGTTGCAAATGCATTAAAAAAGTACACGAAATGGGTGCAAAGGGTATCGTGTGACTACTCATTGGAAACGGCATTAAATTTTAATAGGGGTTTGTTTTGACTATGCAAGGGGGGAATTAGCCTCCTGCCAACCCCGGACCTCGCCCTCTGTCTTCGACATAGCATAGGAAGGTTTAATTAAACAAGCCAAAAAAGCCTAAAAATAATTACAATGCCATGAATGAATTTTTTTAAGCCTCAAAACATTAAAAAGGGCTGAGAAGGGCCCACATTGTTTTAGATCTTCAAACAATTCTAAAAGGGATGATTGAAGGGGGGGCCAGGTTGAGTTGTTGACCGAGCTGAATGTTAGAGCACCAGTCAAGCAGTGTTGGACCGTGCAGGGAGAAACAGATGACCAGAAGTCTGGTATGTGCCAATGCTCAGATTTGACGGAGGTCTGCAAGATGCAGTTCATATATGTGTTAGTGGATGGTGGCTTGGTAGACCACGAATAGTACCTTGGATGTGCAGACCATGAACCCGTTCAAATCAGACCAACAAAGTGAAACAAATGAGCCAAATGTTATCCAACGCAGAAGGAGAAAAATGCAGGTTGCAGACTGAGGAGCCATGTTCTTCTAAAGCACAAGTCTAGGTGGCTGGGATTTGTGAACAAAGTTGTTCAGAGTATGTTTCCTTTTCTAAAATGTGTTTGAGTAGTAGGTGTTAAGTGTAAAAAAAACATCCACGGCAACAGAGCTGTTTGAAATGTGGAAAAACAAGTGGAAGTTTGAAGTGGGTGCTAATTGTGAGGCCATGGATGTGGAGGATCTGGAGGTGCTAGTGGTGGTTTGAATCATTGGGATGAAGTTGAACACGTCTTGTGCAGGTTGTTGTTGGCTCGTTGGAGAAAATGGTTGGAGCTTGAACCAGAGATCCTTTAATGCACAAAGACGTGAAGTGGGAGGTGAACGAGCTGCTGGAGGAAACCAGCAAATAACACAAATAGCAACAAGGGGCTTCAAGAAACAAATATACAGGTGGGAGCCAAAGCATGAGTTGCACGAGGCAGACCAAGGTGAATGCAGACCAACCTAGCAGTAGCCACAACATCAGGAGCAAAGGGCTCAGATTAGTAAAAGCATGAAGGAGGGCAGCATAAATGGAGCGCCCAATGTTGAATCCGAACACGAACAGTGCAAGAAATGCCAATGGAGAGCAACGAAGCCAATGAAATGTAGAACCTAACCATGAGTCATAGACCAATGTGAGTCGAACGAGATATTTTCTCGAAACAACTGCAAGTAGAGCATGTAAATACGAGCATGTGCAAGTAAGGAATCGACAAGCCCAAGAAGACACCAAACTCTGAAAAACACCAGAAACTTCAACACACGACCAAACAAACACACAATCAAACCCGTGCAGAGAGGTATGACACCCAAATCAATGCAAGAAGAGCATGATAGGAATACCCAGTACGACACACACATGAGAATCTAAATATCACGCCGGAAGCTGAAAAACACGCACAGAAATACCGATGAGTGCACGAATCCACAAGATCCGCTCTGATACCATGAAAAAGGGTTTAAAACCCACAATTGAGGATCACAAGGGATGACGTGCACATCAACGGATGTGAGAACGGTAGTGTGAAGAGATCTCGGGAGGAGCGAGCATCAACCGAATGTGCATGCAAAGATTTGAAACACGGGCAGAACCTAGTTAAGCCATAAAACTCTCCTCTATCTCATAGATCAAAAGATGTGTACATATAGGAGGTGCTGAGTAACCCCCAGTACTGTAATCATGACAACTTGAGTAGAGAGGGGGAGTTACATTCCCATAATAGAAGTGTAACTCCCAATGATGCATATGACGCACTGACGCACTGACGTGTTGATGTGCTGATGCACTGACATGTAAGGGAATCTCATAATGACCCCTAAATGACACATGGACCTACGATCTCACCTAAGTGAGATGACTCACCTAATGATGTGGAAAATACACACACACCAACAAAATTCATCTCACAAACCCTTGCTCTAACCCTCATTGCTTCAATTCACTCTATCTTCTTCTTTTTTCAACTTGTCTTGGCTCTAAACTCTTACACACATGCTTTATAACCTTCCTCAACATGTAACACACTCTATCAATCCTTAATACATGCCCTCAAACCTGCAAGACACTTCTACATGGTGTAGACACTAAATCATGCACTTCAAGGGTATATATCTAGTCTTGATCACATATTACTATTCAATCTGATTCCTAAGTAAGAAAAGTACTAACTAACCCATGTCTTTGGCCATATTTTCTTGATTTTTTATTCTATTGTTGATCACACACTCTTTATAGCCTAGTTTTTTATCATACTTCAACATTTCTCATCCTCGACACTAGCACCCAACCAAGACACCAGCGTCGAGTGCCCTTGTCCCCTCTGGGCATCTCTGAACTCTTTGTACTTTTCTCACGTCTTTTGGGCTATTTCTACTCATTTGGGCATCTTATATTTTTGGTAATCAACCCTTTCAGGGTTAATTACAAAATTTAAGAAAAGGAACCATATAAATATAAAGTTAGGTGACCATAATAAAGGACCAAGAACTAAGAATTGGCTATTATCACCTAAGGTTACATTCAAGGCCATTATCAAGAGAATTCAAGAATCCATATAGCATCCAAACACAAGAGAAAGGGATCAATACTTCTGCATACATGCATAGGATGGGAAGTTCATTCTTTCACGCACACATCTACTTACATTGTTTACATCTAGCTACTTTTTCACTATCAAGTGTGAAACGCACAAGAGCCACCTAGGGCATAATTCTGCTCACACACTTAGAACTCCGTTAGGTTGTAAATGTAGTGTAGCGCTCGGTCGTAAGATCACTTTTTTGATAGCTAAGGACAATATGACCCCTCATTTACATTATTTAATTTTGGGGATTTGATATGATTTTTAGGGTTTTGTAATTCATTTATTTATTGCAGGTTATCAGTGACATATGTGGACTTGTTGTGACATACTAGTGTCAAGAAGCAAAGGACAATGAACATCTCGCGACCCAGTGAAATTTGGTTTTCTAAGGTCCTGAGCACTAACATACACCCATAACAGGTCTAGGGAACCCCAAGTGCCCCTTAACCTCCATAGGCAACCCATTCTAGTATATTCTATAATATTTACATTTTTATGAGGCTCGGTGTGACACTTTTCCCTCTCTATTCACCAGTTCATCAATTCGGCACAATCCAGGATTAATTGTGAAACAACTTTCATTTTATCTCTTCATTTTTACTTAGGGTTTTAAATCTTAATTTATTATTTTTTGGGTTTATTTTGTACATAATTTATCATTCATTTACTTCTACATTGCAATTAGATTTAGGCATCTATAACTTCTATATTTTCTTAATCATATGGGTCACACTTTTTCCCTCATCCAAGACTAACTCACAAAATGAGCTCAAACTTCATTTTTATATGCTCCTCTCCCTTCTTACTCAATAAATATCAGTCCTAACCATTTTTCATGACCAATACAACTTAACATTCAAATAAATTCATGAAAATGGTCATATATTCCCCATATAGGTTGGTCATGCCCAAAACCACGTATCATGCAAAACCCCATTACTAAGATGAAAACAATCCACTAATACTAAAACCATTCTTATTCAAGCTCTCGTATTCACAAAACATGTGTAATATGACATATATTCTTCATATATGGTCGCACGTTTACTTTAAACAATCAAATAAATCATTAAATGGGCCCACTGGCTCATTTCCTTCTTAAAACAGCTGCTTTCAATATCATGGTTTTACTTTTGGGCCTCAATACCAACAAAGATGAACTCAAATATGGAATATGATAATTCTATAAAAAAAACTCGTAACCTGTAAAAGAGCCAAATCCATGTAGGAGTGTAGTACATCAATTGTGGATATACATTTCGGCTCAAACCGACAACTTTACACTTCATGGGAAATCAAGTTTGTCCCATAATCATGGATTTTGCAGAACACAAATGGTTTTCCCTGAAGTATCTATGGACTTCAAAGGATACCTCCAAAGGCCTTCATTTGGAAGAAAATATCCATCGCTCTTGAAGTAAAATCTTTCAAGTTATAGAAATCATTAACTCATACATCTTATGCCTACAACCAATTCAATCTTTTGGCAAGAACAAAACCTGTACTTGAAATATAACATCACCTTCATATTGTGGACAAGTCATGATCCATAATTACTAACCAAATGCAGCTGTCACTCAAGTATCAATCCATTGAAATTGATCTGGAAATATATTGAGCCTGAATCGTTTTTCCAGAAAATGCTTATAACTCCTGTCCAGGCTCTATTAGTGGAATGCCCTTCACATCCAAGCCTATTACAGTACTACAAGTTGTGTATCCTACTTATGCTCAGTTCTTGGATTGTTTGAGAACTGGCAATGAACACAACATTTACTCGCATGCACATGAAAAAACACTTCCAAAATGAACAAAATAATTGGCAGACATTCACTTATAAAATATTCCTAAGCACTCATAAACCTTCATCAATCATGGAGAACTTAGAATTTCGTCACTTTAAATCATGTAGTTATTTACACCATGTTAGATTGAGCATCATTCCAATCTTACACATTGACAATAGCACCTTTTTATATTCACTCGACTCATACTGACGATCATGAGCAACACATGATTTTGCGCCTATCACTTAGGATTGAGAAATGAGATCTCTATCTTTCAGACATGATCAACCTAACACAACATTCTAATTGGCTCTTTAACATGCATCATTGTAGAATCTTATAATATCAAGTTTTATCGTAGGCATACTCCAAACTACCATCCATGTTGATTTGGGGTGGACTAGTCTGATCACTCATAGGGAGACACTTTGCACTTTTGAGAGGACTCTACAACCATGGCTCCTGAAAAATTTATTATCATCTAGCTCCAATGTAAGCGATAAAAAAAATGTCAATTGTAATGCTTGACCTTGTTTTGAGAATAATTCTTTAGCAGGTGTACTGGATCTCTCTTGTTTGTTGAAACATTTAATATCTATATGTGGGACCCGCATATGGTCATGTTAACACTATCTAATGTGGGGGATCTATTATGGTGAATATGAAGGAGTTAATCTGTCAGTGTTCAAATCAGTTCACTTTTTAAAAACTCAATCAGATTTGTAGCATCACTATACTCAATCATCAGTCTGGGAAGCTGCTCCTAGTTAGGGTCCTGCTTGTTAGGGTTTCAAACCACTTTACCTTCTTAACTTGGATCATTCATAAAAACGTGACAATCAAACCACCTCATTATTTTTTTAAACCCTTCATAACTGACCTAATAATATATTGTTCAAATGGATCGTGGCATATCTTCATGTACAACAGTTGATCGAATTCATGTTTGAATATCATAATGTTGCACCTTTTCTTTAAAAGCATCACTGTAACTTGACCCGGTTTCACAAAATATTGTAGCTATTCTGGTCAAACCCAGTATTCTTCACTTTGAGTTTTAAAATTGAGTAGTGGAATCAAATCATAGGCAACATCAAATTTCTTCACTCACCATCTGAGCCTATATAGCTCTCAAAATCTTCCATGCCTTGGAGCGGGTTTTTCCCCATCCTTACTTTGCTTGTTTCTCACTTTTGGGTACCTTCCCAAGGTCCCTTTTTTCCCAGTTATTGTAAATGAGTACCTTATTAGGCCTAGTTGTCGGGACTCATATTGTGGACATGCCACTTCTATTTTGGATCCTAGCATGACTTGAGGGGGGGTGTTAGAGTAGGTATTTACCTTAGCTCATGTTCACCTAGGTATTTTATTTACCTTTATTGTATTTATCCTCACCCACTTATGTGTGTGGATAACCCATTTTATCTTATTTAGATATTAGGAGATATTATCTAGTTATTAGGTATATTTCTTTCCTTGATCTACCATATGTGACCTAGTGAAAACCTTGATCTACTTGGGATTGACCTCAAACTTTAATGTCTAGTTCTCTCCTAAATCTAGTGAACTTCACCAGTTTTTTGATGACTAGTTATTTCCTTGATTTATGGCTTGATCTACGACCTTGACTAGTTCTTAGATTGTTATTCCTTTCCTATTTAAGCAAGGCCCATTCTCAATGTATTGTATTGAGTTCCATAATAATATATGATAATGTTTCTCATTTGTTTGCAAATGTTTTACGTAAAGTTATTCTAGGCGAATTGCTTTCATCTTATAGATCGTGGTGATTGATTAGCATTGTGTTCTTGGCTTGGTAAGATCATGTTATAGATCATGGTATTTGATTAAGGTGATAGAATAATTGTACTATATGTAAAAAGTTACCCTTTCTCTTAAAATAGATGCATATTATTCAAAAGACTAGGATTACAATAGTTATCTCTGAAAGGAGATGTATGTCCTTCCAATTTGAGTTACATATAATTATATACCTAATTTTAGAAATATGAAGAGACATCTAGAAGATGTGGAAGGTCACCAATTTTGAGGGAGATGTGGTGGTTCACCTTTCATGAATTATATGTGTGAAAAAATGTGAAATTTCTATTTTTTAGACAACACTGGAAAATCACATTTTGAAGCAGATTTTGGGGGTCAATGTTTTTCCAAAAAAAATATGCTCCCTTTCATTGTATTCAATGTATTCCAATATTTCTGAAACATTTTGAAGGAAGTCAATCAGAGCTATGGTACAAAATTTATGACACCTAGAAGCATCCATACTATAATTTTTTATTGGATTATTATTTGGATCATTCCCCCCTCCTTTTGAAGTAAAGCTCCCCATTCACCAAGGATTCCCATCAAGTGTGGAAACTTTATCTAAGATTTGGTACTCAGTGAGCCACTTTTTGGGCGATCTCACACCAAGTGCGATTTTATTGGGCGATCTCATGCCACAACATAAGAGTGTTGTGGAGAAATGTCTAGTGTTATTATCCATCCCTAAATGCTTCCGAAATTTATACACCACTACAGATGGTGTGATTATACTTTTTTCTAGTTCGATCTAGTTTCGATCCAAGTAGAAAAGAGAAGATAGAATGAATTTTAATTACTGGAGGACAACGTTTGTAATGTGAAAACTTTTTTTTAGACTACTCACAATTTTATTGGTCTAAAAAATTTACTATAACTACCCCTGGTCATAAAAACCCATGAAAGGTTAGGACTGACCCAGACACTAGTGTCTGTATCTGGGTGCTGGCGTATGTGTTGAACTAATGATCCAAGTCAAAATAAGGTTTGTTTATAAAATTGTGTACTGTGTTTGATTCTATACATAAATTTACTATGTTATAGTTTTAAGTTGATATATCGGGTGATCGATTCACCCAATTTATGCCCCCCTCGTTTGGGGTGCAAGCGACGTTGCAAGGAGGGTGTAACATAAAGGAGAGGACAAAAAAATGATCCAAAATTTTTCCCTGCAAGGGGAGGGAATGTGCATGGTAGAAACCAAGGCATATGCAAACAAAGTGGCTAGAAACATGTGTTAGTACACACGAGACAAGTATGCATATAGAAAAAAAGTGTAATCTAGTAATAAAGAAGACAATGTAGACCATGAAAAATGGGTTGCAAACATGGGACATCGCTTACAATGTTTTAATACAATCAGGGCCTAAGCGGCTAAAATCATACAAGAAATGAACAAACAAGATATAGGGAATAGCCCACAAACAATGGTATGTAATAGAAGACAAGAGGAAGCAAAGTATAACACATAACCATGGTGGAAAAAAGTTCTTGCAAGACAAATGATGCACATGAAACACCCATTAGAATTTTAAAAAGATAAAAAGTATGTCAAAGAATGTATGGTCCGATATAAAGTAGTGTCATAGTAAGAATAAGAATCAGTATAAAACAAAATAATAACTCCTAAAGAGTGTATGAAATTATATTCCCCCAGGATTCTCAGTGGGACTAGTAAGAGGTACAATTCCAAACATCTATGTTGTGTGTAAAGATCTATGTAAAGTGTCTAATCCCAACTACAGAACAATTGAATGTGCATGTCTATATAGAAATGATAATGACATATGAAGTATATGTCTAGCATGAGAAACAAAGTGTACATGTAACTATTATTAGCAAGCGAGAATAGATGCAACTAAGATATGAAATAATCTGTGAATGAGTGATATGGGGTGAAATGAAACGTGAGTATGATAAGAGTAGTGTGCCCCTCGAGTGGGTGTGTATGGATGTGTATGAGATGAGTTTCATTTATAAATTACCCCTCAACAGTCAAGAATGAATTATAGAAGAAGAGTGCATCATCGGAAAATGGTTTGATCGTGTGCGCTAGAAAGATATGATAAATGAAACATAGATCATATAGTGTAGAAGAGGATAGTATGATGCTAGAATTATGTAGTGTGAAGTGCGAAATTGAAGACACGAAAGCCATAAGCAAAGGTGATGTAGACATATCCATTATAGAGATGAGGAGAATGAGGTGGAGGGAGGAGATCATCGAGTGTGAATCCGAGCTGGGCTATGCCATCATATGTTCAAACAATGTCATAACAAGTAGGATCGAATGGAATGTGTGGCCAATGAGAAACATTCGACAAGAGTGCATGTGAAAGGAAGAAGTGTAGATATGGGTTGTTTATGAGAAGGTGAGGAAGGTGAAATGATGTCCAGGGTATAGACATGCCCTTGATAAAGTACCATAGCATTAGTAGAAGGGTGGGGGTGAGACTGAAGCAGGTGGGACAACATCTAATGCACAGATAGTTCCTTTGAATGGAGGAAAGTTTTTAGGATAGTCTATAGGTTGTTAATCAATAACTGGATTCATAATAGTAGTAGAAGTTTGTTTGGTTAATGCAATGGTTGGATGTAGGAGGTAATATTTGAATGGATCACGATCAGTGACTATGGTGTACTCACATCCCTCGTGTAAGAATTTAACGTACTAGTGAATTGTAGAAGGCACTACCTGCATGGCATGAAGCCATGGCCTACTAAGAAAACAATTTTATTGAACTAGGAAATCAATCACCAAAAATACAACTTGAATAGTTTTCGGCCCAACTGTGAATGGTAAGGTGATAGTTCCCATGTAAGGATGCATAGAAGAATCATACACACAAAGAAAAATAACTATTGGGTGAATAAAAGTAGAGTAAATATCGATGTCATGAAGAAGTGATAAAGTAAATATATTTAGCTCAGATCCATTATCGATTATAGTTTGCTTGATACCCCAATTATGAATGTGATTTGATATATATAGGAAAGGATCATTGTCATAAATAGAAATATCAATAGCTATATCAAGTGGAAAAGTGATTTTTTGATAAAATTAATCTACAAAAAAAGTATATACTTTGTCCAGATGAGCATTAGAAAGAATGCGAGTATTAGCAAAGAGATAAATTATTTTAGCTCTATAACCAAGATTTGCTATCAAGAAATCTTGAATAAAGATATATCCATGATGAGATGAGCCTAGGACAATGAAATAATAAAAATAAGAGAGATTCAAGAGTGTTCGCATGAGAAGGGTTCACCAAATGATTTAACAAAACATTGATAAATGTTAAACCCTAGATATTGCAGAGTCACATGCAATAATAAAAAATAGAGCATACATCAAATGCAAGCAAAATGAAAACAAAAATTGAAACCCTAAATGCAAAATAGGGAATAAGATACATAGTTAATTTCGCACATGATCCCAAGGTATGCTTAGACAGAAAAGTGATGAAACAAGAGGGAAGAATGTCGCAACTGAACCAAGAAAATTTTGTAATTTCTGAAATATCCCAAACTAGGGGCGTTTGGATAGGCTCAGGGGTGCATAGGCATCAGAGACTACTTCTAGGTTCTTGTCTCAACAAAAGGGCACAAACCAAATTATTTCTTTGTCACAAGATGTTGTTTGATCTTTGTTGTTGGTCTCATGTGTGTCGCACTATCTTCATATGATTTATCTGTAACCTATAAAATAAATGATCTTCTGCAAAACCCAAAAACACATCAAATCCTAAAAAGAAAAATATATAAATGGGGATTCAGACTAACCTCGGTGGTCTTCTGACAAAGTGAACTTATGACCGAGCATTGCACTACATCTAAAAATCCATGAAGTTCTATGTGCGTGTGTGTAGAATTGTGCTTTATGAAGCTCTTGTGCAAGATGAACTGAATAGTGAGAAATAGAAAAATGTCGTAATGTAAGTAGATGTCTGGATGCCAAAATGAAATTCTCCTCCTATGAAGTGTATGAAGAAAAATGTAGTCCCTTGTCCCGTGAATGATAGCTAACATGATGCCTTGATGCTCTTAGAATGCCTTTGGATGCAACCTTAGGTGGTCATAGTAGATGCTTAGAGCTTGGTCCTTTATTATGATCACATAGCTTTGTATTTATATGATTCCCTTGTTTGAATTTTGTAATTGACAACTAAATGACTAACTTCTAAGAAAATAAGATGCCCAAACATAAAAGAGGATGAAAAGAGGCAAGTAAGATACTTAGAAGTTGGGGGTGCTCAGAGGGGACGAGGGCGCCTGAGCGATGACGTCCAGGTTGGGAGTTGATGTTGAGAGTCAAGAAAGATAAAGAAATGAAGATATGACTAGGTTGTGGGGTAGGAAAGACTAGAGAAAAAGTAAGAAAGATAGAAAATAGTCCAAAGATAGATGTTAATTACTAGTTGTTTCACTTAGGAATCATATGAATAGTAGTATGTGATTAGGAACTACAAATTTACGCAAGTACGTGATTTAGTGTAGATGGGAATCTAGTGATAGCCAGATTTGAGATAATTTTTTGTGAAGAATTTCACAACACGAAGTTGGTCAAAAAAATCATCAATCCTTAGGAGGGGGTATTGATTCTTCACAATAATTTTGTTTAAGGACCGATAGTTAGTGGAAAGTCTCTATGGTCCATCTTTCTTTAGTGCAAAGATAAATGGAATTCCATAGGGTGAAGATATTGGCATAATGTATTTGTTTTTAATCAAATCTTGGAGTTGCCTCTTGATCTCATCATTTTCAAGGACTAACCTACGACACACATGACTATTTGGTAAAAGAGATCGCATAACCAAATAAATAGCATGTTTTACCTTGCATTAAAGAGGAACTCTTGTGGGCGACTTGAATAGATCATGATAATCATCTATAATATGGTTCATCTACTTCTTTTCGTGCACTAAATGTGTGGTCATGGTAGCAAAAACAACTTTATTAGAGGTTTGTGTCCTGATAATCAGGGTGACGAACTGCTTTGTTTTCACCACCAATTTATTACATTGTTTGGCATTGATGAGGGAAATAAAGTCAAATGGGATGACCTTAGGTATCTGATAATGCTGACTCCCAATGTTAATGATGACCCTTTGAGGTCGTGACGCATAGATACCATGTCTGTCTCACATGAATAGTTAGCCTCGGAGCACATCACAAACATCTAATGGAACAACACCACACAATACTTCATCGTGGAAGGGTTTTATTACATATATGAGGAGACATTGTTATGTGACACATAAATCTCTTCTTGGGTTAAACCACTCAATACTATATGGTTGTGGATGCAATATTTACAGGAAGATTCAAACTTTTCACAACATTAGTAGAAATTAAAATCTGTTGACTTCAACTATCAAGAATAAAATGTAGAGGCTTACCCTTTACCCATAGCTTGGAGTGAAATATACTTTTCTTTACATCCATCTTCTTGACTTGTGGTGTGGAAATGATCACATCTAGTTCAACATCTACAATTTAATCTTCTTCATTGTTGACCTTGGAGTGTGTCACAAGTGGAGAAATGGGTATTAGATACGGTGACTCGGTGAGTAAGGACTTGATGGCTCAAAATTCATCCCTGGGATGACATTTAGTCTTCTAGAGGTCGCACCGCTTCCATTTCTTCTTCTTGTGTTATTTATTTCGTTGTGACTCCTCATGTTTCCAACCTTGAGCTCATGTTTAACCTTCCTTATCAGTTCCCCCCTCATAGGTTGGTTCTTTTTATTTTTTCTTTACATTCTTTTGTTCAATCTTGACCTTGAACTTATATGCCTCACTGAGGGTATGAAATTAAAAGAGGTACATGTCATCTCATATGTAGCATTGTATGCCACTACGATACTTGAGGATTTTTTTTGACTTTGTGTTTTGAATTACCAATCTTGTATATAGAGAATGAAAAGATTAATATAATCTTGAACTGACTAGTCCTTACCCTAGCAAAGTTATTGCCACTGTATATATAGATCATCATAGAATCCAATAGGGTAGTATTTTTCATTTATGGCATCAAAAAAATCATCCCATGTGGGTTCCTCTTTAATTCCCAAACGTTCGTCCTTATTAATTCCATTCTTATACACCCCCACCAATTTTTGATAGAAAGTGATGATTTCAGAAGAGTAAAATCTATTTTTCCTTTGTCAGTGAACTTATTGACAAAAAAGTAGGAGGATAATTGGTCCAACTAGTTTTCTACTGCATCAGAATTTATTTTACACCTAAAAAATAGGAATAGCAAAATACACTTGAACCTTGAAGGGTATCAAATAACTCAAGGTTTGACTCACAGATAATGAGGCATGAATTTCCATTTGTAGATGTTGAAAGATTTGAGGTGAATTTTTTTAACATATTCTAATCTTTGCTCCATGAAAAATTCATTCACCATTTTCTTGAGAGGGTCATTTTTCTAGTGTTTTCTATCATTCGAGGTCACTTGCAATAAGTAGTCAAGTATTCTGAAGGATCTTGTGTGGACCACCCTTGCTTCTTATATCCTAACCTCGTTCTAGGAATCATACACTCTCAAGACAACTTAAGACTGACACCACTGATCTAACGCCTTGGGTGTTTTCAAGATTAAGGGACAAAATAACAATTGTTTCAAATATAAATAATAATTCTCTCTTAAAAGAGATGAATATTATTTAGAAGACTGAGATTACGATAGCTATCTCTGCAAGGAAATGGGTTTCCTTACCTTTTGGGTTACATATACTTACATACCTACTATTAGAAATATGTTGATACATCTAGAGAAATGTGGAAGATCACCAATCTTGAGGGATACCAGGCGATTAAACTTCCATGAATTACATATGTTAAAATTTTGTGAAATTATTTTTTTTAGATAACACTACCAAAATTACAATTTGAGGCCTTTAGAATTGGATTTAGTGGGTTAAAAGTTTCCTAACAATGTTCCACACCCATGCACCATATTATATGTATTCCAAAAATTTTGACACATTTTGAACAGAGTCAATTGGACTTACGTTGAAAAATTTATGACTCCTAGAAGTTGCCCCACTAGCATTACTTACTCGATTGTTGTCTGGATCACCCAATGTAGAATGATAGCTCTATACAATTTAAAGAACTATACTAGAAATAACTAGACATAAAAGTTTAGGTCCTGTATTTGAATGATAATTTGTTTCATAAATAGGCCCATCAATAATGAGTCCAAATTTATCACTTATTTTTGTACGGAGGAATAATGGTGTCATTGATATGAAAAATTGATATTAATGACCATGAATTTTCCATGCATGCTTCATTATAGATGTGGTTTCTACCTTTGTAGTTTTCTTCTTTCCCATATAAGAAATCCCTCATAACATCTACAACGTAAACAAGATAAATAAAATTAAAGTTAGATTGAATAATAGTGTAAATATTTCTTCTGAACCCTCTTATTCTTCTATGTCTTGATAGTGGCTTGAGTTCATATATAAAAACACCCTATCTAGGAGGAAGGTGCACAAATACACATGTTTGAATGAGAAACGATAAATAATAGCGATGGATAGTCATGTGTTTATAACAAATTGAAATTCTTCATGTAAATTTTGAAAGATTTTAATTGAATTAAATTAAAATGTTTTTTCTTTTTGAAGATTTCTATTTGATTGTTAAGTGTGCATATTTCTAGGCATCCTCCTGACTCTTGTCTATATGTTTTCATGTAAATGTATTCTCTTGAGTATAATGCATTCAAATGGGATGGGTTTATATGTTGGATCCCAAACTGTGAATCAACTTATGTTGTTTAGATGGACAAATGACAACTCGTGTTCATCTATCTCTCCAACAAGTCAACTTTCTCACCTGAGATACACCTTGTTTTGGATATTATTCTTCAACAATTCATATAGGAAGGAAAAAAGCATACCTTTTAAATTGATCTTTTGACGCATGCTTGGAACATAAATTCATGTATTTTCATTCCTAGTAAAGATGCACTTACTTCTAATCCAAGTGTAATTAACTCCCCTTTTCTCTTGCTAGCGGTAATTGGTGTTTTTGTCTTCAACATCTATGAACCCACCGTACATGCATGTCCTTGAAATCCTAAAATGTCCAAATGAAACTGGTTGAATTGGCTGAACGAAACTCACTTTAAACATTCTAGAATTCTTTCAAACATGTGTCAAACATCTTCTCATTGATGCATCGAACTTTTGTGGACCCTATTTTTATTTCCCTCTTTGTCCTTCTTCTAAGAAAAGGTTTCCTTGTTATAAAACAATCCCTCTCAAATAAAAGGGCAATAATTCTCAATGGTGACTATGTCCAGTCACTTTTAGTCAAGGATCTACCGAGTTGACACAGGATGTAGAGTCCCCTCGACATGTCCCTCTCTATAAATTTTCTCTTTGTGTACACAAGTGAAATCCCTTGAAAATTCCATATTCTCTAATTATCACACAAGATAACAGAGAAGGCTGGGAAGATAGTATCACAAAGTAGTCTTACAACATATAAGTTCCTAAAGAATTCAAATCCTACTGAATCAAAAGAAAAAAAAAAGCATACAACACATAAGTGCTTATAGCAGTTAGATCATACAATATAATTAAATAAGAAAAGTAAGTGCTTATAGTAGGTTAGATCATACAAAAATGAGTACTTAGAGTAGTAAAATCACACGACACAAAGAAGCATGAAGCACATAGAAGAGAACATGCATCTACTAAGAAATGTGTGGTTTAAGAAATAATATAGGCTCCATGACCAAGAATACTCAACTTTCATATTAGTACATGGAAAACAAATATATTAGTAAATGATAAATGCAAGTAATCATACAACATGGTCGAATCAACATTTATAAATAAAAAATGTGATCATTAGATAAAGCATAATATAACATAAGAAATGAAGCAGTATAAGATAAACAAGATTGCCATTGTACCTGTTATGGATTAATGTATAGGGATATGATTAGTATAAGCTTAATTTTTCAAATGCCTATGGTGTTATAAGTATGACCCCAATGTGGTAGGTGTCCCTCGGGATAAAATGTTGTAAGATGATGCAATATGCTAAATACATGGTTTGATTAGGCACAACATGCAATATACTCCCAACCTAGACATGCCCCTAATATGGTTAGCTACTTGTAAGTTGCTACATTGTAGAAGATGTAAAGTGTGTGCTATCTAGGGGTTAAGGTATCTATGATTCCTTATTTTTTACTATAAATCTCAAGTGTGAAGGGGTAGGATGTAGAGAGTTAAATCTAAACGATCATAACGTTTATGTTCATGTAATTATTGAACAAGTCACATGCAAGTCCTAGTTTTGTATTTTTGTAATATTGTGTTGTCTTTGTATTTTTGGTACAGGAAACTTGTTAATTGGAATGAGTATTTGTGTCATGTAATGACCATTAACATTTAAAACTAATTGGCATTTTTTGTTTTGTTTTGCACAATAATGCAATGTGAAAACATGAATTAATAAAGTGAAAGACTAGTAAATGAAAAGTCTTGTTAGTCTATATTGTTGCAGTTGATCTTGCAATATGTTGACACTGATATAACCTGTATGGATGTATATATGAATGCTCTCAAAAATGGATGTAGAAACTAAATTTGCATTCCATGTGTCTCCATTAGTACTAAACCAAAAGTTATAAAATGATTGCTTTTTATGTTCAAATTGAAATATATAGCACAACATCAAAAAATACTTTAAGAAAACTTAGGATTAGTAGAAACAATACGATTTCTAACCTTTTGATTTAAAAATGTAGACACAAAATCACGCACTTGGGTACATTTCTAGGTCCAAAAAGCATAGTAGTATTCATATGATTCCTAAGTGAGAAAATTAGTAATTGACAACTATCTTTGGCCTCTTTACTTTGTTTTGTGTCTTCTTTCTGGTCTATTACACCCTATACCCTAGTCGAGACTTCACTTGTTTATATTTTATGACTTCAGACACCAGCACCTAGGCGTCCTTGTCCCCTATAGGCACCCCTGACCCTTTTCTATCTTGCTCACTTATTTTTGGTCTCTTTTCTCTTTTGGGCATCTTATTTTCTTATGGATCGACCTTCTAGTTGTCAATTAACCAAGGGAATCATATAAATACAAAGCTATGTGACCAAACTAAAGGAACAAACTCTAAACATACTATCTATCACCTAATATTACATCCAAATGCCTCTAAAGCAATCAAAGGCATTCATTTAGCATCCACTCAAGGGAAAAGGGAATGCATTTTCTGCATACACAACATAAAAAGGGGAAGTTCACTCTATTCCATACACACATTTACATCATTTAGGAAATCTAGCCCGCTATCTAGTGCATATTGCATAAGGGCATCCTAGGGCACTATTTTCACATACTCACAAGAACTACATGGAGTTTGATATGTAGTGCAGTGCTTGGTCGTAATTTCACTTAGTTGGGTGACCGCTGGGGTTAGTCTAACTCCTATATTGCATCTCTTTTTTGGATTTGATGTGGTATTGTGGGTTTTGTAGGTGAATATTTGTTTTGCAGGTTACATGTACCTCGATGATCATATTGTGTCATATGGGTGACCAACAACGAATATTAGCAACACTTTTGTGACACTCTAGAAATCAGGATCTGACCATTTTTCGCAGCCATGGGTGACCAATAGCAGATTCTAGTGCCTAGGTGCCCTTGACCTAGTCCAGGTGCCTTGATCCGGCCTTATCTGACAGTTACAAAATTTAATCTAAGCATTAATGACACATATCTCCTTATTTTCATAAGTTTTCTCAGTTCAAACCTGTCCTAGACAACGTGTAAATCAGTTAAGTCTTTTCCTCACTCTTTCACACTTAGGGTTTCAAGTATATTTGCTTATTGATTGTGTCATAGTGTATCTAACATCTGTATATCATAGTGTACATTCAGTTACTATGTAATTAGGGTTTTACAAAATTTATTTTTGTTAAATCATTTGGTTAACCCATCGCTCAAACCCAACCTTGCTTCTAGGTTTTTTTCATGGCTGAAACTCATGCACCCTTTACTGATGAAGATCTTCGTGATCTCAATACTCATCTTGATGAACATATGAAATATCTAGATCTTCTCTTATTCATTTCTCATGATGAGGCCACCAATCTAGCTAAGATTTATGTTCCTACATCCACTACCACTTCTATGCCTATTACTACTCAACCTCATAATTCCACCATTCCACCTAATTCTAATGTTCTCATTTCTATTCCTACCCCTAACAATCATTTTACTTAACCTATCACTTCCCACATGTAGGATTTCTCTTCCTCTAGCACTCAATACGTATCCTCACTCTATTAGGATTTCCAAGTTTAAATCCATCAACTCCAACATGCTAATTTTTGTGCATCTCCATCTCTTGATTCCACCCTACTCCTTCACACTCATTTTTCACCCGCCATTTACACTTATGCACTTCCTCCAAACTTCATCACCCCTAATTTTCCCACCTTTAATGGCCATGGTGACCCTCAAGAGCATCTTAGATATTTTTATGTGGCATGTCTCGATTATGTGGATGATCATATTTTTCTAGCTAAGCTATTTCCTTGAAGTCTTCAAGATTATGTCATGTGTTGCTTATAAAATCTACATGTTCACTCGGTAATATCATTTATATACTTATTCGATGCTTTTCTTGCACATTTTTCTAGCAATATCAGTTCTAAGATATCCTATTCTCAACTTTCACAAATCAAACAAGGATCTAATGAGAATTTAGTGGATTATGTGTTATGATATAAGAACAACTTAGCTAAAATGACCAATGTACTCATTAATTCAAAATTACAAGATCTTTTTTTCCAAATTCTTTTAACTCCCTTATAAGAGAGTGTCATCTTTGAGACCTCTCCATCATTTGATCAATTATGACATACATTTAACTTACATGAAAGAAAATTCTTATCTATGGGCTAGCTCAAATATCATGATCAAGTTTCATCTTCTAATCAGTTTAAAAGAAAATCTACTTTCACTTCATCTCCATAGCCCACTAAAGAAAAATATAATGTTAACGTTGTTTCCACTCCTAAAAAGCTTCAATGGAAACTTCCAAAGCATAAATTCACAAAATTTCCTTATGTTCCTTGTTTCTTATTGCCACAACTTATTGAAAGAAATCTTATTACACTTCCATAACCATTGAATCTTGATCCATCTCACCCTAAAGTTCACAATTATGATGAAAATACTAGATGTGACTATTACCAATGTATTGGGAATTCAACTGATTGATGTTTCAAACATAGGCATCTCATTCAAGATTTTATCGATAATATTGCAATCAAGCTCCCTGAGCCTTCAACATTCAATCTGGTCAATGAAAACCATAAAATCAAAATATTCAAAGATTCATTGCTTAAGCATGACAAGAAAACCATTGATTCATCAGCTAATCATACATATCGAGCTATGCCTCCTCCTTCATTGGGGCCTCTTGATTTTCTATTTGCTAATATTGATGCATCTCCACCACTCGTCACATTCTCTGATCATTATTATCATGCTACATTTTCTTCTAATACATTGCACATCAATGTTTCTATCGAATCTCATATTGTTAATAACACCATGATCAATCCATTGGATCCTATTGGTGTGTGTTCTATTGCACTCCTCATCACTATCAGCTATCCACTCTCTAAAATTTTATATCCAATTCCCAAATTTTATGGCTACATAAATCTTCCAGTTACAGTTGGGCCTCTCACCATGCTTGTGTCATTCATTGTGGCTCCTTCAATCAAATTTCATGAATTGTTCTTAGGTTTTCCTTGGCTCCGTGCCACTCAAGCCATCTTTTCCCTGAATCACTTGTGTCTCAAATTCATTCATAATAAGCAAGTTGTCACCATCAAAGGTGTTCCACCATCCACAACATTGCCTCAGCCTCTTCTTGAGGATTTCCTTTCACTAGTTAGAGCATCTAGGTCCCTTAGGCCTCTCAAATCTAAACAATATTTTGCACCTACCTCTCTTATTCGCACATGATCTACTCATTCTCATTAGTCTATTAGCCAATCTTATAAGCCTAAATCCCCTATGCTAGTAGCCCCTTCACATAGGTATTCATCACATCCTAATTCTACTTCACACGAGTGTTCATCACCTCCTAGGTATACTTCCCATAGGTTTTCATCACCTCCTAGGTATCCTTCACATAGGTGTTCACCACCTAGGCTTCCTTCACATGTACATCGTCAGTCTCATAAACTACCAATATTAGAGCATGGTAACACCTCGTTATCTCCTCAAACATCAAGTGGATGATCTGTTAGTGTAGAATCACAGCACCCTCGAATTTCCTTAGATATGAGTGGGGCATTCAGTGTGATTTCACAACATTGAACCATATCTCAATTTTTGGTACTTGCGGACTTGAGATGAACCTTCAGAGAAAGATGGTTCATGCTTCCTAAACTACCTTCCACAAGCTACTCCAGTGTAGGAAGACTTAATCTATCCTAATCTAACCATTCCAAGGGGACAGGAAGAGAGAGAGGGTGAAAGAGAGCCTACACTAAAAAAGGAAGTAGCTGATCACAGATCCGACTGCCTGAAGTGGAGAGAGGTGAGCAGAGGAGGGGGTGGACAAGATACACCATAGACCAAAGATAAATGTCACATAGACACCACTTCAAGACCCACTAAGCACAGCTCCCAGGACCTGCAATAAACATCAGAGTATGCACGGTATACCTTGTAACGATGAGAGGCAAGAAGAGACAATAAAATAAGCAAAGGATGGAAAGATGCATCATGAAACAAATTTTATTGCTCCAAAATTTCACACAATACATCATCATTGGGAAAGAGGCAAGAAAAATCCATTATAGAGCCATGAGAAGAGGCTTAGACTCCACATTCTACCCTACGGAAGAAAGAGAGAGGGGGTAGGAGAGAAATAGTGACCAACCCTTTGAATATGCCCCTCCTTTACAATATCTAGAAGAATAAGAGAGAAAGAGAGGGAAAATTGAAATCTGCTCCAACCACCCCTAGAATGCATTGAATCATACTATGAAATATCAACCACCCACCATCAATGCCCCTATAAATCCACCCACAATCTGTCGATTTCACTGCTCTTTGTCTACTCGGCGCGTTGAAGAAGGAAGAACGGTGGATCAAATTGAATCTGATATGGTTGTTGAAATAATCAGATCGCATATTAATGGAATGTTCATATTTTCCCATTTTTCACCCACATAACCTCATTGAAATTAAATATTTAGGTTTCCATGGCGTAGAGGAGGTCAAAACCTTTCCAATGGTACCAAATTTGTTGAATTTCAAGTATTGGATCAGAAGATATGCCTATTTGAATGTTTTATTTAGATCTGTATAAAAATGGCAAAAACCAGTTTAGCAAAATGGGTCCGCGGGCCTAAAATTTACTTTACGCCTTTCGCACAAAAATATAAAAATGTAAAAAAAACACCTCGCAACCCCACAGTTCACTTTTGCCAAATAACCATCTTCGGGCCTGCTGGCCCACATTTTCCATTTGAGTGAAAAGTCCTCCCGCCGACTCACATCTGGAAAAAATCCTTCCAAGACCCGCATGTAATTTAGGCCTGACACGTGGCTCCTCTGGGCATCGGCGAAGGTGCAGCTTATTTTTACACTTTACGCCTTCTCAGGCCAAAAAATTCAAACTGCCTCTAGTAACCTGCCTTGACTTGAAACATGGCCACGTGTAGAGCTGGCGCATGTTTGGGGACCACTTTTGGATTTTGTTTTTGAAGTTACACCAAAGAGACATGTGGAGGCTTCCACTAGTCTGAGACTTTTCAACTGTCGACTATCTACTTTTTGGTCCTAGGACACATGGAAGCTCCGCGCTCATTTGGGGACCGCCTTTGGCCTCGATCCTTGGAGGTACACCGCTAAGACATGTGGAGGATTCCTCTGGTCCTCTCATATTTATTTGATTTGGGACTTCTACCATTTGATTTTTGTCAGACCCTAGACACGTGGAGAGTTGGCGCTAGTTTAAGTTTTTACCTTGGGCTCTCACTTCTAAAATTGCACTGAGCTGACACATGGTTCTTTCCATTGGCCTTTCTATACTTAGTCAATTCTACGACCGAATCTATCCCCCTTTCTTGACTCTGACCACATGGCGAGCCAACACTCATTTATAAACCCACTCTTTGGACCCAGCCTTGGTGTTGCATCCATGAGACACACGGAGGCTTCCCATTCCCTAAGAATTTTCAATTGTCAACTGTCTCCTTTTCAGACTTGGGACATGTGGACGCTTCACACTCATTTAAGGACTGTCCCTTAGGCCTCACTTCTGAAGTTGTGCTATTTGGACATATGGAGGCTTAGCACACATTTTGGACCTACCTTTTTGATGCATCTTTTGGAATTGTGCTGAGCTGACACATGGTGCCTTCTGTAAGTCTATTGTTCAGCCCCAAGTTGACTCGTATGTGGCTAAGTCTAAAAACTTTAAGCCTTTCCTGTTTTCTTTCCTGTCGAGCTCTGGGATCCTTTGACATTGTTTGATCCTTTACAAACCCTGCTCTTCCATTGTCTAGCTTGCTCCTCCATCGTAGAGTCTTTCCTATCTCTCAGATTTCAAAACATGTGAGTTTGCAGTACAATGGATCCGAACCTCACGATTTCTTCCTGTGCGGTAGTCATTGGGTTTGATCAATTTTACTAGGGGGAAAAAGTTGGAGATAATAGTTGGGTGACTCACAAGGACATCTACCTACTAGAAAAAATGATGACGAGTGGCCTTGAAGCATTCATTGGGCATGGAGTCACAAATAATAGCTTGGTATTGAACCCTTTGTCCTTAACCCGAGGCAACCCGACTGCTTAGTGCTTGTTGACCCTTGAACCTGCCCCACTGTCTCGTACTCTGAATTAAAAAATTTATAAGAAAATATTTGAAATGGGGTTTCTAAGAGTAGAAAGTTGTATTGACCCGGGGATTTCATCTGTCCTTGAAATGGACTGTAGGAATACTGAGACTACATGGTGATACAACCTCAGAGCAAAAAAACTCAATAATGCGCTATGTACGAAACATGAAAATTATATATGCTCCGAGTTGAAGATGTAGAGTGTGTGAAAGTAATTTTTCTACTGAAAACAAACCTAAAATATAACACATATAATGTGCATACACACTTAGAGGAATAAAATATACTTACTAACCTTCACTAACAAAAGAGACAAGTAATTTTAAACAAAAACCTGATACTGGCAATGCAAAGAAGTTGTCCCTTCTTATAATTTGTAGCCATGAAGATTATTTGGCACTAAATCTGGGCTGTTGGTATGAGTGAAAAACTATCAATAGGCCAATATTCCACCCAAATCATCAAGGTTTCAATTGGAAACAAGACATATACCTCTTTTATTTTCTCTTTATTTGGATTAAAGAGGAATTGCATATGATCCTTGGTACTTTGAAGCTCATCTTCATGCTCAGGAGTAAGCATGACTGGTAATGGCTTCTCCTTTGGCTCCAATGAAGCCAAGTATCTTATTCGGAAAGGTTTGGCCCTTCGAATTTTCCCACTGTTATGATATTTAAATCCAAAAATGGGGTCTTGTTGCACAGTTCTTCCTTGGATGGTTGATGTGATAGGGATGATAGCCCTCATACTCTTTCCCTTCCTGTACAGTAGGTGTAGCTTTTTAAAGATCAAAATCTTCCAACTTTGATTCAAGAGGCATGTTGCAAACTACAGGTTGTGCTTGCATGTTCTCTTCCATGCCATAGTAGGTTCATGTGGTTGAAGGATGAATGATGGTGGAGAACAATATTGAAATTGCAACTAGATCCTCCTTATCAATACATTCTTTTGAGTCTGATGGGAAATCAATATCTTTATTTTCCTACTATAGAAAGGTCTCTTCCTTCTTACATGGTGATCTTAAAATATCCATTATTTTCACCATACGAAGCTTCCATCTTCAAACATGAAGATATTCAGTTCAAAATGTTTCAAAAAATTAGACTTTTGGAGAGGTTGAATGGGAGAGGGGTCTATAATATCTTGTGCAACTAGGGCTCATGATCCAGTGCCCTCTAAATCTATTTTTGTCACCTCCATATGCTCCTCTTCAACTAGACTTGGAGTTTGATTTTTCTTCTTCCTTCATGGATTCATCAATCAAAGGCAGACCCTTGAAATGAAAGCTTATTTTATTCCAATGATGATTTCTTCATCAAGTGGCTTCAACTCTAATTTTATCTCTTCTGAGCTACTCATATACAATGGGACTTGGATCTGGTTCTTCTTCCTCTATCTTAACTAGTTGTGCAGTTTGGATTGGATTAACATTCTCTTAAGACTAAGTGCCATTATGGACACTACTATTCAAAGTTAACATATTGTCTGATCTTCTCCTTCTCGTTCTTGTTCTTCTGCTGCTACAAACCACTTGGTCTTAGCAACCACCAAATCTTCAACCTTGACATCCTCTGTTGGCTTAACCACCAAGGGGATCTTTGTGATCCAAAATCTGATATTCCAACTCTTTAGATTTTCTATCATTTCTTCTCTGTTCATTTTGTCTTTTCTTTATTGTTCTCCTTGATTTGATTCTTGAGTCTCTTCCCAACATGGACTTGGGAAAGTAAGAGGAGTGGTAGGTTGGGATTCAACCAATTTTGCTATTGTTTGTGGTGGAGAGGGAAGTGGAAATTATTGTTTGTTTGGAGGGAATGACTTCTTGGGAGGGAAAAGTGCAGAAGAGTTGAGATGAGATGGAAGACTAGGAGATGGAGAAGGGAATTCAACATTAGGGGCAGCATATGGGAAGCTAGACTCATGATCATTGCTGTGATGATAGAGTTTGAGATAAAGGAAATGAAGGATAAGGAGCTGGGGACTGACTTACCCATTGACAAGGTTGTCTCACACTTTGCTCATATGCCTCAATATCCTCAATCCACTGCGCAAGGTGAGGCAACACTTCAACCATGAAGTCAATCTTCTCCTGAGGGGTGTAATGTCTTGACATAGGGCCGACCCATGGACAAGGTGCCCTATAACCAATCCTGAATTCTTTCATATGTGTTGTAGCCCTTGAATGCACCATGCATGCCTCCAATTCTTGAATCTACTCTTGCAAATCAGCATCCTATGTGTAGTTGTTACCATTGTATGCGTCCCCTTGTTCTTGATAAGCTTCATGGCCAAACTGTTTTTGACCCTGATCGTATGGGTAAGCATAATGGTTTTGGATCTAATCATAATGTTGAATCTGGAGGAGTTGGGAAATACAATGGAGGTGGACTGCACTACTGTAGGTGTGAATTCCATGAGGGAAATGAAGTCATGATTGCACAACTTCATGAATTACAAAATATGAAATATGTGGAAAGAAAGATAAATGAAGATGGGTGGAAATGGATGGAAAAGGTCTACAACTTAGAGAAGGGGTCATTGACCAGATGGAGTCACTCCAAATGTGCTTTTCATGTGCCTCAAAAGGATGAATCTTAATTAAGAACACACCAAACTGCTAAGATGAAGTGGTAAGGTGCTTCAAGACCTCTGGTCCCACTTGGGCATGCCAAAAATGTTAGTGTGGTCACACGGTGGCTTAATGATTTGGCCTATTTTTGTAATGAGGACACCTCTAAAAGATGAACACTAACTTCTATGGTGTCCCACCTCAATGTCCCACAATGCAGTTACGTGAAAACATCTAGTGAAGTCGTACGGTACCCCTGAATGTCTATAACTACCAGTGGGTTAAGACTTTCAATGTCGAGTGCATAACATGGAGCTAATCTCTCAAAAGCATGGGCCTTTGAAAAAGGAGAGAGACATCTCTAGATGAACGTTCAGTTCTTATTCCTCTATTTAGGTACACACAAAAAATTTGTAGAGGATCTACTCTGAAACCTCTTCTAACTTGCCAAGGAGACAGAGGTTAGCAGAAGATGTGACAAGAAATTAAACCTAATGACTAATAGAGGTGATGCACCAAAGGAATGTTGAAAACCGACATTTTAAACTATTCAAACACAAGAACAATAGAAATGCTAATACAACCACATACACAAGATAACCAATTTTGTAATGAGAGATCAGAAGAGACAATGCAATGAACACAAGAGAGGGTTGAGAATCATCCACAGACATAGATTTTATTGCTCCAATAATTGATACAGAATACATTGTTAATGGCCAAAGGAGCAAAAAATTGCATTACAAGCCTTGATATAAGGTTTGAGACTCCACAAATTCACTACTGCAAACAAGAGAAGAAGGGAGGGTGTGAAAACCAAAATGTCCAACCCTTTACAATAATGCCAAGCTCTAATCCTTTATAGATGCAGTAAAGAGAGAAGAAGAAAAGAGGCAAGATCCAACCTGATTCTTCAAACACCTTGAGAGCATTGAATTCCACCTTTGAAAGCTACCACCAATCATCAATGTCCCTACAAATCTGCCCACAATCTGTTAATTCCATCCGCTTTATGTCTGTTTGGAGTGTTGAAGAAGGAAGAATGGTGGATCAAATCAAATCTGATCTAGTTGTTGAAGCAATCGGATCCATATTAATGGCATGAAGACATTTTCCTAATTTTCATCCACCTAGCCTTCATCAAAATTAAGATTTCAAGATTTGCATGGCATAGAGGAGGTTGTCAAGACCTTTCTAATGGTGCCCAAATTTCCTTTCTAATTTTGAGCACAGGATCAAAAGATATGTTCATTTGAATATTTAAGTAGGATCCGTAGGCAAAAATGGTGGAAAACAGTTTAGCAAAATTGGGTCCACGTGGGCCTTGTGAAATTCACTTTGGATGCCTTCCTTTCTACACAAAAAATACAAAAATTGCAAAAAATGTGCCCGCACTAGCCTCGCAATTCACTTTGTTCCAAAAAACCATCATTCAAGCCCGTCAGTCCGCATTTTCCATTTGGGTGAAAATGTTGTGCTCATAACCCCAGGTGCGTTGAGGCTTCGAAATCTTTTGGCAAAGAATCCCTCTAAGGCCCACCTTACCACATGTAATTTAGGCCTAACATGTGGCCTCTCTAGGAGTCGGCCAAGACACGTGTGAGGCTTACTTTTAAACTTTACGGATTTTCAAAAAACTTTCCCCAAAGTTTCGAATTACCCTCTGGAGACCTGCCTTACTACTTTGACTTGAAACTTTGGGACACATGGAAAGATGACGCTCATGTTAGGGAATTACATTTTAGGATCTTGCCTCTAAAATTGCGTTGATGAGATACATGGAATCGATTCCAGGGATCTTCCCTATTTCCTCAGTGTTTTAGCTAAGTCCCTTTTACTTGGTGGAGACCATAAGTCTGACCCTAGGACACATGGAGGCTCAGCGCACGTTTGGGAACCCTACTCTCAGATTTTACTTTTCAAATTTGTGCGTCATGTTGACACTTGGAGGCTTTCCACTAGCCTACCTCCATAGTTAGAATTTTTAAGTAACTAGATCTTTTCCCTACCTTTTTGCATTTCTGGACATATGGAAGATCTTGCACTCTTATTTGAGTCTCTGTTTCATTGGGCCATGCCTTTTGAATTTATGCCATTGATGCGAAACACGTGACACACATCCTCTGACTCTTCTCCATACTTAGTTGACTTTTCAGCGGCTCAGCTTTGTCCCTTTTTGGACCCTTGACACATGTGGAGAGCCTGGCGCTTAGTCTGGGAATCACCTTTTGCTTTGACACCTTGAAGGTGTGCTCACTTCTGGACATGTGGAGGTTTCCATCGGTGCACTTATAATTAGTCATTTTGGGTCCACTCATGGTCTTCCCTTTTCTGACCTGTTGGACCTTTCTATACTTACGTGAAGGCTATGACCGGCACTTGTTTGGGAGAATCGATTTTGAATTTTTAACATGTGGCGGGCCTGTGCTCAATTGAGAACCTACCTTTTTGATGCATATTCTGGAATCGTTGTTGATCTAACTTATGGCACCTTCCGCAAGTCTGATTTTTGCTGGCTCTGAAGTCGACTCGTATGCAGCTAAAGCCCAAATACTTTGAGCCTTTCCCTATTTTCTTCTCCTATTGAGCCTCAGGTTTCCTTTGACATTGTTTGATTCTTCACAGACACTACTCCTCCGTTGTCAAGATTTCTCCTCCATTGTAGAGTCTTTCCTGTCTCTCAGATTTAGATTTGAATGTGAGTTCGTAGGATAGAGATGACCCTCAGGTTTTCTTCTGTGCGGGGTCATGTTTGACCAATTTTACCGGGGGAAAAAAATGGGATAATATGACCCTTGCCTTTTACTTTCGTCAGATAACTTACTTGTCATCATATACTTGGGAGGCATCACGCATACTTCTTCCCCCCTCCTAGCATCAATATCTATCTATCGTTTCTACTCCTATGCTTTGTGCTTAATACTTCCTATTTATAATTAATTCTATACATCTTAATACACTTTGTATCATCATTACCTTATGACGCACTCTAGTTCCACAGTTCTAACTCAAATGTTGAGGGTTTAAATCTGAAATGAACCTCACCTCTTTTACACTTTTACACTTTATGCTTCATGATCTATATTTCTAGTGCACATGACAAACCATTTCCCGATGACACACTCTTGTTATATGGTTCATTCTTGACTGCGAGGGGTCTTTTTGTAAATGAACCTTATCTCATACTCATCCACATCCCTTATGGGGCATGCTACTCCTATCACATTCACATTACATACCATCTCATTCCACTCATTCGCTACATTTGTATATCTTGGTTGCACTTATTCTTTCTTACTTATACTATTGGCATGACACACTTTTTTTACTATGTTAGGTGGATATTTTGTATGTCATTATCTTTATATATAGACATGCACGTTCACTTGGTATCTAGTTTTGAATGCAGATCTTAGAGGTTCTTACACACAACAATGATGTTTGACATTGTACCTCTTACCACTCCCACCAAGGCTTCTGGAGAAAACTTTATTTACTACTCTTACACATCACAGGTGTTATTGTTTCATTATTTACTACTTCTTCTTACTAGCACACCACTTTTTATTGATCTATACATGTTTTGGCATACTCTTTATCTTTTTAAGATGCTAATGGGTGCTTCATGTGCAACATTTTCCTTGCAAGAATATATGCCACCATGGTTGTCTGTTATGTTTTTCTTGTCATTATTTTCATTGTATGTTATTGTTTGCGGGATATGCCATTTGTCTTATATGCACACTGTATGTTTTTGGCCGCTTTGTACTTGATTCTCTTACGACATTGTGAGTGATGTCCCATGTATGAAACTTATTTTTTTTGTTTATCTTGTGTTCATGTTTGCTTAGTACAGTGTCTTTTACTTGCATACTAGATTTGATTACACTAACACATCTATTTAGCCACTTTGTTTTCATGTTCCTTTGTTTCTACCATGCACATTCCCTCCCCCCTATAGGGACACAACTTCATATAAATTTTTGGTCCTCTCATTTAGACCACATGCTCTTATCATCATCACATGCACCCCAAACGAGGGGGGCATACATTAGGTGAGTCATTCAACACATACAATAGCTTAGAGCTATAGTACAGGAAAAACACAATCTATAGTTATAAAAACATCCTAGAATCTAAATTGGGTCCTCATTTCAGCACAGATGCCAGCTCCTAGATTCAGATACTAGTGCCTGGGCATTCCTAAACTCCCCTGAGCACCTATGTCCTGGGGGAAGATACGGTTACTTTCTCATATCAACATCGTTCACATCAATTTACTGAGAAATTTCACAATACATGCGCATTCCTCCAACAATAAAAATGCATTGTATCTCTATTTCAGTCGGAACAAATTCAGTACAACTCGATATAAAATAGGATCACACCATTTGTAGTAGTGTATAATCAAGAATAATTCATGTAAGGAGAGTAACAGTAGACCTTTCTCCCTAACACTCTTATGTCGTGGTGTGAGATCACCTAAAAAACTTGTGTTTGGTCTGAGATCACCCAAAAAAATCATTCTTGGCATGAGATCTCCCAAAAAACTCAGGGAAAATTTAAGCGGCAAATATTCGTTAATTCACAAATATCCCAGTTTTCAAAATCTAAAATTGGAAAATTTTTCAAGTATGAATAGGGACTGGGGCACTAAAAATTTCCTAGTACAAGTTAATGTTAGGGGTTGGTTCGCCAACGTGTTTCCACCAACAGCCAACTGTTATCATTAAAATCAACCTTATAGAAAAATTAAAATATGTCAAATTCACCTCATATATATATATATATATATTCTATTTAAGTATTTATAATTCATTATTCGTAGTTCTAAACATCGAACTTTAGAATCTCCCCTTTTGTACATTCATGATTACCAAATATTTCATTGAGGATTTCTACTTTTGAAATTGGAGGACTGGTCACCAGATGCAGATATTTCCTTTCTAATTATAAGGTACTTTATTTTGTTATGTAGCATGTAGGTAGCATACTATATGGCATCTGCATCATATCGGCTGGCAGCATGAAGGATATTACTAGCCGGTAGCATACTGCATGATACCATTCATTAGTATATTGCATGATGTCGGTCGGTATAATACAGTAAGCTACTGGCTGGTAGCATGTGGAATGCTACTAGACAGTAGCATACTACATGCTACCAGCCATCATCATGCAGTATGAAGTCGGCTGGCATCATGTAGTATGTTGTCATCTGGTAGTGTGGAGCATGTTGTCAGATGGTAGCATGGAGCATGTTTTTGGATAGTAACATGGAGCATTCTTTCGGCCGGTAACATGGAGCATGCTTTTGGATGGTAACATGGATCATAATGTTGATCGGTAGAATGCTTCATGCTACCGACCGGTAGTATACTACATTCTACTGGTACAAATTTTATAATTTTTTAGATGTTTATTACATTTATCTCATTTAAATATTTTCATGTATGGGTGCAATGGCTTCTCTTGACAATCAAAAAAAGAAAGAAAAACAAAAAATAAAAGGTAACATAGAAAAACATTTCAGCCCCACGAAAAAATGAAGACCCAAGTTGCTTTCACTAGAAACATGAACATGGGTACTAGTAAGTTGTAACAGATTATCATAACCATTTGGAATTTTTCTCTTTTTCATCATTACAATTTATTTTTTTAATATATTTGTAATAGTCAAAAAAAAAAATCATTTTTGAAAATAGAAACCCCTTCTGTTAATTTTATTCAGAATGAAAAAGTAAACCAAAACATAAACCCTAAGGAAACAATTGTTTTGGTAGATGAAGATTTTACTGACCTAGGCATGCCAGAGCTTAAATATTTTCCTGAATTCCAAATTCATTTAATAGATGAATATTAAAATGAAAATATTCCAGCAGAAGATGATAATGACAGAAACCTTCATAAAAAGAAGTATGGGAGAAAGAAGAAAACATCCTAGATAATTGGAAGGTCGTTTCAAGTAGATTGGGAAGAAAAACAACCATTTATTGAGCATGTATAGCCATATAATGGTCGTGATACTCCCAATGAATGTAGATTTACTATTTGTACTATGAAATTGGGTAAAGAACATAGAATGCAGTTTAAATTTGACAATATAGAGAAACATTGTAGAAAAATATATTACACCATCACTGACAATAATGGAAAAATAACGAAGGCTCATAGATGGAAAACTACAAAAGAGTACATGCATGTAAGATATAAGGAGTATGACAATAAGATGAAACATACTCATAAACTTCAAGAGAAAGGAGGAACCATAAATGCAAATTTTGGAAAAGTTGCAAATGAAAATTTGAAGGAAAAAACCTCCCAATTTTCAACCATATTCTTTATTTGGAAAATGCACAGACCAATTTCAGATTTTTCAGAATATAAAATATTGTTCAAGTTCAATGAGTTTCCAAACCTTCTAGATTCACATTAGTTAGAGAGCATTGCCTAGGAAATGGTGAGATGTCTTGTGATGATTAAACAAGAAGATCTGAAAGAAAATGTCAAGAATACAGTTGTTGACAACACTTCTTTGGTTTGCATGCATGTATATACATTCTAGAACCACACCAGGACACCTCATCTACTATAAGTTCATACAATGCAAGAAAACTGCAATGTTGAAAATCTTTCTGAATTGGTGATATCTAATTTGAAGGACATGACAAGAATGGATAATTATTCTATAACCAAAAAGTTGATTTTTGTTGGTGTTGATGGTGCATCAGTGATGCAGGGTCATAGAAATGGTTTATGTGTGTGTCTCCAAACATTTTTTTCTCCTTACATGATTCCTATTCATTCCATGGCTCAAGGGATGAATCTTGTATATAGGATAGTAAACACATTCGAATGTGTTGAGAAAGTTGAAGATTTTATCTATGAAGTGCATGCCTATATTTTAAGCATTCTAAAAATATTTCTATAGTTTTAGAATTTGTCACTTGGGGTCACATATGGTAAGAAACTTCTTAAAGATGTTGATACTAGATGTATTTCTATGTATGATCCTGCACACAGAGTTTTTGAGGAATATCCATCTTTAACTTATTTCATGTATAAGAATCGTAGGCAAGTTGACAAGGAAAAATATTTTCTTTACAGACTTACAGACTTTGAAACATTGTTAACACTTTGTGGTATTCTTCCAATGTTGTATGAGGTGAATTGTATAAAAATAAATTGCACAAGAATGATCCATATATATAGCAGACTTCATTAGGTTCAAGAAAAGGGTGTGTAAGACTCTAGATATGTTATATAACTCTGATGACTGCTTTAAAGTACATGTATTCAGTCACTGGCAAGCTCTGACATATTTAAAGGATCCTAATAGCTACTTCCAATTCAATATATTTGGTCATATTTGTATCTTTGTTAACAGAAAAGAGATTAAAATGCACACGCTTGAAAAACGAGTGGATATTGTTGTAGCAGAGCTTGAAGAAGTGCATATTACACGTAATTTGTATGATGCTATTATATTTTTAAAAAGGAAATTTTTTCAAGAAATATCACAATGCTTATCTAGTGAGATCAGAGATCGTTTCAAAAAAGGAGAGCTTCTTGAGACCATGGAAGTTGTCAATCCTAACTTTTGGAATCGTGTAGGAGGTGTTGTAGCTGATTCATTTAAAAGAAACATGGTTACTATAATTAAACACTTTGGGTAATCAGTTAAATGTAATGGATTTCAGATTAATGGTACTCTTCAAAAGGAAACTCTTGCATTGCAATCAGCTTATTTTAGATAGGCAATGAAGGAACAATTTGAATTACTGGAAGAGCCAACACAGAAGGGAGCAATTACACTTCTATGGAAAAAGTTGTATCCTAGTTCCATCCTTCGTGAAAGCATAAGTGAGTATTTCTGATTGTATGAACTGTGTTAAACAATGATATTGGGATCAGTTGAAGATGAAAGAATTTTCAGCGCATTAACATTTATAAAATCAAATATCAAAAAAGGATTGATAAAAATCTTGAGACCTGCTTGAGATTGTACGTTTCACGATATGATGTGGATACATTTCCTTATGCATGGGTAATGGTTGTATAGAATTCTCTTACAGAGAGGAGAGTGATCGGTAATACTAATATAAGGATTGCATATAACAATGAAACTATGACTGAAAATCATAGCAAAAGATTAGATAAAAGTGTTGGGCAACAAAGTTTTCAAGATAATTATTTGTTCTAGCTGATATTGAATAAAGAAGAATGATAGTACATTTTTATTTTGTAAATAAAATTTCATATCAAGATTCATATAGTAATTATGTATATTATTATTTTTGTTATACGTCTGTTCATTTTTAAATAATATTTTCAATGTTGCAAATTTGCAATGTCTTTACTATTTTTAGTCTTACCCATGAAATTTGAATATAGTACATATAAAACACCATATAAATTTTTTAGTTGCCAATATTTTTAGATAATTTCAATTTTTGTTCTTTGAAATATAAATGCTACTTGTAGTTCACTATTTTATCAACAAAGTATTTGGAAATGATAATAATCTGTAATTTACCATATAATAAATATAACAAATACAATCGAGAATAACAGTCACATTCAGAATCAGTTTGAATAGCCTCTGCACAATATAACCAAAGTAAAAGTAAAACGCCACAAACCACATTGATTAAATTTTGAAACTTTCAATATTGTCATATAATTTAAAACACTTTTATAAAAATATTCTACAATAATTAAAATAATTTCACAATGTTTTTTGCAGCATCATCCTTGAGAAGATTCTCCTCTATGTGATTCTTTCTCCTGCACTAAAGAAATTTCCTTTACAACACCAAACTAAACCAGATCCTTTGCAGCAGCTTCAATATTCAAAAGAATTTGTTTTTCTTGATTTTACTTATCACCAGCAGACAGTAAGGTTTGATCATGTTCAGTTTTCTTCTTCAATAGTATCTTTGGATCCATTCCATTTTCCTTTATTATTCTTCTCAATGTATTATTTTGTTTGTTTAAGATAATAATTTTTTCTTTAAATTCAACTATTGCCTTTAAATGTTTCCTAGAAATTTGTAAATGCAAATCAAGCACACTTCCCTCATTTTTCAAATTTTTGTACTTTGACTACATTTCAAAAGTGAAAAACTATTAGTTAAATTTCAAAAAATGAAAACCAATGCCTTATCTCATTCCACATTTACAATAACTCCAAATCCCTTGTCTCTCGACCACATATTGTGGTAGGCTTGTACTTATGCATTTAAATTCTTAACTCTGTTCAACATAATATTCAACACTTCATCATCATAATTATTTTCAAATGATACAGAACTAGACACAACCTGATTCAACAAAATATCAATCTTTCCTAGCTCATTCTAATATGAAGAATATAATATATGTCTCTAGTTGTGATTTTTATATCGTGAATTTATTTCTTCAATCAGAAATTTATCCCTAGACTCCCAAAAATTTAATTCTTCAACCTCCTTCAAAATAATATCAATATTGGCTTCAGTATTATCAGCGAAAATAACACTAACTGAAAAAGTATTTTTCTAGTCATCAGTTAAGGCAGTGTCAGTCTATACTGGAGATGGTGTTTTTTATCTATCCTCTCTTATTAGAGAAGGTTGCCTTGTTACATGAATCATATCTTTGGGATTAAATGTTCCATGCTCCTGAAGTATGCTTTCAATCCCAAGATACTCCTCATCTAAATCAATATCATTCAACACTGAAACACCTCATCCACTAGGAACATTTTCCAATGAATATGTTGGAAAATCAAAAGAAAAATTAAGGGTGCCCCTGCTGGAAGTTGGACGAGTGAATGAAATATTATTGTTAATGAAATTTGTCCTCATATTTTTGGTGGGGGTGGTAGAGGTGGCATCTGCATTTGTTATGGACGGGGAATTGGAGGCCCTGAGACATTGAATTGTAATTTTTTAAATAATATGAGGAAATTCAAATTTCGAACATAATAGCAATGAAAATAAATAAACTCATATAAGATTATAAAAATTACTTTGTTGAGAGGATTGTTTTTGAGGTACAAATGAGGCATGTTTCTCTTGATGTGGTGGTTGTGGAGGAGTAGACTAAAATACTGGTAGGTTTGATCTAAAATATAATTAAGAATTGAAGATCTATTAGACTGTTGAATTTTATATCAACAAATATCATCAAAAATATAAAAAACAAGAGATTCGAACCTGGGGAAACAGATTGAGGTATTAAAGATATTTCTACATCCTACGTTTGAGTCCGATGATATGATCCTATTCTGTTGGTGGTTTCTGTAGCAAAGCAATATAAATTGCAAGAAATTTTGAAACACGTACAAATTTTAAATAATTAATTACATTTATTTTTAAAAAATTTGGAACATATATACATCATAAATTAAAATACCTGTTATTAATGCATATGGTATTTTGGATGATTGTGTTTGAGGGTTTATAGAATTCCTCCTATTTTTAGCATAATGTGGACGGGTGTCCTCCTCTATTTGATAATCATCAAAAATACTAACAAAATCTCCCGAACTTGGTGGCAAATGACCTCTGATAGCACCATCCCTTCGTGATGTAGCCACAATTGCCATCTTATATTATAATTTAACAATAAACTATTAATTAATTTCAAAACTTAATTTTGAAAGATAAATATTACAATACAAAAAATTATAATTAAAAAACCATCTAATCAAAAATTGGGACTCATCTCTTGTTCTTAAACTACTAGTATTAACGACAAAGCCGTTAAATTTGAATGCATTGTTGTCGGAGGAGATGTGCTACGTAAATTATAGAGAGACTCATAGTATAAACCAAGAATTAAATTTGTTGAGTTGATGGTAACATTCTCATTCAAATGAATATTTTCCAAATCATTTCTTATCC
This sequence comes from Taxus chinensis, assembly GCA_019776745.2. Classification (NCBI taxonomy): domain Eukaryota; kingdom Viridiplantae; phylum Streptophyta; class Pinopsida; order Cupressales; family Taxaceae; genus Taxus; species Taxus chinensis. Next base: position 746,864,863 of record CM034146.1, read on the forward strand.
TAGACGATAAAAAGCTACACCAGTCAAATTTCTGCTCACATAAGGTGCGAACGATGTACACTAAATCCCACCACGGAATATTTGTATATCGACCTTGTAAAATAATTCTGGCCTAGAAGAACTACACAACGACCTGTAGAAATGGGTGACTGAAATCCTTGATTTGAATCCTTTCTTTTTGAAGGGTTTTGGGAAGCTGTAATTGTCAATACAACAAGGAGAAGCATTTTTTTAGTATTTAATTTTAAACATAAAAAAACTTTGTTAAATTTAAAATAATGAAAATGTAATGTTGTAAAACAAAAAATAAACTTACAAGTAGTAGAATTTGTAATTGCATCAATAGATAATTGAAAGCTAGACTCCAAATACTTGCATTCTTCATATGATAAAGCAAACTTCATCGCGACATGATCCACATCTTTGTGTGGTAGTCCTGTGAGATGCTCAATGTCATCAGGTGACGTTCTAAATGACTCTACATGATATGGGAGTGCATAATGAAATGTGAAAGTGGAAGTTTTGTATTTGAGTAGAAGATTGTTAAGTGTTATGTGGTTTGTCTGAAATTGGGGCATATACACTAGCCCTATGAAACTGGTCGCTTCGATCCATTGGTAAAATGCTTTAGGATCCTGGAGAAATTTGTACAATTGAGGAAATATTAGGCTCTTGAATGAAAAATTCTTTATATTTGTTGTCGACGCATCTGGGGTCTTCAACTCTCTAGAAGTGTTCTTTCTTCTAGGCATTTTTAAAAACTGTTATAATATTCCTGATTGTAATTTTCCTTTGGCGTTATGTATTCTTCCTTTTTTATGTCCTTTGGCATTCATGTTTCGTCTTTAGGATTTTTCATCTTATGCTCTAGTTGCTCTCTATTGTGTAGAGTGAAAATATTTCCTTGTATGACTGCTTTCATCTATTTATAGCAAGTTTAATAAGGTGACCAAAAACACATTTAATGCTACTGGCCGATAGCATAGAGAATGCTACCATCCACTAGCATTCTGCACCCTACTAACTGGCATCATTCTTCACGTTGTCGGCATGTAGCATGTAGAATGCTACCATTCGGTAGCATACTATATGTTACCGGTCGGTAGCATATAGCATACTACTAGATGACAGCATTATGCATGCTATCAGGCATTAGCATTCTTCATGTTACTACCCAATAGTATGTAGAATGTTACCGTCTGGTAGCATTATGCACTCTACCGACCGGTAGCATTCTAAATGCTACCAGCCCATAGCATTCTATATAATAATGGGAGGTAGCATTATCCATGCTACCTGTCGGTAGCATTCTTTTTGCTACAGGCCAGTCGCATGAAGAATGTTACCAGCCGCTAGCATGTAGAATTCTACTAGTCGGTAGCGTGTAGAAAGCTACCGACTAGTAGCATAGATAGTGCTACTGGCTAGTAGCATTTACATTGGTACTGTTTGGTGTTATACATTATTTCTATCACATCATAAGGGCAATGGATAAGGCCCAAACATTCCCAAAATCATGTTTAAAAATCACCTGCCATAGGAAACAACTTTTTCTGTAATTTGCCATATAATCGAAAGTGGTATTACCAATATTTGCAAAATATTTTCTAAGGCTTTTTTTAGAGGGACCCTTAAAATTTTCCCTGAAAAAAATCATTTTTGGCATGATATCTCCTCAAAAATTCTCTCTACATAGCATTTTCAGGACATCTTTCTATCCTTTTACACGCATGTTCATCAGGTGCACACTTTCCTATTACTACTTTTTCACATTTACATACTTTTACAGAGTTTTCATAATACTTAACTTTTTTTAGTCTTTCACTCTTCTTTTATAATTCCATCCGTAATATGCAACAAGAAACAACCCTACATCAATCACAATAACATGTACAACATGGTATAACACAATACGCTTCACCCTAAGGTCACTTCCTCTTTCTTAGTTTCTATGCTTTATATTTATCACTTCATGCTTTCACTTGTCTCTTCAACACACTATCACCATCACACTCTACAGGAACAAAGGTATCCATCTTCTAACTACTTTATGTTATCGATTATTCACTCAACAACATAAAATGGGGGAAAATGTAGACACAAAATCATGCACTTGGGTACATTTCTAGGTCCTAAAAGCATACTAGTATTCATATGATTTCTAAGTGATAAAACTAGTAATTGACAACTATCTTTTCCCTTTTTTCTATGTTTCTTACTTTTTGTTTGGTCTTACACACCCTACAGCCCAACTAGTACTTTACTTGTTTATCTTTTATGACTTCGGACACCAATGCCTAGGTGCCCTCGTCCCCTTTGAATGCCCTTGACACTTTTTTATCTTACTCACTTCTTTTGGGTCTCTTTTATCTTTTAGGCATCTTATTTTCTTATGGATCGATATTTCAACTGTCAACTACAAAATTCAAACAAGGGAATCATATAAATACATAGCTATATGATGAAAATAAAGGACCAGCCTCTAATCATATTATCTATCACCTAATCTTGTATCCAAAGGCATCCAAAGAACTCAAAGGAATTCATCTAGATTCCATTCAAGGGACAAGGGACTACATGCACAACATAAGAAGGGGAAATTGATTCTATCCATATACACATTTGCATCTTTTATCAAATCTAGCTTGTTATCTAGTGCATCTTGCACAAGGGCATCCTAGGGCACCATTTTCACACACTCACAAGAACTACATGGAGTCTGAAATGTAATGCAGCACTCGGTCATAAGTTCACTCATTCAGGTGACCACCAGGGTCACTCTGAATCCCCATATTATATCTTTATTTTTTTGGATTTGATGTAGTATTATGGGTTTTACAGGTGAATCTTTGTTTTACATGTTATAGGTACCTCAGAAATCATATTGAATATTAGCAACACTCTTGTGACACTCCAAAAATCATGTTCTGACCATTTTCATAGTCACAGGTAACCAGTACCATACTTTGGCACCCAGGTGCCCCTAACCTAGTCCAGGAACCTTAGTCTAGCCTTATCCGACTGTTGCAGAATTTAATCTTAACCTTGATGACATAGATCTCCTTTTGTTCGGGATTTTTCCCATTTTAGACCAGTCCTAGACACCACATAAATAAGATAAATCTTTTCCTCTCTCTCTCTTGCACTTAGGGTTTCATGTATATTTTCTTATTGCTTATGTCATAGTGTATCTAGCAGTTGCATATCATAGTGTACATTCAGTTACTCTGTTATTAGGGTTTAACAAAAATCTATTTTTGTTAAATCAAATAGAAATGGTCTGTAAGAACTATACATATTTGGATCCTTCTATTTGGCTCACCTTTCACACTTTGACCTGGTTCATACAAATTAAAACAACATTGAAATTTATCAAATCTCACAACATGGAATTAACCATACATAGAGGTTAAAGACACAAAAAATCCATGGAAATCAATGCAAACGTATAAATTATTAAATGGTGGACTAGACTTCAATGTTACAATAGTGTTCTATTATTTTAGCACAAATTATCAATATTTACACAAATCTTGAAAGGATTTGATGCTCAAACACCATGTATTTAAAAAATAACCGAGATTTCAAAGTCTAAATTCAAGTGATCACAAAGCAAAAATAGAGTATTAGTGTTTTCTAATATTGATAGCTTTGCATGCCTATAATTTATCTAGTAATTTAAATTTTATCATCAATGGAGACTTACCTGCACACTTTCTGCTTTGAGCATCTCTTTATAGACATCATTTTTGACAAAAAAAAATTCATCGGCTTAGAGAATTATACAGCCTTGAAAATGAAGGTAGAAGGATCTAGTTTGATACATGATGATGATGATGTAGACTAGGATGAATCACATTACATGGTTGATTTAGTGGTCATTAGAAAGAGTGGGTTGCATATTTTAGCTAGTAAACCAAAGGTAATTCCTTGTATCAATTTGATTTGGGGAATTTTCCATAAAAATATAAGTTGTATAGAAGGAATTCTTAAATCCAAATGAGGAAATGTAATTGTTAATATAACTGAAGAGGCTATTACTACTTACTACCACCTCCCTAGATCTGATAATTATTTCAATCAAGAAATAGTGGAACAATAGGGAAAGATAAATAACCTTAATATTGTGATTAAATATTGGGATGAAGACCCAACTAGTTTCAAGTCCGACATCGCAATAGACAAGATGAATATAATATTTTTCAGGCATAGAGTGAGAGTGGGAATTGCCGTAATGAATATACTACTTGGAGCACCATATATTGTACATCTCAATTATACATGGCTACCCCTACTATCCATAATCATCGATGATGAACAGATACCTAATCTAGATGGAATTATAGATTTTAACCTCTATAATAATAGTGTTAGTTCGAGGGAGAAGCATGAAAATTTTTGTATGATGTCTTACTTGTTTGGCATCATGTGCGTAGTCCAATAATTTTAGGGAGTCCCCAGTTGGTCACCACAACACATACATATAGCCCCCCAGGTATTTAGCAATATGTACATGCATAACTATAAGAAAAATATGGAGGTGATTTGTAATAACTACTACCATGTGATCTTCCATGCCAAACATGAAACCCCTATGCCTAAGGTAATTTAGATAATCATCAATTCATTGAGATAATGGGAAAATTTCTGGTGTTACCTAAAATTTACAGTGATAATAGTATCTAGGGGATTATCACTATCCCATTTAAACTACCCAAATATGTTTGAGACAATCTATATGATCATGAGATCATATATCACTTTGTCCATAGCATCAGTCATGTGGTAAAGGAACAAAATAATATAAATTATACTTATCCTCCTCTATATTTCTTAGTAGGTTCAGCGGTCTTGATTGATTGGAAAACATAGCATATTTTTTGGATTGGAAGTTAGGTCAGGAGGAGTATAACTACATAGGGAAGAAGAGGAAGAAGATTCAGATGACTAAGGTACAGATTCAAGAAAACTTAATAATATTCTAGTTTGTGTGACTCCTCCATCAAAAGGAAAATTTTTCCCTTCTCATTCTGCTCTATATCCAAACATACAAATGTAAATCACTACAAGTTCTATTAGGACAGACACAAGTCCACACATTCCACAAGAAACTATTATTATTCTTATTATTCCTCTAGTGAGTACTGTTGCAATTATACCTCTTATCTCTGTTCCTTTTCTATCTACTTATTCAGTTCCTACTTCTATATGGATGGCTTCTTCTTCTTCTATTCCATCTTCCCTAGGACCTTTCACTAGTATTACTCTCATTTATATTAGTTCTTCTTCTAAAGATGAAGCAAGAGGAGATCATGGGATATTATATCCTATTGGTTATCAAACTCCTCCTTTCTCTTCCCCTAGTTCTACTACTTTTATTATTTCTCCTCTTCTTATTTCTTCTATTTGGCACATGTTTCTATCCATATTCCTTATTCTTCACCCATTTCTTCAGTTGGTTCTTCTCCTTTTTTTCATCACAAAAAACTATATGATTATCTCCCTAATTTGTTGCAGTCACTTCTTCCTAACCTATTATAGTTACTACATGTTGTAGTTCATACAAAAGTATCATAATCAATGAGTATATCTCCTATAATCATTGCTTATACTTATTTAAATTCTTCTTCCACTTCTCTTATTGTTGTATCTTCTTCATCTCCAACTTCATATGGAACTCTTGTCAGAAGGTCTTCTAAGGCTAAGTTGAAGGAACCAATGTACCCTTCTCCTTCTTTCCTTGACCTTCCTTCAATTTCTCCCCAATTTGGTCAGTCTCTTCATCCACCTTTACTTCCTCTAATCACACCATATGTTTCCCAAACTTTTTTATCATGCATACGTGTGCAACTCATTCAAATTCCCTCTTTCATTCCCATTTCTTCTTTCTAAGATCTTATGGTCACTTAGAGTTTTATTATCTATATATTGGCCCCTTTAGTACCTTTTTAAGATAAACCAACTTTTCCTTGGATACCACACCCCTTACCAAAAGTGGTAATGATTATTCTACCTTGCCTTCCATAACCACAATTACATCTACTACTCCATAAGGAACATGGACTCCACATTTTAGGAAAAAATCAATGGCTTTTGTAATGTCACAACTTGAAGACCCAAAGGTGCAACTCAAGTATGATACTCCCATAGGAACCCTCAAGACGGTCACAAAGATGAAGTTTTCCCAAGGAGATACTCCTATCTACATGAAAACAAAAGAGGAAATTTTGAGGATTTCCAAGAAATCACACATGGGGGAAGAAGTTGTGGATGTAGACCCCCAGTCATTTATTGATGTCACTCAACAAATGACAGCTGATTTGGTTAAGATAATATAGGTTCGACTTGATTCTTTATATTCTCATAAGCAATTCATTACGTCAAAGAACACTTTTCCCAATATGCAAATGTCCTTGATAACTTTGTATGACTTGTTATTTTCTATATGAATTCATCGAGATGTAGTAGAGCAAGGGTAACAATAGGTACAAGGCAAACATAAACATATGTCCATGATAAATTCCATCATGGACAAGGTACTAACTGTCATAAATAGGGGTCTTTGTCTCAATATATTATGAATCAAATCCAAGACTTGAATATAGGAAATATCTTCATGGTTAACATTTTGAAATAATTAGGTGATTGGATGGCCACAGTGGAATGATTTCTAACAAAGCTACGAGGTATAGTAGAGACGATATATAAATTATTAGTTTAAGCTCATATTGCCTCTATGCATCATCCACAATACATGTTACAACCAGCCATTGCTAATCTTAGTGCTAGTTTTTCCTAGGTAGATATGGCTAGGAAGGCATTATATATTATGGCATTGGTGACTTCTACAAATGGAAAAGTCGAAAAAGTTTCACTATTGAGTGAAAATGATAAATCTATCTATTGTATAATTCCAGTAGCCATACAAGAAGTGCCTAATCTGATGAGGCCACCTATTCTGGACCTGGTCTATATTGAGAATGAGTTCAAAGCATGTATTTCGAAACTTTAGCGTAGTCAAACGTAATCTACACAGGAAATTTCGAGTGAAATCTAAGTAGAGCTTGAACAAACATTATCTTTCATATTACTAGGATTTAATATTATTACATCTATAATCTTAAAATTAGGAAGTATCAACTTTCTTGCATGTAAGATGTAGTTTTATCCTTTAATTATCCACTTACAAACATTTTGATTATTTGAGTTATTTTTAACTAGCTATTTTTAATCCCCATGATGGTGATAATTTTGTGTAAGTATACCAGTTATTTACCCTCTAAGGAGGAAGATTGTTTGTAAATAAAGTGCTTGATAGTCCAAGGATTTTTTAGTGAGTTTTTTTCTATATATTGTTTTCTCAATTGTGTTACAAAGTTTCTTACATCTGTTTTGATTGATTAATCACTATATAATTTTTTTTTCATGAAATTTATAGATGTGGAGAACCTATTTGCAGAATCAAAAAATTGATTAGTTTTACTACTTATAGAGACCTATTGGCACTATCAACGTTATAATATGATCAAACTTGAATTTTTAGCAATATAATGACCAAAGAGTATACTTAGCACTATATCTTGACATTCTTAAGACTTACTGATGCAAGATTATATACACCATGTCAAAAAATCATTTGAAACATATGCAAAAATCTCCCAAGAATTCCATTGAGATTAGCTATGTTTTGATCTACTTTAATTTCATTTTTTTCATCTTTATTTTCATTTTATCTTCCTATGGTATGCCTTATCAAAATATTTTATCTAAAAATTTCTATATAAGAAATTCAATAGCACTTTATAACAAATGAAGCACATAAGAAGTTTCAAATCCATATTGTCAAAGTTTTAAATGTTTCAAGACTAGAAATATTATAGTCAAGACTGTAACAATTAGGTCATGACCATATAGTATTTATATAGTATTTCTCCTTAACAGTTCCAAGATTGATAGTGGTACCAAATACTTTGTATTCTTTGATATGCATGTTTATATATGTTACACATTTCAATCATTCCTTCTCTTTCCTCTATAGTTACGTTGCTCTCAACTCTTGTGTATTTTCAATAAATTACTTCATATTTATCAAATGTTACAAGTTTGAACACATAATTCTAATTATGAATGGTTAATTTCGAAGGTAATTGATCATAAGTTAATATTTGGTTACAAAGGAAATAAACATTTTTTGTCTATGACAGTTTACAGAATGTCATCACAATGTTAACTAACCCATCAATGATTACCCAGTTATGAAACTACGTGGAGCTTGTTCATTCATTCTTTATTCACAAATTTACAAGACAATTAATTTGCAAATCTTACAAATGATGACTTCTTCAAAGAAAGGAAACTATGCAGAAGTTATTCATTTGTGTGTTATTACATATTTAAAAATTTTACTGAGGGCTGACATTACACTTTACAAAAGAACATGGAGATGTATTTTTGGCTCGCTTCTAACTATTTCTAAAAAATTCTTAGCAAAGATTTGGTTATGCAAAAATTAAAGTAGCATGGAATATTCTTATTGGTTAACAATTTACAAGGTTATTAAAGGACTAACATTACGAATTGTGAAGTAACTTGGAAATTTTATATTGGCCCGCACTTTGACATTACTAAAAAGACCTACCTTGTTGGCAAACACCTAAAGTCTAACATTGTGAAAACATTATAAGGTTGGATTTTTCTTATTGTTTTATGCTTTGGGGTGACTAGTAGAGGTTATGTAGAGTTTGAAACTGTGAAATCTATAAGTACGTGGTGTTTTCTTATTGCTGTGCACTTCATAGTGAAATATACATAACAGAAAGATAATATAATAGAAACAATCTATAAGAACCGTACATACGTGGATCCTTCTTATTGACTCACCTTTCGCACTCTGACATGGTTCTTACAAAGGAAAACATGTGAATCTATCAAATCTCACCACATAGAATCAATAACACTTAATTTTAAAGGTGAAAAGACTAGAAAAATCCATGGGAATAAAGGATTAAATTAATCTAAGAAATTTTCATACTCAAGCATCTGATATTAGAACTATTATAGATATTCTAAATTCCAAATTCAAGAAGTTACGAAGAAAAATAATGTATTCCTATTTTCAAATATTAATAACTTTGCACATCTACAATTGCTCAATTTTTTAAAATTTTATCATCAACTATAAATAAGGAAAAAGATATTATTTGAAAAATGTATTGATTATTTTAATATATTATATAAACATCTATATCACATATCTATGAATGGAATCTTCCAATGTATTGGTAGTGGATCATTTCTATCATTTTATTCACCAATTCTCTGACTTGGATGATAGTGAAGTGGTGCAATAGATCCATCCTCGTCTCCAATAGAGTCATATGTTGTATTTGTGGCATTGTTATCAACCCCTCTACTTTCATTAATCAACTTCCATATTTCCAAATCCCACTCATATGGAAAGTTATTCACTTCGTACCGTGATGTGTAAATTCTCAAACAATTTTCCAATTTGTTTTCAAACTTTTTTTGTAATTTTGACTTTATAAAGGTCAAGGCATTGAAAACTCTCTCATCTTCAACTGAACCCAAAATCATTGTTTGACATATATCATCCAATGAGAAAAACTCATACATGGTTTCCTGCAAAATAGTACTTAACCCAAAAATTTTCCATAGCTAGGTTATTGTTCCACACTCTAAGGGATTATCTAAACATTTGAATTTCCCAATCATTATAGAGGTGAGTTCATGGCATTGATTAGTCAAATTTTCCTCACTTAAAACACTTGGAATATCTGTTCCATTGATATTAACGGGCTTACAAAATGTTAAATCAATGTAATCAATCTCTTGTGGTAGTCTTCTTGCAAATATCTTTCATTTTGGACATTATTTTAATAGGTGGGATTTACTAAATTTGTTGCTTCAAGTAAAGCATCCCAACTAAAACATTCTCTTATTTCTTGTAGTAGGGAAACTACAATTTCTCTTAACCTTACCCTTTTTGATGATACAATGTTATCAAAGAGCATCCATGTGACATTTAGCTTATGTGCATGGATATGAGATAAATCCCACTATTCCAATAGGTGGGGTTTACTAAAGCTATTTATTTTGTAGTTATACGTTAAGTGTCACACAGTTATGAAAATTGATTATTACATTTCAAGACTTGGAAATATTAAAATTATTTTCCATTTCGGATAATATGAATAAGTGTGAATGGTACACAGAGATTTACAATTTCTTAGAAAATGAAATGGTTTTTGAAAATATTTCACAAAATGACAAGAGTAAACTACAAAGAGATGGAATTAGGTATGTTTTCATTGGATATAATATGTTCAAAATATCATTTGATAATCACATTCTTATTTGCCTTTGTTGTAAGGAAGCTAAATTTTCATTTCAAAAGTTCCATGATAATGAATGCGGTGGAAATTTTAGTGGGAAAATCATTTAAACTTTTGTGAATGAGTTATTATTTCCCTATGATGGAACGTGACTATCAAGCATATGCGAAGGTTTGTGCATAATGTCAAAGCCATGGCAATTTAACACATTTACCATTCATCTCAATAATTGCAACTTATTGTTTCACTTTTTCCATTCTTTATTTTGGGGATTCATCTCAATGAGATAAATAAACCCTATATCATTGGAAGGTCACAAATTCATAATTATAGTCACTGATTATTTTACAAAATGGGCTAAAGTCATTGCTTTTGAATCCACAACTGGGGATAATTGTAGGTTCCTAATGAATCATATCATCTCTTTATTTGGATTCATTTTTGGTTGTCATTATAGATAATGGGTCATCTTGCAACAACAAGATAGTTAAGATATTTTGCACTAAATATTAGATTTAACATATGTTTTTGACTCATAATTACTCTCGAGGGAAAGGGAAAAACTAGAGCAACAAATAAGACAATGATAAAAAAACCTAAGAAAAATTGTTACAAAAGATGGAAAAGATTGGCATAATTATATTATCAATAGCTTATGATGAGTGTTTGAACTATGTTACTCCCTATTTCCTTATATATGGTGTTAAGGAAGTCTTACCAATTGAACTCACAATATCATCTTTACATGTGTCCCTTCAATATATTATCAAATATAATGAATATCATGAAAAATAATTACATCAATTGGAATTTTTTGATGAAGCACATTATCCATGCTATCAAACATTTACCAATTAATAAAAATTGACTCGGAAAAGCATATAACAAAAAAAATTGAGCTAGAGCATTCAACATTGGTGACTTGGTATTAAAATAAAATAAAAATATTAACAAATAGAATAATGGTAAGTTTACACCAAATTGGATAGGTCCCTTTGTGATCACAGATAAATTTAGTACATGGTTTTATCACTTATCTACAGTTGATGGCAAGACATTTGAGAATCTGATGAATGTCATGCATTTTTTTCAATTTATACTTGAGCTAGTTTTTCTATCACTATCTTAGCTAGATTATGTGATTAATGTATGAAGTTATGTTATTTTATTTTTACTTGAATGACTCGTGTCTTTTTCTAAATTAAAATTATAAAACTAGGAAATTTTTGCAACTTGTTTTATTGATACATTTTTACATACATTATTTCATATTATTCTATTAATGGTTTACATATCCATTCTTCATGCACAAGTTTGTCACAATATTATTTAGTTTAGATGTAGGATATTAAAGTTACATATGATGATGAGGACAAGGGATTTTTTTCTTTACTTTCCCACACTCAGAGGCAATGTACTTGTGTTGGGGGATGCCTAAACTAGGGGAATCATGTGTATTTCACAGGTTATATCTTCTATATTTTCCATTTATCGTATTAAGCCAATAACATTCTTTATATGCATATCTTGCTCTAGCTTGCATCTCTTGAGTGCTTACATAGATATTATTCACTATTATAGATAACTAAGACATTTTGCACTTATGTGTACCTATATGGCTTGATTATGTGAGTTGTTACTTACATGTTCATATGTTCTTATATTATGCATTATCTTGAAGGATTCTCTTGTCACTCGTCATGTTGCTTTTTCAATCATTTATTGCTTATGTACTTCTTTATCATGATGCATGTTACACATTTTCACAATGTCTCATACATCATATTATCTTATGATATCATTTTCTTGGTGTCATGATTCATATCATACATTATATGGCTATTGTGTGTCATTATTGGTGTTTATGTTTCCATGTTATGCATCATGCATATACTAGGGCACTTACTATTATGTGATTCACTATTATATCTTACTTTTTATTGATATATATCTCTAACTGCTCATTTATGATGGTTTCTTACATGCCACTAGTGATCACTTAATGTTAATTCTTTGACTTGAATGTTATATAATGTTCTTTAAAGACGAAATCTTTTCTATGTTGACATTTACTAACATGTTTGTATAATGACCATACTTTACATGGTCATCTTACCTCATTCCTTATATACACTTTACCATGATGAATTTTAACTCTTTTTTCCAAGATGAGTGATATGCCAACAAAAACCCTATCTTAAATGGGGTGCAAATAATTGGATTATTTCATATATTTAGACAATTTCAAATAAATAATACACTTCTATTCTTGGTTCAGAGAGAAAAATTCCAATTTTTCAAAAAAAATTCACATGTTTCATTGATCTAGAAGGATCTACCTATAGAGATTTCTATGGTACTTTCAAGATTATTTTAATATCTTATGGTTCATGTGGTTCCAATTCAATCTATTACGATACTATAGAACCTAATAATTGGGTATGTGATACCTCTAAGGCTGTTAATTTATCTTGAAAAAATATTGCACTCCCTTTAATAGTAGGGGATTACAATTCATGTAGATCAGATTTAGTGTCACTCATGCATGTACCAAAAATTTTTAGTGCATACAATCAGATTTTGTGGGGTCTAATAGACATCAATGCCAAATTGTAAATGAAAAATCAAAATGTGTGGAACTATGAGGTCTTGACAATTGTATGCCTCCATCACAATAAACATGAATCATGTGTTTTTCAAAGGCTTAATTGATATGGGGTTGGATGGAAATTCTCCTTTTCATAGGGAAACTCCCATGTAATTTTTTTGTAATCATAATGATGTCCTTCTGCACAAATGATCTAGACAACAACCCAGGCATCAATTCTAGTTGGGAAATTGTAAATTTTGTACCATAGTTCTAGTTAACTTCATTCAAAATGCATCAGAAATATTGGAACACGAAGAATATGGTGAAAGGATGCATAATTGTTTTTGGAAAATTTTGGTCCCCAAAATCTACTTCTAATGGCCTCAAAGTGCCATTTTTGTAATGTTGTCTTAAAATAGTAATTTCATGAAATTTTCACATATGTAATTCATGGAAGGTGAACCACCTTATCTCCCTTGAGATTCATGACCTTTCACATTCTTCTATATGTCTCTTCATATTTATAAAAATAGTATATAAGTATATGTAACCTGTAAGGGAAGGACAAACATCTCATTGCAAAGATAGCTATTGTAATCATAGTCTTCTAAGCAATATACATCTATTTTTAGATATAGTTTTATTGTTTACAGCTACCAAAATTGGTATTTTTTCCTTTAATCCCCAAACCCCTAAGTTTTGGATCAATGGTTTCAAAGATAAGTTATCTTGAGAGTGTATGATTCCCAGAACAAGGTTGGGATATAAGAAGTTTGGATGGTCAACACAAGATCCTTTAGAATATTTGACTTCTCATTCCAGGATACCTCAAATGAAAGACAACATTTGGACAAATAATCATCTCTAAAAAATGGTGAATGAATATTGTTAGTGCAAAATCACAGCACCCCCAAATGAGTTATGGGTCTGCTTTTCTAAGGTAGGGGCATTTGGTGTGATTTGCATAACATTGGATCATTCCCCAAGCTGTGGGACCTGCAAATGGGAATAATCCTATAGAGAAGGTTGGTTCCTCTTCCTAATCCTAGCACTAAACTACTTCTAAGGAATAAAATGTGACTATCTACTCCTAATATAACAATTGCAAGGGACCAAGGAGAGAGAGAGTGTAAAAATAAATAAATCCTACACTACAGAGGTGATAGCACCGAGAAAAGGGAACTGCTGATCACAAACCCAACTGCCTGAAATGGAGAGAGGTGAGCAATGGAAAGGATGGATAGATGCATCACAGACCAAGGATAAAGTTCACACAGAACACAATTTCAAACCCCTTAAACACATCTCCCAAAACCTACAATGGACATCAGAGATATGCACAGTATACCTTGCAATTGTGAGAGGCGAGAAGAGACAAAAAAATGAGCAAAGGATGGACAAAATGCATCACGAAATAGATTTTATTGCTCCGGGAGTTCACACAGTACACCATTAATGGGTAAGAGGTAGGAAAATTCCATTACAAAGCCAATGGAGGAGGCTTAAACTCCACATTCAACCCTAGAGAAGAAAGGAAAGAGGGGGGTAGGGAACAAGAATGAACAACCCTTTACAATGAATCTTACCCCTGTATTTATAGATTTGATCAGAGAGGAGAAAGAGAGAGGGAAGTGGGAGAAGTGGGTTGAAACTCAACCACTACTGTTAATGCTTCTGATAAAATATGCCCCAATCCATCTTTATTGCATGATTCCTTGATTCAATGCCTTGAAAGAAGAGGAAAAGGTGGAAATAGATCGAATCTGATATGGTTGTTGAGACAAATGGATCCTGCATTGAAGGCCTGAAGATGTTTCCTCCATTTCCTTCAACTAACCTCCTCAAAAATAAAGTCTCAGACCTCCATGGCATGGGTGAGGCCGAGATCTTTCCAATGGTGTCAGATTTGCAATATTTCGAGCCCTGAGTCGAAAGATATGCCCCTTCGAAGTTTGTATCAGATCCGTATAGAATGGGCGGAGAGAAATAGCTTAAAAAATGGGTCCCCCTTCTAATATATGACATGTGACAGCTCTTTGGTTAGGACTGGGGGAGATGCCACTTCCGGTCTTTTCCCTGGGCGGAGTTGTGGGCGCATTTTGCAACTTTTACCCCTTTTTTGATAACAAGGGGCAAAGAATCAAATTTTCTCCCAGACGCCCTGCCTTTCCTCTGACTCGGGTTCTAACGCTGACTTGTTCTTCGATGGAACTCGTTGTGGGAACCCTTTCTGAAGCTTTTACCATTAAATCAGTGCCATTGAGACACTTGGCAACCTCCACCAGCCTAGCTCATGCATTGATCTATTTGCGCCGATGCCTCCGCTTTCATCCTGAGACAAGCGTGGAGATGCGGCACTCATTTGAGCTTCCTCTTTTTTGCTCGGTTCACCTTTGGAGGAGCACCATTAGGACATGTGGTTCCCTCTGCTGGCTCTGAAATTCCATACTTGAGTCCTATTTTGGATTCTTTCCTAAATAGGTTTCGAGCCCGAGGGCCTATGGAAATGTTCAGAAGCTTCTTTTCCTTCTATGCTCCTACCTTCTCTGCGACACTGCTCGAATTTCACTTGCTCAGGCCTCTATTATAACCTGTTTGTCTAGTTATGGAACTGTGAGCTCATGGGTCTGAGTCTTTTCCTTCATAATTTACTCATGTGCTAGGAGTTTTCTTGACAAAATTTTCCCGGGGGGGAAAAATTTGGGATAACAATTTGGCGAATCATGGATACATATTCCTTCTAGATGAAGACACCAGTGGCCTTGAAGCATCCATTGGGCATGTAGTCTACCTGCTAAGTATGAAATTGATTCTGAGACTCTGAATACTCCAACCCCTAAGCCATCTTGGAAACCCACTGAAACTTGGAGCTGATTTTTGCCACCAAAAGCTAACTTACAATTCACTGTGCAAGAGAAAAACAAAAACACCAAGAACTATGTACAAACTGAAAATCATATATACCCCAAGTGGGATTTGCAGAGTGTGCAAAAGAACTTCTTCTACTAAAAACAAACCTACCTACTCTACTTTAACCAAAAGGAAAGGGAACACAAACAAAACCTACAATTCACAGGGAGAAATAGCTTCCATTCCTCAAAAAGGGCATCCATGTCAACTTATTTGGCATTGAACATGGCTGGTTAGATGAGTGAAAAATTGATTACTGCAAGCTGGTCTTCCACCCAAAATCATCAAAGTATCAGTTGAAGACAAAGACCAAGACCTCTTTTAGTTTCTCTGCATTCAGATCGAAGAGGCATTGGCATCTGATCCTTGGCACTTTGCATAGCGCATCCTCATGCCCTAAAGCATGGACATGATTGGTTTTGGTTTCTCCTTTGGCTCCAATGAAGCCAAATACCTGATTGGGCAAGGTATGATCCATTGGATGTGCCCAATTCTCTGAAATTCAACTCCAAAAATGGAGTCTTCTTGTGGACCTTCTTGAGATGGATGGCCTGAGGAGAGATGATGACATCCTCTTGCTTTTTCTCCTTCCTCCTCCTTTGAAGAACATGGAAGATCAAGATCTTCCAACCTTGGTTCTAAAGGGCCATTGTGAGAGTGTCAGGTTTTTTGCGCTTGAATATTCCCCTTCATGTTAGCAGGTTCATGTGCGTGGAAGATAGATGGAGGAGTGAATGATGTAATCTCCATGGGCACCTCCTCATTAAAGGAATATCTCAAGTATGACAGACAGTTTGCCTCCTTGTTCTGTTGTAAGTGCTCTACCTCCTTCATAGTGTCCTCTTGATTTGCAACTTGCTCACCATGGTTTCTCTCTTCCTCAAACATGAAGTTTGAAAGATATCAAAATATTTTTCAACATCATAGCTTAAATGGGATGAAGTGGGAGTAAGAACTCAAGATTCCCCTATAGTTTGCTCCACACTTAGAGCCTCTAAAACTATATGGTCCTCCTCCATCATGGGTTCATCAATCAAATCAGGCTCTTGAAATGAAAGCAAAAAATCTTCAATGATGCCTTCTTCATTGAGTGGCCTCAACATTGATTTGATCTCTCCCAAGCTGCTCCTCTTCAATGGGGCTTGGGACTAATTATTCCTCCTCTTGTTCTTTCTCTTCTTCTGCCACAAACTTGGCCTCAACCACCACTGGTTCTTCAATCTTGACCTCCTCTATTGGCTTGACCATCAAGGGGATCTTTGTAAACCTAAATTTGGTAGCCCAACTCTTCAGATTTTCTGTCATTTATTTTCTATTGGGATCCTCTTCTTCTTGTTCTCCTTGACTGGATTCTTTAGTCTCTTCCCAACATGGGATTAGGAAAGCAATAGGAGTGACAGGTTGAGATTTAACCAACTTTGTAATTTTTTGTGGTGGGGAGGGAGGTGGAACTTCTTGTTTGTTTGGATGGGATTGACTGTTTGGAAGGGAAAAAGGAAGAAGAGATGAGATGAGGTGGAAGACTAGGGAATGGAGAAATGAAATCAACACTTGGGGCAGCAAGTGAGGGGCTTGATTCTTGCCTCTATTGAAATGATAAAGATTGAGGGAGAGAAAATGAAGAGCTAAGAGGTGGTGGACTTACTCGTCGACAAGGTTGTCTTGACTCCAACTCATAAGCCCCAATCTCCTCGGCACTATGGGGTATAATTCTTCAACCATGGAACTTCTCCTGAGGGTTGCTATGATTATTCCCATGGACTAATGCATCACCAATCTGGCACTTTAAGTTTGGTGGATGATTATTTACTAATCTGGAAATCTAGAAAACAACAAACATAACACAAGAATACCATAGACTATGATAAGAAGGAATGATGATAAATCTGAAATATAAGTGTAAATTATAATATCAACATGAAATTGTTATAATCTCACCCATGAGGTACTTCAAGTGTTACTGACTTCACTTGCCTTCCAACAATAACTATGGGAGAAACTTCACAATTACACCTCTTAATGGCTTCTTTAACACACCTTCAAAATGATGGCTTCCTTTACACACTTACTCATACAATATTTCTCACTACTTCCTTCTATGCTAAATGAGGGGGGTGGCCTCTCTATTTATAGGAACTTCCAGGATTATCCATCTTATCTCTAAGATAGGATAGGAAATCTACTTCTGACCAATCATATTCCATACCTTAACTCTTATACCTTGTACATGTAAGCTTATCTTTTAAGATAAGATAAACCTTATCATTTCACATGGGTTCCACATTTTTAGACTTTTTACAAATAAAATACACAAAATATTTATGACCTCACTCCTTGTCCTTATTACCAATATAATATTTCTAATTCCTAATCATGTAGACCCTACTTCTCTACTTACCCCAACTTTGACATTTTAACATTACCGGACCACTTACGACAAATATTTACTTTGTACCACAACATTCCTATTGTACTTTGACTGTTACCGTACTCTACTTTATTGGCGGCACCGTACTGATGGCTGCCGTTATCTTCTATTGGACACTACTACTAATTATACTTAACAACATCCTATTCCTAATACATACATTAATGAAATAGAAATTACGGAGGAAAATTTTAGTGTCGACATCTTCCCCCTTCCTAGCTTCTACTCCGTCCTCGGAGTAGACTATTTCTGGTGCTTGGAAAATCTTTAACTTGTCGTGGTTGACCCATTTCATAATGGGAGTGCCATCTAATTCCTCCAGTCGGTATGTACCATTTTCATGCACAGCTGCTATTTTGTAGGGCCCCATCCATTTTGGAAGAAATTTTCTTCTGTCTTCTTTTTTTGTATCTGGAATCATATACTAGAACCAAGTCATTCACATGAAATGGAGACCAACGGATCTTTTGATCAAAGTATTCCTTCTGCTTCATTTTCTTCTTATAGCTTGTATCCTTCACTATTTCCCTCATTTCCTCTAGCAAATGAAGATGTACCAACCTTTCTTTTACTGAATCACTTTCATCCATCCTTTCATTTTTCATAACTCTCACAGTGGGAATATCAAACTCAATAGGAAGAACTGGATCAATGCCATAGGCCAACTGAAATGGGGAGTATCTTGTTGCTGACTTTGATGTTGCCCTATATGCCCACAATGTTGCATGAATCCTTTTATCCCACTTATGTACTTGCAAGGCTGCATCTTTTGCTAGAATTTGACACAACACAAAATTTGTTCGTTCCACCTGTCCATTTGTGTTTGGCTTGTATGTTGTTTCCTTCCTGTGCTTAATAGAAAACTTATTGACTAGGGCTTCTACCACCTCATTAATGAAGTGGCTTCCTTGATCTGTTACAATTTCTAATGGACAACCAAATCTGGTGACAATGCGTTCATATATGAACCTTGCCACTTCATCCATGGAAGTTGTTTTCAATGGCCTAGCTTCAACCCACTTGGTTAAATAATCTGTGGAAACTACAATATACTTATTTTGGCATGGGGTAGTTGGAAGTGGACCTACAATGTCTATTCCCCACTTTTCAAAGGGACCAAGTGGAAGAATAGGGCATAATGGAGCTGATGAAGTCTTACGGTTACCATGTGTTTGACAAATATCACATGTCTTACAATAATTATAACAATCTCTAAAAAGAGTGGGCCAGTGATAACCTGCATCCAAGATCCTTCTTGTTGTAAGTTGTCCAGAGAAGTGTCCTCCACATGTACCATTGTGGAATTCTTCTATCAACTCCTTCCCTTGATCACGTCCAACTGCCCTCTTGTACTGTCCATCAGGTCCTATTCGAAATAATACTCCATGCAGAATAGAATATGGACGACTGGCTTGAGTAATCTTCCTCTTAGTCTTTGCATTGGCACCATCAGGAAACTTGAATTCATTCAGATAATTCCAAATATCTATGTATTCACTAGGGATTGTGTCAAGGGATAACAATGTTGCATCTGGGAAATCATCATCATCACAAGATGAACCTAAACCATCATAGGCTTGAGAGAGTGCATCTGCATTGACATGCTTCTTTCCTGGCCTATCTATAATATCAAATTCAAATTCTTGTAGAAAAATTATCCATCTTGCTATCCTCCCTGATGGGTTAGGCTTATTTACAATATATTTTAGAGCCTGATGATCTGTTACAACTATAAATTTCTTCCCTAGCAAGTAATTTCTAAACTTCTTTACAACAAAAATGATAGCTAGAGCCTCTTTTTAGTTACAGTATAATTTACCTCAGCACTGCTCATTTGTCTGCTCCCAAAGTAAACTAGATGATCATTCCCATTTTCATCCTTTTGGCTCAAAGTACTTCCTAGTGCTACATCTAAGGCATCAGTATACACAATGAATGGCTTGCTCCAATCTGGATTCTTTAAAATAGGTGAAGACACCAAGGCTTCCTTCAGTTGTTCAAAAGCTTCATGCGCCTTATTTCCTGGTTCATAAGTAACATCCTTCTTCAAGAACTAGGTTAGTGGTTGTGCAATCTTTGAGAAATTCTTGATGAACCTTCTATAGTAACCCACATGGCCTAAAAATGATCTCAACTTACTTCTATTCATAGGAAATGGTAACTCTTTGATTTTTGAAACTTTATCAGGATCAGTACCAATACCATCTCTAGATACAACATGCCCTAAAAAAACACCTTTAGAACATCCAAAGACACATTTTGTAGGGTTTAGTGAGGCTTGTGCTTCATCTAACCTTTGAAATGTTGTCTCCATTTGGTGCAGGTGGTCCATCTTGCTCCCATATATGCAAAAATCATCCAAAAATACTCTGATGAAGTTCCCAATGTAGGGTTCAAACACCCTATTCATCAAGCACTGGAACATGTTGCTGGAGCATTACACAACCCAAAAGGCATAACTCTATAAGTAAACATTCCCCAAGGAGTGGTGAACATGGTCTTCAATTGATCTTTCTCTGCTATACGAACTTGGTTGTATCTGCTATATCCATTAGCAAAACTATAGTACTCCTGGCCAGCTACTTCGTCTAAGATCTGATCTGAGAATGGAAGAGGGTAATGATCCTTCTTTGTTGCCTTATTGAGCTTCTTATAATCAACACAAATGCGTAGCTTCCCATTCTTTTTTATTGAGATCACAATGGGAGAAACCCATTCTGAATTCTCCACAGTAAATATGAATCCTGCATCAAGCAACTTATCTATTTCTTCTTTTAGGAGTCTTGGAAAAATTAGGATTCATTCTATATGGCATTTACTTTATGGGCTTAGCACCATCTACCAGCTCAATAGAATGTTCTACCCAACTTACTTGACGGAGTTCCTTGTAATCAAAAGTGAATAGGTGTATGTACCTTCGAAAGAGCTGGAGGTAGGATTCCTTCTCACTCTCCATCACAACATCACCAATCTTTATTTTTTGGAGACGATCATCAATTTCTTCTTCAGATAATTTTATGGGTTCATGATTCGGTGTGACTGGAAGGATATCCATGACCGAAACATCAACCTCACTTTCTTCATCTTTTGTGTCCACTTCACTGGTACTAGAGTAATTAGAGGATGTCCAATCATCATTTTCATCACTTGAATCCACATGTTCTACCTTATGATGCTGAGGGATCATGTTTATCTTCACCCTCTCTCTACCATGTCCAAGTGTCATGAAGCCTTCATTCTAGTAGTTTCTTACATGAACTCTCCTTAGCCATGGTCTTCCCAACAACATTGGGTACACAACAGTACCATTTTTCATCACCTAAAAGTCTACCACACATACAACACCCATAACAGATATTGCCACATTTGAAACAACACCTTCTAGTTTAGTTTTTCCCTTATTTAATGACCTTAACATAAGTGTTGAGGGGTGATCAATTTTTAAACCCAACATATTCATTACAGACTCGGTCATTACATTAACTACAACACCTCCATTAACTAAGATATCATGAAATGAAATACTATTACATAATACCTCAACTTGTGGAGTGTAGGGATCTACCTCTGCCTCCAAAATAGGGACCTCAACCTCCTTCCTTTGTCGAGCATTGAGTCCACTTCGCAGTTCCCGCCTCTTCTCAGAAGACATAGCCAAGAGTTGACCATATGTAATATTTGTAGGCCTTTTGGATAGATCTTCTAAGATAGAGTATGGTCCTTGTCCCTGTGAAATCAGAAAATCCTGCACACCCAACTTTCTTCTCCTATGTTTCTTACTAATTTCTCCTTTCATCTTCTTAGGATCATTTCCATATTGGTTATCTTTTTTCTTTCTTTCTTTTTGTTACAAACACATCTACTTCATTATTTATGCTCTTATCTACTACATCAAAAGAATTCACAGGTGTTTTTCCTTTATCATTATCTCTTACACCAGATGTAGAAGCTCTATCTGGACAATTATACTTATAATGACCCTTTTTATAATAACCATAACTTACAACTTCAAAAATATTTATTTTTTGGACCTTTATCTCCTCCCTGAGAACTAAATTATTTTCCTTGAAGAAGATTAATAGTTAACTGGCCCATCTTCCTGAGTAGATCTTCATACTCAGTAGATGTACTAGGACAAATATTTGTGCTTACCGAGAGTGGTTGTGGATTCTAGACCAAAGGTGATGGTGTAGGCTCTACTTTAGCAACAATTTCTTTGGGCTCCTCTTCCATGCTTTCTTTTTGCCTTCTTGCAATTTCCTTTGCTTGTTCAATGGCAGCTGGGCGGTCATACTTCACTCATTGTCTGATCTCTGGCTTCATCCCAAGAATGAAGTGCTTACAGATGAGATATTATCCATGCCATTCATCAACTCATCCGCTAATCCTTCCTTCCATATCTAGGCATCGAGCTTTCTCCTTAGCTCTAGAACATGAGCATGATAATCCATTATCTTCTCCTTCTCTCCTTGGGATAGCTTTGCGATATCGATCATGAGATCTGCATATTTCTGTTGTTCACCAAATTCTTCAAGAAAACTTTCAGTTAATAAATCCCATGAGTTTTTCACATTATCACCTAGTGTTTCAAACCACCTAAGGGCTGAACCATCTAAAAAGGTAGGAAAAAATTCAGTCAATTGTTCCCCTTTCTTATAAGGCCATTACAATACAAGATCATTTAAAATTTTGAATGAAAGAGGAAGCATCTTCATTAGATTGGGCTAAAAAAATAGGAATCTTCCCCATTTTCAAAAGTAACCACAGTGAAATACCAACCCACAAGTACAATCAACAAGACTTATGTGCATAAATAATTGGAATCACTATAATAGAAAATAGAAATGACCACGGTAAACTATGGTAAAACATGACTTACTACGGTAAAAATTGACTTTACTGTGGTAAACACTATTCACAGTAAAAAGTGAAGTTACTGCGGTAAATATTATTCACGGTAAAAAGTGACTTTACCATGGTAAACTACTATGCACAGTAAAAACAAGGTTACCCTCCAAATGTTTTCTAACTAAGTGAGAGTATCTCTCCAAAAAAATCCACCAACAAGGAATGGTCCCCGGCAATGGAACCAAAATGTCATCACCAATCCAGCACTATGATAATTATTTATCGGAGAACTCCTCATGCTATGATTATTTTACTAATGCACAGCTTTTAGTTTGGTGGATGGAATCTGGAAACACAACAACAAACATAACACAAGAATACCATAGACTATGATAAGAAGGAATGATGATAAATCTGAAATATAAGTGTAAATTATAATATCAACATGAAATTGTTACAATCTCACCCATGAGGTACTTCAAGTGTTACTGACTTCACTTGCCTTCCAACAATAGCTATGGGAGGAACTTCACAATTACACCTCTTAATGGCTTCTTTAACACACCTTCAAAATGATGGCTTCCTTTACACACTTACTCATACAATATTTCTCACTACTTCCTTCTATGCTAAATGAGGGGAGTGGTCTCTCTATTTATAGAACTTCCAAGCTTATCCATCTTATCTCTAAGATAGGATAAGAAATCTACTTCTGACGAATCATATTCCATACCTTAACTCTTATCTTGTACATGTAAGCTTATCTTTTAATATAAGATAAACCTTATCATTTCACATGGGTTCCACATTTTTAGACTTTTTACAAAATATTTATGACCTCACTCCTTGTCCTTGTTACCAATATAATATTTCTAATTCCAAAACATGTAGACCCTACTTCTCTACTTTTGACATTTTAACATTACCGAATCACTTATGACAAATATTTACTTTGTACCAGAACATTCCTATTGTACTTTTGACTATTACCATACTATACATTATTGGCGGCGTCGTACCCGAAGTGCCGCTATCTTCTATCAGATGATACTACTAATTATACTTAACAACATCCTATTCTTAATACATACATTAATGAAATAGAAATTACGGAGGAAAAATTTTAGTGTCGACAGTGCCCTGCAACCAATTCTGAAAGCCATCATTCTGAAAGCCATCATTTGAGTTGTTGCCCTTGATTGAACCATGTCAGCCTCCATTTTTCGAATCTTCTCCAGTAGACCATCATCCTCTGCATAACTATCGCAATCATATGCATCCCCCTTGTTCTTGATAAGCTTCATGGTCAAACTAGTTTTGACATTCCTCATATGGGTAAGCATAAATTGTCTTGGATCTGATTATAATGATGATCTGGAGGAGTTGAGAAATACATTGGAGGTGGACTGTATTGTTGTAAGTGTGAGTTCCATGAAGGGAATGAATTCATGATTGTACAAACCTCATGGAATGGGAGAAAATGAAAGAGATGGAAGAAGAAAATGGATGAAATGAGTGGAAATGGATGGAAAAGGTCTACAACTCGGAGAATGGGATTTTGACCATATTGAGTCACCATATGTGCTTAAAAGTGCCTCCAAAGGCTGAAATCTTCACCAAGAGCACATCAAACCTGATCAAGTGATGTGGTAAGGTGCTTCAGACTTGTCCCACTGGGCATACCAAAATTGTTAGTGTAAAATCACAACACCCCCAAATGAGTTATGGATCTACTTTTCTAAGGTAGGGTCATTTGGTGTGATTGCATAACATGGGACCATCTCTCAAGCTGTGGAACTTGCGGACTTGAGATGGCCCTTCGGAGAAAGCCAACTTATTCTTTCTGATCCTAATGCTAAACTGATCCTAATGTAGAAATGATGGCTAACTACACCTATCCTAATAATGCCAAGGAGATAGGGAGAGATGAAACTAACATAAAGAGGGAAATCTTACACTAATAAGGTGATAACACCAAGAAAAAGGAAGTGTTGGTCACAATCTCAACTGCCTGAAGTGGAGAGAGGTGAGCATAGGAGAGTGTGGATAAGATGCTACAATAGAAGAGGGATAGATCTTTCACTACATAAGGTACCACTTCAATACCAACGAACAAGGAAGTCCCAGATATACAAATGAAACATCCAATCATGCACATACTACTCCAGAATGATGAGAGGTAAGAGTATGCAGTGAAAACAGAGCAAGAGTGATGGATAAAATGCATCACAAAAATAGATTTTTATTACCAGAGGAATTTGCACAGAGCATCATACACAAACAAGAGGCAAAAAATACCACTTACAATAGCAGGGGAGGAGATTCACAACTCCATTTCAGACCCTGGGGAATGAAAAGAAGGGGGAGTCCAGAGAAGAAGAATGAACAACCTTTTACAATGAATCCTGCCCTCCATTTTTAGAGATTCGATCAGAGAGAAGGTAGAGAGTATGCAGAAGTAGGAAAAGCAGGTCAGAACTCAAGCAAGGGATGGACAAAGGCAAGAGTATGCAATGAAAACAAGCAAAGAATGGAAAAATGCATCACAAAAAAGGGTTTTATTACTTTAGAAATTTGCACAGAGCATCATACATGAAACAAGAAGCAAAAAACACCATTTATATAGCAGGGGAGGAGATTCAAACTCCATTTTGACCTTGGGGAAGAAAAGAAGGGGGAGGTCAGAGAAGAATAATGAACAACAACCTTTTATAATGAATTCCTGCCCCCATTTTTATAGATTCGATCAGAGAGAAGAAAGAGAGAGAAAAGTGGGAAAAATAGGTCGGAAACTCAACCACTGTTGTTAATGCTTCTGATAAAACATGCCCCAAAATCCTTCTTTATTGCATGATTCCTTGATTCGGTTCCTTGAAAGAAGAGGAAACAGTGGAAACAAATCGAATCTGATCTGGTTGTTGAGACAGATGGATCCTGCATTGAAGGCCCAAAGATGTTTCCTCCATTTTCTTCACCTAACCTCCTCAAAAATTAAAGTCTCAGACCTCCATGGCGTAAGTGAGGTCGAGATCTTTCCAATGGTGTCATATCTGCAATATTTCAAGCCCCGAGTTGAAATATATGCCCCTTCGAAGTTTGTATCGAGTCTATATGAATGGACGGGGAAAAAAATTTGAAAAATGGGCCCCCTTTTGGTTTGGGACATGTGGCAGTTGGTTTAGAACAAAAAATTGGTCTTGCGGATCCGCAATTTCTCTTGTGCCCTTTGAACGAAAGGAAAATTTTCACTTTTCCCCTTGACTCCCCACCCTGACTTTGACTTGGGTTCTAACGCTGAATTTTTCCCCAACAGAGTTGCGAGCCAGTTTACAACTTTTACCCTTTTTTGATAACAAGGGTCAAAGAATCAACTTTTCTCTCGACGCCCCACTTTCCTCTGGGACAAGCGTCAGTTTGGTGCTCGTTTGGTTTTCCCATTTTTGCTCGGTTCCTTTGTGGCACTACCCCTTCTTCTCTGACCCTGCAATTCCATTGTTGAGTCCTCCCTCAACCCTTTAAATAGATATAAGATATGGAAACATTCAGAAGAACCGTTTCTTCTATTTCTTCTTGTGCAGTGTCAAATTTGACTTTCTCAAGCTTTTGTTTTCACTTTACCTAGTTCTGGAACTCGAGCTCGTGGGTTTGAGTCATTTCCTTCATAATTTCCTTATGTGCAGTATTTTTCTTGACCAAATTTTCCCAGGGGGTGAATTTGGGATAGCAAATATCTCATGGAGAAAAAGAAAAATATGTTTCAATAATTCTCCCATATCCTTCAACAGCTATAAATGGGAAATCCTACCTCCTCCATTGCGAGCCAACCCTTCAGTGCCCCAACACCCTTCATGATTCAAGTAAATTTTGATATTCCTATTGTTTATGGTAAAATAAATTTTTATGCGGTAGAAAATTGGTTGGACCAATTATCCTCCTATTTTTATATTAATAAATTCACTGATAAAGAGAAGATAACATTTTCTCTCTTGAAAGCGTCCCTTTTCTATCAAAAATTGGTGGGGGTGTATAGGAATGGACTCAATAAGGATGAACTTGAAATTGTAGAGGAGCCCACATGGGATGAATTTATGGATTCCATAAATGAAGAATACTACCCTGTTAGAGCCTATTATAGACACCTATAATTTAGCCTGAACAATTTAAATACTTAAATTGTGTTAATTATCTTTTTTCCTGTAAATTGGCGACATATCATCAATAGCGCTCACCTTCTCTCCTATCATCGTTAATTAATTACACTATGCTAATTAATTAAGTTTCCTATCCAACAAATACCCTAATTAAAGGCCTTTTGTTAATTAATCCTTCCTTCTATCTAGACTAATTAATTATTATTAATTAATTAGCTTCCCCTTTCATTAAACCAATAAATCAATATTTAATTGATTTGATCCCCTTCTATAGTCTAATTCATGCTAATATTCCTCTAAAAAGCTTTTATAATCTTGCACATCTATTAATTAATCATCTTGATCAATTAATAAACCCCCTTTATCCACATGAGTCACTAAAGGACAGGCTAAACTCTCCTAAAGTTAACTCAACCCTATCTAAACCCCCCTTATCTACATGCAAAGGGATGTAGAGACTGCTTTATCTATTGGGCTATATAAAGATATCTCCTCCTACCTTTACACTTACACCTGATTCCTTGAGAAGAAAAAAGCAAATCATATAGCAAATACACTATAAGCCTTTTGTTATTCTTAATAAATTCACCATTTGAAGAGCTAATCCTCATTTCTTGATTTTTCTAGCCAAGTTCTTGGGTCATATGGGAATAATCAAAGTGATCTTGTAGCCATGCTTTGATGAGCTCCCATTCCTAAGTCCTTGGGGATCAAAACAATCAATTTGATTGCCATGGAGTCTACATAGGTCCATTTGCTTTTGTTGGTAATCTAGAGAAGTAGAGGTTTGGAATACTTTAGCATGTTAGTTTGATCTTAGTTCAAAGTTAATGCATTATGCTTAGTATTGATCTTGTTTAGCTCTTATCTTGATGGTGCCTAGATTTTGACTTATCTTTGTTATAGAACTATTTAGGTGGTAGTTCTCATTCATCTAACTTAGCTTAAGAAAAAATACATGCACACATTTGGCATGCCCAGTGGGATGGATCCTTAGTCCCTTAGCATTTTTAGCTTGAATTCTATTGTTTTTGGCCAACCTTTGATATGCACGTATAGTAAATAATGGTCAATTTCTTAGGATTTTTACTGGTATTATATATGTAGGTTCTCATTTATAGCTATCATTTTAATGGATTATTGCCAATTTCAAGCTAACTTGCTAAAATTTGAAATATTGTGAGCTTTTTGTGTTTTTTTTTGTACTTTGCTTGTAGGAGGGGTGTAGGCACAATAACTGGGGCGTAGGCACACTAATCCAGGTGCAGGTACCTCTAGGGTGGCGTAGGCGCACTGTTGGAGCTTATATCTTTGTTTTCTGACCCTGGCACACATACACTAACCCCAGCACACATACCCTAACCAGGGTGTAGGCACACTAACCCAGGTGCAGATGCTCTATCATATTGTACCTTCACTACAACAAAAAAACCTGTCAAGCTAGCACATACACACTAAACCAAGCATAAACATCTCTCTAGTGGTGTAGACGCTCTGTCATAATCTTGTGCTACTTTTTATCTGTTGTGGCACACATGCCCTAGCCTTGGCGCAGGCACCTCTCTAGTGGCATAGGCACTCTATCACAATTTGATACGTCTATTTACCTACCCGACACACATGCCCTGATCCTATCACACATGCCTTTCTGGTGGTGCAGGTGCACTGTAAGTCTAAAAAATATAGAGGGGTGCATCTTCCCTAGCCCACACGTATACGCCTAAACTTGGGCATAGGTGTCTTTCAGTTTTCTTGAGATTAAGATGTTAAAGTGCTAACTTCTTTGCAGGTTTTATCTAATTAATGTCTATTTTTGCAAGGTATGTTTACATGTTTTTGCTAGACTAGATAGACTTTTCATGCTTGCTTATAAGAATAAGGTTACATATGTTCTTCCCTCGCATCCCTTGGGCTGATCTTTGGAATCATAAATGATTCTTAGGTCTTTTTGATGCTTTAAAATTGTTATGAATATCTGAATTGGAATGAGTTAACTTGGCGTGTTTAAATTAAGTGTTTTTCCATGTGGCATCTTCTTGGATTTTGGAAACGTCACATATGTTCTTCTCTTGTGTCCTTGGAAGATCTTGAGAATCAAAAATGATGTTTACTCTTTTTATGGAAAATTACTAAACTCGTTGTGTAGGACCAAAACATGCGCTTGTCAAAGAAATGTGGAATCGAAACAAAGTCAAACTACTGATATAGTTGTCGTAAAGGTTGCCAAAAGGTGTTCAGGAAAACCACATCAAAATAAAAAAAGATAAAAATAACAACATATTCAAAACATTGTATTGCAGGTTTTGGAAAAGGGTACGTCCCTATCTGCTCAACTGGAACATAAGCCCTTTGGCATAATGCCTTAAGATAAAACAATGGGGGTAGTACCAGGAATCCCAAAGTATTCCACGTAAGAGGGAACCTTGTGGACAAAACGGGAAGTGCTCTGCACAACCTACTTGACTAGTCATTCCTTGTGAGTTAGCATTACCGGTTGTTCGTATGGCAAACCTAGTGATGGTACACATAGACTCACTTGTTTCCTACTGTGCTTGAAGGGGGTAAAGTAAAGCCGAGATACTCCCAAATTATTCATTGCGACTTTTTGGGTAAATCGAGCTCGCTTAAGACAACTTTGTGACACCTAGGAAGAGAGAACCACCTAGGAAGATATTATTTGGCCAGGAGCCCACTTTTACCATTTCAAAACAGTGTTGAGTTGTGAGCCATCATTCATCATGAAACGTGGTAAGCGTTACTTTTTTTTAGTTTTTCACTTGCCTTAAGGTGAGGTGAAAGTTTTCCGAAGTAAAGCCAACATTTTTCATCCCCATTTTGACCTACTTCCTTCACATTCTTTTGACACTTTGTTGATCAAAAGAAGGGTGACTACCTTTGTGTTACCAATTGATTGTTTCTGCCACTTTTTTGTCTATTTACACCTATCCATGTTTGCGGCTGAGTAAGTTAAACATCTAAAGTGTGTGGAGGCTTACTCATATCATTGGTGGCCTTTGTGATCTTGATACCCACGTCAAGATCGTCATCATAGTTAGGTGTGATTCATCATCTTGAAATTCCTTGGAAAGGTTACCTTGTTTATATCGTATCACTACAATTTTAATATTTACGTCTTGTTTCTTGTAAACTTGACCTAAATATCTATATTGTCAGGTTACCCTATACACTTTTAACAATTCTTAGTTATACTTCAAGCTTTTATCTTGATTCCATTAGTACCAAGTGCTACATGTTACCACTTGTGTGTGTTATATCAATATCATCTTGATATCAATACCTTACTTTCTCACAAATTTTGGTTAACATATCTTGGTGACATTGTTGTGTCACTCACAAATTGTAATTGGCACTTTTTGGGATATAGGTATTAATTGAATTTGGGCTTGCTTCTAGTATACCTTGTTAGGAAGTCCCATTAACTTCTTGTATTTACTTACGTCTTGTTCATTCCCTTGAACTTGACATAAGTGAGGACATCTTGTTAATTATCTTGCGACACCAACTAATTTTTTGAAGCACAATCTAGGAAGTACTTCATTCATTTGATAGGCTTAGGTACCAAACATTGTGTCACTGTTGATTTATCACTCTATCACATTGGTATTCTAACATTTATACTCATTCATATTCTTGACATTCAATTTGCATTTCACTTAGGTGTGATCACAAATTTTTGAACACATTTACAACTTACCTTGGTGAAACTTTTACACATCATGGCTCCTAAAACACGATTAGGGCTCAAAAATAAAACATACGAAGAAGAACAAGCACAAGCTTGGGAAGCCTCAAACAAACAAGGGTCAAACCCTTTTATTGGTCATGATCTAGGGCCTCTATTTTCCATAGAAAAAGAGATAGAAGACATGGTAGATCACAGTGGTGATGAATTGGAATCCCCATATGTAGAATTTGACGTTGACCCCACCTTATTAGATAAATTCCTTTTTAGAAACAAGGATAGGGTGTTGGCATGGGTTGTAGAATTGGGGGCCAAAATTCCCACTGAACATGAAACAATCCCACCTATAAATAATGCTAATGACGAGGAGCAACCTCTTATCAACATGGATGATATTTTAACACATGTACATGCTTCTACATCCAATGCAGGAAAGATTAATGTAGTGGGACATAGAATACCATTCATTAAAGTGCCACGTAAAATCAGGTTAGGACACGAGGATGTTGAAGAACCTCCACAATATGAAGAAGAAGAGGAACCTTTGGAAGAAGAAATCACTGTTCAGTAACAAATTTATAACCTTAGTTGACAACTAGCCTTGTTAACCTCGCATGTACAAAAGGAAACAAGAAAGAACATCCAAAAGACAAAACCTAAGGTCAAAAACAGTGAACTTCATAGAGAAAACCAAGGAGAGGACAATACGGAATATAGTCGAGTGTATATATCTGCTTCCCCCACTAAAGAACAATTACTTGCACAAGAAGTAAAATCTATGAAAACGACACTCACAACCTTCAAAAGGGAAATGTGGGGAGCATCAGAAAATATCAATATGAAGAACTATGCCCCCATCCTTTTGACAAAGTTATGACACTTCAAACTTTCCCTTAAAAATTCAACATACCGAAATTCGACAAATATAGAGGAAAGTGAGACCCACGAGATCATGTCAAGGATTTCTATATGGCATGTCAAGAGGTTTCCTATAGTGATAATTATCTCATACAACTTTTTCCCAAGAGTCTAGGAGTTCAATCCTTGGAGTGGTTTATTCGTTTACCTCAAGGGTCTATTTTTACCTAGCCAGAATTGGCAAAGAGATTGTGTGTCACTTCTCATACAATATAGAAATTGATATCACCATGGTAGACTTATGTGGCACCAAACAACATCGTAACGAGACATTCACTAGCTTCCTATAACAGTGGAGAGGGATAGCCAGTCGCTTCCCTTGTGCTTTCCCTAAAAAATAGCTGGTAAGTATCTTTGTGCCCAACCTAAATCTAAACATCACTTTCCACCTTCAAATGCATTGTGTTCACACTTTCGAGGAGGTCATTGAAAAAGGCATTCAAATAGAGAAATCCCTTATTACCAAAGGAACTCTTACGTCATAATATAAGGATAACCAAAGTGTTAAACCTATAGAGAAGCTGAAAATATTTAACAAAAACAAAAACGTGGTGGGAGACGGGATCACAGATTCCAAACGTGTGCAAACGGTTCAAATTGATCAACCTTTTAAACTGACTAAAGGGCCTAGTCAACCACCACCTAAATGAAGAATGTTCACTCCTCTAAATGAGCCTTTGTTGGTTATACTAAAACAATTGGATGTAGCTCACATGGTGACTCATCCCAAGACACAACCCTTTGATGAAAATGCTCCAAAACCATCATGGTACAAAGAGCATGACTATTGCAAATTACATCATGTAAAGGGACATAAAATAGACAAATGTCTGTGACCTCGTCACTACATCCAAGACCTCATCGACAATGGGGAGATAGAAGTGGACAACCCAGAAAAAACTCAGAGCCCAATGAAAAGATGGGGATATACAAAGAACCATTCCCCAAACATGGTAAGTCAGAAGAGTCAAAGCCGGATCGAGGAGAGTCATCCCAGAGTTATAAAGCAGCAAATTATTTATATACCAAGAAATATAACAATCATTATGATTCACTCATTGGATGTATTCACTCTCCTAGTGACCATGTGAACACCATTCGAATTAAGGGAAAGGATTGTGCCGCGGTAACAAGGTGTTCCCGCCTCATGATTCCTGAACCCTCTGCATCAAGCCCGCAAAATGGTAGGTACAACCTTTTAGAACAACTTGAGAAAACATCTGCTAAGATTTCGATCTTGGATCTTCTTAAGATATCAAATGTACATAAGTACATTTTGTACCAAACTTTTCAGGGGTCAGAAGTGCCACTAGAGGTAGATCCTACACATCTTTAGGCCGCAGTAGAAAACATTTTAAGGATTAAGCACATTTCCTTTAATCATAGGGAAATCCCTACTAAAAATCCAATGCATAGTCTTCCTTTGTGTATTGAGGTAGTCGTTACCCTCCAGAAGATCAAATGAGTGGTTTTGGACAACGGATCAGGGTTGAATATATGCACACTGAAGTTAGTTAAGAAACTAAGACATACTGAATCAAACCTCGAGTCAAACATCATTACCATAACCACTTACAACACTGTGGAAAGGGAGTCACTTGGCACAATCACATTTCCCATGGAAGTTATTCCTACTTGTCATCACATAAAGTTTCGTGTCTTGGACTTAGAACTTCCATAAAATATGCGTCTAGGCCAACCGTGGATTCATGCCATGCATGTCGTGCCATCAATGTTCCAGCAATGCATTAAACTGAAGCACAAGGGACACACTGTCACAATACAAAGAGATTCAAATCCCTTCACTCATTGCAGAGCTCTCAATAGTTTTTCATGTAAGGGTACCTATGTGTGTCCCTCCGCCGATATAGTTGTTCCTCTTCAATCTGAAGCCATGGAGTCCTGGGTAGATTCAGATTCTCTTAGTTCTTGTGCCCATGGTGCCTCTACATCAACTTCTCCTTTTGATTCACGGGAGAAGAAGGTTCTAGAATACGGATGTGGAGAATATAATGTGTAATAAGACCTCTTAGTTTTAGACCTCTCATTGTCACCTAAGACTAGAGGTCGACCCAACTATCATTACAGAAGACCTAGAGATGAGCAAACTATTGGGCCATTCTTACCTGGAGGCTTGTTAGCTGAAGAAAAATTATTAGATCCACCTATGACTTGGGTTCCATAAGACACTCAACCAACCTGCTATTAAACCCCTAAATATGAGAAATCTAGTTGAATGATGTACTCCATGGGCTACAAGGGCCTAGGATGTGGTAGGAATGAGCAAGGATAGCGAGAACCAGTGCCACTCCTGCATTTTCAAATGGAAAGGTATGGCATTAGAATTCTCCCTTGTGGGGCACATCCCAATGATCAAGATGCTACTGGCTATGAACGTGAGGATAGCTCTAACTATTTAGATAGTGACATAGATTCCCATTGTAGCCAATATAAGGATCTTGCCTCCATGAACATGTTCATGAATACAGTTTTCCTCACCTTAACCCCTACAGAACCTACACTTGACCTCGTTTACCCTTCCCTTGTTGAATGGGGCCAACAACATCATATGTCACTAGATCTATTTGAGAATGATGAATCTATTACAGAATTCATGGGCATTCAGGATACAATCCCCATTAGAGACCACAAAAAGAGATTTTATATTGACTCAGATACCTATGCCTACTTTGAAGAGGAAGCTGAGCTTTGTGGCCAACAAAACTTAAGAAAAATCAAGGGAAAAAGTTCCAATGCAAAGCCTCGGAAAAAATCAAAATCCAAGTCTCACAGTGAAAACCTCTTTGAGACACTGGAAGACAAACAGGTGCAAAAATCAAAGGACAATAAAAGTTACCATGCTAAGGATGAAAATCTCATGGAGACATCCTTGGACGAAGATCTCAACCTTCCTCCCGATCCTACACGTATGGAGGATTTTTCAAAGTTATTAGTAGAAGATACTATTGATGTAAACATTAGCACAAAAGATGATTCAAAAATAGTCAAATTGGGAGCTTCACTCTCAGTATGGGAACATAAAACATTCACCATGCTACTATGGGAGTTTATAGATGTATTCGCATGGTCCTATAAGGATATTCCAGGCTTAGATCCAACTTTGCTCATGCACAACTTAGTTGTACATGCAGATGCTAAGCCTATTAAGCAGAAGATCAGAAAGATGCACCCGAGGGTGGCTCTCCTGGTTAAGGAATAATTAGAAAGATTGCTTGTAGCAGGATTCATTTGACCCATTGATTACTCTGAATGGATATCCAACATCGTCCCTGTCCAAAAAAATCCTGTTGGGATCAGAATCTGCACAGATTTTAGAGACATAAATAAGGCTTTCCCTAAGGATGACTTTCCATTACCAAATATCAATATGATTGTGGATTCAATAGCAGGATATGAAATTCTATCTCTTATGGATGGTTTTTCAGGTTACAATCAAATTAAGATAGCTGATGAAGATCAACACAAGACGGCTTTTACAACTCCTTGGGGTATCTTCTGTTATCAAGTAATGTAATTTGGTCTTAAAAACATAGGAGCTACCTATCAAAGGGAAATGATGGTAATCTTTCATGATATAATCCATGATATCATGGAATACTATGTGGATGATATCCTCAGAAAATATAAGATAAGGGATGACCACCCCGCTATTTTATGGTGTATATTTGAATGCCTATGAGAGTACAAGGTCTGTCTGAACCCAAAGAAATGTGTGTTTGGCATGCTATCAGGAAAATTGTTTGGTTTCATTGTATCAAGGATGGTAGTTGAGGTAGAACCTGCTAAATTGTTTACTATTACTGAGATTCCACCTCCTAAAAATATTAAGCAACTGCGTAGCTTGTAGGGAAAAATACAGGCTATTTTCCGCTTCATCTCCTAGCTTGCCGATAAGTGTCATTCGTTCACTCACCTACTCAAAAAGAATGTTTCCTTCATCTGGGGACCAGAGAAATAGCGGGCCTTTGCTTTACTTAAGCAATACTTATCCAATCTTCCTGTCCTCATGCCTCCAACTCCTGGTGAGCCACTGCTACTTCATATCTCTGCTACTCAATTTTCTATTGGTGCGTTGCTCACCCAATATGACCTTGGTCACAAAGAAAAATTGGTATACTACCTCAGTCACACTCTCATCGCTTATGAGCTCAACTATCCCCAAATTGAAAAGTCTTGTTTGGTTGTAGTTTTTACCTTTCAAAAACTTCATCATTATCTGTTGAACACCAAAACCAAGCTTATATCCAAAGTTGACCCACTCAAATACTTGTTTTCTAAACCTGCCCTCACCGATAGAATGGCTAATTGGATCATTCTACTAAGTGAATTTGACATCGAGCTTATGCATCAAAATTCAGTCAAGGGACAGGTACTCACTGATCAATTAGTAGAAGCACCTTTACAAGGCACTGAACCTTTAAATCTAGATCTACTAAATGCCTCATTATTGTACATTGAAGAATTTGTCGTGTGGAAGATACACTTTGATGGTCTTTTACTTTTCATGGTTTAGGGACAGGTGTGGTCCTCATTACTCCTTCTAGTGACCCCATACCTTAGAATTTTCGTCTTAGTTTTCCTTGCATGAACAATATCATAGAGTATGAGGCACTCATCACAGGGATGAAGCTTGCCATAAAATGGGACATTCATCATGTTTAAGATTGTTGGTCCTCTCTCAGTTAATCATCAAGTAATTTAATGATGAATACAAAGTTAAGGATGAGAAAACTCATCCCTTACAAGAAGCTGGCAGAAAATATGAAAGAGTATTTTGTGTGCATCACATTTGAGCAGATTCCAAGATCACAAAACAGATCTACAGATGCTATGTCAACCATGGGTTCTATGCTCCGCATTCCTCCAGAAAGTAATGTCATTGCATTCTTTGTGGAAAATCTACGCCAGCTTGCGTACAACATGTCAGAATCCTATCTAGCTTGTGATGTTATTGGTCCATAATTCCCCTATGGTATGAGCCCAGTCTTTACCTACCTTAAAGACAACACGTTCACTGCCTAACACCTCTTATTCCAAGAATCAAGGCCTAATTCTCCAGATAGCCCATCATACTCTTTTAGGAGGTACACTTTATTGTCATGGATACGATGGGAATCTATTACATTGTCTCAATATGATAGAATTCGGTCTAAGTGATTAAGGAGATGTATGAAGGGGTATACAGAGCACATACTAATGAAATGGTTATAGCCTAAAAATTGTTGAGAGTAGGCTACTACTGGCCTACCATGGAAAACTATTGTTGCAACTATGTAAGGAAGTGTGTACTTTGTCAGAAGTATGGAAATTTCATCCATGCTCCATCACATACATGTTGCAACCCATCACCACCCCATGGCCATTTTCTAAATGAGGAACTTGATTTAATAGGGAAGCTTAGTTGTAATTCATCTGATTGCCACACCCACATCATTACGGATACTGAATAATTCACCAAGTGGGTGGAAGTTGTCCCTTTAATCTATGTAATAGGAGCTTAAACTTCCATGTTCCTCATGAATCATATTATTTGTTCGGTATGGCATTTCTATAGCCATTGTTATTGATAACAGAAAATCCTTCAAAAATTAAATGGTAAAGGATCACTACCATCAGTTTTAAATTAGGTTAAAATGGTCTACACCGTATTATCCCCAAGGAAATGGACAGGACAAGGCCACTAATATGCCTTTGGTGTGAATCATGGAGAAGATGGTAAGTAAGATAAGTCATAATTGGCATTTGCAAATCCACCATAGTTCTTTGGGCTTATAGGACCTCTATTCAAACTCCTACGAGTGTGACTCCACATTCCCTAGTATTTAGAACGGAATTTATCATCCCGCTAGAAATTGAGCTTCCTTCCCTAAAAAATCTCTCTAAGGGATTATCTGGATAAAGATGAAGATTAACCAAGTGGCTAGAATAGTAGAGTTAGAGATCCTAGACGGGAAGAGTATCCACGGCACCTTAAAATCACCTCAAAGTGTATCAGAACAGAGTCTCCAGAAATTACAAGAAAAGAATCATACCTCATCATTTTGAGGTTGGTGATTTGGTCATGAAGGAGAATCAACTCAACACAAGGGTAGAATGAGAGAAGAAAGGAAAGTTCAAACCACATTGGTTAGGACCTTATGTTATCCTGGCCAAGTATGGCATAGTAAGCATACAAAATTGCCCACCCCAATGGTGAAGAGCTCTATGAGTCCATGAATGTCATGTACCTTAAGTGGTTTTACGCTTAAACAGGGCAAAAAAATCAGAAAAGAAAAATAAAAAACAGGGTAAAAAATAATCAAAATACAAAAAAATTAAAATAAGAGAAAAATAAAAAGAGAAAATAGGTCATCCATAAGTGAAAACCACACACTTGTGGCACTTTGGCTAAGTCCTTGAGTGAAAACCGGTTTTCCGATGCGCCTTAGGAGGATTTGTTGTTCACAAGCATCTTGCATTTGGAGGGTACTTTTACTTAGCCTAGGGTTAGTTTTTCCTCTGAGATCCCCTGTGAGCCTAAGCTTTTCAAGCCTTGATCTAGATTTATCTCCCTTTTATTCGTCCTATGAAGGAATGGCCTATTGTCTACTCCCCATCTCATGCTGGGGGCACTTCTGCCACTTCATCTTCCTATTTATAAGTGCATGGAATTTTCCCTTGTATATTCCCCCATCTAATGCTGGTGGCATCCACGCTTTCTTGGTTACCTTTATGCATAGCTCTGGAAAACTATTAGAAAAACACAAAAACATTCAAAAAATTGTTAGAAAAAACACAAAATACATTATAAAATGTTAGAAACTCTAAACATTAGAAAAAATGTT
Organism: Taxus chinensis; assembly: GCA_019776745.2. Taxonomy (NCBI): domain Eukaryota; kingdom Viridiplantae; phylum Streptophyta; class Pinopsida; order Cupressales; family Taxaceae; genus Taxus; species Taxus chinensis. The sequence continues at coordinate 746,903,608 of CM034146.1, forward strand.
TCACAAAACTCTAAACAATAGAAAATTGTTTCATTCAAAAACCCTAAACAATAGAAAATTATGTTAGTAAAGTCAACTCTAACCAATAGAAAATTGTTTCATAAAAATCTAAACAATATAAAATTGTTTCACAAAAATCAAAACAATAGAATTTGTTTCACAAAACAAATCTTACAAAAAAATTCAATTTAGTTTACTTGTCATTGTATTGTTTCTTACTTTACTTGATTTGCTTGTATAGTTTGCTTCATGTTTGTACATTTTTACTATTTGTTGCTTTGACATACTTTGTTACGATGCATATTTTCTTGATTAGATTAGATTTATTCTTACTTTTGCATGTTGAAGTGTGGTTTTTGCATGTTATTGAATCATGGTGCATTATTGTACTAGCTCATTGTGTTCTCTTTTAGCATTTGATTGTGTTTGCTTGTTGCATGTGCATTATTTTGTTATCACATCATCATATGTCCATTAATATCATCACATCTAACATCATCTATACATCATATATCAAGCAAAACGCGAAGTATACATCAGACATGAATGCGAAGATAATCATCACATATCGTATCACCATATGGGGGCAAGAGGGATTGCAAATATAAAAATCTATGCCCCCCTACACCCATATCATCATATCATCCCATCCACTAAATATAGCACATCACATGAGCAAATACATTTTATATAATCTATAAGATCTATCATTTAGAAATCAAAGCACATGCGATACATCAACAATCAAGATACATATACACGTGAAATCAAAACAGCTAACATCATTAAACACATCTATATATCCATGTTCTCAATCAAAAATAACAAACAATGTCCAGCATCTCATAACACCACGTGTCATGTCAAAAATGTCAATATCTACATGTGTGTGGTATATTTGTATCAAAAATATATATACATCAGCTGTTATACATAAAAAATTCCTTCATCTAAGGTGTAAACAAAATGATGATATACATCGATCAAAGAATACAACTGCCTTCATCAAAAGCATGTGTCATAAACTGTTATACAATAAAGAATTTTATAAATCAAAGCACAAGCTACTCATAGCCTTCACCAAGAGGAATATGTATAAAGACAATTATCAAGGCTGACTCAAGCCATTAGATGTGATAGATGGTATGTCCCATTGTGGAGGGATAACACGAGAATCGCTCAGTTTCACTGAATATCCATGTGGCTACTCCACTGAGGCCGTGAGGCCTCTCTGACTTGGTCCCTCTACTCGACTGCTAGTTGTAGGAAGGTGCCTGCTGCTCAGCTGGAACTACCTCATAATATAAAAATTTATAGTAGGACTGTTCTACCCTTTGATGTAGGTAGATCACTGTAAATCCGGGATGTCACCACGGTGTCATCTGTGCTTCAGAAGGACACTATCATCTATTGATGCTAGGGAAAGCTTGGCGTGACCCAACTATTTTCTTTGCTCTCAGCTTGTCTCTCTCTAGTATCATAGGCTTGTAACTGGTCCTATGTATGTTGATATAGGCTTGTCACCTGAGTCATTTATGATGGCCATATTTCAGATTTAATGAAAGTGAATAGAACTATCATCTCCCTGGCCAACTTGAGCTCGAGCCTAGTCCTGACTTTGTTGTCACTGCTAAGGTCTGGGCTCGAGCCTGGTCTCTCTTTGTTATGACCTACTACTGCAACAACTACTATAGGTAAGTGGCTATTTGTTCCACTGGATGCACCACAAGGGATTATCCCTATGCCAGTCTGGAGGACTATCCTTGCTCTCATAAAGCTCAGCCGGGGAACTTGTGTAGGTTCCTATACTGGTCCTTGTGACCTCGGTCCCCTATACCTATGCGGCACCCTACTCATCGTTTGGTATCCCATCAAATGGATCAGCTAGGTCATAGGCTTGCTTCATCCTCCCTCTTTTCACTGACATAACAAAGCTCTCACGATGGTTGAGTACTTGCTGCCTCAGGCCTCATTGTGGAATAGTTAAACACCATGGTAAAACAATGGCGTATCAGTCCATGTAATTAATAATGGTACCCCAGATCTCTGACTTGTCAAGCTGGATCCCATACCTGTGGCAACCACTTGTAAAAATTTGGTCCCTGAGATTGGGTCGCTTGTATGCATAGCCCCATGGTCAGCCTCTCGGTGTCTCAGCGTGGGCATACCATAAGTCTAGATATGTGAAACCCCTTGCACCATTTCCTAGTTGTTGTTGACATTGATCTAGCCCTATATAACTCAATAATGCAGCTATGAACTGCTGAGAAGGAATTTTCTCCACCCATGTAAACATTGAGCTCTACTACATCCTCTAGCCATTGTATTTTCCTATAAGGCCTCTATTTGATATCCCTTGTTTAGATAGCTCATCAAAAATCTCATCGATATCAGTACATGTTGCCTAGGTGACCCTCGTATGTTGTAAACTATTGAAACCCAAGCCATATATGACGGATCCTTTGGGGACTCAGACATGTAATGTGCCTATAGGTTGCTCGATAGCTATGTGGTCCCATTGACCAAATATGTAGTAGAGAGGAAGGCCCCGCCATCATTCTGATGATGGTATGCAATCAAATGTCGATACCAGTACAGATGTGTTAGTATGCACTAGTCCTAGTAGCAACACTTGTCACTGAAAATCCCATGTAATAATGTCCATCAGACCCCCTAGGGAAGGATGTCCTAGTCTTATTAGTGAGAAAAAAACCCACTGATAAGTGACATCACGTATAATGGCCCCTGGTTCAGTGTTGGATCTGCTATGCACTCATGAAATGCAACGGTCATATCCTCATGTGGTATATCATCTCTGTCAAACAGGTCACTAACCACCACCCTGATCTGCCCAAGGTCACTCGTATACTCGATCAATGAGCCTAGGATAGGTACGTGGAGAATCCACCACACGTCCTCCATGAGTCACTGTCATCTCTCCTTGTAGGGAGCCTGAAACACTGGCTCTCACATGTGCCACCACTCAGCCAATGCAATAAGTAGACCGTGATCCAAAGTAATGGATAGGCATCCAGGATATGGGGCCCTATGCCCACCACCTCTAGGAGTATCGCCACCGCACACCTGGTCTCATCTCTGCATGCTCCCCTCTAGCTCATGCTATGCGGGAATGTCACTCACACATCTAAAGCATGGGTAAACATCTCTACAAAATCATTCCATTTGTCAGCTACTAACATTTCTTCTAAATTCTACCTATCATTTTTAGGGTTTAACCCAAAAATCCTAAATTTTCTTCTAAATTCCATCATTTTTGGCATTTTTCTATCTGTCCTCCACTTACTCAGTGTGCCTGCATGCACCTTGTGATGTGTGTGTACCATCCTTTCAGTGCATGCGTGTATGTGCACATCCACTTATGGGCACTTGCACCATCGTCTTGGTACCTACGTGTGCCTGCATGCATATGCCCTTCTATGTCTGATGCACGGTACTGTGTTGTGTGTGTGCATGTACGTGCATATGTGTTATGTGTATGTGTGTGTATATGCATGTTTGTGGGTGCCTACGCATGTGCGTATGCATATCCAATAGGGTGCATACTACCACATTAGGCGCACCTGCGCCACCATTAGTGTACCTACACCCCATGCATGCATGCGCGTCGACGTGACCTCTAACCCTAGTTCCTACTTCTATGAGAATTAATTGCAAAATTGACGAAGAGGGTTAGGATACTCACAAAGATTCCATTGTATACGTGTCACTCGTACCCTCGGACTATGTCTACTCATCTCAAATCGGTCTCATGCTCTCACCATCATCCTCGTCACTATCAGAGCCTCACGGTAAAAATTCAGCAATGGTCGGTAACAAATGAATTGGTCGTGGTGATTTACCCCCCTGGGTGGGGTATATCAAGCTATTTTTCACTAGACCGTGGTGCCTGGAGGCTTTTTTTGACCGTTCATTTTCTCCTCTGTTCACCATCGTAGAATAATTATTTTTCTTTCATTTTTCACCATGTTGGGGCATTTTTTTGCCATCTAGTACCCCTTTCTTCTCACTAGGAGGTGAATTTTTATTCTCTCCTATACAAGGTGATTTTTCTTCTTATCCACACTCTTTTGAATAATTATTCTACTATCCACTAATTTTAGACAGCAAAAAATTATATACATATATAAACATAATTTTTCCACTATACATAGGTAACATTATTTGTGTGTCATGTGCATGTTTCTTTCTATATTTCTGGTTTTTTTCCCCCTCAACATGACTTACAGGAGCTATTTTCTTTTGCATCTAGTTTCGTTACACACACTTCATTCTATTTCTTCTATTTTCTTCTACTCGTCAATCCACCGCATTTTAGATAAAAAAAATATTTCTACAACTATCTTGACCGTTGTTAGGTTGGAAAACTGTTAAATAAAATTGCATTGCAATTTTTATGTTTCATGGATTTGGTGTTTTTATATATATATATATATATATATATATATATTTTTCATAAGGACTTGACGTAGAAAAATCCAAAAACAAGGCAAAATTCTCCACAAAATCCTATAAAAAATGTATCCTTGTTCGGGGCAAAACCTGCAAAAATAGGTAACCAATTGTCTTATTACGGCTTCAACTTTTTTTCCTTGTGTCTTACTTTTCATATTGCATGGTATTCTTTCCATATCCTAGTATGGTTTGTTTCTACATCGTATGATTATATTTTTCCAGGATCAACACGACTTGGTGGATCACTAGATTTCTTCTACACAACCATTCATTTCCCCTTAAAGCTAGTCATCAATCATGCTTGCTTCAGCTTGATTTACTACTACTCTATGGGCATACTTGTTTTCTTGTTGCTCATATTGGTGTTTGCATTTTGTTGTTTTCAGCACATAATTGTTCGTAGTATGGATTTTTATGTCATTCTACTATTTCTACTTGGACCTAGTGTCCATCATCATTTCCCCTTTCATACTCCTCTATCCTTTCTGCTCGGGGCATCATTTTTAACCCTTTCATCAATCACGAACATGTGGACCTCTTCAGCTTGATAACAAAACATTTGTACAACTGTCTTGACCGTTGTTGGGTTGGATATGTGCGTTCATACTTGTTTTCCCTGTTAAATGAGCTTGTTTCCTTCTCATATTGCATTGCATTTTGTATGTTGCATGGAGTTGGTGCATTTTCAGCAATGGACAATTGTTCCGTAGTATGGATTTTCATGTCATTCTACTTTTGTTGTATGCTTATATTTTTCATAAGGACCGATGAGGTAGATCTTTTGGCAATATGATGACACTGAAGTTGTTCCACTACAAAGGCTAGAGGCTATGTTCTTCTCTCCACTTCTCCATATTTCTTCTACATCACTTTCCTCTCACCCCTAATCTTCCATTTCACTGGGGCATCCTTTTTTGCTCCTACCCATTCTTCTATTTATTTCTCACTTTTTTTTCACCGATCGTCTTGCTTCATCATTAACACTCGAGGGGGAATCTCTCATGTCTCCCTCCTACTAAATTTTTTTCTTCTATCCCTTCAAAATTTCATTCCATATACTATCTTTGAAGTGGCGTCACTTACGCCACCCCAAAGAGGGGAAAATGTAGACACCTATAATTACGCCTGAGCAATTTAAATACTTAAATTGTGCTAATTATCTCCTTTCCTGCAAATTGGTGACATATCATCAAAAGCACTCATCTTCTCTCCTATCATTCCGTTAATTAATTACACTACGCTAATTAATTAAGTCACCTATCCAACAAATACCCTAATTAATGACCTTCCGTTAATTAATCCTTCCTTCTATTTAGACTAATTAATTATTATTAATTAATTATCTTCCCCTTTCATTAAACCAATAAATCAATATTTAATTGATTTAATCCCCTTCTATAGTCTAAATCATGTTAATATTCCTCTTAAAAGCTTTTATAAGCTTGCACATCTATTAATTAATCATCTTGATCAATTAATAAACCCCCTTTATCCACATGAGTCACTAAAGGACAAGCTAAACTCTCCTAAAGTTAACTCAACCCTATCTAAACCCCCCTTATCCACAACTAACTCAACATCTCTATTATCCCACATGCAAAGGGATGTAGTGATTCCTTTATCCATTGGGCTATATAAAGAGCCCTCCTCCTACCTTTACACTTACACCTAATTCCTTGAGAAAGAAAAAGCAAAGCATATAGAAAATACACTATAAGCCTTTTGTTATTCTTGAGAAATTGACCATTTGAAGAGCTAAGCCTCATTTCTTGCATTTTCTAGCCAAGTGCTTGGGTCATATGGGAATAATCAAATGGGTCTTGTAGACATGCTTTTGAGGAGCTCCCATTCCTAGGTTCTTGAAGATCAAAACAATCAATTTGATTTCCATGGAGTTTACGTAGGTCCATTTACTTTTGTTGGTAATCTAGAGAAGTAGAGATTTTGAATACTTTAGCATGTTAGTTTGGTCTTAGTTCAAAGTTAATGCATTATGCTTAGTATTGATCTTGTTTAGCTATCATATTAATGGTTCCTAGATTATGATTTGGCTTTTTTATAGGACTATTTATGTGGTAGTTCTCATTCATCTAACTTAACTTAAGAAAAAATACCTGCACACACCAATGATGATCAGTACATACAGTGGCACTAAATCTGCCAAGGTAAGGACAAGTCAATTTAAGATTATACTGATAATTTTCATTCTCTATCTGCAAGATTGGGAATTCAAGACACACAACATCATAAGATCCTCAAATATCGCAGTGTCCAACAATGGTTTATAAAAATAAAAATACAAATACAAAGAACCAGTCTCTGAGGGGGGAAAATGATAAGTTCAAACTCGAGGTCAGGGTTGGAAATAGAAGGATTCGCAAGGAAATAAAACATAAAAGGAGAAGATAATGAATTGGTATGACCTCTAAAAAAATAATCATCATTCCAAGGAAGAATGTCAAGACATCAATTCCTTACTCATCAAGTCACCGTCTTCAAAACTAACTACTCCACCAGTGACATACCCCGAGGTCAGATATGAAGAAGATGAAATTGTAGATGTTGAACTGGATGCGATCATTGCCACCTCACAAGTCAAGAAGATGAAAAAAAAGGAAATTCTATTTCACTCCAAAATTTTGGTAAAGGGTAATCCTCTACATTTTCTTGTTAATAGTGGAAGTCAAAAGAACTTAATTTCTATTGATGTTGTGAAAAGTTTGAACCTTGCTGTATCATATCCCCGACCATATAGTATCAGGTGGTTAAACCCATGAATATATCTCCATGTCACACAACAATGTCTCCTCCCATATGCAATCAAACCCTTCCATGATGAAGTCATATATGATGTTCTTCTATTGGATGTTTATGACATACTTCTAGGAAATCCATTCATGTGGGAGAGATATGGCATATATGAGTTACGGCCTCGAAGGGTTACTATTACCATTGGGATTTATCATTATCATATACCCGAGGCCATCCTCTCCAACTTTGTTTCCCTCATCAGTTTCGAGAAATGTAAGAAGCTGGTGGAGAAAACAAAGGAGTTTTTCATCCTAATGATCAGGCCAAAAACTACAAAGAAATTTATTGCATCCACCTTGACCACACATTCAATACAACAAAAGAAACAGATGGACCAAATCATAGTTGAGTATTATGATCTATTCCAGTCACCCACATGGGTGCCACTTTAATGTGAGGTTAGACATTTTATTGATTTGGTCTTGGGCTCTCCTTTACCTAACATCCATGTGTATCACATGTCAATCCTTGAAAATGAAAAGATCAAGAGGTAACTCTAAGAGTTGATTCAAAAGGGACACATTAGGTCAATCTCTTCACCCTGTGGAAGTCCAATTGTCTTGACACTAAATAAATATGGAACATGGAGACATTTCATTTACTATCAAGCCTTGAATAAAATTACTTTCAAGAATCACTACCCCCTTCGAAGGATTGATGATTTGTTGGACCAACTATATGGTGAAAAATTATTCACAACAATTGATCTCAAGTTTGGCTATCACCAGATTACCATCGAGCCCACCGATTTCTGGAAGACTACATTTTAGTCTCAAAAAGGCCTATTTGAATGTTTGGTCATGCCCTTCAACCTAACTAATGCTCCTACAGCATTCATGAGGATTATGGATGACATCTTGTGGCCCTAAACTAATTCCTTTAGTGTTATCTACTTAGATGACATACTCATCTATAGTCAGATGTGGGAGCAACATCTATAGCATGTTCAAGAAGTACTTCATACCTTTTACAAGCACAGGTTGTATGTGAATCTAGACAAATGCACATTTGGGATAAGGAAGGTTCAATACCTAGGGTACATTGTGGATGGAGTCTATGTCGACCCAGAGAAGATCCATGTTATTCAGAAATGGCCTACTCTAAAGACTTTTACAAAACTTTGTAGCTTCTTGGATCTTTCCAATTTCTATCGTCGATTTGTCTTGGGGACCTAGGGTTTTAAAATATTTCTTGGCCATTGATCCAAGTGACTAAAGGAGAAAACAAGGCTACATTCTTATTGGGGAGGTGTAGTAGAGAGCATTCAAAAGTTTGAAAGAAATATTATGCTCAGCCCATGTTCTCTCCTTACCTAACCTACACCAACCTTTCGAATTGATGACGAATTCATCTGAATACTACATGTCATGGGATTTGTTATCATGCAACATGGAAACCATGTTGCATATCATAGTGAAACATTCAATGACACAATCAGGAAGTACCCAACATATGGTAAGGAGATTTATACCATCTTCCAAGCCTACAAGCAATGGAAACACTACATTCTTGGAAAGGAGATAGTCATCCACAAAGACCACATGCCATTGGAGTTCATTCAAATGTAAAGCAAGATAAGGAATGAAAGAAACCAGAAGTGGGCCACATACCTGCAACATCTCCACCTAATAATAAAACATAATCAGGGGAGTTTCAATTCAACAGCATAATTCCTGATCTACCTTCCAATTTTATCCCTCACAACTATGCTTAACCTCTGTAGATATGAGACTTCCAGTTGGTGTAATTTTTATGAAATGGATCCTGAATTTTCTGATACATATCAGGCCTTCCAAGGAGGCAAGCATGTCCCTAATTTCTACCGATAAGATAACCTTCTTGACCACATGGGACACACTTTTTTTCCTGTTAGTGAACAACAAAATATGATATGGGAGGCACACTTTAGCAAGACAGCTAGACACTTTGGTGTGGAAAAAACACTAGCAGTACTTCAAAAGCACTTTTACTGGCCCAACCTATGGAATGATGTGGTTAAGTACATCAAATCTTACACGCCTTGTGTAATTTCTGAACTAGCTAATAAGAAACAAGGATTATATATGCCATTTTCAGAACCAACCAAGCCTTAGGCCTCCATCTCAATGGACTTCCTCTCAGGTTTTCCAACTTCAAAACATGGAAATGATACTTTTTGTTGTAGTTGATCGATTTTGTAAAATGGCCATAATGATTGCTTGTAAGAAAAATATTTTTGATAAAGAAACTACTAAACTCTATTTTATTCATGTATGGATCACCTTTGGGATTCCCAAGACTATCCCTTTTTATAGGGGCAATAGGTTCTTTAGCATATTTTTGTCCACCCTATGGGGAATGATGGGCACTAAGTTGATGAAGTCCACATCCTTCCACCCACATACTGAAGGACAGACAAAGGTAGTGAACTGCCTAGTTTTCCACATTTTTTGTATGTATCACTCCAAACACCCATGTACATGGGATGAGGCCCTACCCTACATACAACATAGATACAATTGGGCCCTACAAACCTCCACCAAGCACTTTTCATTTCAAGTTTGTTACGGATTCCAGCCTATGGCACCCATTGATGTATGAATTATGGTGCATACAATAGAATACAAGCCTTATGGAAAAACTAAAGCGGAAAATGTAACAAGGCTTTTTGAAAAAATTCAATACACTCGGCAACAATTCCATGATATTTTATAGAAGGAGGGAAAATTTTAAGTGTCCCTCTGAAAAAAAACCTTATAAAATATTTGGTGAATATTGGTAAAACCACTTTGGCATGTATGGCGAATCACTGGAAAAAGTGTTTTGTGTGGCAAGCTATTTTTTAACATGATTGTGGGAATGGTTGGACCTTATCCATTGGCCTTATGATGAGGCAGAAATAATATATGGCCTTGTCCATTGGTGGTATCCATTGGCATTATTCATTTTTTAACATGATTGTGGGAATGGATGGGCCATATCCATTGACCTTATGATGTGGTAGCAGTCAGTATGCTACCGGCCAGTAGCATAAATAATACTACGGGTTGGCAGCACTCTGCATGTTTTCGGTTGGTATAATTTTTCACACTACCGACTGGTAGCATGAAGAGTGCTACCAGCTGATATCAAGCAAAGTGCTATCATCCAGTAGCATGTAAAGTGTTATTGGTTGGTAGCATGCTACATGTTGCCAGTTGGTAGAACATTTAATGTTGTCGTTTGTCTTATTAAAATTATTATAAATACACAAACCCAGTCATTTTCACTCCACACAATAGAGAGAAGCTAGAGCATATGAGGAAAAATCCTAACTACCAAATAGAAACTTGAACTCCAAATGACATACAAAAAGGAAGAATCCAAAATAGCAAAGGACGGAATCCAGGAATTTTATAACAGATTGTTTGAAAAAATGCCAAGAAGAAAGAACACTTCAAGAGAGCCCAAAAGCCCAGTTGCGTCTAGAGAAAATATGAAGATTTTTTTTTTCAAGAGCATTGTCTTTCCTTAATTGTAAACATTTCTAGAAGATCCTAATGTGTTTTCCCAATGGATCAAAGAGGTCAGTTTCACAGGGCTAGTGTATATGCCCCAATTTTGGACAGACCACAGAACACTTACCAATCTTGTACTCAACCAAGACATTTCCACTTTCACATTTCATTATACATTCCCATCTCATGCAGAGTCATTTGGAATGTCACCTGATGACATTAAGCATCTCATAGGACTACCACACAAAAATTTGGATCCTATCACAATGAAGGTTGTTTTATCAGATGAAGAATGCAAGTATTTGGAGTCTAGTCTTCAATTATCTATTGATGTAATTGCAGCTACTACTGCTTGTAAGTTTACTTTCTATTTTACAACATTACATTTATTTTTAATCTAACATTTTTTTTTGATGTTCTAAATTCACTACTAACAAAATTCTTCTACTTGTTTTAACAATTACAGCTTCTCAAAACCCTTCAAAAAGAGGGATTCAAATCAAGGATTTCAGTCACCCATTTTTGTAGGTCATTGTGTAGTTCTTCCAGGCAATATTTTTTTTACAATTTTGATATACAAATATTTCATAGTGGGCTTTAGCGTATGTAGTTTGCACCTTATGTGGGAAGCAATTTTACTAGTGCATCTTCTTATCCTTCATGATAAGAGTTGATTTGGCAAATATTCATTGGAATGAGAATGTTACCATCAACTCAACGAATTTTATTCTAGGTTTATATTATGATTCTCTCTATAATTTACGTAGCACATCTCCTTCGACAATAATGCATTCAAAGTTAACGACTTTGTCGTTAACACTAACAGTCGAAGAGCAAGAGGTGAGTCCTAATTATTTATTAGATGGTTTTTAATTATAATTTTTCATATTTAATATTTATCTTTTAAAATTAATTAACAGTTTGTTGTTAAATTATCATAGAAGGTGGCAACTACAGCTGCATCAAGAAGGGATGCTACTATTAGAGGTCATTTACCACTAGGCTCAGAAGATTCTGTTAGTGTTACCTGATGATCAACAAACAAAGGAGGCCGAGGACACCCCTCAACATACTGCTAAAAAGATTAGGAGTTCCATAAACCCTCAAACTCAATTAACCAAAATACCATAGGCATTAATCACATGTATTTTAATTTATGATGTATATATGTTTTAAAATGTTTGAAAATAAATGTAATTAACTATTTAAAACTTGTATGTGTTTCAATATTTTTTTTCCATTTATATTGTTTTTTCTGTAGAAACCACCAGTAGAACAAGAGCACATCATCAATCTCAAACGTAGGAGGTAGAATTATCTTCAATACCTCACTTTGTTGCCTCAAATTTGAATATCTTGTTTTTTATATTTTTGTTGATATTTGTTGATATAAAATTCAACAGTCTAATAGATCTTTAATTCTTAATTATATTTTAGATCAAACCCACCAGTATTTTCAGTCTACTCCTTCGCAACCACCACATCAATAGAAATAGGCTTCGGTTGCACCTCAGCAGCAATCCTCTCAAAAAAGGAATTTTTATAATCTTATATGAATTTATTTATTTTTCATTTTTATTATGTTTCAATTTTGAATTATGTCATATTATTTACAAAATTACAATTCAATGTATCAGGTTCTATTGTTCTGTGTCCATCACCAAATCAGATGCCACCTCCTCCACCTCCACCATGACATATGAGGACCACTTTCGATGGAAAGAATATTTCATTCGCTTGTCCAACTGCAAGCATGGGCACCCTTAATTTTTCTTCTGATTTTCTAATGTTTTCATTAGGCAATCTTACTAGTGGACGAGTGTTTCGGTATTGAATGATATTAATTTGGATGAGGATTATCTTGGGATTGAAATCAAACCTCAAGAACATGGAACATCCAATCCTCAAGATATGATTCATGCAGCAAGGAAGCCTTCTCTAATAAGAGAGGATAGATCAAGAACACCATCTCCAGTACAGACTAACACTACCTTAACGGATGACCAGAAAATTACCTTTTCAATTGGTGTTCTTTTAGCTGATAATAATGAAGCCAATATTGATATTATTTTGAAAGAGGTTGAATAATTAAAATTGTGGGAGTTTAGGGCTAAATTTTTTATTAAATAAATAATTCATGATATAAAAATCACAACCAAAGACATATATTGTATTCTTCACATCAAAACAAGCCAAGAAAGATTGATATTTTGTTGAATCGGGTTGTGTCTGGTTCTATATCATTTGAAAATAATTATGAAGATGAAGTGTTGAATATTATGCTAAACAAAGTTAAGAATTTAAATGCAGAAGCACAAGCCTACAACAAAATGTGGTCGAGAGACAAGGGCCTTGTAGTCATTGCAAATGCAAAATGAGACAAGACATTGGTAAGTCTTACTAAATTTTCAAGTATTATTTTCATTTTTTGAAGTTTTACTAATAGTTTTTCTCTTTTGAAATGGAATTTTACTAATAGTTTGTCTCATTTGAAATGTAGTCAAAGTACGAAAAATTGAAAATGAGGCTAGTGTGCTTGATTTACATTTACAAAGTGTCAGGAAAATTTTTAAGGAACTAATTGAATTGAAAGAGAAGTTTGTTATCTTAAACAAGCAGAATAATACCTTGAGAATAATAATAAAGGCGAATGGAATGGATCCTGAGATACTATTGAAGCAAAAAAATGAACATGATCAAACATTATTGTATGTTGGTGATGTGGCACATCCAAAAAAAGATATTCTTTCGAATATTGAAGCTACTGCAAATGATCCAGTTCAGTCAAGAAATGATCCGGTTCAGTCAAGTGTTGTAAAAGAAAGTTATTTAGTACAAGAGAAAGAATCGCATAGAGGAGAATCTTCTAAAGGATGAAGTTGTAGAAAACATTGTGAAATTATAAGTGTTGTTTTAGAATCTTGTTTAAAAATGGTTTTAGATTGTAAGACAATATTGAAATTTTTAAAGATCAAACTTTAATCAATTTGGATTGTGGCATTTTACTTTCACTTTTGTTATATTGTGCAGAAGCTGCTTAAATTAATTATGAATGTGAATGTTATTCTTGATTGTATTTGTTATATTTATTACATGGTAAATTATGGATTAGTATCATTTTTAAAATTGATATGGTGTCTTATATGTTTTAAAATCTTTTTATAATTGTTTCAGATTGTATGAAAATATTAAAAGTTTCAAAGTTAAAACTTTAATCAGTTTGGATTGTGGTGTTTTACTTTTACTTTTGTAAATTTGTTATATTATGCAGAAGTTATTTAAATTGTTTCTGAATGTCTGTTATTCTCGATTGTATTTGCTATATTTATTACATGCTAAATTACTGATTATTATCATTTTCAAAATTTATGTGGTGTTTCATATGTACTATATTCATGCATAAGACCAAAAAATAGTGAAAATTCTCTAATAATGGAATTATATTTTTTTCATGTTAAAGACAACATATCAATAACTATGACACATTTAAAACATCTAAACAATAAACACATTGCAACATTGAAAATATAATTCAAAAATGAACAGTTGTATAGAAAAAATAACAATATACAGAAACAAAATTTGAATCCTGATATGAAATTTACTTTCCGAAATACAAATGTACAGTCAATCTTTTCTAATCAATATCAGCTAAATCAAGCACAAAATTATCTTGGAAAATTTTCTTCCCAACACTTTTATCTAATCTTTCACTATGATTTCCAGTCACAGTTTCATTGTTATTTGCAGTCCCTGTATTAGTATTACTGATCCATCTCCTCTCTATAAGTGAACTCCATATGGCCATTACCCATCATAAGGAAAGATATCCACATCATATCATGAAACGTACAATCTCAAGCAAGACTCAAGATTTTTATCAAGCCTTGTTAGGAAATAAGGGATAAAATATGCAGAACAATCCCTCACAAAATCGCAACAGTAGAAACTAATATGTAGAAAATATCACAACACAAAGAGACAGTATTTAACATGGTTCACCCAATTTGGGCGATGTCCACCAAGAATCACTTGCTCAGATTTTATTACAAGCCACCGATTTCTCAATACAATACCCAGATATTTTTGGAGCTATGCTCAACAAACTCTATAGAATTTACACCCAGATTCAAACACATCTGTAATGTTACATCATCCCTACCATAAGCACAAAACCACATAAATAGGTAACTGTTTAAGTAGTTTTATAATACCATGGATACCAAAACCATGGACCAAAACCATCCCATAAACCTATGGGTCAAAAATCCTGCCCATATAAGAAAAGCATGTTTTCTAATATATTGGGCATGTTTTTTTAGGAGAGAATACATGAAGAGTTTATAGTATTCAACACTTCCACACATGAAAATAGGCTCCATGTAACAACCTAAAATTTGACACTCAATTTAGAAGGATTTTTTTTAGTCCAATAGACCTTCCTCTTCATATATAACTCACGTAGCTAGTTAAGCTAATTAATGCAACAAGTCATATTATCTTAACAGCAAACAAGCATTCCCCTGCATAATTAAATCAAATAACTAGCTAAGGCTAGCTTATGCAACATGTCATAATTAATAAATACATCCTATAACAATGTGATAAACCTTGTGCAACTAAAAGGGTTAATATATTCCTGATCTCCACGATCACCCTTAACATTCATTAGAATGTTTGTATTTAGCCTCACTCAGTTTTACCACTCTGCAGTAGTGAGAACATGTGACTGATCCTCCAGTTTCTACCAAGAGTTTTACTTACTAAAATCCATTCGGTATCCTACACTTTGGGATTTGAGGAATCACAATGATTAGACGATTTACCCAGCAAGCACATTACATTGGCCAAAGTTTTTAGTTGTACTATGTACGCTTAGAATAGACACTTGCACATAGCATCTAAACTTGTCTTCCCATCACCTCACAAACGTCTCATCACAGTTATCTAGATCCATTAATCTTAGTCCATTAAATTAATGAATTATAGTTCACGTCTTTAATTACCTAGAATAGAAGGATAAGGTCACGAAGTGATTATCACCTCGTTGCCCACTTTCATACATTCTAGAATTTTGATAAATAAAAAGTATTAAAACCTTAGTCAAGATTCTTGATAGATCCTACTAAATTAAATTAATTGCAGCAAGTGCAACTTGTTTTTATCCTCCTAGTTAAGGCATTATTACCATCTTTAGGACTGCCCATTCGCCTTTATTTATTTTAGGCTAGGTAATGTCACTCAAGTTTTACCTCTTACTATGTAAGGTAATTAGCCTCTTGGTTATGATCTTGTTTCTTAGGTGTAGTAGTTTACTATAAAAGATTAAATTTTCTGCTCTTTACGTTAGATCTCTTTCCTTTAAAATTGAAATTGTATTTCAACTATAATGGTCAAGATGTGTGCCCCGTTATTTGCTATTCCCAAAACTCAATTAAGGAAAATTTATATCTTGGTGTGATTGTTAATAGCAAAGATCATGGCCATTATTAAGTATAGACTAGATTAATATCGCTCCTTGTTTGAGGGTAATTCACTAGCTTGATTAGACCTTCATACCCTTAGCATCTATTATAGACCCAATAAACTTACAATTATGGGATGCACTATTTCATATCATATCTTGATTACATTACCTTCAATTTTACTTTCCGTTATGAGATTTAGGAAAATACCACGACAATTACTCATACTTAGCATTCTTACTTAAGAGACAAGATTAATATTTTTACAAGTTAGACCATTTAGAAACAACCTTTAAACTCATTTTTGAACCATATGTTTTGACCTGATTTATCTTGATACGGAAGTAGATTTATACACTTTCTTATAACACATCTTAGTATCCTAGCTCATCTAGATTGATTCATGAAATGTAGGTTTTAATAACTATAGATTCTTTGAAGGGATTCGTTTAATCATCTCAAGGTCATCCCATCATATTGTATTAGATCATAACCTGAAATGTTATAAATTTATAGAGAGCTTTCTTAATAAATAACTTCATCTTTAGTTCATAACTATTATCATTAGAGGCACAAAATATTTAATAGAAATTTTCCATATCTTGACATAACAATCGTTTTACTTGCTAACCACTCATGGCTAAAATAATACATTCACAACACTACCATGAATTTGGTACAAATCCATTCTTCACTTTATTAATACTTAACAACTTACGTACACTAAGGACAATTACAAGAATGTTTTCCCAAGGAAATTAAATATATCCAACAGTACATTTACAAGATATAACTTGCCAAGGAAAGTATAATTTACTATTATTACTATTACAATTGGATCCAAGATCCATACTAAAACATTCATTCAACGCGAACTTCCACAAGCCAGAGTGTAATGATCCAATCATCCATATTTAACCTGTGACACTGTAGTTTGAGAGGTGTCAATTCAAATGAACTAGCAAGAGTTATCCTACTTGCGCCTCTAAGTTTTGACTCTTAATTAATATTGGTCTAACAAACCAGCTTATTCACTTCGCAGTAGCAAACCAACATTCCAATCAAAGAATACAACATATAAGGATCACAAAAAAATTTTTAAAAAATTACATCAACACTATTTCGGTTTAATTTCTCATAAAAGTCAAACATATCTATTTTCACCCGAAAAATGGCTAAGCATGGATTTTTGGAAAAATTTCGCCAGAGTTTCCCCTTGTGTTTTTCACTTTAAAATTTTTCCAGCAATTCAAATTAAATCATACAAACACAAGAATGAAATAAATTCTTAAAATAAAAGCTATGGATCAAGTGATCCAACCCTCCGAGCTGGAAAATCTCAGGATATAAAAAGGAAAATGAAATCTATCTACATAAAGGAAATTTATATATCCAGCTGATTTTATCAACATAAATTTTACCTTTGCAGCATGTTTATTTCATAACTATTTGTTCATGCAAGAGATTTACCAACTTGGCTGGCTTATAGCATGTATTTCATTCTCTTTCACTTCACATTCAATAACAACTTGAGTTAAATTTAAACATTTATAACTAGGGTAAAATAATATTTATCAACTCCTTTCTAAATTTTCAAGCGTCAGTAGTTCAACAATCAAGGAAACAACATTTCGTTGAAGCACAAGGTTTTAACACTCAGCAAGAATAACAATTACAAGGCAGCCTGAGATACATTTTTTTTGTCAAAAAATATACACATTCACAAGTTTACTTTCCATCCTTTGAAATGACTATATAGAAGGACAAAGAGAATACATCTTATTCACCCAAAAAATTTGGTAACAGTTCTCTATATAAAAAGAATCACATGCACGGCTATAAAATTATGGAAAAAAATCCACAACAAGGAAACACTTAGAGAAATTTTAGGATACTTACCATCCTACTAGCCATGTAAATCTAAACATATAGATTTTCTTTTGTAAATGAAAAATTATGACAACTCAATCACAAAATAATATTTTTTTCTTTTATTTTAAACCTCAGCTGTAGTTTTTAAACATACTTCTAAAAAGATAACAAAGCATACCCATTCTAGTTCAGTTGGAAACCAATTTTGTAAGAGCAGTCGTACATTTTTTATAGAGGGCTACCTTTCACTCAAAAATTTGAAGTCATGTCACAAACCCACATTAGTTTTTCCTTGTATTTCATGCTAGAGCACAACAAACTACCAAAAATCGATTTGTTAAACAAGCTCACAACATATTCTAGCAAACACTACTTTTTTTTGCTAAAAATTTCACATAGTACATACCCAAATCGAATTTTATTACCAGCCATCTCTAAATATATTTTTACTAAGAATTACATAGAGAAAATACCCAAATTGACTTTTATTACCATCCCACTCTATATATTTTTACCCAAATCGATTTCACACAAATCCATTACATGTTTTGCATAAATATAACAAAAACGAATACCCAAATTGATATTTTCATTACCAACAATCTACTATCTTGCCCAAATCGATTTCACACAAATCCATCATGTTTTTTACATAAATCTAATAAAAACAAATACCCAAATTGATATTTTCATTACCAGTAATCTATTATCTTTCCCAAATCGATTTCACACAAAGCCATCACATTTTTTTTTCATAAATCTAACAAAAATGAATACCCAAATTAATATTTTCATTACCAGCAATCTATTATCTTGCCCAAATTGATTTCACACAAAGCCATCACGTTTTTTTGCATAAATCTAACAAAAATGAATACGGAGAGGCTAAGAGACCCATTTAATAAAAAATAAAAACAAAGGGGAGCAAGGAAGGAAACCCTTGCCTGTAGAATAAATTTATTTTTGTTTGTTTTGTCTCCAAATTCAACCATTCCAACTTTCCCAAAACTGATTCCATAACTATATGCAGCAAAAAATCTGATAAAGGGTCTCCAAAACTAGAGCTCTCACAAATTTGAATGCCAAGTAAAAACTCCCAATTCTATCTCTTTTCCTTCTTTGCCCACAAATTCCCAAAAAAAAACCCTAATCCACATTTTACTTCCTATGAAAAAATTACATGTTCAATGCTACGCCCTTAATCATATATCTTATTTTGGATGTATATAGCTGACTTGTGGCCATCATAACTTCTTATCATTATGTATCTCTTTCATATATGTTATATTTTCATTAGTGGGTCGGCCTTGGTGTTGGCCATAGCATAGGAATAGTATATATAGAGGTTAGTAGGTAGTAGTTTATCATCATTGGAGTATTTGAGTATTATTGTATAGTTTGGAGGTTGCCCCCTCGAAGTGGCGAAGCTATTCTAATTGCATATTGAAATAATTATTCTGGAATATTGTGTTATTTGGTGTTATATTTTTTCTCATGATCTGAATTATACAAGTAATTTCATTACAAGTGGTATCAGAGCTTGAACTCGGCCAACATTGCGTCAAACCCTAATTTTGAAGGTTCATCCATATATCAACATTGGTAGTGAATTTTTCTACAAATTTTTCTATGGTATGGAGAAATCAGTCAAGTAAGCTTCCCTAAAATTTTTAATAATTTTTGGCTTTTTTTGCAAAATTTATAGTGTTTTTATGTTTTTTCATAATTCAGCTACATAGGGTGCAATTTGTGGAATTTTTCAAAGTTATTTACATTTCCAGAAAGAATATTAAAAATTAGTTTGATTTTGTTCTTTGAGTTTTATAAAAAATTTCCGAATTCCTATTGAAATCTGAAACCCTAAATTTTGACCTTGATCCTTAAATATTACCATTTTGGGGCATCATGGCTGGGCCTTCGACAAGAGGCAAAAAGAATCCCATCACTTTGGGTAAAACCCCTAATAAGGATGATATAATAGTTGAGGAGTTAGAGTCAGAAGGGGTATCTACATAGTCCTCAGGGTTAGGGTTTACTTCAACTGACCATAAGGTCAGCTATCTTGAGTTAGAGCTGCGAAACTTCAAAGGTAGAGTGGCCAGCAAAGAAGATGTAGACAAGATTGGACAATGATTGGAGGATTTCATTCAAAAATTTAGCTACAATATCATGGGTCATCATATAATTCCTAATGAGCCACAACTCAATCATACTCATATTAACCATGGTGGATCTTTAGGTCAAAGTAATAAACAAACTAGCCAGGGTGGATCTGCAAACATGACCAATCCAAATACAAACACTCTACAAGCCCGTAACATGCTTCCAAAAGTGGAATTACGTAATTTTAATGGAAAGGATCCACTCAATTGGATTAACCAGATGGAGAATTTATTTGATCTTCATCATATTCCATTGGGACAAAAGGTTACCATGGCATCGTTGTATCTTTAACCTGACCAATTCATTTAGTATCGATGGTTATGTGCTCAAAGTAAAAAGAGTGGCCTTAATGTTACATTGACAGTATTCACCGAAGAGTTGCAATTGCATTATAGTTCTAGTGTGTCAGAGAATTATTTCATCCAATTAGCAAAGCTCAGACAAACAGGAACAGTCAAAGATTACATCCATCAATTCTAAAACCTTTCCTTACGGGTGGAAAATATTCCTGAAGATAATTTGAATGACTTATTTCTTCGGGGTCTTAAAGAAAAAATTGAGACTGAGGTGCGTATGTTTAATCCTTGTAAGGTTTCAGACTCTATGATCATGGCACGTAGGGTAGAGGAAAAATTTCTTTCAAGTCAGAAACAAACTGTCAGTACTATCATAGATCGTAGCACCCTTCCACCATCATTCCCTCGGCCAGTGAGACTAACACCTCAAAAAATTGAAGAAAAGAGAGCCAAAGGGTTATGTTTTAATTGTGACAACAAATTTGGACCAAGACATAAGTGTGCGGAAAATAATTTGTTCTACATTGAGGGACCTACTGAAGAAGAATAAAATGAAGAAGACAAAGAGGTAGAGCCAGAGGAGGAATCAGGAGATCCCCAATCAACAATATCATGCCATGCAATTTCCGGTATTAGCACTCCCCAAAATCTCAAAGTAGTTGGATTCTTAAAAAAATAGAGGGTAACAGTGTTGATTGATTTGAGAAGTACTAACAATTTCATAAATCATAAGTTAGTGGTACGCTTGAACTGCTTTGTTTATCCAGCTCCACAATGTCAAGTCATGATCGCTGATGGGAAAACTGTTAGTTGTTCAAGAAAATTCCATAACATTAATCTCGCCATGGGAGATTACTTGCTAACTAGTAATATGTATGCCATTGCCATGGGAAGAGCAGACATTGTGTTAGGATTTTAGTGGCTTACCACCTTGGGAACCATTGAAATGAATTTCCAAGAGTTGTTCATGCAATTTCATTGAGAAGGGAGGAATTTTAAACTAAAAGGACTAAGAGCAAAGTCCCCACAGATGGTAAGTTCTCATCAGATGTAAAAATTACTTAGAAAAGGTGCAGAAGGGTTTGTAGCACAACTATTTTCATTGGTAGCACATCATTCCAATACATTTATACCCGCAGATATGCAAGCAGTTATAGATGAGAACTCATGGGTTTTTGGAGAAATGCCCAAGGTTTTTCCTCCGAAAAGAGACCATGACCATGCCATCCAGCTACTACCAGGGATTCAACCACCTAACATCAGACCTTATAGGTACCCCTATATGCAAAAGAGTGAGATTAAGAAGATAGTTCAAGAGATGTTAGAAGCAGGACTTATTCGTCATAGTCAAAGTTCTTACTCTTCTCCTGTAGTGATGGTACAGAAAATATATGACAATTGGCACATGTGTCCAAATTACAGGGAACTCAATAAGTACACAGTTAAAGATAAGTTTCCTATTCCTGTAATTGATGATTTGCTAGATGAGTTACATGGTTTTGTTTACTTTACAAAACTTGATCTTCATTCTGGATATTATCATCTTAGAATCAAGGATGAAGATATTCATAAAACAGCCTTCAGGACACATGAAGGACACTATGAGTTCTTGATAATGCCTTGTGGACTAACAAATGGACCCTCTACATTTCAAAGCTTGATGAATTCCATCTTTAAGCCATTTCTTCGAAAGTTTGTTTTAGTGTTTTTTGATGATATATTAATCTATAGTAAAACATGGGAGGAACACCTACATCATGTAAATAAGGTGTTGGAAACTCTTGAACAACATCAAATTTATGCAAATCCTTCTAAGTGTTCTTTTGGTGTCAAGGAGGTTGAATATTTGGGTCATATTATCTCTTATGAAGGTGTTAAAGTGGATCCTAACAAGATAAAAGCCATGCTTGAATGGAAGGTTCCCAAAACACTAAAAAATGTTTGAGGATTTTTGGGGCTTAAAGGTTATTATCGTAGATTTGTAAGGAATTATGGCAGCATCGCAGCACCACTTACAGCTTTATTGAAGAAGGATGCTTTCCATTGAAATGAGCAAGCTACTATGGCCTTTGATAATTTGAAGGAGGCCATGTGCACCACTCCAATTCTAGCCACCCTAGATTTTTCAAAAACATTCATTGTTGAATGTGATGCTTCAGGGTATGGTATGGGGGAAGTACTCATGCAAGAAGGGTGACCCATTTCCTTCGAGAGCCGCCAATTCAAAGGTAAGAATATCTCTAAACCAGTTTATGAGAAAGAAATATTAGCAGTACTTCATGCAGTGAAACAATGGAGACTGTATCTAATGGGACAAAATTTCAAAGTAAAGACAGATCATGATAGTTTGAAATAATTCTTAGAGAAATGTTTATCATTAGAAGAACAACAGAAATGGGTCTCAAAAATGTTGGGGTATGATTTTGAAATAATATACAAGAAAGGGAAAGAGAATGTAGTTGTTGATGCTTTATCTCGGAAGGATGAATCTGCCCAGGCATTGTTTTGTGCCATATCTGTATTACAGGAGGATTGGATAGAGGATGCAAGGTTTGAATGGAAAAATGACCCAAGTACACAAAATCTCATTCAGAATCTCCAACAAGATCCAAACATGTCAAAAAAAATTTTATGGAAAGGAGATGTTTTATGGTATAAAGATAAATTATATCTATGTAAGAATTCAACCCATTAAAATAGGGTTCTATCTGAGCTCCATGCTTCTCCAGTAAGGGGTCATTCAAGCTTCTTAAAGACTTATCATCGAATCAAGAATGATTTTTTCTGGGAAGGGCTAAAAGGATATGTCCAAAAGTTTGTGGCAGAATGCATGGTTTGTCAGCAAAATAAGGGTGAAACAATTAAGTCCCCAGGTCTTTTACAACCTCTATCTATTCCTATCCAGAGGTGGGAAGAGTTGTCTATGGACTTCATCACAAGATTTCCTAAATAAGAAGGTAAAAATGTAATCATGGTGGTGGTGGATAGACTCACCAAATATGCCCATTTTTTTGCTTTATCACATCCATTTGTTGTGCGTACAGTAGCAATGGCCTTCAAGGATACAATTCAGAAGCTACATGGGACACCAAAGATTATAGTACGTGATCGAGACCCTATCTTTACTAGTAATTTTTGGACTGACTTGTTCTCATGCTTGGGCACACAAGTAGCTCATAGTTCCTCTTATCATGCCCAGTCTGATGGGAAAACAGAGGTGGTAAACAAGTGCTTGGAGGGATATCTTCATTGTTTTACATCAAATAAGCAAGCGAGATGGGTCCAATGGTTACCGTTGGCAGAATGGTGGTATAACACCTCCTTTCATACTTCATCTAAAATGTCTCCTTTCTTGGCATTATATGGGTACCATCCACCATCTATCACTTCATCTTTGAGAGTCCAGCCAAAGGTTCGAGCAGTTGAAGAACATATTCAACACCAACAAGAGGTGCTTTCTAGTCTCAGGGAGAATTTGGCCATGTCACAAAACTACATGAAGTAGCAGGCAGACCAACATTGCAGTGAAAGACATTTTGAAGTCGGTGATTGGGTTTTTGTGAATTTACAACCATATAAGCAAATGTCCTTAAAACAACACAAAAAGGATAACAAGCTTTCACCCAAGTATTATGGTCCTTATCAAGTGTTATAGAAGATTGGCAATGTAGCATACAAACTAGAACTTCCTCTGGCTACTCGAATTCATCCAGTCTTCCATGTATCTTGCCTAAAGAAGGTAATTGGACAGACAATATCAACCCAGACAGTGTTACCCGAGCTTGATGAAGAGGGTAGAATCATCCTGGAACCAGAATGCATCCTTCAGACATGCACTAAGCGGTTGAGGACAAGGGTCATCATTGAGTATTTGATCAAGTGGAAAAATCTAGACAATGAAGATGCAACTTGGGAGGATGAAAATTTCCTGCAGCAGCATCCAGATGTTCTTAACATTGGGGACAATTTTTCTTCAAAGGGGAGGGGCATGCTACGCCCTTAATCATATATCTTATATTGGATGTATATAGCCGACTTGTGGCTATCATAACTTCTTATCATTATGTATCTCTTTCATATATGTTATATTTTCATTAGTGGGTCGGCCTTGGTGTTGGCCATAGCATATGAATAGTATATATAGAGGTTAGTAGGTAGTATTTTATCATCATTGGAGCATTTGAGTATTATTGTATGGTTTGGAGGTTGCCCCCTCGAAGTGCCAAAGCTATTCTAATTGCATATTGAGATCATTATTCTGGAATATTGTGTTATTTGGTGTTATATTTCTGCTCATGATCTGAATTATACAAGTAATTTCATTACATTCAAATAATAATTCCCTTTATTTTTCCTCTTGCCACGTGAATATCCACCTAAGTGGATTTGTTAATAATTAAAACTTTCCATGCATAGTTTGGGGATATCATCACCCTCATATTAAATTTTGAAACAAAACATCATTAATACCTTTATAAATTGAATTCCACAATAGTCATGATTCCCTTTTAATCATAATTAGAATATTCAACAAATAGTTTAGATCTCCCTCATCTATGGGAGTGTCCACTAAAGTATAATTAATACTCATTAAAATTTTGACCACATTATGGAATTCTATACCATTCCCAAATTAAATCCCAAAACACATAATAGTTATCGAATATTCAAGCCTTTATGGTGTTCAATCACTGTGTTTTTTATTTTATTTTTGAATTCAAATAATATTAAATCAAACATTTCCTAACAACTCAATGGGTGTAGTAATATGCTGACTTAAATTCGGCTTCCGTGTTTGTAAAATAATTATAACAACAACACAATTTGAACCGGACAACAAAGTTCTGCAATTATAATCAATATGCATTTAATACTTATAATATGTGGCATTTAATTATTCGAAATACATACATTTTCCATTATTCATATTTATCTTAATAATTTAAACATCGAATAAAAGGGTTGATTAGCAGGATGTTGCATTTCTCCCTGCTAAAATGATTCATCGTTCCTGATGAATTAATTACTATTTTCACATAACTAGAAATAGTAGTACTGCTGAATTTTTTACCAAATAAACCTTCATTTAGTATCCCAAATTCCAAAATCAAACTCTTTTTTTTTAAGTAACAGCATGGCTCAAACAACTTTCCAATCAAAAAAAATTATCACACAACCAAAAATATGACATAAATTTGTCATTACAGCTCATCATATCATGCAATAGTATTTAATATATTTGCATTAGATAATCAAAGTTAAACTATACATACCAAAATCAATCCAGGGAAAACACTAGCCTTTTTTATTTTTCATGTTCTTTTCCTTGTGCAAATTTTTATTTACTTGATTTTATTTCATCAATATCCTAATCTACAGCTGATTTAAAAAATACACCATGGTTTTGTCCTTTTCTCTAGAAATCACATCATATTTAATGCAGCTGTCAATAAGCTATTAGGGTCAAAAAAATTTCCTCTAACACAAAAGAAGCCCAAACTCATACTCTCCCTTCTATTCTTTACCTAAGTGCCTTACTCGGCATCTCAATCATCATAAAAAAATTTCTTCATCAAGATCTTATGCAACTAAATTAAAGAACTCAAACACCTTAACAAGGCTTTAAAACTTAGTAACTCACTTGTATTGTCTTAAATTAACCTTTACAAGGCTACAAACCTGAGTTAGGTATGCTTTGCTTTTGCTCCTTCATTACCACTCTAAAGGTCTTAGTAACTTGCACACAAATCAATACATATGATCTTCAACCTATAGACTCTAGATCATCAAGGAATGGGAGATAAAACTAGAGATTCATTAAATATATAATTGAAATGGTCTCATTCATCCTCTGACCCGGGAGTATAAATTTCACCTACATGACTAAACTCAATTTTTTCATTCTTATTAACCATGTGCAAAATAGATAAATATCAGCATAAAAAGCTCAAGAGATACCATACACAGTCTACATTTGACTTTGGCACACCTTTCTTACATAGAAACTCCAGGTGGGGTCTTAAACTGTTGAATCGGTTAAAAATATGCTTCATACACATTACATAATCACTAGGAACATATTTTAATTATGTTCTTACAAAATCAACAAAGTTTCTTCTTCAAAAAGCTTATTTTTCTTAACTGATTTCCTCTCATCTATCATCCCTCCTTTTTATGAAACATTGTATCTCCCTACATATTTTTTTTCCTCACGTGGATAATTTTTTCATATCCCTCTCATGCTTCCCAAAAACTCTCATATATTCAAATCCACACTCTAATAACTAACTTTTCTACAAACCAATGGTTACTTTGGCGAAATTAAACATCATTTCCTTTCTAAGCTCCCATTTCAAAGACATAGTATTCTTACTTTGTCACAACTAGTCAAGGTTGCACAACCTATGACACATAAGAATCATGCACATGTTCATATTTTACCTACAAGGATATCATATATGGATGCATATACCTAGATTTATCTCTAATTCCCCTTCCCATTACATTCTGATATCAAAACATTCATATGTAATTACAATATAGTTAAGAAATATGCAAACTAGTCTTATAGAAATATTTTCTTCTTTCAATACTTCTTAAAGTATTATCATATTTGACTCTCATTTATTCCCTTTTCAGATTTATTAGCTCCAAGAGCTCACCTAAATTGCCTAAGAATGGCCAAATTTTATATTCAATCAAGAGTTAGATGTTTTCATCCTATGTATATTCTAGAATTGATGCCCATGTATCATTAAGACATTGGTTTTTCAAACAAACAACAAAGTTTTAATTGCTACATCTTAGGTTCCTACATGAACTTAAGTATGTCCTCCCTTTTCCACAATAAGTTTAATCTGTGATAATGTCATGATAACTGACATAAAGTTATGATTCATGTAAATTTCTATTATTTTCCATCAAAAAAAATCTGAATTCTATTTCAATTTTCAATTAGTCATATCTTACCAGAAACTCAGTTGTATTAATCTTATATTTAATTAGAAGCAGGCAGTTCTAATTAATTTATTTGTCATTATGATAGGAACAACTTGTTCCCTTTTTCCAGGAAACCACGAGATGCTTAACCATTAGGTCTTTACTCCGAAAAATCACATTTTTTTGCCTTTTTCCCATCGATTATCTCTTTCCTGCAAGTCGAAGATAAAGAAGAGCTAATGCTCTTGTATTCTTCTACTATTTAAAGTTAGAATTTTATTACAAATTTCATTTTGTCCTAATTGGCCTTTCAAGTAACCACTGTTACAACAGATAGTCTTCTGATATCTATTTCATTTATCCTATGCAGATTTTTATTCCATATTGGATTTAAGTTCCAAATCTGTCATAAAGATAGTTCAATCAATCAAGTAACCCTCTATTGATTGTCATCATTCAGCCCAAGTTGTTTGACTTGGCTGATCTTGCTCACACTTACCAGTTGTTCCATGCATCCTTCCAGTTTAGTGTCATGAAGTACTATTATAGTATTATCTAATTTATTCACCTCGAAACCAAAGCTTAGTTTGGTATGGTTCGTTATACATGGTATATCCTTCTCTCATTACTTTTATTTTGTTCATAAAATAAAAATTTATTAAGCATAAGGACCCAATAAGTCCAAGAGTTGCAACCTTTAGCTCTGATACCAAATGTAACAACCTAAAATTTGACACTCAATTTAGAAGGATTTTTTTTTAATCCAATAGACGTTCCTCTTCATATATAATTCACGTAGCTAGTTAAGCTAAGTAATGCAGCAAGTCATATTATCTTAACATCAAACAAACATTCCCCTACATAATTAAATCAAATAACTAACTAAGGCTAGCTTATGTAGCATGTCATAATTAATAAATCCATCCTATAACAATGTGATAAACCTTGTGCAGCTGTAAGGGTTAATATATTCCTGATCTCCACGATCACCCTTAACATTCGTTAGAATGTTCGTATTTAGCCTCGCTCGGTTTTACCAGCTCTGCGATAGTGAGAACATGTGACTGATCCTCCAATGTCTAACCTGGAGTTTCACTTAGTAAACTCCATCTGGTATCCTACAGTTGGGAGTTGAGGAATTACGGTGATTAGACAATATACCCAGAAAGCACATTACTTTGGCCAATTTTTTTAGTTGTACTATGTATGCTTAGAATAGACACTTGCACATAGCATCTAAACTTGTCTTCCCATCACCTCACAAACGTCTCATCACAGTTATCTAGATTCATTAATATTATTCCATTAAATTAATGAATTATAGTTCATGTATTTAATTACCTAGAATAGAAGGATAAGGTCACAAAGTGATTATCACCTCGTTGCCCCCCTTTCATACATTCTAGCATTTTAACAAATAAAGAATATTAAAACCTTAGTCTGGATTCCCAATAGATCCTACTAAATTAAATTAATCGCAACAAGCTCAACTTGTTTTTACCCTCCTAGTTAAGGCATTATTGACATCTTTAGGACTACCCATTTGCCTTTATTTATTCTAGGCTAGGTAATGCCGCTCAAGTTGTACCTCTTACTCTATAAGGTAATTAGCCTCTTGGTGATGATCTTGTTTCTTAGGTGTAGTTGTTTACCATAAAAGATTAAATTCGTCACTCTTTACTTTAGAGCTCTTTCCTTTAAAATTGAAATTTTCTTTCAACTATAATGTTCAAGATGTGTGCCCCCTTACTTATTATTCCCAAAACTCGATTAAGGCACATTTATATCTTGGCGTGATTATTAATAGAAAAGATCATAGCCATTATTAAGTATAGACTAGATTAATATCGCTCCTCCTTTTTTAAGCTAATTCCCTAGCTTGATGAGACCTTCATACCCTTAGCATATATTATAGACCCAATAAATTTACAGTTATGGAATGCACTATTATCTTGATTACGTTACCTTCAAGTTTACTTCCCGTTATGTGATTTAGGAAAATACCAAGACAATTACTCATATTTAGCATTCATACTTAAGAGACAAGAATAATATTTTTGCAAGTTAGACCATTTAGAAACAACATTTAAACTCATTTTTGAACCATATGTTTTGACCCGATTTATCTTGATACAGAAGTAGATTTATACACTTTCTTATAACACATCTTAGTATCCTAGCTCATCCAGATTGATTCGTGAAATGTAGGTTTTAATAACCATAGATTCTTTGAAGGGATTTGTTTAATCATCTCAAGGTCAATCCCATCATATTTTATTAGATCATAACCTAAAATGTTATAAATTTATAGAGAGCTTTTTTAATAAATAACTCCATCTTTAGTTCATAACTATTATCATTAGAGGCATAGAATATTTAATATAAAGTCTTCATATCTTGACATAACATTCATTTTGTTTGCTAACCACTCATGGCAAAAATAATACAGTTACAACCGCTACCATGAATTTGGTACAAATCCATTCTTCACTTTATTAATACTTAACAACTTACGTCCACTAAGGACAATTACAAGAATGCTTTGCCAAGGAAATTAAATATATCCAGCAGTACATTTACAAGATACAACTATCCAAGGCAACTATAATTTACTATTAGTACTATTAAAATTGGATCCAAGATCCATACTAAAACAACGCAATCCAAACCGGACAATGAAGTTCCACAATTATAATCAATATGCATTTAATACTTATAATTATGTGGCATTTAATTAGTCGAAAGACATACATTTTCCATTATTCGTATTTATATGACTAATTTAAATGTTGAATAAAAGGGTTAATTAGCGGGATGTTACACTCCATAACATAACAAGCCTATTCCGATAGTTTGATTTTATAAATGTTAATGCGCTGAAAAAACTTTCATCTTCAATTGATCCCAATATCATTTTTTGACAGAGTTCATAAAATCGGAAATACTCGCTTATGATTTCACGAAAGATGGAACTAGGATACAACATTTTCCATAGAAGTATAATTACTCCCTTCTTTATTGGCTCTTCCAGCAATTCAAATTGTTCCTTCATTACTTGTCCGAAATTAGTTGATTACAATGCAAGAGTTTCCTTTTGAAGGAATACCATTTATTTGAAATCCATTACATTCAACTGATTGTCCAAAATGTTTAATTATAGTTCAGATGTGCCTTGTAAATGAATCAGCTACAAAGCCTCTTACATGATTCCAAAAGTTAGGATTGACAACTCTTATGGCCTCAAGAAGCTCTCCTTTTTTGAAACGATCTCTAATCTCACTGGATAAGCATTGTGAGATTTTCTAAAAAAAAATCCTTATTTCAAATATAATAGCATCATATAAATTACGTGTAATAGGAACTTATTCAAGATTTTCTCTAGCAATAACCACTCTTTTTTTGAATGTGCTCATTTTAATCTCCTTCTCGTTAACAAAGATACACAGATGACCAAATATATTGAATCTGAAGTAGCTGTTAGGATTCTTTAAATCTAATCAGAGCTTACCAGTCACTAAATACATGTCCTTTAAAGTAGTCATCAGAATTATATAACATATCTAGAGTCTGAAAAAACCCTTTTCCTGAACCTAATGAAGTTTGTTATATATATGGATAGTTCTTGTGCAAGTTTTGTTATGCAATTCATCTCATGTAACATTGGAAGAATCCTGAAAAGTTGTTAACAATGTTTCGAAGTTTGTAAGTTGGTAAAGTAAATATTTTTGCCTGTCAATTTTCTGACGGTTCTTATGCATCAAACTAGTTAAAGATGGATATTCCTCAAATACTCAGTGTGCAGGCTCATACATAGAAATCCATCTAGTATCAACATCTTTTAAGAATTTTCTTACCATCTGTGACCGCAAATGAAAACTTATGAAACTCTATAAATCTTTTCGGACTGCATGACATATAGACATGAACTTCACATATTAGCTCTTCAACTTTATCAACACATTTGAATATGCTTACTATCCTATATGCAAGATTCATCTTATGATCCATGCAATGAATAGGAATCATGTAAGGAGCAACAGATGTTTGGAGACACACACATAGACCATTTCTGTGACCGTGCATCACTGATACACCATCGGCACCAACACAAATCAGCTTTGTGGCTATAGAATAATTATACATTCCTTCTATGTCCTTAAAATTATATATTACCAATTTGGAAAGATTTTCAGCATTGCATTTTTTCTTGCATTTTATGAACCAATAGCAGATGAGGTGTTCTGGTGTGGTTCTGGAATGTATATACATGCATGCAAACCCAATAATTCTTGTCAACAGTTGTAACGGCGTCAATTAAAAGGGAGATGAAACTTGCATTCTTGACATTTTCTTTCAGATCTTCTTGTTCAATCATCACAAGACATCTTACCATTTCATAGGCACCTGCTCTCTAGCCAATGTGAATTTGGAAAGTTTGGAAATCCATTGAACTTGAACAATTTTTTATATTCTGAAAAATCTGAAATTGGTCTGCCCATTTTCAAAATATAGAATATGATTGAAAACTGGGAGGTTTTTTCCCTTCATATTTTCATTTTCAGCTTTTCCAAAAATTGTATTTATGGTTCCTCCTATCTCTTGAAGTTTTTGAGTGTGTTTCATCTTATTTTCATACTCATATATTACATGCATGCACTCTTTTGCAGTTTTCCATCTCTGAGTCCTGGTTTTTTTCCATCATTATCAGTGACTGTGTAATATACTTTTCTACAATGTTTCTCTATAGTGTCCAATTTAAGTTGCATTATATGTTCTTTACCAAAATTCCAAGTACAAATAGTACATCTACATTCATTGGGAGTATCACTACCATTATCAGGTTGTACAAGCTCAATAAATGGGTATTTTTATGCCCAATCTACTTAAAACGACATTCAAATTGCCCAAGATGTTTTCTTCTTTCTCCCAAACTTATTTTTTTGAAGGTTTATGTCATTATCATCTTCTGCGAGAATATTATCATTTGAAAATTCATGTACTAAATGTATTTGGAATTTAGGACAATCTTCAATCTCTAGCATGTCTGGGTCAATTAAATCTTCATCTACTGAAATAATTATTTCCTTAGGGTTTATGTTTTGATTTACTGTTTCATTTTGAGTAAAATTAACATAAGGTATTTCTATTTTTAAAAACAAAAGAAATGTTTTTACTGTTACAAAGATATTTAAAAAATTAAATTGTATTGACAAAAAACAGGAAAATGCCAAATGGTTATGATCATCTATAACAACATACCAGTACCCGTGTTAATGTTTCCAATGGAAGCAACTTGGGTCTTCTTTTTTTGTGGGGCTGAAGAAATTTGTTATGCTACCTTTTCTTTTGTGTTTTTCTTCCTTTTGTTGATTATTCAAAGAAGTCATTGTACATATCCAAGAAAATATTTAAATTAGATAAATGTAACCAACATCTAAACAATTCTAAAATTTATAAAAGTAAGCAAAAACACACTGCAAGTCTAGATGCCACTGGGGGGGGGGGGGGGGGGGGTCGGCAGGATGAAGAATGTTGTTGGTCGGTAGCATGCATTATGCTACCGGGTGGTAGCATATCTGCATGCTAATAGTTAGCAACATCCTTTTACTAACCGATAACATGTCTTCATGCTACTGGTCGGTAGCATACTGGATGTTACCGGTCGATAACATGTTGCATGCTACCGACCGATAGCATGTCGGTCTGTAGCATATTGCATGCTAACGGTCAGTTGCATGCTAACGTCCGGTAACATGCAAACATATTATCTGGCCGGGTAGCATACTGCATGCTAATAGTCGGTAGCATGCAGACATATTATCGGCCGGTAACATTATTTATGCTATCAGCCAATAGCATCCTTCATGTTGTCAGCCGGGTAGCATACAGATGCCAAAGTTAGCTACATACATGCTACAAAACAAATTGAAGTACCTTTGAAAGTAGAAAGGAAATATCTACCTATGGTGACTAGTCCTCCAATTTTGAAAGCAGGAAGCCTAAATGAAATATTTAGTAAACATGAATTTACAGAAGGGGAGGTTCCAAAGTTCAAGTTTTAGCATTTAGGTAATAGGACTTTGAATAACGAGTTATAAATATTTAACTAGAATATATATATATATATATATATATATATATATGAGGTGAATATGACATTTTTAATTTCACTATAAGGGCGATTTTAATGATAACATTTGGCTTTCAGTGGAAACTCCTTGGTGAACCGGACCTTAACATTTACTTGTACCTGGAAAATTTTGGTGACCCAGTCCCTATTCATACCTAAAAAAATTGCCACTTTCATATTTCAAAAACTAGAATATTCGTGAATTACCAAATATTCGCCACTAAAATTTTCCCTGTACAGAAGATGAATGAAAAGTATGAACAACGGAATTTTCAACACAGGGTCCAACATCATTTCAAGGTT
The DNA here is from genome assembly GCA_019776745.2 of Taxus chinensis. Lineage (NCBI taxonomy): Eukaryota > Viridiplantae > Streptophyta > Pinopsida > Cupressales > Taxaceae > Taxus > Taxus chinensis. The sequence continues at coordinate 746,937,536 of CM034146.1, forward strand.
GGTGATAAGTTCTGGTTGTAGATTCAGAAGGAAAGGCTTGCAAGTCCACATAGGAAAATTTGACCTCTGTAGTATGGTCCTTACACTATCACCAAGCAAGTAGGTGAAAATGCTTTCAAGTTTATTCTTCCACCCTACCTTGCTTTGCATCCTATCTTCAATGTGGACCTCCTCAAACCATATCACCCACCTCTTTTGAACACCTCAGTCATAGCAAAATAGTTGGACATATGGGTAAGTGCACCAAGATGGTGGACAATTAAGTGGACATAAAAACCTGAAATTTAGGTACCGCGAGCATGGTTTATAAATAGCTCTCATGGTTTTTAAACCTCACTCACGCAACTATTTTTATAGGCTCGATGATTTATAAACCTGAAACCGCGATCGCGGTTTAAAACCGTGCTTGCGATCCTTTGAGACAAAAAAAAATAGACCCGCGACTCCTCATTTCCCCTCTTTTTTCCTTTCCAACCACGATTTCTCCTAGACCTTTGGCACTCATGATTTGAATATCCCCTAAAAATTACTCTTCAGACTTTTGGATCATGATAGTTTCAACCATGCTGTCAAGACAAAGAGGTAAGCCCTCGATTTTGATCAATTTGTTTACATTTTAAGTTTTTTTGTGATTTTCATGGAATTTTCAATTTTTTGTTTATGTATACAATTTTTTTGTTTTGTCAGTTGCTCGGAAAGCTTGTAATCCTACAAACCATCAAAATATTCCTCTAAACCCTCCAAACAATCCTCAAAACCCTCTAAACATTCCGTAAAACCCTCCTCCAAACATAGATCCGCCTCTTTTGGCTCCTTCTGTCCCCATAGAACCAACAGGAACACAAGCTAATATCATTGGAAAAATATGAAAAAATAAAATTACCATTAAGAACCTTATTCAGAATATAAGACAAAACCATGCCATAAATCTATCCCGCATGACTTTAGCCAACACATTGCAAACATTGATTGGCAAAGTTGACTCCGAAACTAACCAAATAGATAGATGGAATACCTTTAGAGATGATTGTAGGCAGTGGTATGAAAATAAATTATCCCATGCGGCCGTAAAAGACAAAAAATTAGAAAATACTGCATTTGTGCATTATTTACTGACCCAAGAACCAATGCCCCCCCCGCCCCCCCCCGCAGTTACTTACAAATGGTTCCCAATCCATTGATGCCACAATGACTAAATCAAGAACAATTTTTAGGACCGATGGTGGATGGTTTTTGATTATCCACCATGTAACAACAATGAGGTTCCCCTCTATTTTTTGAATAAATTATATTGCGAGTTCGTGCTTAATGAGGCCCCAAATTATTTTGACTTTTCTGATTTTTATGGGCGAGGTGGTGGCTCTGCACAAAGTAGACCAGGTGCACGCATAGGTCAATCAATGATCCCTCATACCCCAAAACCCCCACTACCTTCAGTTATCCCTCCTACAATGAAAGAGGTTTTGAAGATTGACACACTACATGCATTGAGGGAGCTCACTGACACTCTAACCCAGCATAGTGAGCAAATTGCATCTGGTGATGTTGGTGGAGGTGCTAGTTCTAGCGTACCACACCACTATGGATCATGTGGTACCATATGCACTGCGGGTGAGACATCATTTGTTGCATCGCATGATTTCTTTTCTCTAGATGAGATGATGGCAGATGTTTTTGGAACTGGTGCAAAGGATCTTGGTCTTTCATAGGTAAATTTCAAATAAATATTTAATATGTGTGTGTGTGTATAATAGTTTAATTCATGTTTGAGATTTTAATATATATGTATTTCATTGTACGTTATGTACATACATGTAAAAACTAATTTTTTATTTTATTTTAAATAGCAAGAGTTGGTGAAGGAAACATCTGGTGTCGACATGCTAGCTACTACAGCTGGACATGTTACAAACGTAAGTTTCAAGTTGTACTTAAATTTCAAATTTCATTTGATTGTGCACTTTTATTATTATAATGTTTCACCTGTACATGTACATATTAATATATGTTTGTCTTTTATACGTGCATGAACCTGGCGGGTCATCATCTGCTCTGGGAACTGAGGCTATTGGCATGCCTCACGTGACTTTTACATAGGTTAGTTTCTCTTTACACTTTGTTTCTAATTGTGGAAGTTCACGTGGATTATTCTTTGGCTCTGTTATGTGCCAGTCATGTAGATTAATAATGATTTGTACATTTTTTTTGTATAGCTTATGACTACTAGAGAGACTCCTCCATATATGCAGACTATGGAGGATGTTGTAGATACTGCCATAGCATTTGCAGATCCACTAACTGAGGTACAATTTTTCAAATTTGTTAAATTTATTTAGGAATTATTTTTTATTACTTAAATCTACAATATCAAATTTTGTACACATGAAATATTTAATTTGAAATTTAATTATTTATATGTAGCTTACCTCGCATGAGTCTATTGTTTTCCCTGTCATGCATCAACGAAAAATTGATAGGGATCATGAAATTGCGGTAAGATTTCACATGTATTTTAACTAAATTCTAAGTTTCTAAATTTTGAATGTATTTTAAAAATATGGGTGTTAAAAACTTGTTGTTTATGAATGTGCAGGTTAGGTTGCAGGTCTACTTAGAAATGCCTAGGACCACACGGATGAAATCCGTAGTGGCATCTCCCTCCACTACATCCCCAGGTCGTGGACATGCTACTTCTAGCAGGGCAAAGAGAGGGAAGATGTTTCATGATTAGATTCATAGGACGTGGATGTACATATATATATATATATATGGGCCACCAGGTCCTAGTTCATAATTCTTCATAGGACATTGTATATATAGTCTTATACGACCTCATGTGGTCCTATATGTATAACACACTTGGTTTGAGATCTACACATGTTATGAACTTATATTTTCATAGATGTGCATTCAACACACTTAGTTTGATATATTATATATCTATGTGTTGGTTTTCATAACGATATTACTTCTATGTTTGATTCGAATTCATTGCACATGATATCCTTCTATGTATGCATATTCTATGTATATTAATTTTATATGTATGTTTGATTTAAAATTAAAAAACTATGGTGCAACATATATGAATATAACATTATTATGGTGCAACATTACATGGCACAATTGTTAAGAAATTAAGAGAAGCATGTGTATTCCTCCATCAACATGGGCAACTTATCATTTTCCTCTTAAGTCATGAAAAAATATTTCATACCTTGAATCTTGAAATAAGATGTCTTCCCTTGGCTTATTTGGTTTTTGAACTGTGTATTTAATTTTATTTATCAGAAGGATATTATTCATTTTACCGTTGATGAGTATGGTGGTGTATGACCAATCCATCTTTATATCCCCACCAATATCATGATAGAAACTTTGGCTCAACAATAGACCATACGTAGCTAGAATGTCTTCCACAAGTATTTCCATCTTGATTTTCTTGTCAGGGAAGTCTGTAAATTATGGCTTGATAATCTTTGACTTGGCTGAAAAGAGGTAATTATTTTGTTTTCATGTAGTAACAATGGCCAATAGCAAGGCTGAGAGTAATACCAATAGGGTTATAAAATTTTATAAGCATGACATTGTCAAAGGCATCAAAGTCAATAATGCAATTATTCAATTTATAGGTCCATTGACCAACAAGGAAAGATAGAAAGGTTCTTATTTCCTAGAAGCCTAAGGATTTTAAGGAAAGAAGGTTCTAGGAATGAGTGGTTATAGAAGTGGGAAGTGATTCTTTAGTGTTGGTAGGATTCTTGGAACATGCATTTTTACTACTTCCTTTGATAAACTAGATGAGGATTGAAGTGTTTTGCTTGGGAAGTAGAAGAAGAGGCTTATTTATTTTTTTATGAGTGGGTGAACACTAAACAATAGTAACTATTCATATCATCTATCCAGATTATTCAGGACCTTTGTTAGGTGAGTATTCACAATAACCAATAATTAAATAACCATATTCTTCTTCTCTTTCAATTTTTGATTCAACAATTTCGTGAAAAAGTTGTAATTGTTGAAAAAGTTGTAATTATTGAAAAAGTTGTAATTGTTGAAAAAGTTGAAAAAGTTGTAATTGTTGAAAATTTTGAAAATGGTGAGTCGTGGCACCAAACCGACTACGTGGACACGTCCAAGTGGCTAGGTGAATGCTAGAGGAGGCGTAGTTTTGGTACATGACAACGTCATTACTTTCAGGCTACCTCATTTGGGCGTAGTCCCTTAAGAGCCCTAAGACCAAAAAATCGTTCATCGTTGACAGGTGACTACGTGGACTTTGTGGCACCTAAGGACATCTCGTTTAATCATACACCTCGGCGTACGGACCCTCTACAATAGCCTTTCTTGGTTTTTTCCTTCTCCAATCGTTGCTCTCGCTGCCCTATTGTTTGCAAGTGCGCCAAATAGTGTAGTTTGAGACAGTGTAAGGTTGTCAAATGGTATATTTTACAAACGGTGGGTCGTGGCACCGAACTGAATTCACTGACACATCCAGGTGGTCAGGTGAATGCTAGAGGAGGCATCGTTTTGGTGCACAATAACGTCATTACTTCCGAGCTACCTTGTTCGGGCGTAGTCCCTTAAGAGCCCTGAGACCAAAAAATCGTTCAATTTAGATGGGTGGCTACACAGATTCCGTGGCACCTAGAGACGTCTCATTTGATCCTACACCTCGGTGTAAGGACCCTCTACAATATCATGTCTCGAATTTTTCCTTCTCCAATACGTGCTCTCGTTGCCCTATTGTTTGCAACCACGCCAAATAATGTAGTTTGAGACAGTGTAAGGATATCAAATGGTATATTTTACAAATGATGGGTCGTGGCACTGAACCAACTGTGTCAACACATCTAGGTTGCCAGGTGAATGCTAGAGGAGGTGTCATTTTGGTGTGCGACAACGTCGTTGCTTCCGGGCTACCTTGTTCGGGCGTAGTCCCTTAAAAACCCTAAGACCAAAAATTTATTCAACTTCAATGGGTGGCTACACAGACTCTGTGGCACCTAGAGATGTCTCATCATATCCTACACCTCAGCATAGGGACCCTCTACAATATCCTATCTCAGTTTTTCCTTATCCAATCGGTGCTCTCGCTTCCCTATTGTTTGCAAACGCGTCGAATAGTGTAAGGCTATCAAACAATATATTTTTTAAACGGTGGGTCGTGGCACCAAACCGACTGCGTGGACATGTCTTGGTGGCCAAGTGAATGCTAGAGGAGGCATCTTTTTTGTGCACGATAACGTCGTTGCTTCTGGGCTACCTCGTTCGAGTGTAGTTCCTTAAGCGCCCTTAGACCAAAAAATCATTCAACTTCGATGAGTGGCTATGCAGACTCCGTGGTACCTAGAGACCTCTCATCTGATCCTACACCTTGGCGTAGGGACCCTCTATAATAGCATGTCTCAGTTTTTTCCTTCTCCAATCGGTGATCTCGCTGCCCTATTGTTTGCAAACGCGTTGAATAGTGTAGTTTGAGACAGTGTAAGGTTATCAAATGGTATATTTTGCAAATGATGGGTCGTGGCACCAAACCAACTGTGCCGACACATCCGAGTGGCTAGGTGAATGCTAGAGGAGGCATTTTTTTGGTGCATGACAACGTCGTTGCTTCCAGGCTACCTCGTACGGGCGTAGTCCCTTAAGATCCCTGAGACAAAAAAATCATTTAACTTCGACGGGTGGTTACGCAGACTCTATGGAACCTAGAGACGTCTCATCTGATCTTACACCTCGGTGTTGGGACCCTCTATAAGCCTGTCTCAAATTTTTCCTTATCTAATCGGTGCTCTCATTGCCCTATTGTTTGCAAACGTGTCGAATAGTGTAGTTTGAGACATTGTAAGGTTGTCAAACAATATATTTTGCAAACGATGGGTCATGGCACCAAACCAACTGCACCAACATGTCTGGGTCACCAGGTGAACGCTATAGAAGGTGTCATTTTGGTGTGTGATGACGTCGTTGCTTCCGGGCTACCTCGTTCAGGCGTAGTCCCTTAAGAACCCTGAGACCAAAAAATCATTCAACTTCGACGGGTGGCTACGCAAACTCCGTGGCACCTAGAGATGTCTCGTCAAATCCTACACCTCGGGATAGGGATCCTATACAATACTCTATCTCAATTTTTTCCTTCTCCAATCGGTGCTCTTGATGCCCTATTGTTTAAAAATGCGCCGAATAGTGTAGTTTGAGACAGTGTAAGGCTAAAAAACAGTATATTTTGTAAATGGTAGGTCATGGCACCAAACCAACTACGCAGACACATCTTGGTGGCTAGGTGAACACTAGAGGAGGCATCATTTCGGTGCACGACAACGTTGTTGCTTCCGAGCTACCTCGTTCGGGTGTAGTCCCTGAAGAGCCCTGACACCAAAAAATTATTCAACTTCATCGGGTGGCTACGCAGACTCTATTGCACCTAGAGATGTCTCATCTAATCCTACACCTCGGTGTAAGGACCCTCTACAATAGCCTCTATCAGTTTTTTCCTTCTCCAATCAGTGCTCTCGCTACCCTATTTTTTACAAACGTGCCAAATAGTGTAGTTTGAGACAGTGTAAGGTTGTCAAATGGTATATTTTGTAAACGGTGGGTCATGGCACTGAACAGACTACGCCGACACATCTAGGTGGCTAGGTGAATGCTAGAGGAGGCATCATTTCAGTGCGTGACAACGTCGTTACTTCTAGGCTACCTCGTTCGAGTGTAGTCCCTTAAGAGCCCTGAGACCAAAAAATTGTTCAACTTCGACTCGTGGCTACATAGACTCAATGGCACCTAGAGACATATCTTTTGATCCTACACCTTTGCGTAGGGACCCTCTACAATAGCCTATCTTGGTTTTTTCCTTCTCCAATCGGTGTTCTCGCTGCCCTATTGTTTGCAAACGCACCGAATAGTGTAGTTTGAGACAATGTAAGGCTGTCAAATGGTATATTTTACAAACGGTGGGTCGTGGCACCAAACCGAATCTACACATGTGTAGGGATGGTCTTGTAAACACTTGGGGAGGTATCGTTTTGGTTCTCTAAGCTCCAGGTCCTTCTGGGCTACCTCCTCCAGAGCCAAGAACCCCCTCCATAGGTACATAAATCATTGTTAATTACTTCTCTTTTCTTGTAAAACAATGAAAGCTTCTCTTGGCTTCAAGAATTTAAAATTCTCTACTAACAATGTCAACCACGTGAAGGTGGAATATTTTCTAGCACCACTAACCTGCATATAAAAGTGTTAGTCGAAGAAATTAAAGTTTCAATTCAAAACCATACTAGATATATACAAAATACACAAATTTAATAAAATATATGAACTTAAATTTATCTAACAAATTTATATATACCAAAGAAATTATATATACCAGACATGAGCATTGTCAATTCATTCCAATGAACCATCAAGATCGGATCTACTCTGAATAGCAGATAGGATTACTTCATGATATGACTCTCAAACCTTCCAAAGAATCTTATTATTAAGCCTTCCTTAATATCTATACAACTGAATATTTTTCGCTAGAACTAGATGCGAATACAAGAGTATTCTCAAAGTCTTCAAACACCCAAACAGAGGATTTTTTTAATGGATATCGTCGAAGCCAAGTTCTAGTAACTACCACTAACCCTGTAGGGTACTCAATATCTTTTCCATCTATAATAGCAGAAGTCAACTTCTTTCTTTCCTCGATACAATGACATAAGAAATAGTTTTTTCCTTCTTCATTGTCTTATGTCGCAATAACTACAAATACATGTCCTACAAAAAAAAATTCAACTCAAATTTAAATTATACATATTAAAATTTCAATGGACATAACTCAATACAAAAATTGTAAATAACCATAAATACCTTGTCACACCAAAATCAAAATTTCGTCAAAGTCCTTGGATGTTGCAACTTCATCTATAGAAACAAGTCATAATGTTTGTGGAGGTTGATAACTAGGAAGTGGAATTAGAGGCCTACAAATCCATCCATCCACCCATTCTTGTGAATCACACTCAACAGTGACAATTTCGATACAAGATGCACAAAAACATGTCAACTTTCTTGTCCATGTGCCCCATGAAGTAGCGTCTGAGCTACAAAATGAGTGCATATCACTGGACCCAGTGAGTGTCATACAATCCTCGTAGTTAGCAATACGTTGTTCCTCTATCAACCAAAAATATTTGAAAACCATAGAAATTTCTTGAGAACCTCAGGCCATGTTGTCAATACACCATTCCACTATGCTCTTTGCATCTTTCAATTTAGCACCATCTTTGTACTTCAACTCTTCTCTTGCAAGATCTCTTTTCACCCATGTCCATGCACCGTCATGCTCTCTTTTTCCATGTCCAACCTCAGTGAAACTCCAAATATGTTACACACCCATCTTGACATTCATCCTTCTCATCCAATAAAACATATGTGCATTCTTAAACTGAGACGTGTAATTATCTGACCATATATAATATTGTTTGAAGTGGATATCCTTATCAGACAAGTTTCTATAAAATAACTGGAAACACCCTTGCACAAATTCAGTAGAATGAGTACGATCATCACTAATATAAAATTGGTACTCTCTTAAAAAAAATTGATCATTCTCTGTACTATCAAGAGAATGTGTGATACCCATTAAAACAACCTACTTGAGACCCAAGAAACAACCTAGGGTTGATTAGGAAAATTATGGAACAAATTTTTTTATAAGAAGTGTCCACAACCAGGTTGCAAAACAACAGTTGACACTAACAGGGTCCAAAACAAGTCTAAATTACTATAACATAATTTTCATATTATTAACAATTATCAAAGGTCACAAGTTCCAAATTTTAGGGTTAGAAGTTTCAATTAGGTTCAGGGGTAAATTAACACCATACCCACTCTCAAACAGGTTTATAGTTTCAACTTGATTTTTCTCACACTAAATTCTTTCAAATTTTCTCTAAATCATTCCCATTGGATAGAAAATTTTCTCACCTTTCCAACGATATAAATAAGTCCTCCTAAATCCTTGTAAAACTCCAGTTATGGACCGGCAGGCCTTAGGGGTCAAATTTTACCAAAAGGGACATGTGTCGAGCGAGGAAGAAGACCCTTTGTCAGGTTGGCGGGTCAGGGGGCGGTGTTGGAAAATTTTTCCCACATGGGTGCAAGGTCCATATTTCTCCTGCACCTCCATGGGTCCTCTAAGAAGACATGTCGGGCTCCAAGCCCAAGCGGGAAGAAAAAGAGGAATGGGTAGAATGGCGGAGGTTTAGCGGAGTTTTTGCCAAAGGGGGGAGAATTCCAATGAGTGCTCACATGCCCGCGGATCCGCCAAGGACACGTGGCGCCCAACGACCATGGCGGGGAGAAAAGGAGAGGGATGGGAGAGGCGGCGGGTTAGTTGGGAAATTTCACCAAGGGGAGGGACAAAGGAAAAGTTTGACACGTGGGTTCGCACGTTCCCCCCCCTCCGCTGTTACCCCCAAGGTGCCACATGGAAGCCTTTGGTTGGCTACGGGTCAGTGGAGAAAATTTCAAAAAAATTCCTCCAAAAAATTTTCAAAAGAATTTTAAAGGATTTTTTCAACGGGAAAATTTCAGGCCGCGGGCTTGCCAGGGGAAAATTTTCCCAATTTTTCCCGCCAAAGCACGAAAACTTCAGAGGGCCATAAATTTTTCTATAAAGCTCAGGTTTAGGCAATCAAGGACTTTTTAGAAATCTCCAATGCCCTCATTGCACAAGAATCATAAATTTTACATTTTGATAAAGTTTAGGGGTCAATTTTACTTAAACGTCCTGCAGGCTTTTAAACAGCTAACTGGTAATTTTTAACTTATAAATTTGATTCAATTTGATTTCCTCCTTTACTCAACATGCCAAACAGACATGGAGGATCATTCTATAAAGGTTTTTAAAAAATTTAGGAAGGTAAAGTTGCTCAATTGATTCCAATTGAATTTTTTTCCAACAATTGACAGAAAACAACTGTAAAAAAAGGTTGGGCTCAATTTTGCAATGTTTTGAATTAATTTTTTAAGTGTTCTTTTTCAATTTAAGTTCCATGATAATACAGCATGCTAAATTTTAACATTTCCAAGTTGATTATAATGTGCAAGCCCGAACTGTACATTTTAATTAAATTTATTTTTCAGTTTTAAATTTACAACAGAGATCCATTTCTAGAAAATTTGTTTATCAATTTCATCATTCAAGTGTGGAATTTAATTTCTATTCTAGTCCAAGGCATTTAGTTGTTTGTAAACAAATCATTTAAAAGCTAAATTGTAAAGTCAGGTTTCCAATTTAATATATTTCCAAAAGGGACAAAGTAATATAATTCCTTCATACATATTTCTTCTTTTCAAACAGAGATCTAACTACCTCTTTTGCCATACAATGAAACATTGAATTCAATCCATGGTAGACTTGAATGTTTTCCTTCTTCAAGAAATCATTAAAAACAAGAATCCAGTTTCTTTCTTTCCCCAAAATCATATATTTGAAACAAGGCAAAATAATACAATTACATGTCATGTGTTTCTTCTTTTTTCCCATTTTCCAAAACAGGGATTTCAAATCACAATTTGATATTCCAATTCAACACCACAATGCAAATGAAGGAAGGTCTTGCAATTATTTATTAATTCAAAAATTAATACATCTTTGCATTCTTCCATTCCTTGAATGTAATTAACAGATTTCACTTTCTTTCTTTCAAATGTACAGAACATAATGTAGATATCTTTCACAATTCGAATATGTAACTTTCATAACCAATTACAACATATTTTCTTCATAATATATATATTACAATTTCATCCACTTCAAAGTGGGAAAGGTTACAATTGAATTTATTTCACAAGGGACTGACAAAACTTTCTTCTTCTACTCTAGAACAACAACATGCAAGTTTCTTCTTTCTTCCAATTTGATCACAACAAAAGTGGGCGAAAGGCAACGCTCTCCACCCAACCAAGACATCCAATGAAAGGAGAAGTCATCCTTCATCATTGGCCCCCAAGCCCTAACCATAATACAATGAGAGGTGATTCAACCCATGGCAACAACTGGCTTCCACAAATACACAACATTCTTTCAACATGCATAATTCAATATAAAACACAATCTAAACAAAAACAATAGTTTACAGCTGCATTTGCAAACATTCAAATAGAACTCAGGCTTGATAATGCAAGCCAAAGGAGAAAGGACTATTGGGGAAGCTACTTATGCCTCCCAATGGGAATTGAGCATCCACCAGTAACAAACCGCCAATAAAAATTCAACACACATATCCTTATGCCCCCCACAATCCCTCCTTATGCCCCCCACAGATTTCATTATGCCCCCCACAAAGTAAAAAATGCAAGCTATTTTTGTTCCATGGTGGATCCTAAACTCAAAATCCCTCCACAAGTATGATGCCACTGGCATTCCCTTATGCCCCCCCCACATAGATTTCCCATAGCCTTTTCCTACACCATTCATATGGCAGTCTACCCATCCAGCAAACAAATAAATCAAAAACATGCACCATTCATTCATTCACAAAAGAAGAGCTAAGCTCCTACCTTTCCATGGTAGCTTTTGTTTCCAACAACAAGCTTTTAATGCCAAAAACAGTCCCAAAATAGAAATGTCAAGTATGAAATTATCTCCAATCTCCTCCACAATCCACAAGAGCTACAAACAGCAAAAATGTGCCCCAATGAAGCATGCAAAATGATTCAACAACCCAAAACAAGCAAAGAGTTAGAATTTTATAGAATATGGAAGAGAAGAGGATGATGTGAATCCATGTAGCATGTCACATCACATATCCTCAACTCCAAACACAAAAAACAAAATTTCATTCTCCAAAGCACAATAAAGAGGTGGATGAAAATATGACAATTTACTTACTCCAAAAAGCCCACACCCCAAAAGACTACAAATTTAAAACATGAAGAAAGTGCAATTAAAACATGCAACATGATTAATAAAATTCATTAAAAAAATCTAAAGTATAGTTGGTAAATTAAATTGAGATATATGGGACAAGTTTTACTTGTCCCACAAGCCTCCAAAAACAACCTCTAAGGACAAATTCAAATTTCCAAGGAGGTGGAGTGTTTCATACTCCAAAATCTGACTTACACAACTCTTACACAAACTTACACATCCCTTACATATTTAATACAAATATCCAACAACTTCCATTATTACTTTCCCCTATCCCAATTTGATTTATTTCAAATTTTAACTATATAATTTCTCACATTAATCTACCACAATTTTAATTAAATAAAGAAAGGGACACATTACTAATAAAATACATACAACAATAATAAAAGTTAACCACATTAATAATTACACAAAACCCATGGTCACATATAAAGGTGATCCCCCCGTGGGAATCTCTAACAACAACAAACACAACACAATAAAACAAGTTGTCATGGTGACCTTGTCGAATTCACCTAGAATTCTATTGTGGTTGGTCTCCAATCCCCTGATGTTTGTTTTGATTTTTAACCTGCAAAACACAAATACCTCATTTGGCCTCGTGGCCATATCAGAACATCCAAAATGAATATAAATATAATCACAAAATCATCTAAATATGTGAATCACAACAACATGAAAGTAATTTAACAAAATTACTTACAGTTAGTATCAACAACAATATCATCATCATATAATGTTCATTTTCTAGGTCTACTCACAATATCCAAAATCACATGTCCGAACAACATTCATAAAACATCTATATCAAATAGTATATCATCATCCACATATGAGTGTCTCTAATAGTCACTGTGCATCATAATCAAATCAAGATCACAATAATCCAAGATCAAATATCTAACATTATACTAAATCAAAGCATACTAGTGTCCATAATGTAAACAATAGTATCAAAATAAGCATCCAAAGGTGTCAAAGGGAAGTGGGCACTACAGAATGTATAAATGTTATATGCACAAAAATGGCAACTTGTACTGAGTTGTAATATTATGATTGAACCTCCATTTGTGGTTGCAATATGTAATTCTCTACAAAATTGACCACTAAAATAATAGTACCAATAGAAAATGTGTCTTTGCATATCTTGAATTGTTCATCCAACCATCGAGCTCTGTGTGTATGCCTAACATACTCTTAAATAATTTCATCCTAAATTTTTCTCATAAATTGAAAACCAGGCATATGTTTTGTAATTAGCTCACACCGTTTAGACTATTTTCCATCTTTCAACTGGTATGCAACTGATTTATATTTATCAAACTCAACTAAATTATTTCCTATTGCACCTTCAATTTACTCATGGATACAACTTTCCAATTTAGGTAATCCACCACATGTACCACAACTTCCATCTAAACAATCCTAACTATAAAAAAAATTGTCCAACTTATTTTTCACAAAATATCGTAGGAATGAAATCCCTGGAAGATATTGGTGGAACTTGAACACCACATTCTGATAACATAGTTTTAGAATGCAAAATACAACGAATACATAAAAATTTAGCATAATTCATAGCAAATTCAACATGTTGCGTACAACGACAAGTGGTGTGAGCGTGGTTGATTTTCACATAAAATGGTTTTAACATTTCAAAAAAATGTTGACTAATTTTAATTTCCAAATGCTCTTGTTCAAACTTACGAAAAAATTGAGTTTGAGTCATATCTAAGAAATGCTTTGGATGTGGTTCGCGATTAATAGAACGAACTCTCTATTTTACAACATCTCTTGTATTAGGTGAAACTTTAGTGTTATCATGCCAAAATTGAATAACAAATTCTCGTATAGCATCAGTATTATATTTGTCCTTATGCGGTGCTCTAGCAGAAAATGCCCAAAAAATGGTGTTATTGAGTGATTGAAGGATATTACGTCTTTCAATTGCTTTCATTAGAGTTTTTCGATTAACTTGCAACATTCGACTTGTTTACGTAATCAAACGTTATTTTTTATTGATTCACTTACAATACTAGTAGCAAGTACACGACGCACAATATTACTATCCCTAGTGTGTCTCTTGACACCAACAGTGTGATATGCATCATGAAGGTTTTCAACAATTGTAGAGGTTTGACCACGTATATTAGATATTGTCAATCCTAAGGTGTTTAATGTATGTCTCATTTTATTCAATTTCATCAAACTAACCAACAAATGACATCTTTGGGAATCATTTAAAATTTTAAAATGATTATCCCAAATTTCAGTGGCTTTTCTTCTGATTTTCCATTCAGAAATTTTGTCACATATTAGTTTCAAAATGTTTTCATCAATTTCAATAAAATAATTATGTTTCTTATGGAAAATCCTAGGAGGTGTTTTTGTCAAATTTTATCTGTCTGCAGTTTCAACCTGAATTTCTTTATTCACGTTTTCATTTTCTCCTTCAATTTCAACATTTGCTACATCACGAGTATTTAATTCTTCTTCAACATTTACAGTAAAAACATCTTCATCACGAGTATTTAATTCAACTTCAACATTGACAGTAGAAACATTACCGGGTTCCTCATTGCTTACAATAGTAGGGATTGAAGATGAACCTCTTCTTGATTCACGAAGATTTCGCATTCGCTCAGCATTTTAAAATATGTTTGCCTCTAATTCGTTTGGTGTTTTTTTACTTAATGAATTCCTTTTTTGACTTCGTTTCTTGTCTCCCATGATGTTTTACATCCGATGATAAGAAAAATGTGCAGAAAATGATAGAATTTTGTAGTAATTCATATGGTAAAGTCAAACAATAAAAATTACATGGTAATTAGAACATTGGGATGCATATAAATATGATTTATGAACCGTGATCATGCTTTATAAACCACACTCACGGTTTATAAAGCGTGATCGCAGTTCTTGTTTAAAAACCCGTGATTATCGTTTGTAAACCGCAATCGCGGTTCTATCTATATTATCAAATACGACCTTAAGTTTCGGGAAATTTTTGTTTTTCCCCAACCAAAGCTATGGAAGGTTATTATGAAGTGTAAAGGGTTAAAAAACTTTAAATTTTCTCTTCCACAGACTTGAACCGTGCTAAAAAACTGAAAACATTTCACAAAAATGGTATCATCGCGTAGGGGAGACTATTAGTTTCGTAGAAATATTGATTTTAAAGTGAATAGAATAAGAAAAATATCATTTTATAATTTTTTACTAACAATAGGTCTTTAAGACATTTTTTTCCCGTGAATGTTCATGTCTACGTTTAAGACTGCAACTTTTGTTTCGCTTATCAAAATGTGATAAAACTTATACCATACCAAGCATGGAGAAATTCTATACAAGTTAAAAAATATATATTTGATTTCGATATTTTTTTATATAGTTATAACGGACAAACGGAAAGCGCTCTATTTTCTAAATTTTTTTAGACCACTTTCAAGGAAAAATTATAAAAAAAATATTGCTCGAAAAAATATAAAATAAAATCTATCCCAAGATAGACAACTACATCTGAATTTTCACCAAAGGAAAAAATAAATAACAAGATTTGGTCATCCAAATCGTGGGCAAACGGACTACAATCTTATAGGTTTTTTCAAAAAAAAAAACCAAGTCATATAATTTTAAGTGTTTAATATAGCTAAACTTATCTGTTTTTTTATTTTAAATTAGTATTTTAGAAACTAGATTCCGGATACTACGATTCATATTTATATAAATTTTTCTAATTTTGAGTGCGCGTATTGGTTATAATCCCTACAAGTTGAGATTTCGCTATATTTTGCAATATGACATCCACTTATGACCCCTTTTTTGTCCACCAACTTGGTGCACTTACCCATATCCGAACTCAACCTAGAAATATTTTCTCACGTTGAAGAAAATCAAATTGCGAACACTTAGACAAAGACCACTAGAGGATGTCCTATTCAACTTTATCGAGTGATCAAGAAAGGAAATCTCAGTCATCGAGGTGAATGTCTCACTGCATACCAGATAAAGAAATAATTTCCATACTTGATGGAATCCTTGACACAATGGGGGTTATTGCTTCTGAAGGAGGAAGGAATGATCTAGACAATCCATGTAACAATTCTACTGAGGCAACTTCTGGGAGTCATAACTTTTGCATCGTAGCTCTGATTGACTTCGTTCAAAGTGCGTCGAAAATCTTGGAACGTGTAGAATATGGTGAAAGGGTGTGGAACATTATTTAAAAAAAATTACCCCCAAAATTCACTTCTAAATGCCTGGTTAGAAGCAGAATCAAATGCTGAAGCAGATGAATCATTTTTTATCGTGGACTGTACTTCCTTGAAAAGCATTTTAGAGAAAGATCCTAATACAAATTAGGTCCATGTGCAGGGCAGTAGCTTCCAAGCATTATAACTTGGGATTCACATCCCATGACTTTGTAGGTTCCTCTTTGTATTCCTCCATTGCATGGGAAAGATCAAAGAAGGCGAAGGTTTGCATGAATATAAACAAGGGTTTTTTGTCTTTGCTGACACAACCTCTTTCATTTCACAAAATCAATGGACTTTTAAGTGCTCCAATTTCTCCCATTTACTGAAGGGCGGGTTATGTGGGGACGGACTGAAACTGCTATTCTTTGCAACTTAGGATCTTCAAAGCCATAGTGTGTCTACTGTGAGATCAACCTCATTGAGCTGTTATCAACAAATTCTTAAGCATTTTTAAACAGCCCATTACCAGTGGCAAACTAATTCACATGGATGCTAAGGGAACTCTGTTTCTTAGTTCAACATGCCTTAGACTACTGGATTCAATTACGTAACTTAGTCACAAAATTCCATTCAGAATGCCAAAGGGGAATCTAGAACAGCTCTACAGAATCCTCCAAGCAATTACAAGATTCCTTTAGCATTTTTTTTAAGACGAAGTTGACTGTACAAGGATTCCTACTTCAGTTCACTACACTGTGTTAACAACACAAAGTTGAAGTGTCCAACTTGTTCCTAGGATGCTTTAACAAACTGCTAACCATGGTAGAATGTGATTGCAATATTTGGTTAAGTTCTATGGTATATAAGTAGTTACATTCTGTTGAACCCCCATGAGTCAGTTACATGGAGTTCTGGAAATGGTTTATTGAAAGGTATGCCAATTTTTTGTTGAGTCTTGGAATAACAATTTGGCATAGCGTTCCCTGTTTGGGTTGAATCCGTTCCATTGTCAATGTGGTTCTTGGTGTCAACTTTTTGGCAACAACAAAATATTTGGAGTCGACCTCCAACCTCAAGTTTGGTGCAAGCCTTGTACTGGTCATGTCTGATGACTTTGACTCAACCTTCTGGTTAAGTGTCACCTTGAACTTTGCGGCAATGTCTCTTTTAGTGCAACTGACCTCTTTGGTGCAAGGTTCTCTGCATGAAAAATTTCAAGCCTAACAAACTAGAATTTGACCAAGTTGATCCTTTATCAGATTGAAATTACCACTTTAGTTGAGGTTGGTCCCAATCAAGCTTATTACCAATGCCTCTTTGGAATCTGTAACTGAGTACCTCCTTTTCTAACAAGACTGGGGCTAATTCATCTCCATCATACAACATACGGCTCAAACAACATCCAATTTCTTACATTGGCTACATAGTAGTTACCAATGCAGCTTGGTATGTCTAGCCGAAAAGAGTTCTCCTCAACCTGCTGTATGATCTTGAATGGACCATAACAGATCAGTCTTAAATTGTGTACTTTACTCTTGAACGAATGCTTTACCAGTTATAGATATGCCATGTTGCCTACACTTCATTACTGTAACACTTAGTTATAGTTAAAATGGGCTCTATCCTTTTTCCAAGCTTGCACTAAATGGTCCTTCACTTGGGCATGAATCTGCCATGTTCTCTCTAAACATTAGGTTGCCTTCTGAACATCAATTCCATTGGTTATGGATTGACACCAGCTTATCCTGATGCCAAAACCAAAGGTGCCTGAGGATTAAATCCCAAACAACTCTCAAATTGTGATCAATTAGAGGATCCATGTACTACACAATTTTTACAATTTTGTAGATATGGAACATTCTCAACCGCAAAATTGTTAGAATGTTGAAGATATGGAATTTTCTCATCCCAAATATTCAGATGCTTATAGGGGGAACCTTGTAGCTGATGTGCTAGTTTTTAGCTCATCACTTTTTAGCTATCTGTCCATAATTTTGCAGATGAAATGTTGTTGAATGTCTCGACGTGGTGTTTCATTCTGCGCCTGAAATGTTGTCTGTCTCACCTTGGTGTCCATGGGTTCCCATAGCAAGCTAAAATTGGCCATTGAATATACCAAGATGATCTGAAACAGTAGATTTTACAAGTCTGAAATGCATCCACACATGTTGAGAGAACACTTTTGTGTCTTCTTGGTCACTGACAGTCTTCTTGCAAAGTATTAGTACTGCCATTTTACTGAACTTGTTGACTACCAGTCTTGCACAAAACCCCCAACGAAATTCACGTGCTTGTTTGCAGGTATACTGGTGCCTACACAAAATAAACAAAACACTGAACATTGCTCTTTATTAACAGCAATAAAAATATTTGTACACTAGCAAAGTATTGTATCCACACCAAAATCACCTGCTACATTGGACTCATGGGATTCATGTAACAACCTGCCTCTTCTTAATTCTATTATGAAAAAGAGTATTCAATTTGGATAGTGACCCACTTCCATATGATAATTGGCATGATCTTCTTGGGGTGATAACAAAATCTGTTGTACATCAAAAGAGTAGATGAAGCTAAAGTCACTGTCCTTAGCATATTGCTCATACAGACGAAATGACCCCAATGCCATTACTGCTTCCAGTACTAAACTTTATCGTGGGCAATACAACATGTCTGCAACTTTGTTGTACTTGATCACTAGATCACTTTGTTGCAGGAACGCTATCTGTTTAAAATGTCAGCTTTGCTGTAATTTACTGTGATTTTTTAAGAATTGCAGGGGCTTATGGTTTGTGTGCACTACAGTCTCCTTTCCTAGCAGATAAAGGTGCCAATGTTTCCCTGCTTGAGCAATGCCGTACAATTCGTTACCATATGCAACAAATATATATATATTCTACAGAATTTCCCATGCAATAAAGAACTCCTCCCAAGCAACATCAGAAACATCTGTATACAAAATATAGTTTTCTGACTTTGGCACATACAGAGCAGGAAGTGACTTGATCTTTTGTTTGATATTCTGGACACATTGGCTATGTTTATCGGTCTAGAGAAATTTAGCATTCTTTTTCAGAAGATCTTGGAGGAGAGCTTGATCATTCCCCGAATTCGGATAAAACTATTCACATGGTTTAGTAACCCAAGGAAGGCTTGCAATTTTGATTTATCCATAACATTAGGAAATTTTGAGACGCTTTCCATAATATGTGGCTGGACTTTTAACTTGGCATTCTCAACCTCCATTCCTAGGAAGTTGCAGTTTTGCTGGCACAGTCGCAACTTAGTACTAGATAGTACAATTCCTGAATTGTCTGCAATGTCATAGAATTTCTGAAGATGCTTCAAAATTCAAATTTATTCTAAAGATTCACTAAAGATCAATATATCATCTATATATATACATTAGGAAATCTAAAGTTCCCTGGAAAATCTTAAAATCTTATCTATGTGGACTTGAAAATATGCTGGAGCATTTGTTAACCCGAATGACATTACTATCCATTGGTAGTCTCCAAAAGGACAACTAAATGCAGTTTTGGGTGGTATCAGATTCATTGACTTCTAATTTGGTAGAATCTTGATTTACAATCAAATTGACCAAAAAATTTACACATTGCTACTTTCTGTAGAAGGTAGGATTTGTCTGGTATTGGATATGGATATGGCTTTGTAATAGCATTAAGAGGCCTATAATCTACAACCATTTTCTTTCCCTTTCATGCTCTGACTGTTTATTGACCATAAATGCATGATAACAATAGGGAGAGGTTGATGGCTTAGTGAATTTTGCCTCTTTCAGTTCTTTTATGGTTTTCTCCATATCTTCATAATCACAAGCAAGGATTGGAATTCTTCTCCTTATCTTCATCCATTTTCCTTCTCTCAAAATTGTATCCATTTATGGCATATTTTGTAATGTCCCCTTTTTCAAATTAATTCATTTGAAGACTTCTTGCCCATTCCTCTTCCCATGGACGGGAATTAGGTGAATAGGGGAAGTCATTGGTTGATGTTTTAGTCTGTCTTTTATTAACATTTACATTTTTCTTTAGTAATTTCGCTTATGAAGCACACCGGTTGGGTTGGAGGAACTCAAAGGCAAATTAAAAGACAAAGCAAACTTCTTATTGAGGTCGGTCATGGGGAATTCTCTCTATGGGGTTCTAGCGCCACCTTATGGATATAAAAGGGGTCGCTTAGGCTCATTTTGGGCATGCTTCCCTACTATAATTTTATTTACTTGGTTTTGGGGTTGATTGCTCTATTCCATTCCACTAGAGGGCGCAAATCCTTTGGTGTGGCAAGCAAAGAAGATGAAGCCCTTTCTTGTTCAAGGTTGGAGAATGAAAACTCTCCAATTTGGGGGTTCCAAGGGCCTCAAAGAAGAACATTTTACTGGTTGGAAGCTATGGTATTGAAGAAGAAATATCACAACCTTCTATATCAATTTGGCACCCTCTCCTAGGGTGGCAGGTGGGGTGGAGAAGGATTTAAGTGTCTTCTAGGGAGCATCTTGGTGTTTTGAGTTGAAGGATTTAAGTGGGGAATTTGGAAACCTCATTTTTAACTATTTTTGTGAGTTGTACTTTTGTTGGTTATTTAATTAATTATAGTAGTGTGTTAGCATTTGTTTCTCCTTAATTTATGAAGTATATTGGTTGGAATAATTTCTACATGATTAGTTAAAATAGTTGGAGTCATTCTCTATCTTTTTGAGCTTGATATTACATGAGAATTGTTGCCCCTGAGTGTTGTTACAATTCGCTTCCCTATAGGGTTTGTTTACTAATTTCTAGCTTGTTTTTTATGTACTCAAGGTGTGATTTCAGTTCGCTACTAAGGTTTGATCAGTCCTAGAAAGGGGCATTACAGGTAGTGGAAAATGCAATTTGTATAGGTAAGATTTAGCACCATCTATGCATACATCAAACCTTTTTTGGTACATACCATCAACTTCAACAAGGTCTAACACACCTTCACACCAAAGCCAAGAGGACAACTCATATTACATAGTACTAGGATATGCCAAAAACATGTTTACCCCATGCCAATATGCATGAAGCATGTGTTCTTCAAAGGCTTTCCAATATAGGATTGAGGGGCAACATCCCGTTTCACAAGGGAATGTCAAGTGCCAAACTTTAGTAATCATAGTGACATCATTCGATGTGAATCCACACCACGTTGTGTCATGCCACACCACGCGGCACTCTAAAGGTTGTTATGCATGGATATATATCAACATAGCGCACATCTTTCAGTCAAGCCACATAAAAATTGGAAGCTAAATAGTCACACATGGAGTCCCATGGCAATTTGACTTCCATAATGGTTCTTTTCACCTTCTCAACTTTGTAATAAATGCATACATATGTATCTTAGTTAGCAATCAAAGTATAAAGTAGACAACCATACATCTTACTTAAGAATATGCCATGTACAGAATGAACAAATTATAAATAAATATTTGTCCCTCTCCCTCCTCCCCCCATTTGTCTCCCTATCCCTCACCCCTTCCCTCCATCCCTTAGCATATGTCTCCTTATCCCTCACTCTTCCCCTCCATCCCTTCCCCTATGTCTCCCTATCCCTCTTCCCCATCATCCTTACCCTTTGTCTCTCTATCCCTCTTCATGTCTCCTTTCGTCTATCTCTCCCTCACACTTTCTCCCTATCCATCTCCCTCTCTTCCTCCCTCTCTCTTACTCCCCCAAATAAAATAGAATCGTAAAAAGTGTTAAAAATATGTAAATTTGAAACATTCCATAAGGGATCGTCAAAAATGTATAACACAAAATTTTTATCTCTTCATTATCTTTCCAACAATATAAATATCACTTAAAACAGCTATTGGAGTGAAAAGTTATGCCAAAATTATGAAAGATTATTTAAACACTTGAGAAGTATTTTGTAATTTTGGCATAACTTTTCACTCCAACCTTTGCTTTGAGCGATTTTATACCATTGGACAGATAATGAAAAGACACACAACTTTATTAGTTTACATCTTTGACGATTCCCTATGGATTATCTCATATTTGCCAAAGAATAAAATAGTATTTTAAAAAGATTATATTTTATTTTTTTGCATATCTAATACAATTCATAGGGAATCATCAAAAGTGTATAACAACAAAATTTTAAGTCTCTTCATTATCTTTCCAATGGTATAAATATCACTCAAAATAGAGGTCAGAGTAAAAATGTATCCCAAAATTATAAAAGATTATTTTTTATGTCAAATGATTCATTTTATTCTTTTGAAAATCGTTACAAATCTATGTAGAATCATAAAAAACTTATAATAGGAAAGTTTTAGGTCTTTTTAATATCCTTACTATGGTATAAAAAGAAACTAAAATGGAAATGGGGATGAAAAGATATGATAAAATTAACTTTAAATGGAACATAATTAGAATGCAAGTAACCTTATGTTCGTTCCTTTACTTATTTGTAATTTTTATAATGTTTTAGACTTTCAAATTGATTATCATTCAAGTGAAATTGATCTATTTATATTCCTACACGGTTACAAGTATTCACATTTAACATGGAATAATGATACATTTCGACTGTAAATAAGTATAGTTATGCATCCTTTATCCCTTTAATATAACAGTCCCAATACTAGATTAAAGGGGAGTCATCTGTAGTAAGTTAATTTTGTTTAAGACACTTGGCAACATGAGGGTTGGCACCATTTAGAACATATAGACTAGTGACACATCTGACTCTTTGGACACACATTTCCCCCTTATGATTGCTTCCACATCACCTTGCTCAATTTTATTGGCCAATTGTATATATTGGATCATTTCCAGTTTTGCTAATCTGTCATTAATACATATCTACAAACATTTTTCTGAGTTTTGACCACGGGGGTCATGTTTGATACCCCTTGATAAGTTTGCTACTAAATTTATCCGCCCCTATTGAGCTTGTCCACTTCATGTGTAATGGTCATTTTTTTCAAATTGGGAACTTTCATCAAGTTAGCCAGTCTAGGCATGATATCTAGGCTGATTTACACATGGGATTAAAGAAGAATCTTATATATAAGGAATACCTTGTAGTTCAATGTACATCCATCAAACATCTTTTAGATCATTGCTCAAAAGGTTATACAAATCCTAAATATTCCAAAAGTAGTACATGATCTTAATCCATATCTATTGTACATCAAATTTTGAATTGTATGATTTCGAGTGTCTAGTGCCAAAAGACAAGTCATCATAGTTGCATATTGATTTTGTAGATGCATTGCTTGAGCATATAGGATCATGAGTGAAGAATAAAAACTTCATTCACGTTGAGAGAGCATGAGCCTTAATCCTCGGTATGTGGTGTAACAATTTCACAAAGTGATATGGTGGACCAGTCTAGGCTTAATCCAGAGCCTATCTTTCTATGTTATTGAAATGATTTTTAAGGTTTAAAAAATAATTTGATTCTGGGGTATCACATCACATCACATATTTTCTTACCTAAATTATAAAAGAGCAAAGATTTGTGAGAACATGAACAAAACAATATATGGAGAATTGGACCAGTTTAGGATAGGTTCCGTTCCCTTAAATAGGTTCGATACTAGCCCTAGCTTTCATACCAAATATGAACCAAGCATGATTAGGCAAGCAAATTTCCTAGATCTGTTGCTCAGGGCATTTTGATCTTATTTTCATATTCTTAATTTTCAACGCAATCACCCAGTCAATAGCAATCATGTTAGGTTTTCCTAACTTAAGCTCTAACATTTTCATTTCATTTATAATTGGTTAGATTATCCTTTATCAGCATAATATAAATTTAGATTGTTTATTCTTAATATTTGAATTATACACATTGTTTTAGCATATTTTAAGCTTTTAGATTTAAAATTTGTATTCACTACCACCCATGAAACTTGTGATCGTGACGGAAATACAAATTTAAAGATGGTAAGAGTAATGCAAATTCTCACAACTCCTAAACCAAGCTAAGTGGTTACATGAACCTCTCAACCCCAATTTAAAATCAAACCTGATATTTGACTCTATCGTTGAATACATGAAATATTTATCTAAGAATAACCAAATCTTAGGTATTTTTAGAAGATTTCAAAATCAAAAGGAAGAAATTGAAATAAGTAAGACAGTGAAATACCTCAAAGAAAAGGTGGTTCCAAAACATCTCCAAAAATAATCCTATCAATCTACCTTCTATAAATGTTGTTAGGTACTCCACATGTAACACTCCAACCTAGAAAAATTCAAATCCAATGCCATCGTGTGTTCCTCCCGAGCCCATACTTACAATCACCCAATTCGCATCTTTGATGTCATTTACCATATGAAAAAGACCAAAGTCCAAACTTTCCAAATGAAACATTTTTAATCCAAGCCTAACCCATTTGAAATATTTATTAACCATCTCAACTGGGATTTACCCGCACCTTCCAAAAATTTAGTGGTGTCCCCTTTTAAAAGTTATGAAAATATCCTCCCTTAAATCTATATTTCACTTCGTTAGAGAGGATGTCATATTAGCAATTGCAATATTTAGCAGCCACTTTGGATGGGGCTCGCTGCCACCCAAACACCATAATTTTAACATGGGGATGGGGCTTGCCACTACCTCGTCATTATAGTTGGGTTCTGTCTTTCGCGACAAACAAGTTTTTTCGGTTAGTTTTGAAAATTTCTCTTCCCTGAGGTCAAGATAAAAATAGTGAAGAAAAATGAAGGCAATGAAACTATTCACACTAGTTAGGAACCTATTTTTTATGGTTGGAAGCTTCCAAATAGTAGGAGAGACTAGCCCAATGACAAAGACCCTCCTCCTACTCTCTTCATGGTTGTTGCCTAAGTTTCATGTGTTCTTGGTTTATGTTTTAATTTTATAATTTGTTTGTAGTCTTCGAGCTCGTATAATTTTGCTTTCAATTCTCATATCTTGAGACTAGTTCAACTTTCATGGCGTGCTCCCATACCACCAACTTTTTGTAAATAATTGTACTTTTTATCATAGTAATATACAGCCACAATTTCATCCAAAACAACATTTACAATATTAATTTTGGATCATTTGATAATGTCGTACATGTTTAGGTTAACAATATTGTAGGTTTGCTATGTGCTAAAGACATGGATCCTAGAAAGTATCTTTGGTATGTCAAATGAAATAGAACAAAAAAATTAATTGATGGTATTCCTTTCGAAAATGGTATGCTATTAATTTGAAGTTTCTTCAAATCAATAAAAAAATTAACTTGATTGGTCTCACACACAACAATACTTTGATGAAGCTAAAGTTCACTAAAAACCAAAGTCTAAAGAAAAATAGATGGTTCAAAAGTGTGATGATCCTCATGTTGATAGCATTTATAAAGAGATTGGCATATGAGAGTATATTGGATCAACTCCATATAATGGAAGATATTAGATCAATTCCAAGCAAAGAATGACCCAATGGGAATCCCAATGTTGATTTTTCAATTGTTATATGCATGTGTATCCAATTTCTTTTCATTATATTTTGTATTATTGAAATTTGTTATTTTATAAATAGATGGTTATTTTTGAATCACAAACCTAAGGACATATTTGGGTTATTTACTTACAATGATTTGCCAAAATTCTTGTACATAGAAGCATTATAAAGGGATTTATAAAAATGTCCTTTACATTGCATAACATTCTTAGAAGGGTTTCCCATTGACATGATCTACCAAAAGAAACTCATCAACATTTTCTTGTAGTCAAGAATACTACATAATTAGTAATTATCCAAGGGGTTTTGTTGTTACATGAATGATCATAGAGTTCCATTTCCATCAACATGTTATTTCATCAAACAAGCTTCTGCTTTGTCTACACTCTTTTGACATCAAGAGATAAGGGAGGTGATGGGGTGCAAAGGAATTCTAATATCACAAAGATCATAAAGAAGACACACTTTCCACAAGTGCGCAAGTTTTTGGTAGAGAAAACACCAGAAAGTATTTTGGAGCATGTGTATGAAATGAAATAATAGGCATGAAATGATACTTGAGGAACCGACACGACGGCGTAGGATCAAAAGGTGTAGTAAAAGTTGGAGGGGTGGTGGAAGTGCAGAAGCATGAGGGATTTGGACGTATGCAAGTTTCCTATCTACACGTTGTGGTGAAGGAGAGTATGTGAAGCTTCCAAGGGAGGGTAGAATGTGGATGTTAGGGGCATGACTTGAGTTTTTCCCCCATTGGCACGGGTGGTTGGGTTTGCACTAGGAAGGCCCTCGGCCTCTTCACCATTCCATTTTGGGTATCCAAACTGCTACATCATTTTCACTAACATTCATGGATCTATATGAGGTCCTCCATTTGGCTTATGCGATGATATCTTCGTTTTGTTTGGGCTTCTTCATCTAGTATTAGGCTTCCAAATTTAGAATCTACCATTTTTAGGAAAAAGAGGCAAAAGGTAGTTCAATAATACCGACCCACAAACCTAATTGAAGTAGATAGGAACCAAGTCCATGACAACGCAGCCTTTGCATTGCACTATGTACCACATACAAGCCTTGCTTACGTATCTTGTCAATCCCAATTCCAATTTTCAATTGACGACTTTTAACTAAGTATGCAAGAAAAGTTTGGTTATCAAGGGTCTAAAAGGCATACCTTGATATTAAATCCTATTGTTATCCCATTAAAGTGAGTAGATTCAGATAGACAAATAAGTGTTTTAATACCATCCAAAGCATTTAGCCTTGTGTATGTAATACAAATTTGAATAGCACAAAAATATCAAGTTGAAACAAAAAAAAAGAGTAAACTACTAGGTCTAAGCAAGGAAAAGAAAAAATTAACAAAAAAATATTGGCTATAAAAGAAGAACGTTTCTCTTGAATTTTCATTGGTTTGCAATAATATTGGAGTGTTGTAAAAATAGATAGGTCATAGAGCTTAGAGGATATTTATATTTTACGTTGATAGGTGTGTTCCAAATAAGAATTGTGGGGGGTGAAATACTAACAATATCAATGACGCAAATTGGACAGTTGTCATTGATATGTCGTAGATCGGATGGTTTGTTGGTTTGTTGATCAAATGCCACTAGGTTTTCAATAAGCGAGAGGTGATCCACTTTGTGTTGGAATACATGGACAACGAATCGCTCCTAAATGTGGTGCAATAGAGGCAGGTGTCAAAAGGGTTTAAAATTTAAAACAGAGGATAAATTGAGGGAACCAAGGGGTGCATTCACATTTTCTCCTTCACGATATTCATTAGCTTTCCGAGCCACAAGCACAAGCTTTTATTCAGAGATGAAAAGTTTTCCAAGCCACAACGGCGCAGACATTGGCGCACGTCATCTACTCACCAACCGATAGCCCTTTCGACCATAGACCCATGGTAACTTGTGACATTTTGGTAGCGATGTGCAAGATGTAGATTGTAGATACATGTTGGTTAATAACAATCACTCTATTGTTTGCTTGGTAGGTGTAGGGTTATCCGTAATGGTGTTTACTAGTATTCAAGGAAGATGCCTCCAAATTAGTTTCATTTTCTTAAATTTCACAATTTGTCTTGAATAAGATGAAGTAAAGATAAATATGTTATGAGATTTAGATTAAAAATTATATAAGTAATTGATCAGTTGGCTTCCAAAGATTAATCGCAATTGGATACGAAATATTGTGTTATTTTATTCTCATCAATTTTTTTTTACATGAGGGTAAGTGTCGTGACCTTCAAAAGTTGAGAACCATAACTCTTTTCTTGATGTGTTAGAAATAATATCCATGGGGTGAAATACATATACATGTATGTTGTTTTTGAGAGGTAAAACAAGGGATTACATTATGGCTCTTACCCTGCCTAAAAGAAACAACTTCTATAAGTAAAATATTTATTTTAGATCAAGAGGCAACTAGCAAACTTATAATATTCAAGATGAATTCTTCTTTGTCGACATTGTGTGGTTGGAGGGTATGGTGGGCAAGGCCAAAAGCGTAAGAGATTCGGACATATGTTAGTTTTTATATCTATAGCGGGTGTTGAAGAAGACTATGAATGCATTCACACACTCCCTTCCTATAGTGGGTTTGCCTCTACACCCAGATCACCAACATCACCAATGGAATGTTGTGTTATGGCGGGAAATGTCACCATGGTCAACATGTGTCCAAATTTGTTGAGATGCTTACTATATGTGCTGAAATTTATTCTTAATATGTCATGTTTTTGTATTCTGAATTATTTTTTATTTTCATTGTGTTTACAGATATGTTTTGTTGTATTAGTTCAACGCTTATGTTATTACCTAAGACTGAGGTGAACCTCTCCAGAGAGGGTTGGTTCCCTTGTGAATCACCTATAACTAATAAAATTGACAAGGAAAAGGGAGAATGAATGCGGGAAATATAAAATTGAAGTGATACACTAATGATTTAACACACACATGTACTACTGCTTACAAAAAATATAGAAATCCACACACATACACAACTCTTAGGCTAATCTGCAAAATTAATTCGAAGGTTTAGGTAAGGGACAGCAGTATAGGGAAGAGATTCCACAACAAAGCAATACAATACCCAGATAAACACGATGAATACTCAGAAAAACAGTGTTTGTTGTTAGAAGGAAGAGATTCCACAACAAAGCAATACAATACCCAGATAAACACGATGAATACTCAGAAAAACAGTGATATGAGAAAACAAAATGGAGCTTTTATTCAAATATGCAAATACAAGCTAGGAGTACAATAGCAAAACAACTAGAAGTCGTGTGTGTATCTTATTTCCTTAACAAAAATCAGCCTATATGGACTGTTGCGTCTAAATTTAGCCCTCGGGTGCATGTGAAATTATTTTATTTTTTCTATTCCACAACCATCTTGTGGTGTGGGAAGCATGCATGACAATTAAATAATAATAAAATGTCCTCCTAAGGCTGCTGCACCAAAATTAGGGTCTGTTGCAATTTATTATTTTATTTAATTCTTTCTCTTCCCCTTTTGGCGTCCAAACTGTTGGCAGCGGATTTTATCTATTAAATTAATTATGCCTTCAACTTTTCTCTTTGGCATAGACTAATATACTATTGCATGCCTTTTACTCTGTCGTTATCACCTTTATGTTTTTTTTTCTTTTGCATGCTTTGTCTTTTCCTATTTAACAGTTTTATTTTTGTCTTCTTTTGCTTTTCCCTATTGCTACGTCCAAAATAATGTCATGTCTGCATGTTTTGTAACTTCAACCACTTTCGTGCACTCCTTCTCTATTATAGGTTTAACTAACTGTGGAATTTGTATGCCCTCAAATTGTAAGCTCCATTTTGTTAAATTTGGTTCATTTCATAATGGACTCGGGAATATGAGGGAAGAGGTGGGTTGGGTTGCTAACTGATTTTGCAATGGTTAAGATGATTGGAGAGGGGTAAGACCCTATGAAGGTGAAGCTTTCAGAAAGCTAGGAATTTGGAAATTGGGCTCCAGTTGAAGTGATTGGAAAATAGAAATAGGAGGGTTGCATAATGATAGTGAAGAATTACCCCATTGACAGGGTCTCTCAACACTAGATTGGTAAGCTTTCAATTCTTCATCTCACTTTGATATTTTTGGTGTCAACTCAAACACAAAGTCTATCTTCTCTTGAGGGCTATACCAGTTTGGTATTGGACTGGTCCAAAGGTAGGGTATCCTAAATCCAAGCTTTGTTGTTTTGATAGTGTTTGTTGCTCTCATTTGTACCATCTTCAACTCCAAGTGTAGTACCTGCATCTACAAATCATCATTAGTTATGCAATTGCTTTCATAATCTGCATATTCTTGCTCCTGAAAAACACCATGATTAGGATAACCATCCAAATTGCTCGGATCATGGGCATACTCATTGTGATAGGGCTTATAGTATTGCTCTGGAGGAATATTTTGAGGAAAATGAGGTGGAGGGGAGTAATAATTCTCTTGAAACTGGGAATTCCAGTGAGAAATTGAAGTCATGATTGCACAACCTCGTAAAATATGAAAATATGAAGGAAAATAGTCTATTGATTGAGAAAATGGGATTCTTTGATCCAATGGAGTCGTCGTATGTTGAATGTTTGTGTCTGAAACACTGATATTTGCAAAGATTAGCATCAACTTCTTTAACAAATTTTGTATTGTCCCACCAAGCATCCCAGAAACTGTTGTCACCCTTTTTTCAAACCCCTATTGTGCATGCTAAAATAAAATATATTATTTTTATTCATCCTTTGACCATGGAGCAATATGACCAACATGCAAAAGTTAGACAAATTTTCTCAGATCTCTTGAGCTACAACATAAGGATAATGTTTTGAAGGAGCATGTGAGTGTTTCTAAGAATCAGATCAGCAATCTTGAGCCTATATCAATACCATATCAGCTTGCAAAGGATAAGCTTTTATCAAACTTAGAAGGATCTGATGATGAAAAAGAGTCGATTGAAATTGAAAGTATTACACCTCCATCATCTATCTTCTTCCATGAAGAGTCTCTTGTTATTAAATCTTCCTTTGAGCTTGAAAAGGAACCAAATATGAAGTTGTTTACAAAAGATGAGGTAGCAAATGTTCCATATCAGTTTATAAGCATCCAATATGAGCAAGAAAGGGCCATAAGCACTCCAAATGATGAAATTTTACACAAAGAGGTGGGACAAATCAAAAAAATCAATTTGTCAATCATGAGAAGACTGTCCAATCAGGTATTTGGCTAGTTTAGAGCCACAAACTGAGTTGCCATCAATTGTGCTCATTTCAGAGTGTAAGACAGAGTTTTAAGTTGTCAAAAATCAGCCTCAACATTTACAAAGACAGAATGTCGACCCTACAACGGTGTTTACTCATTTATGGGTTGATATTTTAGTGCACACCATGTCTGCACTCATACCATGTGATCTAGTTGCAAAAATTGATCTCATGGCCCCACTTTCTAAAGAAAGGGAGTTATTTCTCTCAACCAATATGTGGTTTTTGTTTAGCTTTCCTTTTCTGTCTGGTTAGAGTAGGGTAGTTTAGGATTTCAATTCAATAAGTGCTTGCATGAACATTGTTTTGCGGAAGGTTGAGTGAGGAAGAAGCATATCATAGAACTTACGAAACAATTTCTCCTACCATCTCCCTTACCCGCATTTGTGCTCCAACTAAATGTGGACAAAAACACAAAGAATTAAACCCTAATAATACCTTTGGATATTTTTCAGAAGGAATTTAGAAGAATGAAACATGTAACCATCCAAACATGTGCACATGACTAGACGTAGAATGAAACTCGTACACGCAACGACAAAGAATGAAACATTATGAAGGCTTCATTTGTTCTATGTAACGTTGAACACAATTAATAAGCTCTTCTAGGTATACAATTGGGGAGGAATGAAGTACTTGTCTTATTTGTAGCAAGCAAGGATCATCTTCAATGGAGCATTGAATGAATGTTAATCGATTAGAAGGGTACGGGATCCAGTCAGACACATATTTATCAAAGTATTTTTTATAAATGTCTACATATGTTGTATCTTCTTAATATTCAATAACATCGACATTAGGAGCATTCTCAAGCCATATATATACAATTGGCTCTCGACACTATGTTAAATATATTCTTTTCCAAGAATTACCTTCCTCCATTACGAATGATAATTCAAGGTACTGCAGGGGATAGAAAAATGTTACCTCATTAATGTTATAAAATGAGTTTCATCACATTGAACCTGCTTACCAAAATTGACTACCACCTCGATAAAATATTTCCCCATTCCATGACGTCTGCGTTTGGCAAAAAAATTATCATCCTCATCAGAGACTAAAGGCAACTTCCACATGTATTGGACATTCCTATGTGTGCTAGCAATTCATATGGCACCAACCTCTACAAATCATTTTTACTTCAATCTCCATGAATTTACATCTTCCACCAACAAGGTTTATCTCCTAAACAAGTTTCTTTTCGAGAACAGCTCCTCAAAAAAACATGAAATCAAAGAATCCTATAAATCTTTCTTCTAAACCCTCTTATTCTTACATCACACACAACAAACCATCTGATGTTGGTGATGCTCTAGGGAAAATTCACTTTTTCTCTCATGAGATGGGTCAGCGGCATATCAGAACCTTTTCTTGACTATGTTGAAGTAGACTTCTTTCGGGGCTTGTCAGATGGAGTTTGGCTGAAGGTTTAGGATCATATTTGGAAGCAGAAATTGCACTATGGAGGAATTGCTTTCAGATGCAGAGCTTGCTCCTCTCTTGGCCATCTAGTTGTGCCATGCCCTCAGAAGCAAATCTGAGAAGCTTGCTGGTCTTGGTGGTAAGTGGGAAAAAGAGGGAAATTATGTCTGACTTGGTGGCAAGGAGATGAGTAGTGACTCTACATAATGGTACTTGTCCCAAGGATCCTGGTGCCAATTTCATGTCTGCCTCTCCAAAGGAAAAAAAATCTCTTGCTGCGGATTCGAGAAATCCCTAGGTGTAAGGTTACTTGTGCAAAAGAGGTCCTCATTAGCCCTTACTCCAGTGACAGAGAAGGCTCGAGCCTTCTCCCCTCTTCCTCAGACAGGTGAAAACGTAGTCTTTCCGGAACAGCTGGCTGTGTGAATTGCCTTTTGGTTCCTCGAGTTTCTCAACTCCCCTACAACCTTGCCCCCTAGAGGCACTTGCAGTGAAGTCCCCTAACCAAGGGTGAATAGAGGTCAAGAAGAGAAAGGAGCACCAGCAGTTGCCTTTCTCCAATTGTATGATTCCTAAATCAGAGAAAGGTCTGGGCAAATTCACTTGGAAAAAAATTATTTCTGTTCTTCTACTACGTACCTTTTTTCCTATATTCCATGTATTTGTTCTCCTCTCCTGAAATTTCTTAGTGCTCCTCTCTTTTGTCCTTCTTAATGTTCTGATGTTTTGTACTTTCAGCAGTTGAATTTCAGGGGTTAGGATCCCAATAGATCCCCTCGTTTTAACTATCAAATAAACAAAAACGTTATAAAATCAATTATGTTTTTCTTGTGAGCCAGGGCTTCCTTGCCAAAGGAAATAATTGTGGCCAAATCTGTCGACAAGTAAGTCTGCCATATTGATTCAAAAGAAATCACGGAGTCTAAAAACCACAAAGGCTTGAATCATGGCAGTATCAACATAACGGAGTCCAGCAAATAGAAATCCACCATTATCAGCACACTAAATTATATGACAACAAGAAAAACGTTAACACTTATAAAGTCCAGACTAGGCAGAGACCACCAAAGCATGGGCCAAAATATGGTACCAGCATCATATGTACAAGTCACATGAGAGATAACAGCCTCCATAATTTAGTGAAAGCACCATGCAAACCAGCAAAAACCACACGCAGTTAGCATCCAAGTAGCAAAAAAAAACTTGACACTTTAGCTTGTCAAAATTGTAGCCAAGGTATAATGATGATTTCCCTATAGAAAGCAATTTTCAGACCACAATATTTGCCATGTTATAATCAGCAAGAGCTTATTATTTTGTTAGCCAAAATGAATACCACAAAAACTTCTAACTACTCATCGAGATAGTACAAAAAAAACTATAATGCAGACAAGTGTAACAGGTATGTAATCTGGTAAAGTATTCACTAAGACCATTTAGTCCCTAGAAATTACAGAAGAGAATTGTTAATTTTGCAGGTTTAGACCATGTTTGGTCTTTGTGGAAGCAAGAGATTATAAAATTTGTCATGCAAGAAAAATTCTTTTCCTTTGCTACTGACTGCTTTTTTCCATCCACACCATCCACTGGCTTGTATTGTCTTTAGGTCATCTGTCCCTGTATAGTGAGGGTCGAGGATAAGAAATGCACAATCTCCAGTCAGATCATTGTAGTCAACTCCAAGTAGTGTATAAGCTAGGACGCCACCACCTGCAATGTATAGACATGAAAGGAAAGGCTTTATGAAATTATTTGGAGAAAAGGGTAATAAGTTTTGCATGACCAAATTGAACCGAAGTCCAACAAATATTTCATTTGAAATACCCCTGGTAATTCCATACTAACAGCACGACAAAATCACAAAAAAATAGCTAGAATTAAGCGTAGCTGATGAAAAAAGATACACAAACAATCCCTCTAATTGCTTCAATTTTCATCATATTTCAAAACAAAACAGAAACAAAAGTTGTCAATCGAAGACAAGATAACCAATTTCATTCATAGGGTATTGGAATGGGTAATTTTGTTCTGTTGTGTTTTTTTACGAAGGGTGTTACTACATATACTTCCAAAGTCTCAACAACTGCATTTATAAGTAACTGACTAGTGAATACTAGATCCTATCATATCATGTCAATCCTGCATTAGAATTAGTTAATTTTTCACATTTCAACATCACAGGTAGATAAGGACGAGTTTGCCATAGGATCGTGGTTTGTCAATGGTATTAGTATCCATTGGGAATGCAAGCAATTAATCTCCTTGGAGCATTGAATGCTGAGAATATACATATATGTACATGGAATAGCTCCCCCCAGTGGTGACTTAAAGTTTATGGTCAAACGTTGTTTATGGATTCTGCAAAACGTGTTTATGTATTGTTTAGCTTTGTTGTTTGCTTTTTGTTTGTTCATCTATTGCAATTATCATTCTTTGATGTAATAGATGACACAATTTCAGAAAAAAAAAGTACTTGCACCAAACGATTGGTGTCATGTGGGGTGTGATGCAATTCGAGGGTAAATGATTGACATTTGCATGTGTTAAACCCCAAGAGAATCGGGAGAAAAATGTCCAATGATCATTGTGAGCAATTTCATATGAGGGCTTTGAGATGCCATTGTTACAGCCTAAAGAACTTATTTTAAGATTGAATGAACTGTACCCCATTGCAATAGCTCTCAAAAGACATAAAACAAACCAAGGTTTAAAGAGAAATTATCTGTGGACCACATTCGTGAAGATTAAATGAACTTTAACCCAATGCAATGTAAATTGCAAAATCTCTCCATAGATATAAAAGAAGCCAAGGATTAAAGAGAAACAATCTGTGGACCTAGTGGCACCCCAGTGTAAATCTAAAGCATTCGTGAAAACCTAGAGTAAAAATGAGAATACACTGTCAGAAATATGTTTCCAGAACTTTCTGGAGATAGAATATATGACCTATGTTTGGTTAAAGTACTAGGATATGAAAAATCTTTTAAATCATCCCTTCACTTCATGTTGAACAAATCATGCTAGAAACCTAGATTGTGCCAACTTGGGAACATTTTTTAAATGTATTGATCATCACTTGCAACAGAAATTGACCCATGTGCTATAGAAATATGAGGAATAATCCATAAATAAAATTGGGAAACAGTAATGTAAAATGAATTTTCATCCTTCGATTGTACTACTTAACTAATCATCTGAGAAATTTGTGAATCGCATCAGTTAAAAGAAGAAATTATCCTGATCTTGAGGATTGATTCAAGTATAATTGAGGACATGTAGACCTTGTAACCCAGGCTTGATATTCAAAGTTAATTCCTGTGTCTATCTATCTCTATATCTATATGGAAGACATCTTGTTCTAGGCTTCAATTGTTTTGTCCAGTAAAACGTATTAGTTTATCTTGATCTTCTCTTATTATGTGAAGTTGAGTTTGATCTTCTCTTATTATGTGAAGTTGAATTTAAACGTACTAACTTTTGGAGATACTTTTGGAACTTTTTACTCTTTTACCATTCACATTTTTTCAGTATCTTGAGGACACTAGTAAAATATTGATTTCAACTCATTTTCTAACTCGATAACTCAAAAAGTCAAAGATGAATGAATAAACTACTGCAGATGAAAGACATTTCATGAGGACATAATAGTAAAGCTTGGGCTGGACAATGTGATTAACCGAAAACTCTCAGTACATATTTGCTCACATAGAGGAGGTGATAATAGTAAGATTGAGCTCACCAATGGCGCACTCAAATTTTGGAAAATAAAAGTGATGCAATTGATCAGCAACCGAACCTGCTACTACCATGCCTTAATTTCCATCCCCTAAGCACTGGACCAAAGTATTATTATGTTATTTCCATAAGTGATTCAACAGCAGGATTAGATTTAATAATTGCATTAGCTAAAACAAACAAGCTAAGGTTCTTATTGTCATCCGCTATTCACATTGCCAACCCTGCTTCTTCAAAGTCAATTTAAAAGGAAACGACAAGAAATTCATATAAATTTAATCTGATTGTAGGATAAGATTTTAGAATTGAATCCTCTCAAAATATTCATAAATAGGATTGAGA
The DNA here is from genome assembly GCA_019776745.2 of Taxus chinensis. Classification (NCBI taxonomy): domain Eukaryota; kingdom Viridiplantae; phylum Streptophyta; class Pinopsida; order Cupressales; family Taxaceae; genus Taxus; species Taxus chinensis. The sequence continues at coordinate 746,973,900 of CM034146.1, forward strand.
GTTGATTGGAACAACAAAATGAAAATACCTTGGAAGTATATTTTCAAGAAAACTACTTCAATTGTCAGTTTAAAAAATGTAAATAGTTTTCTCCATGATAGATCTTATTTTCCATTCAAGCTAAGCAAGTTAAAAAAACAATTAAAAAGAAATGTGTAGTAGAAAGTCCACTGACCAATCATAATGGGAGTTCCTTGTGTTTGAAAGTGTAATGCTAGCTCACGACATTTCTCTGGAAGCTCTGCCCCAGATCTTACATTTAAGATCTTGCAGCTTACCTGTAAAAACGCATAGGCACCCTTCTCAATAACCTCCCAGCTAAAATACAAAGGAATCTCAAAACTAATTTATTTAACATGCCAATGCAAATAATCCTTACAATGACCTGAAGACACGCAATTAATGCAATGGCACAACATTATTTTTAAAGAAAATACCAAATTATATAGAACTAGACATTTAAAGCTCAACAGCAACAAAATTTGACCTCATCTAATTCCATGCAAAAGATCTCCATAATACTTTTTACCATGTAAAGCTCGGTCTAGCAAAACTTCATTCAAAATAAATTGCTTGTTATGGGTAAATGACAAATGTTTGTAAAACAGGTCTATCAAAAAAATAGGTAATGGGGATGTACCCCGCACACACATAGAAAGAGGACGACAATAAAACAGAAATTTTGTTTTAGACATCCCAAAATGAAAGTTTACTTTTTTGCTTCATTCAGTGTATCTTACATACAATTATGGCAACAAGTTAGCCTCATATCATGCAATTTAAATTATGACCATGTCAGCCTCCAATATTAACTCACAGCACACACGCAGATGACCTAAATTTGAGATATAACAATTTAACACAATTGATAATAATTATAAATATTAGAAAATGAATATATTATACATTCGTTGAATTCATCGAACTGTAGGAGCATATAGTTACATCAATGATTCAAAGATCATGATCAAAAGTAGAAAAGTTAAAAGAACTTTACATTCTCCAAAAAACAAGTGAGTTAGATCAATACTAATCAAGATCAAGCTCATCACCATGTATCTCATAAGAAGTGCATTAGCGGAAAGATGTCCATTGTCGGTATCAATGCTATTAAACCAGATGATGTTGGTGCTAAAGAAGCATGTCATACATGTAGAGAATGTCTATATGGTGTACTATCACCTTGATTCATCATTCTTAACAAACTCAATACCAAAGTGTAGAAAAAAGAAAGAAAGAAAGAAAGAAACTATATTAATGTCCACATATGACCAAGAGTAGGTCAATGGGACTCGGGAATACATCCAAATTTTACAATAGAAAGACGCTGGGGTGACAGGTCCCTAGGATCAAAAGCTAACTAAATCAAAAGAACGAAGTACTGAAATAAACAAGGGGTGAATCCAAAGCAGTAAAGCCACAACCCATGTGGTTAAGGTACCAATACAAATAGCCATGTGGGGCAGAGCAAGAAATCTCATAGAGAATCGGCTAATGAAAGTCGGAAAAACTGGATTGTAGTCCCATCAAACATCTCTGACCATGCCTGGGAGAAAGGACTCATCTGTGTCATCATTTCTCGCTTTGAAAGGGCCAATGTAGGATCTGATAATGCTCTTCTGAGAGTGTCTAGGGCTGAGAGAAGCCAATCTAGATAGTCTTATAAGGAAGTAAGGAACTCCCCAAAGAATCCCTTCTTAACATCCAACGCTAAAGAAACTCCTATGGTAGTGAAGAAACTTGTAATGTATGCTTGCCCATGCAATCGAGAAGATATAGATCTATGGCGCCAAGGAGCAGATCCATGACATCGAGAAGGAGAAGATCCCCATCACCGAGAGATAATAGAACATCTTTCACATACTTAAAAATCCTCTTCATTTCTTCCGATTTGAAATTCTAGCTGTTATGCTCTTTGGATCCTAATGCACAGAGGAACAACTCTAAATTTTTCAATGAATCCTGAAATAACAAGATCTGAAGCTAGACATGGAGCAAATGATGCAACGCAATCCTAGGCAAGTATATGGCTCTCGTTATGCTTTATTTTTCATGTAGTAACCACTCCGCACCATGAGGATGCCAATTGCTTGTGTTGACTTCCATTTTAGTGCTAGGTAGGATACAATGAACCTACAATTACGGCCTTCTCTTTCAGATACTAGGGTCAGTGTTCTCTCTTGAAGGACAGTAAATTTGGCAGAGATTGCATTCTCTGATAATTGGCATTAGCTATTTGAGCAACTGCTTTCTTAGCTGTAAGATGCTAAGCATACCATATATGGAAATTTATGAAGCATCCTTGAATATGACTGTCTTAAAGGAGGGTCAAGGCAAGTTGGAGAAGCCAGTGGCAAATTTAATTTACTGTATGAAATCTTCTATAAAACCAGAGCAACTGGGGCTAGTTAAGGCTGCAGTGAGATGATGCTCACTTGATTGAATACATTTAGGGATATCTCTATATATATCTTTTGGGTTATCTACTCCAATAAGCACTTCCTCTACCCTAGAATAATCGCCATAATATGTTTAATAAAAGTCAGGAATCCAACCAAAAACATTTGAAATGAAACAATGAACCCACAAATAAGAATAATGCAATCCTTTTCATTATAGGTTTTCTTTCGATAAGAACAAAATGGTAATGATATGACAGTATGTTTTAAGTTTACAAGCCACGTTTGTTAAACAACAAGAAACAAAAGCTTTAAAAAATGTATGTCCGAGTGGAACAAATCAAGAAAGAAAAGAGAAAACAGTGACAGAGATTTGAGTTTTTCATTTTTGTGGGATTCGACCCATATGTTTCTAAATCATCTCAAAATGAACTCTATGAGTATAGTAAATTTTTGTGGCCATTATCTTAATAAGTTTATAAATACAAAGTATAGATTTATGAGAGATTCAGTTGCAATGTTTTATAACTTCATATATTAAAAAGTTTTTCCGTGTTTTATCGTTTCTAGATCGATCATTACATAATATTATATTACTTGGCAATCATAATAATTTTATATTGCAATGTTTATAAGTTATGAATTTTAATTTTATAAGTTGTAAGCTTTTTCAGTCATGAATTTTATTATTTCTTGGCATAAGAAAAGAAATATTTGTACCATAACTTTATACAGGTTATATAGTATAAGTTTGACAATTCAATTGCATCATGTATTAGTCATGGCGAATGTGTATGCATTAAGTTAAGACTCTACTAGATCAACGTTTAAATAGGTATGGCTTCTCTTAGTATATACTCAAAAAATGGGAAGGTACATAGTGAGCAGCAAGTAGTTAATCTGTGTAGATTATAAAGCGTGCAATAAATAACTGAAAGTTAGCACAAGGCAATAAGCTAGCAATAAGTATGGCAGTAAGTATGAGAACAAGTACAGAAATAAGTGTGGCAATATGTCAACCAATGTAAATAACAAACATGCAAGGGGGAGGGCAAAGTGATAATTCCTTGCGGGGAACTTGTTGCAATGATGTCCCTCTTTGACTAAAGCATTTGCATCACAAGGTTCGAGACCTTTGGTCAAAACTTTGGAAGGGAAGAGGTGGTCTAGCAAGGTGGGAAGGTGATTGTTTCTAAGGCTCTAATCTTGCTTTGTAGCAAATTGTCAAATCCAAGTTATCAAATCATGTGCTATTGTGATCTTTAAGAGTCTTATTTGTCCCCCTACGAGGGGATTTAGAAGACCATAGGTAGGCCTACTGTAATTCGCAAGGGCAATGTGTACTTGTCAATTGGTCTTGGGAAACAGACTCAACCAAGGGTATTTGTATGTGTACCAAGGTTAAATCCTAATTCCTATTACCCGATGTCGCTAGCCATGGACGGTGAAGTTGGTATTGGAAATTTGGGAGACAAGCGGAAAGTGCTTCACAGACAAATATTGGCCATAATTAGTAAATAAAACACAAGCGGCCTAAAGAGGCTAAATGGGTCTAGGAGGAACAAAGGGAGCAAGGGGAGGTTAAGGAACTAAGTCTGTCATTACAATGTCAATAGATGTTTGGATGTAAGTTTTAAGGACCTAAGGCATGCCAAGGGCACTATTTATGAATATGGTGATGCGGTTTCTCTATTTGAGCCCACCCTTACTCTAGCAAAGTCCATCCTGATTCTGTTATACATCAATAATGGGAGGTGCAAATTGCCAACAAATCCTTTGACAAATTAAATGTTAGTAAAGCATTTTTAGGGTGTATATAGAATGCAAGAGTGTTCATGATTATTTTCAATAGGATTGTTGTGCCATGATAACATTTCTTTTAGACAAATAATAGACAACACGCACAAGAAATCAGATGGGAAATGGTTGTGAAGAACACACACAGTTAAGAAAGCTTTTAGTTTAAATTTTAATAGCTATATTAGTAGAAATATTACCTCAAGTGCACCATGGAGGAACACACCCCTAGGCAATCACAAGCATGTAGATAAAACCTAAGTCACAAGGTTTGAGTTCGCATTCATGTTCGACGAGGATTAAGTTCGGTTCAAGTTCGCCAAGGGATAAAGTTTGAGGAAAGAAATGTCATTAAGTTCGAACAAATTTTTTCTATCATATTTATTTTTTGAAAAAATGCATAAATATGTCACAAGGACAAAGTGGAGAGAGCTTCATATCCACTACTTTCAGTCGGTTAATATATATGTATAAACATTTTTTAAAATAATACAAAATAGTGTCAAAAAATATTCATGTAAAAGTAATGGGTAAAGTTCGAGTTCATGTTCGACGAGAATAAAATTCGTCGAAATTCGAACTTTTTCGATAAAATTCACCAAACCTTGTGACATAGGATATAACTATGGGTAAAAATTTTATTATTCGGGCTATCGAAGAGCCACCCATAGAGGTAGTCAACCATGCAGAAAAAACTATGGTGCAACATTTAACTTATTCATTTATTATATTTTGTTTTACATGGACGGGCATTTTTTTTAATTATTTGTTTTATTGATTTAAGTATAGTTTTGAATGTTTGATACTTTCTTTAAATCTAGGTCTGCCAAAAACACACCGTTTTGTTCAAAAGACTAGAAAAAACACAATAAAATGATTTATTTATTTTCATTTCAATTATTTTTGCCACTGTAGATTTGAAAGATGTCCACTTCTTGCATATTAAGTGGTTGAAAGAGGATTGACATCAGCTGGAAAATTCTGAATGAAGCAAAACTCAACAGGCCATGGTCCAAAGTCATCCCTTCATTGGTATAGCAAATAGGTTTAAAGATATCCATTAAAATATACCCAGTTGAGTTGAACTTGGGACACTGCTACAAGAGTAGATCACAATCCTTGGATGATCCTGCTGATCTTATGATTTTATTTTATTTTTACTATTTTTCCAAATGGCAATTTATTTATTTTTATTGAAGGATAAACATCCTAATCCTTCAGACAACAAGTGCACGAATTAGGTGCACAGAATAACTGCCTTCTTTGGCTTAATGCCAAGGACTAAGGGATGTCCATTCTGCCAAATATGCCTGGGGCACGATCCCAGCCTCATCCCTCTTTTGGTGTTGGGCCTTTGCACTCAACAAGAATTGATCCCTAGGGGGCTTTTTGTGAGTCAAGCAACTTCACCAATGGACCAACGGCCTAATGACCCAAATGGCAATTTCAATTTCGAATAAAAAACAATCTCTTGAAGGTCAAGTCTAAACCATATTGTACTTGTGTTACTAAGTCTATTTCAATACTATCTTGTCTATTTTCACAATTCTACACGAAGAAGAAGCATCACGAGGTTTGTAAACATTCTCAACTTTAAAAAAAATAGGAGTTAACACTGATTCTGACTAACAATTTGATTAAGGGGTATTAAAGAGCTCTAGGGTTAGAGTATGCACATTACACCTATTTTAAATCTCCTTTAATCCTTTTCAACTCCAAGTTAAAGTAAAGGCAGTGAATGTTGATATGGAATCAAGTATAAAGATCTTGACAGGAAACCATCATCTATACGTAAGAAGATGTGATGAGCAGGGAAACCCATACTTACACCAAGCAGTTTGTCGAGAACAAAACTAAGTTCAATAGCTCCAATCCATTCACGCGATCCAATAAATAAAGATTCCTTATCACCAATTTCCACAAGAGTTTCTTGTATTTTTCTGTAAAACAATTCAAATCTCTTAATCATTTGGTAAGAACAATTAAATTGCAAATGTTGAAGTGAAATTTGAAAAAAAAAATAAAGAAAAACTCCCTAAGATACTTAAAAATCAATGCAAACAAAGAGCCACATAAAATTAATTATAATCCTTTGAATAGAGCTCAAGGTTTCCCAACCTTCTCAAACTTGGAAACTTCTCTTTCCATTGTACAATAGACGTAGCTCGAATGAAAATAGAAAACCCTCTCAAAAAGAGGTATGCTTAATTATCAAATGTCAAAAGCTGGAGTATTATAGGGAGAAAATACAACAGAGAAATCAAACTTGCAGCTTCAGAAAACAAAAAGACACCCAATTATTAGATAAAATTTTGTTGGAAATCAGGTAAACAAGTGAAATGGATATTACGAGGACTATGCTTTACTAATTTCTAATCCTGTGTTAACAATAAAGTGACAACACATTAACAATTGGCAAAAAAATGAAACACCACTCAAACAAATAACACATACTTCAGGAGAAAAATATTTCCTTCCTCTACATTAAGTTATTCCCGTTTTTGGAAAGATTTATACTCTTTTCCCCATTAGAGCATTCTCTTTTCTGAATGAAAACATTCTAAGATATTCCCATGCTAACATGGAGCAATAGCATCTTTCTATCTTGGTGATCGTTTTTCCCAATCATTTTCTTCTCTCAATGTATTTGGTGCTATCTTACATAACACTTGTTTGACCCACCTCATTAGCACTATTATCCAACCTATGATTTAAGTGGCTATCCCTCTGTGCCAAGGAGTTAAGGTGCCCACCACCTTCCATTCTTATCATGGCAGTTACTTCTCCATTGACATTCCCTGAAACCCAGATTAAATTTTATGGGCTCCACTTATGCCTATCAGTTTGCCTGATTCTATATATCTATTAATGAATTGCTTTTTTTTTATCATCAATTTAAGCTAGAAGTAGATATATATTCCCTGTATCAGATTTAGGGATCATCATCTTGAAGATATAATGATTGCTTTATGAGCTATATCATGCCTGTTTTGTGCCATAACCAAAATTGAATGGCTCAAGTCCCTCCCATAAGTCATAGGAAATCGAAAATTCATTTGATGGTCTACAAGAAAACTTTAAGAATTCATTTCCATGATAATTGTGATAAATATGCTGTAGATAGGAGGAAGAACATTTCCAATATCTCACCCAGGCAACTATGACATACTACAAACTGCACTCAATTTGTCTACATATTTAAGGGTTGTCGGAAGGGCATAAACATATATAAATCTCAACTGAAAATATACTGGTCTGCTTCTGACTTTTGCCTTCTCGGAAGGGCATAAACATATATAAATCTCAACTGAAAATACACTGGTCTGCTTCAGACTTTTGCCTTCTAGCAGCAGCTTTTAACATCCAAATCCTACCTACACAGGAAGGGGTTTAGACCTGGTTTTGGGGCTTTTGTGCTGTTATTACAGCCCACGATTTTATTTTATATCTTTTGAAACCAGACCAATCTGGGAACTGAAAATTTGTGAGGATATTTCCCAGTCCTTTTCTCACCTTTGCATGTGTTCCTTATGTAGGAAGGAAAAATCTAGTTTAGTCCCCCTTTCCAACATTATTTTCAAACTTCACACTGTGTCTGGTTTGAATAATATTTTTATGCACTTTTTCTCTAACATGAGCCATAGATGACTTGACTCAAGAGTGACCATGAGGAGCGATGGTCTAGAAGAAAGGAAACAATAAGCGAGGAATGTTCATGTTAAAAGGGGTGAATAGCCCATGCTAGCCACACACGCAACTACCACCTAGCTTGTGTGTGTGTGGAGTGTAATGTCCCCAAATGGACATATTTCAAACCGAAGTGGATTTCCCGCAGTTCCCGCTAGGGCCAAATCTGATTAAATCCAAAAAGCCAAAAAATATCAGTTGCTATCAAACTGAAATTCGGAATGAAATTAGGCCACAAACTGAATATTTTCCAGAAAACCCTAGTTTGCTGCCCTAGGCCAGCGATTTAACAAATATAGCTTTTTCCACCTCAAAATACTTCCAAAACTTACGAAAATTTGTTTGCAAGTAGATAATGAATAATCAGAATAGGATCTTCAATCAGATTCGAAAAATATTAATTCTGAAATTTATTAGGGCAAAAACCGCAGCAGAACTTGTAAATTCAATAACTTGCAAAATACTCCAAATTTCGGGCAAATGATAGCTCAAACTGAAGCTTGAAAAATAAACTTTCTAATGAACCCAAAATCAGAATTTTTCAGTGGCGGGAAGACACCCAAAACAGGCTTGGAAATCTGGACGTGTAGATAAACCCTAGCTGTAAGTGAAAGTTGGAAATACAATTTTGCCCCACTTAGTAAAGGACCAAAAACACCTCAAAACTGATCAAACACTTCAGATCTGATCTTTCCTTGAAGTTAGCTTGAAATTCTTCAACGACTGTTGCAAAACTACTGGAAAAATCAGCTAACTCCTTGATATGCAATGGAAACCCCAAGGTGGAGAATCCTCTCAACTAAAGAAAGGGTTTTCGTCCTTCTCTAGATCTCTTGGAGGGTTTCCGTCCTCAAGAGTGAAGTTGCAAGCAAAAATGCTCAACATACAATTCAGAATTTAGAAAATAAAACAAGTGATGCCTCCTAAGAAAAGTCGACTTGCCTTTATAGAACTTGTGACCCAAAAAGCCACCTTGGATAACCAATCAAATTTGTCCCTTCATTTAATATTTTCCCATTTGATTTTACCTTTCTAGGAAAGTCGCATTTTTCCCTAGGATGAATAACTAATGCCAAATGCTTTTGCCTTTTTCTATTTTTAAGTTTATAATAATTTATTATAAGTGCTTATAATATTTTCTTTTTAATTTTTGCACTTTATAATAAAATATCGTAACTTAAGTCCCCTTGTGTTCATTCCTTAGCCGTCGGGGAGACAAAATGGGCTAAGGGTATTCAACTGGGAAGGGGATATTACATAGAGGCCACCTAAAACCTTGAATTTTCCATCTTGAACTTGACTCATTACCAATGGTTTAGAGTCTAGACATGTATGTTATGCCAGATTTAGATTGGTCCTTGCAGATTTGATTATGTATAATTTTATTCATGATAATTTCAAGATTGAATGCATGATTGGTTCACAGTTTTACTTTTTAGTATATGCTAGAGGTATAAGGGGGAATTACATAGCGAATGGAAATCCAGTTAGAGGGGGAAGGACAACCATGTGCCTAGACTTGCATTAAACCCATAATGTCTAGTTTAGCACGGCTATAAATTTCCCTTACATTTTTAGTGAGGCAGCTCACAGGCACTACAAAAACCATCGCATCCCATAAAGTCGTTATAACACGAGGTGGGAGTCTATCACGCACCTACGAGGTACATGCATTATGACTAAGTAGAAAATTATAAATTGAATATGATATAGAATACATATTATCAAGAAGGTAAGTATGGATGATATGGTGATAGGACAAACATATAAGGTAGGGGACACATATGATAGGTCATGCCTTTTGATAGCGACTCTTGATAACTAATTGTGCCTAATTAGGTTTATAAGTTATAAAATACTTGGCAGCAACCCTTAGTAACTAATTATGCTTAATTAAATTTATAACATATTCTCCCATGTTGGAAGGCTTTGACCTCACATCATAGTTAGAATACAATAAGTGATACAGCCTTGAAACATTTCCTCAATATTGATACATTGAATCAAGATAGATGCATCCAACATCCATCTTGATGGCCAGTAAATATCTTTGCAAACTAACACTTGAAATGAAAATTCAATATTAATGGATTCAAAAACATAATGATCAAATACTACATTGCCAAGGTTCATCCCCCAGCCCCTGTGTACCCTGCCTGATATGTATCCGGTACGGATACGATAGGGTACGGGTATGGATACGTACAGGTACGTCCGGGTTCTTCCACATGGTATGCCACGGGTACATCCAAACGTACCCATTGACGTACCCCAGAAGAACCCAAGGAGAAATATGGTTTTTAAGGCATTAAAACTTTTTTTTGTTTTTTTTTACATTAATTGTAAATAGATTCATTAAAGCCAGTTGGTTCGCTTGAATTTCTGAAGTATAGGGGCATCTTTTTTTCCTCAGCTTATTTATTTGTCTTGCTTTCTCAAATATAATGAACATGAGAGAACCCTGAATGTATTTTTTATTTTCCATTTTCATGGATAAATAGATATTTACCAAATGTACAAGTGACAACACATTATATTATTAAACTACATACACGAATGTATGCAAACATTTTTTCTTGGAACAAATCCACATTCCAACCCCATACAAAGGGCCAGCTGAAAGTAAATATCCAGTGCATTCATATGTTGAATATTATGGTTTAACATAATGACATTAATTTAACTGCAGCAATGTGTCTGGATTCGAAATAAAATTGTGGGAATTAAATTGGAACCCACAACCTTCTGTCCACATGATCAATGAAATGTAAAATCTTAAGTATATTGTATGTTTTGAAAATTTGAACATGTGATCCTAGCATATTTTTCAAGTTTTGTTTGTATTCATGTTTAGATGGCACTTGAGAGATTTGTGATCCCCACTCGCCTTCTAATTCAAGGGACAGGTATGAAAGGTCGTGGCCCTACGAAGTGATAGGTTGTGCTTCTTTATAGCAACCCTCGATAACTAATTAGGTTTGTTACAAAGTCACATGTGAACCTTTCAGGCATGAAAAGTCTTGGAATGTAAGTGGCGTTGAAAAGAGAAGTGGCTCTTGTAACACATTTGGGTGTTCATAAAACTTTCTTTAAACCCTATGTCTAAGTAGGGTTGCATCGTAGAACTTTCTCTACTTATAACTCCCCGACCTTGTTTTTGCAATCATAGTTTTAAAGCATTCGTCCTAACAATGAGTGTCTCTGTAATGTCCCCAATTCCGAGCAGTTGGCCTAACGGCCCTATTTTGGTCTTAGCCCTGGTCATTCCCAAGGGACTAACGACTTTGGAGGTTATTGGGGATGGTTGTCTGATTTCCTACTATGTTTTTGTTATATTTTGGGCGTTGGGAGGGTCTAATGGGCCCTTTGTGTTCTATTTTGTCGTTGGGATCACTTAAGTGGACACTTTTGGCATTTAATGTTATGTTTCTTCGTTGGGGCCACTTAAAGTCCCTTTTTGGCGACTTGAGGGGATATGTATTGCATTAAATGTTATATTTCTTCATTGGGGTCACTTTATGGGCCAAGGCGCCTAGGAAGGAAAAAAGCAACTTTAAGTTATTTTTAATTGGGCCTCTTTATGTTATAGTGCGCCTTGGGGGTTTTAGGGTTTCTTTGACATGGAAAAGGTTATAAAAGGAGATGGAGGGGGTAGTGGAATATCATTCATGCATACACTTATATTTCTTTTCATGTGCAACTGTTGTTTGCAACTATTTAGCTTGTGGAGTAAGATCCCACGGGAACCCTAGCTTCGGTGGTGAGAGATCCATCCCTAGCTAGCAGGGCATTCTTCGGTAGTGAGAGATCTACCCTAGCTTGTCATTTGGAGCAGATTTCAGGGCTGTTTTACAGAGGTATTTTCAGGAATTTCAGAGATAGGGTTTTGAGGGTTTTGGGTGAGTTTTGGTGGAGATTTTCAGCTGGTTTTCGGATCAGACCTACGGCAGCAATAAAGGAAGGGTTTGGCATCATTTACAGAAGATTTTCACAAGGGTTTTGGCCATCTACCAAAGAGGGCGACTTGTTTGGGAGATTGCAGCCCTAATTTTTAGGGTTTCCAGTTGGCCGTTTTCAGATCTGAAGGTTGGAAAGTCATCTACTATATTTATATATGTTATTTCCCAAGTTTCATAATTTTTGCACTTGTATTTCGGAAAGATATTAATTTTAGAAGTTTTCCAGCTATTTTAGGCACTCTGTAATTTTCTGGCAGCGTTATATTGACTGAAAAATTCCAAAAATATTTCCCTTGTGTTCTTTATATTATTATCTAGTTCTCTTTAAATTTTCAAGTGATTTGAGTGGATATTTTGGGAGTTATTCATATTTTACTGTTCGCTGCCCTAGCTGTAATTTTCTGCATAAAATCTACAAAAAATCAGATTTTCTGTTTGGCTGCAATTTTGTCTATCTTTTGCATATTTTACAGTGGTATCCTATAAGGGATATTTCAGTGGTATCAGAGCTTTTGTTCCTCAGCCTGTTAGGGTGATTTTATGGGAGATAGAGACAGAGGGACAGTGAAAAGATGGGAGTAGATCTAATGAAACAATTGTTCACCAATATGGTGAAGTAGCAGGAGACTACAAACCTCTATTTGAGCCAGCTCACTAAGAGGTTAGCACAGGGTAGGATTGAGGCTCATGCAGATAAAGGAGAAGCTAGCAATATGGGACAACATGGTAATAGAGGTGAGAGTGGACATTCGGGACAAGGGTCCCCTCATGCTTCTACCAGGCCCTTGGGACTCCACGAGCCTTCTTTCTTGAAGGATCCGGAAGTTTACGTAGACACAACAACCTGCTGACATTGTGGATGAGGAATCTTGTTGGGAGAAGTACCATGACATTGAGTGAGGGTTTCACGGGACAACATGCCAGTTTCAGGAGTATTGTAAAATGAAGATTGGTAGCAGCACCCAGGAGAGATTACCAACATACCGGTACCCTAAGTTTCAAAGGAGATTGGGACAAATCTCTATTCCACACTTCGATGGCTCTAAGAAGTGTACCGCACAGTCTTGGATTTAAAAGTTGAAGACTTACTTCGACTTGAATCCCATGCATAAAGAGGATGCAATTAAGTTTGCTATCCTACACCTCGAGGGAGATGTTCATGACTGGTGGCATCATGGATTGATCACACAGTGGGCACATGCATATCACTACTTACGCAAATTTTACACAGAGGTTGATGAGCACGGTTCGACAGGAGGGGACCCAGATATGGCACTTCAGGGAGTTGACTCACTTGAGGCAGACAGGTTCTCTGGATCAGTACATTGCAGATTTTCAAAGGTTATCAGTTATGGTATTCTGATGTTTCAAAGATGAGGTTGACTTACATGACTCTTCATGGTCAGGATTGATTGACTGACCTTAACAGGGTTTGTGAAGGCATTTGAGCCTTCTTCTTTGCATGAGGCTATTACGGAGATCTGGAGACTTGGAGTTATCCACTCCAAAGTTGAGGGTTCCACCTCGCGTTCAGCAAAGAGAACCTCCATCTGGATCAGACGAACTTCAGCAGAAGGGAGCCTCCACCGAGGCAGTAAAGGTGGCTAAGAAGCCATTCATTTTCTCGAGAGGACAAAGATGAGTTGAGGTGAAAGAAACTATGTTTCAATTGCCACACACCTTGGGTTCCAGGACATGATTACAGAGGTAAAGGGAAGGCCCAATTCATCAAGGTCTTCGAGGAGAGGTGAGGATGACAGAGGTGAGGAGTTGGAGACTCACGAGATGGATGATGGGAATGGAGTTGTGATGGATAGTGCTGATGCGGAGCAGGAGGAGGACAACTTTCCCTCGGGAGATTATAGCCACATTGTCTAGAACTCCTGATGTACAAGGCATTTAGGATTAGGGGAGTTATGTAGGGTTAGCGAGTTGTGGTACTCATTGACAGTGGGGCTACCCATAACTTTATTGATGCATCATTGGTGGAGAGACAAGGTTTATTAGATTGAAAGACTTTGAGGGCTTTAACATTGTTGTAGCCAATGGGGAGTATATGAGATGCACACAGATGTTAGTTCCACAATTGAGCATCACCATGGGTAACTACACAGTTACCGATGATTTCCACATTGTTGGTATGGGAGTGACCCACATAGTGTTGGGAGTGCAGTGGCTTCAGATTCTCTTGGTGAGTTTCGGACTAACTTCCAGACGATGGAGCTGAAATTTAAGTCCGAAGGCAGGAATGTGATTTTGAGGGGATTAGCCCTCGGCAGGAGCACCTAGGGTGGTTGCAGCTGAGGAGATGGAGAAGACCTTTCCGGCATAATGAGGGGTTTTATTATTGCGGATCTGAATGTGAAGTATGATGGATGATGGGTGTGACCAATAGTGTTGCACATAAGGCAGTTGCAGAGATCGGGATTACAGGTTCAGATCATCCGAGTTTATCATTATGTTGGTTAGTCTGAGGTTTCGGTAGACTGGAGATCTCATTTGAACTTGTTGAGTACTCCAAGAACCGACACACTTGTGAGATTCTAGATGGTCACATACAGGATGACAACTACAGATTGGAGGATGAGATGATCTTGGCTATCAGGACAGATTTTTACCTCGTGTCGAGATTCATGGTTGAGGATGGAGATACTGCGACATGTGCTAATTATTCTTCCATGTCTAGACACTTGAGCTTTGATGAGACCTTCAACTTCATATGGGAAAGGGTCAGATGGCATGGGTTGAGAGAGGATATCCTCAACTTTGTGCAGGGATGTGTAGTTTGTCATGGTGACAAATCAGAGTATGCATGTTCCTTATTTCTGGAGTTGATAGGGGATAACACTCCTATATGTTTTACTCCCTTATGATGGATGACGAGCACTTCACCCATGTGCTAGCTAGTCGAGGGACGAAGTTGATAGGAGATGCAGTGAGTGATCACATGATGACAGTTTTGTAGTGGCAACATTGGATTGGAAGGAATTGACAGTTTCAGTAAGGGTACCAATAGAGAGTCGATGTGGGCATTATTCTACTTCAGGGATCAGCATTGTTATCTACACTGCATAGAGAGCATGATGACTATATGAGGTGTTTTGGTTACTTCGGATCACACTGATCTTTGGTTGACTGCAGGGTGAGATGGAGGCACTTACTTTGTGGTAAATTCAGTAGGTCCTCTCTACAGCACAGGAGGATAATGCTTGGGGTCAAGCATTTTTCGGGAGGGAAGTATTGTAATGTCCCCAATTCCAAGCAGTTGGCCTAACGGCCCTATTTTGGTCTTAGCCCTGGTCATTCCCAAGGGACTAACGACTTTGGAGGTTATTGGGGATGGTTGTCTGATTTCCTACTATGTTTTTGTTATATTTTGGGCGTTGGGAGGGTCTAATGGGCCCTTTGTGTTCTATTTTGTCGTTGGGATCACTTAAGTGGACACTTTTGGCATTTAATGTTATGTTTTTTCGCACTTGGGGCCACTTTGTTGGGACTTGATGCGGTTTTAGATATTGCATTTGCAATGTTATGTTTCTTCGTTGGGGCCACTTAAAGTCCCTTTTTGGCGACTTGAGGGGATATGTATTGCATTAAATGTTATATTTCTTCATTGGGGCTCATAAAAAGCTATATAAGAAGATGGAGGGTGTAGTGGGAGATCATTCATGCATACACTTATATTTCTTTCATGTGCAACTGTTGTTTGCAACTATTTAGCTTGTGGAGTAAGATCCCACGGGAACCCTAGCTTCGGTGGTGAGAGATCCATCCCTAGCTAGCAGAGCATTCTTCGGTAGTGAGAGATCTACCCTAGCTTGTCATTTGAAGCTGATTTCAGGGCTTTTTTACAGAGGTATTTTCAGGGTTTTCAGAGATAGGGTTTTGAAGGATTTTGGTGAGTTTTGGTGGAGATTTTCAGCTGGTTTTCGGATCAGACCTACGGCAGCAATAAAGGAAGGGTTTGGCATCATTTACAAAGGTTTTCACAAGGGTTTTGGTCATCTACCAAGGAGGGCGACTTGTTTGGGAGATTGCAGCCCTAATTTTTAGGGTTTCCAGTTGGCCGTTTTCAGATCTGAAGGTTGGAAAGTCATCTACTATATTTATATATGTTATTTCCCAAGTTTCATAATTTTTGCACTTGTAATCGGAAAGATATGAATTTTAGAAGTTTTCCAGCTGAATTTATGCACGCTGTAATTTTCTGGCAGCGTTACTATTTACTGAAAAATTCCAAAAATATTTCCCTTGTGTTCTTTATATTATTATCTAGTTCTCTTTAAATTTTCAAGTGATTTGAGAGGATATTTTGGGAGTTATTCATATTTTACTGTTCGCTGCCCTAGCTGTAATTTCAGCTGCATTTGGACTTCTGCAAAAAACCAGATTTCTGTTTAGCTGTGTTTTGTCTATCTTTTGCACACTGTAAATTACAGTGGTATCGTTATAATTGACTGAAAAATTCCAAAAATATTTCCCTTGTGTTCTTTATATTATTATTCTAGTGCTCTTTAGCAAATTTCAAGTGATTTGAGCGGATAATTTGGGGAGTTATTCATAATTGTTTACTGTTCGCATTGGTCCCTAGCTGTAATTTTCTGCATAAAATCAGAAAAAAAATCAGATTTAGTCATTTGCTGCAAATTTCTGTATTTTGTCAATTTTTTGTAAGATCCCAACAAGGGATATTTCATAATAACATCCTTATTTAAATAAGTCCTTATATTCTCATAATGCAAGAGATGTCAGACTCTATGGAAATTAGGTTATTTTAAACTCAACATTTTGGGGTGGTTTGTGCTTCACAAACTTTGCTGGTGGTCAAGACAATACTATGGCTCTTTTTGTGTTAGATAAGGAAGTACCATTAGTTATAAGTCATTATTTGTTAAAATATAACACATTATATAGAATGTAAAAACAGTTATGTAGTTGTTCGGTTGGTAACTGTTCAACCACCTCTCTCTCAATAAATAAACCTCTGCCTGTATCATTTGGACAGTGCAGTTTGCCTTCTGTATTCTTTCTTCTCTTTGCATATTCTAACATTGGTATCAGAGCAGTTGGTTCGCAGTTGAGGAAGCCTTGTCAACATGGGCACGAACTGGAAGTTTGGGGAAGCCTTGGTAGGGCACAAACTGAAGTTATTCCATCGCTGGAGGAAGTCGCTGAAGCAACTCGAGAGAAAACGTGGGTAGAATGCACCAGTCGGTAGAATCGTGAAGGGCATCGTGGTTCGAAGGTGTAGCCACCAGCAAAGTTCGTGGCAGTCGCAAAACCTCAGAGGAAAATGAAAAGTCGTGAAAGGAAAAACGTGAAGATCCTTACACAGTCGCAAATACGTGAGGGCAGAGACAAAAGACATTCAGACCTCCATTCATGAGGGCAAATAAGAGGGCAAATAAGGCAGAGTCGCTGGAGAGAGAAAAATGTCAAGACAAGCACCAACAAAAACGTGGGTCGCAAAAGCAAATCGGTGGTGCTGTGTTGAAGCAAAGTTGGTGATGTTGGAGCAGAGTCGTGACAAGTTCGAGGGCATCATTGGTGATTTATTTCCTTCAAACTACAAAGTCGGTGAAATTATTTTTCAGCCAAAATTTACCTTGTTTTTGCGTGATTAAATTTGGAGGCATAAGTAATAATAATTGTTTTACTATTTACTTATATTTGCTGGAAAAATGGATATTTTATTATGTGTGGAGCAACTTATTATTATTTTATTATTTTCCATTACTTTGGAATAATAAAATGGCAAATATATCACACTTGACGTTGCCAGAGACACAAAAATTAACAGGCACTAATTTTAATGTATGGAGTCATAAGATTTTAACAGTCGTGGAGTTTCGCGATTGTGATAAAATAATCAAGGGTGATGAAAATCGACCAGCGACGAACTTCAAGGATTATGACAAACATCATAAGGAAGCGTTATTGCTTCTCAAGTTATCGATGTCGGATGATTTGATATCGGAAGTGCGGAATGCCACTGTGGCAAGCATGTTGTGGGCCAATCTGAGGGATAAATATCATATGTCGGAGAAGAGTTGAGTTTTAAATGTGAAAAATATGCTCTTTTCCATAAAACTACAAGGTGGATCGCTATCTGAGCACCTACTTCGTATGAAAGATCTCCGAGACCAGTTATCTTCCATAAATAAAAAGGTGGATGATGATGATATGGTGGCTTTGGTTCTAAATAGCTTGCCTTCTTCGTATGAGTCATTCGTGGAGGCACTCCATTTAATGGCTGAAAGTCAAACACTCACGTTTGACAAGGTGAGTTCCTCCCTGTTGCAAAAGGAGCGGAGACAACTTCAGGCAGAATCTAATTGTGACCATTCAAAGAGTGCTCTTGTCACTCAGTCAAAGGAAAAGTGGAAACGTCAATCTGATTAGTCTTCCACTCGGTATCAGGTCACATGCTATTACTGTCACAAGGTTGGGCACCTCAAGAAGGATTGCCGAAAGCGGATGTATGATCTTTCGAAGCAGAACAAAAAGCCATGTAATGAGGGACATGTGGCAGCAGTTGCAGAAGAACGGGATTCAGATGACGGGCATGCTCTTTATTGTCTTACGACATCATGCTCGAATGACAGTGGTACTAGTTGCTGGATTATTGACTCTGGTGCGTCTGCACACTTTTCATGTCGTAGGGACTGGTATGTTTCATTTACTGCAAATATATGTTTTGAATCAGTAGTACTAGCTGATGGAGAATCACTTGTAGTAGAAGGGATAAGAGATATATGTATTGTATTGAATAATGCTCATAAATTGTTGGTACAGAATGTTAGATATGTACCTTCTTTACAAAAGAATCTTCTATTTATTCGTCAATTGACTGAAAATCCCAATATTTCTGTGGATTTCTGTGGAAAGAAGTGTGTTGTCTTTGATGTGAAACAAAGACGGATAATTGGCCTTGGTATTGGGGTAGGTGGTCAGTATCAGCTTGTTGATCCGGCTGCGATCAACATGAATGCATGAGTGGAGGACGGCTCCACCATTCAAGATGTGTAGGAGGTTGCAATACCTTGGGAGGAAGCCATTCCTCACAAATCTGTTGACTTGGATACAGTCAACCTACATGCACCTATTGTGGAGGGAATATCCACTATACTAGGTGTACGGGAAGCGGACATGCCTTGGGAGGATGGATTTCCTCATTCTGAAGAACAATTTGTTGTGGACAGAGACTCCACTATTCCAAATGCATTGACGGCGCATGGTGAGATGGCATGCCCAACCACTCACTCAGAGGTTCTTGCTCGAAGGACAATAGAGCATGAACAATTTGCTCATTGTGTTGTGAAGGATCTTTCCCAACAGAGGGGGATAGATGAGCAAATAGATAAGACGGAGATGGTTCTCACTCCTACAGTGTGGAGATAGTTATTTCTCCTGTTGAGACGGAGACCACTGCTGAGACGGAGATGGTTATTTCTCCTACTATTGAGGAGTTGGTTCTAACTCCTGCACAGATGGTCACATTCCTCTTCTTGAAAAAGTTGGATGAGCACTACATGGTGGTGCAAGGACGTGATCGAGGTGACTTCGATCACAGGATAATTGAGTCTTTGTACAGACTCCAGCAGGCTACACAAGCCTGGAATAGATTTTTCAATCCACATCTTCGAGGTTCTGATTTCAGCACTCTGGAGATGGGGCTGACACTCTCAGCCATTGGTGATTCATCACTGGTCAATGAATCACGAAACAGAGAACCAGTGGACCACTTGCCATATCTTTTGTTCATGGGACCAGATTTTTGTGTTGCGGTTCGTCTTCATTCGACAATTGCATCACAGTTAAGGACTGCTGATTTTAAAGTACAACTTATGGCACAGTCTGTAAATGTAATGACTAAACATATGGGCTTTAGGAAATTTGTAAAATTTCGGGACAAACTTTGTCTTGTTTCCGGTTTAGTCATTAAGAGGGGGTGTTAAAATATAACACATTATATAGAATGTAAAAACAGTTATGTAGTTGTTCGGTTGGTAACTATTCAACCACCTCTCTCTCAATAAATAAACCTCTGCCTGTATCATTTGGAACAGTGCAGTTTGCCTTCTGTATTCTTTCTTCTCTTTGTTATTCTGTTTTTGTGTGGATTGTCACTTCATTGTATCATATCAGAATAAGTGGAATGATCCAGGTATGAAGCCTGATGATGGTGTTCCATGTCAAATAAGAGTAATGTTCTAAAGGCAGCTAATTAAATCTAAGGACGAACCCAGTTAGGTTGCCAAGTACGGCCAAGTCAGACGCAAAAAAAGTGGCCCTAGGAGGGCCCAAGGTAGACACAGGTCTAAGTGGGCCAACAAGGTAGGCATCAGCCAAGTGGCCCAGGCAGGCTTTTGGACAGGTGAATTGTGTAGGATGAAGCAACTTGCATGGGTAGCCTCCAAAACCTCAGCAATAGGGGCAAAATGTGAAATTATATAAAGAATACATTTTGTTACAGTCATGATTTTATAGAAAGAATGAAACACAAGATCAAGCATAAAATCTGGCTAAATATATATATTAATTTTGAGGGCTTGTAAGTCACTATACTGATCCAATGTATAGATTGCAACCAGTCAACAATGTCGTTCTGATTTTTAATTTCCAACAGAACATACATCACTCAGTTCTAAGAAGTATGAAAAATGTTTAAGGCCTTTTGAGAAAGCCTTTGTGAATATCTCAAATCACTAAATAAATAATCTTTTATTAAGATTGTAACCAATGGTAAAATATTTCTTGAAACGTATTTACGGAAAAGTTTAAGAAGATATAGTACCACAAGGAGAACATGAAGCTTACCTATTCTAGGACTATGAACTAGCTCAAAAAAAATGTAGGAATCTTGAATACCTATGCCAAATAAAAGTCCAATTTCTTGGTAAAAAGATTATTATCTACCAGAGCAACAAACTAGATCACCATTCCCTGCATCTCACATAATCAAATGGATTTGGAGAATAGGATGCAAAGAAATGATAAGGAGAAACCAGAAGCATTGCAGAGTACATTTTCGTAATATCCTCTAGCCAAAATAAAATGAAAGAAATCGCTTGGGAAACTAATGAAAGAATATTACTGCAACTGTCACAAAGGCAAAAGACAAAAAAGATATCAGAGAAATAATAAAAATGATGAACCTTGGCACACAACTTCTAGACAAAATATGCATTTATCTGATTAACTATGGGCATTTAATGCAATCAAACAATCGCTGATATAAATGTTTTCATTTTGAGAAAGCAAGATATGCCACTTCTCCACAAAATTTTTTGCTACTAAGCATACCATCTGACCATAGGTGCATGAGTGTAACTGTATTCTCTTGATATTGCTTATAAAATCAAGCTATAAGTGATTTTATTTCTAAAAAATAAGAAAATTTGCACATCAACAGGCAATTTTTATAAAAGAACATTCATATAGAACAAAAAATTACATGAATAACCAAGAACCATAGCATTCTTATTATTATAATAAAAATACAACAGAATAAAACCTTGGCCCTTTTGAAGACACTGAAAGAGGTTAGTTAAAAGTTCCATAGCTATAAAAAAAAATGTTCACCAACCTGTGAGATGGAACATCAACTAAAGTGTATTGTTGAAGCCTAAACCATGATATAATAGTTTGCAAAGATCGATACGCACAACCCCAGCCCTGGCATCCAATCAAGCAACAAGAATGAGGTCTTATGAGAACAAATCACAATGTGTAAGTAATGTTAATACTACCAAAAATCTATCCAACAATGTAAATTATTTTCAAGAAGAAAAGATTCTAGGGTAAAAAGATTCAATTCCTTCATAATGTGCCAGTTCTTAAGATCGTTGCATTTATAATAAATGTTATATTGTACTTTTAGCTACTTAATTGTAGACTTGTAGGATATAATATCAGAAAGAAAGAAAGAAAGACATTATATTAATGTCCACAAATGACCAAAAGTAGGTCAATGGGACTTAAGAATACAACCACCAGCGATAGAAAGTTCTAGGAAAAGAGAACTCTAGATGTGAACCAACAAAATAAAGTACAAAGACAAAATAGAGCAGTGTGCCCCTAACACAAGTAGCAAAGAAACCAATACAGATAGTAATGAGGAGAGAACAAAACCCCCAAGAGCATTTGCCAAAGAAGATTGGAGACAAAACTCATTGAATGTCTGTCTGTGCCTGAAGGGGAGGAATCATCTAAGCCATTATCGATCACTGTGAGAGATTTGATAATGTTGTCTGGCAAGTATACAGGATCAAAGGAGCCATGTTGGGGGATCCTAATTTGATTGGAAGAATAAACACCCTAAAACATAACTCCTCTAATGGAATAGGACTACACAAACTTGAGATTTCTATTGATAGATAAGCTCTTGAATAATTACATAAAACACTATTCACACCATTTTTGAAGGATTGTCATTTAAACAGAATAATGTAAGATGGTCACTGAACCACTACGATTACATATTATGTGAATTAATATCCTCATTATGTCTATACTAATGAAGAAGATTAACAAGTGAGAAGAAAAAATATATGTAAACTAGATGCTTAAGCATGCAAACCAGTTAAAGGACATAAACCAAGTGTAGACACCCTAAAAATACATATATATTTCCAACCTATTTCCATCCCATTGGTAGTGATTAAATTAATTCTATCCTACTAGAATACATCCCTTTGGAATTAAATAAATCAATTTCATCATTTAAATCATAACCCTTTAGATTCTAGAATAAATTAAATTAATTTTGATTACATACTCCTATCCTTTAGAATTAATTAATTTAATTCTATCATGCTCTTGGAATTAATTAAATCAATTCTTAACACCTCGTAGTTAATTTAATTAAATATTTATTTAAATAAATGGTTAATTATCTCCTCACAAACTATAACTAATTTAGTTATTTAAGTAATCATATTTATCTACTCACACTCCACTCCACTCCACTTCTAGAACCCTATAATGGTGGGGGCAACAAAAACTGCACGTATGACCATCTTCTCGCACAAAATCAAAATCATCATTGCCCCTACATAGTTGCAACTGCACAGACCAAATCCTCTTACTATTTCGGAAAATTATAATTAAGATCTTGGAGCTCATTCAAACTATGATCCACTTCTCATGGCCTCACCCTCAGCGATAAAATGCAGACCTTTCCTTTGTAAATCCGTCCTTGGAAGCTTTATGCAATTTGCAGCCAACTTCTGCCAAATTTGCCACCCACATCCTCGTGTTTATGGGCTCATAGCATTTGCAAATCAACATTTGGAGAACAATTCAAGAGCACCCACAATCCTTTTGCATTCAAGATTCTACAAGTCCAAGTGCTTCACAATCTTACTTGAGGTTTGCAAGGAAAAGCCTGGAGAGAGGTATATTGTTTCATTTTAGTTATCTTTCAACTTTGTAATGTCCCCTATTCCAACTTGAGAGCATGATTTTGGACTTCTTGCCATCCCCTTTTCCATGGCGAAGAAGTGGAGTGAGCTGGTAAAGGAAGTGAACTTTCATTGCACTTTTATTTTCTAATTTTTAATGTTTTCTTTTAGTTTGTTCTTATTTTTAGCAGGTCGGCTGGGTTTGGTGCATTTAAGAAGCCAATTAAAAGAATAAAATAGCTCTTTATGGGTCAGCCTTATCCTTTTAGACCTTGGCGCCAAATTTGGAGGTATAAAAGTAGATGTAGACTTCATTTGGAGTATCTACTTTTGGCACATTTTTTCTAAATTGGACTTTTGGGTTGTTTCTCATTGTTCTCTCCACTCTTGGGCGAAAATCCAAGTGTGTTGCACTTCCAAAAAAGACAAACCCTTCTTGTGTCTGGTTAGGAGACGAAAACCCCCCATCCTTGTTTGGTTTGAAGGCATATTGCAGATTTGGAAGAAGAGAAAACAATTTCAGACATTTGCATGCATTGTTGAGCCTCTCATAGGTGGAACGACTTACCCTAGAGTGGAATTCGGTGCCTTCTAGGGCACGGCAATCATATTTGTCTTCATATTTTGCTTTCTCATAATTTATAAAGACAGAATCTACTATTCTTTGTGAAGTTTGGAGTTTTAAACGCCCATTTCATAATTTTTATTGGAGCTGTACTTCGCTGATTTTTAATTAATTTCCAGCAGTGTTTTCCATCAGATTTCATAATGAAAATTGGTTTGGTTGATGCCTAAATTACATATTTATATTTTGGCAGGGTTGTTTGAAGAGTTTCAAGTGTTTTTCACCCATTTTTATACTATTGTTCTAAAAATCTGATCGCTGATTTGAGCTGGGTTTAATTTTCAGTTTGCTGGTTTGAAAATCAGATTTGATATAATTGGGGTTATTGCTAATTCCTTATTCTTCAGTTTTTCCCCCAAAAAGGGATATTACAAACTTCTGCTGAGATTTTTCACTGCTCACACCAAGAACAGTTTACTTAAGGCATCAAAAGACAAAATAAGTCGTGGAAATCCTAATGAATTTGGATTGATTTAAAATTGGATCAACTTGGTATTGACAAGAGTAGTATTTACAATAAATTACCCCTTATCCACACAAAAAGAGCTTTCTGGGCTAACAAATTGGTCAAGTACTTTAGGGTGTGCTGAGAGAGAGAGAGGAGATCATACATTGTCATCGAGGTCATCTTGAAGATAATGGTAGTATTCATAAGAACCTTCTATCAAACTCATTTGTCCCCCAGAAACTGTAGGTACATGTAAGAGCACAAACTGTTAGTAGCAATTTCATTTCCTATTTCATAATAAAAACATTCTACTGAACTCATTTGTTCTCGAGAAGTTCTAGATATATGTAATAGCACAAGGAATTGCTAACAACTTCATATGGTTTAATGACTAAAGTCTTAACAATTTAAAATTTAAAAATTGGGGAGTTCATCTTTCCAATTTTCTTTCGTAAGAATTTGCATACATAGTTTTACTTTTTAAAGGATCTAATATAATAAAAGCAAAACGAGTCAACTCACTCCCACTGCTTGAAAGGCCAGTGTGCACATTGGTCAACCGCATTGTACCTGTAGTTACAGCCATAGCTCTAATAAGAACATGACATCGAAGATGCCAGGCCATACTTCATACATATCAAAATTTCTGAGCACACATAAAAGAACTAAGTTCCAGCAGCCTATGGCCATGAAGAGAAACAACTTCTCAGCCAGGTCAAATGGATAACCATTTAGGTAGAACTCCTCTGTAATAAAGATCCATCATTTGCAGCTTTATAAAAAACTTCATAGGTAACATATTACCTGCATATGAAAACGTAATCAATTGGCTTCAAAAAATATACAAGTAGTCACTTAAAAAGAAATGCTGAATATGACTCGGTTATAAATGTTGATAACAGTATCTGATTGTTCAGATTGAATCCCATCTAAATACTAATGCCAGAAGAGATTACCCCTTCGTGAAGTGGAACTGCCTGAAGCAGCATCAGTGCTTGCAAGCATCAAGGCATTTGCAGCTCGTATCATTGGACGATCTAAGGGTAATTTGAGTCGGGCATGAAGCCTCTTCCTTTCTTCAACTACAGTGGAAGAAAAAGCATAGGTCAAAACATTAGAAATTGCAAGCTAGAAACAAGGTTGCATTGTCTTCCTTAGATTCTCAATGTCTAGAAGATCAACCTGTCTATGCACCACAAAAGAATTAAGTTAAACAAAACAAGCAATTATATCTTGTCAAATGCTTGAATAATGAAAGGCATACACGGTGGTCAAAATGCAATAGGGTAAATGCATAACCACTCTTACATTGATAGGAAATAGAATAAATATTGAAACCTATGAACAGTTGCCAAGTTCTAGAAATTGGATGGTGTCCCTAGAAAGGGGGTGGGGGACGAGGAAGTTTGGAAGGTTGTAATTATGGGGGATGTTTGAAAAAAGGTTTGGCATATAGAAAAATGCCTATAACTATAGCTAATTGCAAAATAATAAAATATATTACATGCAAAAAAAAATAGAAACACAATCGCAAAAAGTAAGATTTCTGCAAAAATTG
The DNA here is from genome assembly GCA_019776745.2 of Taxus chinensis. Lineage (NCBI taxonomy): Eukaryota > Viridiplantae > Streptophyta > Pinopsida > Cupressales > Taxaceae > Taxus > Taxus chinensis. The sequence continues at coordinate 746,999,778 of CM034146.1, forward strand.
TGTAAAATGTTTAGAGGATCGATGTTCAAGATCACAAAGTGAGGTCCGAAATGTCAATCCTCGATCTTTTATGCAACTTTTCCAGATGCTTCTCTTCTTAATGTTATGGATTACGGAAGTTTGAAGTCTTTAAACATAAATGTAAAAAAACACGAGCATGTGCATTGCGGATTTGTTCATATACAATAACATTTCAAAATTTATTGTACCCATGCCCCTGCTGCTGTTTTTTCTTATCTTCCTTTTTATTTTAAAAAAATCACAATCAAGTTTTGGAGTACAGAAAGTTTCAGTGGAGTCAAAAATATCTGGCTGGGCCTTAATCTATGCCATGTATAGTGATGCAGAAGCATCCGGATTCACAAGCAATCCACATCAACCAAAAACAGTTAAGAGTAGCTTCGCATGTTTTTATGATTTTTTTTGTTTTGCAACACCAGCAGAAGCATTCAATAGGTTCATGGTATCTTCCTGACAGTAAAATAAGTCACTAGAAATTGGCACAAGCATTGGTTCAATTGTGCACAAGAGTGCAATAATGTACACATGTGAACTTGAGTAGCGCAAGTGTTTGAGTTTAGTTGTTTGTCGCCTAGGGAATGTGGCCAAGGTCTGACAATGGAGATTCACCTAAACCCAATATTGAGTTTATTGAGCCGACTTGTGCTTATAGAGTTGAGTTGTGCTTGCAATGGGTTACGAGGCATTTGGGCCTCATCTTGTATTTAATTATTGTAAAGAATTTAATGTCATTTGTGTAGCTGAGAGTGATATTGTAAGTAGGCGGTGCTTGGTTGCATAAAAACTTTCTCTTACACTTGAGAGAGGCTAGTTCAGTTAGCTTGACAAACAAAGCAGAGAACCTAGTGGAGTTGGGTTGTTGGAAGTTTTAGATTGTTGGCATACTTGTAAATTGATCTAATCTGATCAATATCTGTGATGTATCTCCTCAAGGATTGTTGAAGACTCAATCTGTTTGTGATCAGTCTCATGTTTATGTAAGCTTGATTTCCTCATTGAAATCAAGGAGTTTTGCCAATTCTATATTCTTCCATCTGTAAGGCTGCAAATTAGTGAAGAGTTGTATTGTTTCTAAATGTTGTGTGGTCTAAGGCTGTCCTTAAATGGAATCCCTAACCATGTCTGCCTCATTTAGTATAAAAGCAAGGTTCTTCCTTGTGAGTGGGCGCAAATTGTTTGTTTTCCACATTTTCAAGTGTGAGCAGAAAGCAATGAACACATCTTCCAGCAAAACAATCGTTGGATAGAAGTTGTGAGGTTTGTGAAGACCATGACATCTTGATTTAGAGGAAAAGATATGGCACACAAAGGAGATTTCCTTGAGAGAGTGGCAAAAGCACCCAAAGTGCAGAGACTTGCAAAAATGGCGGAGCTAATGAGATGAATGCAAGCCCGTTTAGAGGTTATGGAAACTGCCCAATGCAGAGGACTTGTGGTGGACAATGACGCAAGCGATGACAAGGTTGTTGAAGTTGTATCTCAAGGCCAAGCTGCAAAGGAAGAAAATATTGATGAACAAGAGGATAGATTCTTGTGTGAAATCGCAAGAATGGGTAGTATGCCTAAGTTGGACACTCTATGTTATTCTGGGGCTTCAAATCCTGAAGAACTCATTGATGGGAGCTACAGAAGATCACATGAAGGTCAAATTTGTATGCGCTAAGTTGATAGCTTGCACATCCTTGTGGTGGGAGCATATACAAAACGAAAGAGTGTGAAGAGGTGAAGATCATAAATTGGGATACATTGGTTATGGAGTCAATGGCCAAGTTCTTTCCTTCAGATTCTCAAATCAATTTGTTTAAAAGTTGCAGAATTTGCAGCAAGAGGAGTCAAGTGTAAAAGATTGCACTAAGGAATTTTATAGACTCCCTATTAGAGTGTGTCATGTTGAAGATGATGCCAAGAAGATCTCACGCTACATAAATGGGTTGCGCATATCCATCCAAGGTGAGTTCAGTGTGCTCCGACTGTGTTTCGTCAAAGAGGCCTATGAATTCACTGTATTCTGTACAAAGAGGCCTATCAATGTGGGTTGAAGACAAAGGAGAAGTTGTCATGCAGACATTAAGGAGCGGCACAAAACAAAGGAAGGTCTGCGCATGGTCGTCGAAAACGAAGCAACAAATGATACTCTTCGCACATATTGCGCAAGCGGGTTCAGAGGCTATTGCATCAGTTCATCACACTAAGGAACCAAAAACTAGAGAAGCTTTTATGATGAAGAGAGTCTTGTCAAATCCCGTAGAGAAGGAAAACACTCCCAAATTCCCACGCAGCAAAAGAATTGTTCAGGACTGTATGCAAGTCTGGAAGTAAATGCTACAAAGTAATTTTTGATAGTTGCAATATGTACAATTTGGTTTCGCAAGAGATGGTTGACAAACTGGGTCTGAAGAGGATAATCAAATCCCTACAAGGTATCTTGATTCCTGAAGGAATATCAAATTTTGGTGAACGAACAATGCTTGGTGAGTTCCCATATTGGCACATAGAAGGATGAGGTAATGTGTGATGTAATTGCTATGGATGTTTGTCATATTTTGTTGGGAAGGCCTTGGCAATTTTGATAGGAAGGCACAACATGATGGTCATGCAAACACTTCCTCATTGGTGAAGGATGGGAGAATACACTCTGAGTTCTTTGAAGGAGACCAGTGAAGACATCGAAAATAGTCAAAAAATATTGATGATGTCAAGAACACAATTCCTTAAGGGAGTGAAGGAGAGCGTGTGTTTTGCTTTCATAACCAAGCCTGCACAAATTGTGCACGCAGCAGGATGAGATGAAGAGACACTTTCAACGAAGTGAAGAACTTGTTGCATGAGTTTGCAAAGGTCATATCTAGTGATTTACCATGTGGGTTGTCACCCATGAGAGATTTAAGTCATTGCATGGACTTGATTCCAAGGTCAAGTTTACCAAACAAAGCGGCATACAGATTGACAACTAAGGAATATGCAGAGGTGCAAAAACAAGTTAACGAGTTGTTGGATAAAGGGTTCATCTAAGAAAGTTTGAGCCCATGTGCGTTACCAAAAGTTCTAGAGCCTGAGAAGGATGGGAAATAACGAATGTGCAGTAATAGAAGAGCAATCAATAAGATAACAATTAAGTCTAGATTTCCATTAAACGCAATATTTCACAAAGATGGATTTGAAGAACGGATATCACCAAATCCGTATAAGAAAAGGTGATGAATAGAAGATTGCATTTAAAATGCAAATGGGATTGTATGAGTGGTTGGTTATGTCATTAGAATTGACTGACGCACCGAGTATGTTCATGAATCTCATGAATAAATTCCTAAAACCACTTTTGGAAAAGTTTTGTCATATTTTATCTTGATGACATTTTGAATTTCAGCGAGACAAAGGGGGAACATTTAGTGCACTTGAGGTAAGTGTTGTAGTTGTTGCATGCAACAAAATTGTTGACAAATTTGAAGAAGTGTAGCTTTATGGAAGAGAACTTATGTGCTTGGATTTTGTAACGCCCACACATGCAAGACCAAAACGCATGCCAAAATAAACTAGGATTAATTGTTTGTTTATTTTATTGTTACCGATTTTAATATATATATAGAATGATATTAAATAAAAAATACACCACTCAACTTCGACAGGCCCCTTATCCCTCCATTATAACACGCATTTTTGCCTCCACTAAGACTAGCCATGAATTCCTTAGTGGAGCTATAAGTGGTAGTTGCAATGATGATCTCTCCCCCATTGCAAGCCTCATAGGTAGGCTTGGTAGTGTGAGTCATCTTTACTTCTAGTGTCAACCACTTTTTCATCCTGTTGTATGAGTGGGTCCATGTTTGTTGTAAGTGTATCATGTGACTTTGGGATGTACTATTATCCTGGTTTATTTTGGCTTGTGTTTGGTCTTCCATGTGTGGGCGTTACAGGTTTTGTGATTTTCCAAGAGGGTCTAAAGATAGATTGTGAAAAGGTGAGAGCAATACTTGATTGGCCATCACTTGGGAGTACATTTGAAGCACGAAGATTTCATGGTTTGGTGTGTTTCTATATGTAGTTCATTCATAACTCCAGCGGTACATGTGCACCTATCACATAGGTCATGCAAGGAGATAGAAAAGATTTTGCTTGGACAAAAAGCATAGAAGAAAGTTTTCAAAAGTTAAAGAGAAAAGTGACTAAGCAGCTAGTGTTGACATTGCTAGATTTCTCTAAGGCATTTCAGGTTGATTGCCATGCGATTGGCACAGTGTTAAGAAGGAAGACCGACTGCATATTGAACAGTGACAAGCTAAATGATGCAAAGAAAAGATATTCAATATATGATCAGGATTTCTATGCAATAGTGCAAGCATTTAAGAAGTGGAGACATTATCTGGTGCCTAAGGAATTTGATTTGTATACAGATCATCTGGCACTACAGTTTATCAATAGTCATGGATAATTGAATCGAAGACAAATGAAGGGGTAGAGTTACTCATTTGTGTTGAAGCACCAAGGTGGTAAGTCTAACAGAGTTGATACATTGAGTAGGTGGACTCTATTGTTGACTAAGAAGAGACTGGAAGTCAAAGAATTTGATTCCATGGAGGAGTTATACAAGAGATGAAGATTTCAAGGAAGTTTGGAAAGCATGCACATAACCAGTAAGTGTGAACAGAACGCCTAGGATAGATTATTGTGTGCAAGAAGGTTAGTTGTTCAAGGGTAGACAATTATGCATACCCAACGGGTCAATGCGGGAGAATTCGGTCAAAGAAAAGTACAATGGAGGTTTAGCAAGTCATTTTGGCAATGACAAGACTCATGCACAGTTGGCAGAAAATTACTTTTGACCTAACATGAGCACAGATGTGGGCAAGAATGTGCAAGAGGGTAAAGTTTGTCAATTGGAGAAAGGTAAAATTCAAAACGCATGGTTGTATCAACCATTGCTTATTCCAGAGAAGCCATGGAAAGATATAAATATGAATTTTGTTTTAGGTTTTCCTAGGACACAAAGGTTTTAATTCTATTTTTGTTGTGATGGATGGATTTTTCAAGATGGCACATTTTATAGCATGTAAGAAGACAACTGATGCAACAAACATTGCTAACCTATTTTTCAAGAAGATTGTGAGACTGCATGGTTTTCCATGCAGCATAGTTTAAGACAGAGATGTGAAATGTGTTGGACATTTTTAAAGGATATTGTGGAAGAAGTTGAAAACCAAACTACAGTTCAATTCAGCATAGCATCCACAGAAAAACAGACATATATAGCCAATAGAAGTTTGGGCAATCTATTGAGATGTTTAGTTAAAGATAAGTAAGGAACATGGGATTCAGTATTGGCACAAGCAGAGGTTGCTTATAACAATTAAGTTAACAGAAGTACCGGAAGGACATTATTTCAAATGGTATATGGAAGTAATCCAAGAGGTATTGTAGAGTTGTGCAACATCAAAGATGAAAAATGAAAGATCAAAGAGGTGGAAATTTTGCAAAATACATGTGCGAAGTGCACTGGCAAGTTCACCAAGAGCTGGAGAAAAGTACAACATAATACAAATAATGTGCAGACATGAAAAGAAGAGAAGTTGAATTTCAAGTAGGAGACATGGTCTTAGCACATTTGAGATAAGAAATATTTCCTAAAGGGGCATATGATAAGTTGAAATGGAAGAAGATAGGACTGTGCAAAGTGACGAGAAAATTTGCATCCAATGTATATGAGGTTGAGTTGCCAAAAGGCATAGACATTTCACACATTTTCAATGTGACAGATTCGTATCCTTATTTTGAAAGATAAAGTGGTGGAGAAAGCATGTGTGCAGATTCAGATTCATTTGATTGGGAACCATAGAGGCACGAGAAGGTGCACGAAGAAGCAAAGAAGGTGATTGATACTAGAATCAAGGCAATGCACAACAAATACTACAAGGAATATTTGGTCAAGTGGAAAGGTAGAGAGATTAAAGATGTGGCAATGATCAACACAGCTGCAGCAATGAGATATGGTATACAATAATAGTGCTCGTATGAGCTAGAGCTCATGGATTATTTTCTTACCCAAGGTGCATGATATAGGAGCATTCAGGTTCACAAGCAATCCATATCAACCAAAAATAATTAAAAGTAGCTATTCATGTTTTTATGATTGCTTAGTTTTGCAACACAAGTAGAAAAATTCAAAAGGTTGGCAGTATCTTCCTGACAATAAAATAAGTCACTGGAAGCTAACACAAACATTGGTACAATGCCGCAAAACAAAACTTTTGTTTGTCAGTAGCAAGGCCTGTGTGCAAGAAAAGGAGATTCAAAATGTGTCACAGCATCTCCGCGTTATGCATAAAACTTAAGGATGATGGTGCAACACTTGTAGTGTTTGGTGCAATGCTTGATCACTTAGCGTAGGACAGAGACACCACAGACAATTGAAAACTTTAATGTCATCCTATCAAACAATAAGTGTGCAGTATCACATAGTTCATTTCCAAAGGCTCGTGTTATAGTCATAGGATCATCTTGATGGCACGCATCTACCACTGAAACCACAAAATCATTCCAGGTCATTTGAACTTCCACGAAAAATTCTAGCTTTAAATCTTGTGCGCAGAAGTGTGATGTGTGTGTATGAACTTTAATAATGCAAGTGTTTGAGTTCATTTGTTTGTTGCCTAGGGAATTTGATCAAAGGTCCGACAATGGAGATTCACCTAACCTAATATTGAGTATGTTGTGCCAACTTGTGTTCATCAAATTGAGATGTGCTCAGGATGTCTTATGCGGCATTGGGGTCTCGTCTTGTATTTAATTCTTGTAATGCATTTAGTGTCATTTGGATAGGATTAGCTAAGAGTAATATTGTTAAGTAGGTGGTACTTGGTTCTATAAGACCTTACCCTTACGCTTGAGAGAGGCTAGTTCAGTTAGCTTGAAAATCAAAGTTGAGAGCTTTGCAGAGTTTGGTTGCAGGAAGTTTTAGATTGTTGGTATACTTGTCAATGAATCTACTCATATCGATATCTGTGATGCATCTCCTATGGGATTGTTGAAGACTAAATTTGTATGCAACCAGTCTCATGTTTGTGTGAGCTTTATTTCCTCATTGAAATCAAATAGAGAGTCATCAATTCTGATTGCTTCCATGTGTAAGGCTGTGAGTCAGCCACAAGTTGTGTTGGTTCTAAAGATTGTGTGGTCTAAGGCTGTCTTTGATAGTATTCCCTAACCACAGCTGCATCATCTAGCGTAACCTTGTGACAATGAATCTAGTATTGCGATCAAAGTAAATGTGAGCAATAAAGAAAGAAAGAGTTGGAGTAATATTCCTAGATGAATTAAAGCATCCAAAAAAACAAATGGGGTCAGTATATTCTATAGATCTAGCCCAACTACTGAATAAAATGTGCACTAAAGTTGTCTGACTATTGTGGAGAATTAGATCTCCTAACTGTCATCAACGATATGGAAGTTATTCAGTGTATCCATTTAATCCTCTAGGTTCTCCTTGTGTTTCACGGCGGACGGAAGTAATTAATTGTCCGAGTTCTAGGAAGTCTCTTCATAGTCAAAATCAGTATGTCCCATGCCATATGCAAGAAAGTGATGAGATTGTCCGATTTCCTTTTGAAAGTTTGTCAATCGACATTTGAGCTAAGACAAAGTTATCTGAATAACCTTGACAATCTAGGTATAGGATTTGTATACTTGTGCTCAGTGCTTACACAGAAACATACTATATACTATAACATAAACTACAAGGAAATTTACAATGTCAGATAATGGCAGCTCACATTTATCTTGCAGATTGGAATCATGGGGGAAGACAATTGATTATGTCCAAAACACTGTTTAAAAAAAAAAGGTGGATGCCTCTTGTACATTTCATTGCCTTATCACTTGTATATCAAAAGATGCCCCTAATGAAAAGTACCACAGTTGTTAGGATGTAATGTTTATTTCCAATACTTAATAAAGTCTTAAGAGATGAGTCATTAACAAATCATTAGGAGTTGACTTTACAACTACCTAGCCAACTTCTGCTCATTATAAAAGCAATGTACAAGCATGAATTTGATACATCAACAATAATCATTTCGAATTTCCTCTTTCCTTTTTCATATTCTCTCAACTCTGTGTGATAACCAATATGATCTGTGCCACTGACCCCAGGATGTGTTGGTGGAAAGGACAATTTCTAACACTACCATAAGTACTCCATAACCATACCATGTGTACCCGTACCCAGGTAACATTAGAAAAGAATAGAGGTCATGCCACTAGAGATTATGAAGTTAGCGTCATGCCAAGCTCGATATTGTCCCTCCACAACCACCTAGATTTACCTGCCTGTGTAACTCTCCCTTATGCCTCCCACATGTACTAAAATCCATCCACACTATTTTAAACATGTAATCACCAAGTGTAAATATTTTGCATAAATGCATATACAAGGCCAAATTAAATTTTGCAAAACAGCCTGGAGACTAAACTGATCTGGCCAGAAAGGACGGAGGAATGGCAGCGAAGGAAGGGAGAAACCCTAGCGGTGGTCCCTGCTCGGCATCCGCAGCAGTCAGCGATGGAGAAACGAACAGCGGCCCAAGTGTGGCAGGAGCAACTGGGGGTAAGGCAGAAAACGGAGAGAAGGGTAAAGGGGGTATTCCCTCCAAGACAGATGTTCCCAGATTTGCCTCCTTTAAGGTAGCAGTGCAGCAAAAAGTTTCGAATCCGTCTGGCACTCAAGCTTATATAGTGGATCTTGTACAGGAGATGCAGATGTTGAGTCTGAATATACTGGATGTGTGTGCCCATCTTTTATCTCTGTCACAGTTAGCGGTCATCGATAGATTCAACGGTTTGTGGACGGCTTCCTCCACCCTATCCCAGTGGGTCTCCAATAACTGGTCCAAAAATTGTGAAATCTCCTTTTGCTCCAAGGGTTTCTTTGTGGTTCATTTTGAGGAGGAAGAAGACTACCATAAATGTCTTTTAAATAGTCCATGGTTTTGGGGGAATGTCGGACTATTCCTTTCACCATGGTTTCCTGAGTTTGACTCGAATACTCTCATCGTTTCTAAAATGCCAGTGTGTGTTCATCTTCTGAATCTCCCACTGCATCTTTGGATTTCTCTGGAAGATATAGGAAATGCTTTGGGCAGATTCCTAAAGGTAGATTCATCCAGGGAGGAGGCAGGTATTCGATCCTTTGCCAGACTCTGCACAGAAATTGATCTTAGCAATGGGATGCGTGATAAGATCCTATTGAAAACAAGTAAGTATCAACATATCCAAATCTTGGATTATGAAAATACAGCATTTAGGTGCCAGTTAAGTCAAATTCCAGGTCACTTACAGGCTGATTGCCCCCAAGGCAAAAAGAATCTACGAAAAAAGAATCCACCAAACAAAGGAGGATGTAGTAGTCCATTTCCGAACACGGCGAGCAAGGAGGAGCAATCAAAGGCTCATGGCGAGCCATCCTCTGCAAATGTAAGGAAGGACTCCAAGAGCACGGACTTTACAGCCCCCTTGAACAGGGGAGATCTTAATAAGTCAGCGGTTGGCGGAATTAAGCGCGGTCACAAATTGGATAAATCAGATTCGGATCAGGAGCAACACCCAGATTCCTCTGACAATCTCATGCTGGTAGTTGCTTCTGACTAAAACATATGGCAAGAGGTCAGGAGGAAAGGAAAGAAAGGGCGTCATGAAAACCTGCATGAACTATTCTGCGCATGTAAAATAGTAGTTGTCAGTGTTTTTTGTATCTTCTTCTCTGATCTGCAGGACTTAGTGGTTTTTGTTGGCCTGGTTTGGTTGTTTGGTTAGTGTGTTGTTTTGGTTGTAAGCAGGTGGGATCCTATCAATCCCCTGGTTCTAAGCTCCAATCAAAAGCATTAAACCATCTAAAAAAACAATTGCAAAACAGCCCACCCCAATGTTTATCAAGACATGCAAAAATACATATGCAATATGCAATGTCATATGGGGTGTTAGTGGGAAAAAAGCCCTAGAATAAATCATCTACATCTCATGATAATGCATATGTGCATAAAAGTATTATCCACCCTAGCCGTAGTGATAAAGTAAAAATAATGTTGAAAAAAGGGAATTAATTTTTTGCAGTGCTTCCATTCTATGCTTGCTTGTCACTTAGTTACCCTTTACCTTGTTTTGTTTCAGTTTCACCATAGCTAAGATCATATATGACTGTTACAGGATGCAGGAATCCTGGGGGACAAAAATGATATACGCTCAGCTGCACAAAAGAATACATCATATTTATTATTATTTTCAAAAAAAAATAATGCACACTTCATGTCCCTTGATCCTGCTAAGACCTCTAACGACAGATTTGTTATATGACTACTTCTCTCAATGCTATCTCCAGGATGAAGCCTCTGTACCTTTGGTTTTCTGGTTTTTGTATCTGCTGCTTTCCGCATAGCCTTCAGCTGGTCAATCAATCCCGGTACTAACAACTTTGAAACTGCATCTGATAAAGAGAGTTCCCTTGAGGCAAGGCACACCGTGTCTAATTTCACTGTTACTATTATAACCCTTACATCTTCCTTAGCTGCAACCCCAAAGAGTATGTCAGTATGGCAATGATGCTTTAATTGCGAACAGAACTTGGGCTGTGGAACTTCTGCTGTGAGCACTGTATTATGTCGGATACAAAATTTATCATCCCTTTTATCTTATTGGTAAAAGAACAAAAAGATAACTAGTGATAGCTACATACGGTCACCGTGTTCTAAATGCCACAAGTATGAAAAACTACCTGGAATATAATCTACCCGAGGTGCACAAGCTTTAAGATTATGACTTGACTGATAAAGAAGAACTGTTATCTTTATTGGCTCTGGAATCTGTGAAATCAGAAAAACAAAAAACAAAATCTTGAGAATGATTCTAAAGCCATACATCACAGAAAGCTTTTATCTGGCCAAAGAAAAAATAATAATGTAGAAATCCAAGGAAATGATTAAAACAATGATATGTAGGTCGAGTAGTTAAATAGGTGGAGAGTTTCCAACCCCACTTAGGTTCAATTTTCATAGGCATCATGTTAACTGGATATGTGAAAATGTTGCCAATTGTTGCTATGTGTAATACCAGTTTATAGCTCTGGTCAGAAGTGCTTACCCTTAGCAAAATAAATAAATTTAAGAAGTCCTGCTATAGCAAATCACAAATGATATGTGTGCTTAGGAAAAGGAAAATATCAAACACCTTGTGCAATGCCAAGAAAAGGTTTACAAACATCAATCTAACTTGCACAATCTTGCTAGGCAATATTGATCAAACTCATACAAGACAAGTCATAAATACTCTGAATCTCTTCTTACCTCTACTCCAGACACTGACAAAACATGTTTATTAGTTACACACAAGCTTGAGCAAGGCAAGGAACGTGCATTCCAATTTCCAATATTCCCCTTCATAGGCTCGAAATTATATTCCAATGCAACATCATTTAATTCCATACATTGTACTAAGACAGGCAAGCATTCTTCAGACTGACTGGTTGCTTTCTCTGCCTGAAATACAGCTCTTGGTCCTTTAAGATTAGCAGCAAATTCTTCAACCACTAGTGAAAATTGTTCCTCTGTAAAATAAGAAGAAAGTCCAAGTGAACATATATTCTAGCACAGACAAAATGTGTTGCAATGTTGGACATACTCATAAATGAAATTATCACAAATGTCAGAATTTTTTCGCAAAATTAAATTCCAAGTAAAAATTTAGCAACAAGTTACAAATACCTTACATATTGAACTATAGAAGTTGACTTCTAAAAGCATATCTATGATATCTACATAAAGAATTGATCTCACAAATATGTAAGTTTTTAACACAATATATTATTATCTTAAAATAAGTAATTTTCTGTATATTTACTGTCTCAAGAACACGATCAAGCAGTTATATCTAAAACCAGAAGATTAAGGTCAGAAACTACAGAGAGGATTTACAATTTCCTGACAGATCAAGTCTGCAACTACAATCACCTTCATGCTGGAACTCAGAAAAGCACTGAACAACAATTCAAGTATAATATTTGCACATCATTTAAAAGGGGTATTCTCCAATTAGACCAATTTCTGGCAATTGAATACCCAGAAAAGAAAAATGGGAAAACCAGTCAGCTAATGAACATATAGGAAAAACATACATTGATGAGAACAGGTAGTGCATCTCAATCTCTGTCTGCTCCAAAAAGAGGCAAAGATGAGAATAAAATATCCCAAAGCTTAAACAACAAACATACAATAGTGCAACGATGAAAAGATTAAGTTACTGGAAACTATGTGGTTCCTTGTAAATCAGATGTCAAATCTCAATCAATTTTTTTTAGAATTCTCAGATCTTTACAGGATCCTCTTACAAATCATTCTTGGCTGGATCCTACAGTGGAGATTATAGAAAGAAGAAACACGCAAACAAACAAAAGTTTTGAAGGGTCCATCCATGGTTTTGGCAATCTCCTTAAGAATCAAATGTGTACCTTTGTCTTGTATGAGAGTGGAATATGTCCTTAAAAACAACATGAAAATGAGTCTGCCTGCAATTTTATCCACAGATTCTGAGAAAGAAAGAAATTATATTAATGTCTACAAATGATCAAAAGTAGGTCAATGGGACTTAAGAATACACCTAATTACAATTGTAAGTGCTAGGGTAAAAAGACCCTAGGAACAACTAAATAAAAGAACAAAAGCATTGAAAGTAAACGAGGGGTAAACCCAACGTGGTAAATCCCCTGACCCGTGTGATTTTGTAACAATACAAATAGCCATGTGGGGGGTGATAAGAACCCCTAAAGAGCATGGGCTAATGAAATTTGAAAGTCAAAATGACGAGATGCTAGTATCATCGAACATCCTAACATCCCATGATAGAGGAATCATTTGTGTCATCGTCTATCACTATGAAACTCCCTCACACTTTTAAGTCCCTAAAAGCTTCAGGAACTGATTCAGTGAGGAAATTTCCTCCCCGCATCTTTTCCCTCTCTTGAAGTTGCCTTTTGTGAACTCCAACATTCACCTTTTCAAGAAGAAGGTCTACTAAACTCAACCATCCAGCTATGTAGCCTTCCATTAGAGCTGCTCTGCAAGCCCATCTCTGATCAAATGCCATTTGGATCTGTAGACATCTAAAATGTCGACATAATTAATCACGATTAATTTGTCCCGCAAATATCCTAACATCATCGCTATCTAAATCCCTATAATAATTAATCACAAGATTAATTATTAATCGCTTATACCCTTTATCATTCATCTAATATCCCATCTTATCATAAATCCCTTTAATTCATTATTATATCCTGTTATCCTATCTTAATACTTATTAACATATTCTAGGAATTTAATATTCCTACAACCACCTACTCTACACCTACCTACAACTAGCCTCTCCATGTAATCTCTCCCTAATCATCTTTTATTAACCTAACCCAATCCTAAACTAATCACATCCTCCACCTCTAAATCTAGAGGCTTCTATTTCTAGAAGCCTCTCTAAACTTCTCCTTCCATTGAATTTAAAATTCAATGGAAGCTTCTTCCCTCCATGGAATTTTGAATTCAAATTTTAGAATTCTCCATTCTAGAATCCTCCAATCCTCTCAATTTCTAACCATTGATCGTTATCCTACTTGGATGGATCTTCACCCTCCATTTTCTCTCCCACAAGCTATAAATTGAGCTCTCCTCTTCCATGAGAGCTAGATGGAAAAGAACACAGAATCCATAACAAATCTGCCATTTTATTTCATCAATCATCCATAATCTTCAATCCATCTCCAATCCAATCTATCAATCCATCATCCTTCATCAAGAAATCCAGGGCAATCAAGGGGGAGTGCTACCCAAGTTTCTCCAACAAATCTGAAGCAATCAACACCAATCCAAGAGCAAATCCAACACAACAAAGGAGCATTGCATCTTCTTGGTAAGTGCAGGTATTGAATTTCTCCCCCCTTTCCATCTATTGCTCTATCTAAAGTATTGTTTAGAAGGATTAGAATAGAAAAGCAATTTAGTTGTTTTCTCACACTCACACCACTAATCTTTTCTAGCATATACAAGATCTACTTGGAAGTTTTATTCAATCCAACTCCCATCTGCTTGCTCTCCTCTTCTTAACGATCTTTCCTTCAATTGTAACACAACATTATTATCCAACTCCTTTTGGTCATTAGGAGAGAAAAAGGGATTTTACTTCAATGTTGAGGTGGAAGGATTTAAAAGAAACATAAGCTTGCGGTATTCAAAACAGAATATTATTCTATAAAGAGGAGACATACCGAATTTAATAACATATCCTAAGAGGCTTAGCTCTTAGTTTTACTTTTGAGTCTTCCTCTACTCATGTGCAGCCATACCTTGTCCTTAACAAGGAACTATGCTCAATCCATGTTGGCATGCCTTAGTGTACATTTTGTTGGAGACTCCTTTAACACCCCTTACATGGAAGTACCAGCTAACACAAATGCTCAACTCCATGGATTGATGTCCACCTTTTCCATGTTCCTGATGTGGTTTCCACATCCCTCAAAGATTGTTGGTCATGACTATCCATATCACAATGCCCACAATACTTTACACATTCTCTGTTAGAAAAAGAAGTAGCATTCAACTCACTTTCCTTATCATCATCTGAAGAGGTAAATGAATCCCTCATCCTCATCCATCTCAAGGTAATGAGCTTGAGAACAAGCCTCATCAAGAGCCTTGGGCTTAGCTAGCAACACCGGCCTCCTCAAGTCACCATGCAGCCCTCGAACATACTTCATCAAGATGTCACGATCAAGGGTGTCTTGACCCACTTGCACCGCCATCTTCTGAAACACACTAGTATACTACTGCACACTTTCTCCTTGCTTTTGACTATGATATTGCCAAACAATAAATCTTTCCTCTCCGGACCGAGGTATTTAAGCTTACGTCACAGATGGAGAAGGTTGAGGCGGACAACATCTCTTTGCAGAGACAACTTGCAGACACCAACACACATACCAAACCTACCGCGGCCAATGATCAACTACAGGCTGAAATCTCAAACCTCAAACACAAACAAGAGGAAATCTCGACTTAGCATGAAAATCTCAAAAATAAGCGGATGCATGGGTCCAAGTTGTGAAGGGTAAAGACAAAAACACCCCCCTGGCAACGGTGGAAGAAGTTGTGCAAGCTAAGTTGGTTGAGGAGAGAACCAAACGGGCTAGGGAGCTTAATCGCAAGGTGCAAGGGTTGCCCACACCCCCTCCTTCAAACCCCTTGGCCATTGCATCATATTTTATCACAAGGAGTTTGGGGCTGCTTGATGTGCAGCTTGATAGAGCTTGGCTCGGACAGGATTCCACCCTTTTTCTCCGCTTCAAATCAGTGGATGACAAGCTCAGGGAACTCAGAGCCGAGCACAAGCTATTCTCTCTCCCCAATTAGGTCTTCCTCGATGAAGACCTCACCAGAGAACAAGTGGCCGAACTCAAGAAATCCCGCGAAATTGTTATGGCAGCCAGGAAAGCGGGGAAATGGGCAATAATTCGCAACCTTAGGCCTGTCATTCGAGATTCTTCTCCTCCGAGTTGGGTCCCCAGGTCTGGTCCCATTGGGAGAGGCGTCAGAACAAGGGCATCTCCATTACATGCTGGAATGGGAACAGGTCCTATTGGTCTTCTTCGGGTATTCTTTATGATGCTCTAGGTCTTTCAGACCTCTTCTTTGTCACTGAGACTCATGCAAGCCTTGTTCGTCCTCTCCCAGACATCAGAGGATACTATTGGCTCTCGGTTTGCAGACAGGAAACTCGGAGTTCTGGAGGGGTTAGAGGATCTGGCGGGGTTGCTTGCCTGGTCAGGGATACATTTCGAAGAAGGGTTTCCATGGCCGCAGAGGACGAGTTTGCCCGCTTTCTTTGTATTAGGATCACGCAGACCTCATGTCACCTCAGAGATATCTTCATTGCAGTCTGTTATTTTCCCCCAGCCTCCTGTTCTTTTGTTGTTTCTCAGTATTCAACAAGTGGGGAGGTCATCATTTTGGGAGACTTTAATGCACGTACCAAAAACCTCCAAGTTTCCCTACATGACAAGACTGATGACGTGCTCTGTACGTCCGAGGTGGACCCTGATTTAGTTGGCTTTCAGCGGGATTCAGAGGATATGGCAGGACCTTTGACGTCATAAAACGGTTAACACCTCCTACAGATAGGGGAATCTCATGCTCTGCTGATCCTGAATGGCATTCCGTGTGTTCCCCTGACTCCCACTTCTTCACATGCAGACCTCAGGGTGGGGGAGCTAGCGTGGTGAACTACATCATGGCTACTTCCAATTTGATTCCCTATATTCACCATTTGTGTTTCTCCCCCATTCCCCTTGCAGATCAATGCGACCCTTTCCTTCTCTTTGCAGGTTATCCCCCCCAATCCCTGACCCCATCCCACGCCCCCTCCCATACCATCTGGAAGTTTGGTGAGGGTGATCATGTTGACTTTTCTTTTCACCTTCGCCAGCTTCTTGCCCTTATACCCCAATTTTCCTCACTCCCCTCTGATTTGATGTTTGATACCCTTTCCTATACCATTTGTGATGCTACTCTATGTTTTTTCCCCTACTTCACTCCCACCCTCCCTTATAAGCAGGACCTAGCCCCAGGAACCAGTGGTACGATGCAGTCTGTAAATCCCTTCACCGTAAACTTCACTTCGCTTTCACGCATGCTCTCCCCCTCCTTCCCTTCTCCCAAGCCCAATTACCATCGTCCCCTTCGCCACAAGAAGCGCACCTTTATCTCTCACCGCCGCTTTGAACTCCATGCATCCCTCTATACACTCCCCTAAACATTTCTGGCATACCATTCTTCCTCGTCATTCCTTTTACCCCAGGACTTACATCCCAATTCCATGTTTACCCATACTTCCACCCTTTATGACATTCCTGGCCAGCCCCAGATCTAGGGTTGTGTCCCCTCCCTCTACCTGTCCTATTTTACTTACACGAATGTGAAGAAAGCCATTTCAGCCATGAATAGCAGTAGGGCTGCAAATGAGGAGGGCTTCACTGTGGAATTCTTCAAGCACGGTTTGGACACTCTAAACGGCTATCTTGTTGACCTCTTCACTCAGGTGGTTTGTACTGGTTTTTTGAACTCGTGGTCCCCACCATATCATTCACCCCATCCACAAGTCGGGTCCCACTTCTGACCCGAACAACTACAAGACGATCATGGTGGGCCACACGTTCTCCAAGCTTTATGCCATGGTCCTCCACATGCGGCTTTCTGAGTTTCTAGAGCATTACCATTGCAGAGCCAAGGGGCAGGCAGGGTTCCGACCTGTTTACCAGACCGTCGACCACAACCTCACCCTTCGAGCCATTATTGAGGAGGCATGCCACAGCTCCTCCAGGGTTTTTTGTTGCGTCTTGGATTTTCGGAAAGCCTTTGACTCTGTGCCACGGGAAGCTCTTTTTTGTAGGCTCAGAGACATTGGTATTTCTGAAACTCTTCTTGCCGCCATTATGTGCCTGTACAAGGAGGTTTTGGGCCACCTTCACACTATTGCCAGTTTTTCTAATTTCGTCAGCAGCACCATCGGGGTTAAGTGGGGGCTGCCCCCTCTCGCCTACCTTGTTTCGTATTTATATTGATGAATTGGAGGAATTTCTCAGGGACCATATCCAGGAGGGGGGTGGTTGCCTTCTTCACCAGGTGCTGATCTACATTCTCCTTTTCGCAGATGATGTAGTCCTCCTTGCCTCTTCCGCGGAGGGACTTCAGAGACAATTGGATGCCTTAGCCCTTTTTTGACTGAGTTAACCTTGGTAAAACCAAGGTCATGATCTTCAATGGGCTGGAGACTTCTGACTTCCATTTCTTCTATAGAGGGGAAAAGATTGAGATCACCAGCTCCTACACTTACCGGGGAATTTTATTTACCGGGACCCATTTCAATCTTCAACCTGCTCTTCAGCCCCACGTCAACAAGGTGTATGGCTCTTTGGCAATCTTGGAGAGACAGTGCTTCCGCCACCACTTCCAGGACATCTTGTCGAAGATGTCTCTCTCAGATTCTCTTGTGAGGCTCACGATTCTCTATGGCTCCGAGGTTTGGGGGCCATCCCTACTTGATTCTGATTGGGCTACTCTTGAGCGAGTCCAGATCCTCATGCTCAGACGCATCATCAGGTGCAAAGAGACAGTTCCACACAATATCCTCTTGGTTGAGTTTGGGGCTCGCCCTTTTAGACTGGAGACTATATTTGGCCTTATTTCGCTTTTGCATCGCATCCGAGGGACTTTAAGTTTCCTTCTACAGGCAAGGATCGGTATCTCTACCTCACCTATCGTTCCCCCAACGCTATTGCTCTTTCTAACCACAGTGGTCATTCCCCGCTGCTGGTACACGGGAGTCTCACGTCTTCTTGGCTCTTTCAGGATTCAAATGGACTGCCTCCAACCATACTAGATACTCCCTGGCATGCTCCTGCCCATCTCTTACCGAGTAAGTAGGATCTACACTAAATTATTAGAGACGACATTTACAGGCAGTTCATCCAACACACTTGGATCAGCCCTCCAGGTGGATTACGTCCTAAGATGGCTTTCTATGTTGCACATTTCCTTGAGGTCAATGATGGGCTTATTAGTCGGCTTACGTATATCTCCTGACACTGGTTGTAGGCACTCTGCATATCCCTAGGCCAATTCAGAGTGGGCTTTCATAGACTTCGTGTGGAGGACCACCAGCTGGACCGCTCAGAGAGGATTTGTCAGCTTTGTTCTCTCCAAGAGGTCGAAATGGAGGAACACTTCATTTTCAGGTGCCCCATCTACTATGAGATCAGAGGGAGATTCCATTGCCTATTCCAGGAGCATCTGTCATTTGCGGCTTTCTTCAGGTATTGCAATCAGCGGTGTCTTGCTCTCTACCTACAAGAGGCTCTTAGGTTTCGGAATGAGACCCTTCAGTCTCCTCCCAGACAGGTTGTCTACTCGACAGATCACATCTTTCTTTACGGTGCTCCCACCGGAGAGGGGCACCAAGCGGCATCTTGACACCAGTATGGATTCCCAGACCAAATCCGTCAGGACCCAGTGATGCCACCTCCCAGTCCAGAGGCTTTCATGATCGCACTCGCTTAGGGGCCCTCTCCCATGGAGCATGGTCAGCCAAGAGTATTTAAAAGGCACGTCTTGCTCGTCCTTCTCCCAGACACCGACATTCCAGACTCTCCACAGTTTCAGCTACAGGACACAGGCATATCGCCAACTACTTCCAGTCGACCTCGGATGCTAGGTTGATAGTGTCGGAAGATGGGGCTTTTCACGCCCCCTCTTCTTCGGCTCCATCCATCTAGCACTCTTGTGGCCATTGTGGCCCTTGCTTCTCCTTGTTCTTTCCTTTCTCTTCTCTCCTCTCTTGTTGTTCGGATGACCCTTTCGGGTCTCCTTGCTGGTTCTTTTGGCATTGTACTATGCAATCCCATTGACCTACTTTTGTGGTCATTCGTTGGACATTAATATAATTATCTTATATTATCTTATCTTCATTGCAAATAGAATAGAATTGCTTCTCAATCAAAACTTTAAATTTCTCCTACTTACTAAGGGGTGGAAGCTTCTTCATAACCAAAGAATGAACATAAATCTCAAACCAAGTTAATGCATGTTTAGATAACTTTAACCTTGCAAATGAGATTTGTTGACATTCATTAATTTGATGTAAACCAAAGTATACCTCAAGCTCAACTAGCCAATGGTCTGGCTTCTCCGCATTCACCTCTCTGTCATATGGTTGAATTTCAATCTTTGCCTCAAGCTTGAATGGTGGTGGAGCTTGGTTGTCAAGGGGTGATTTTTCAATCCTCTCGTGTTTGGGAGCGTCCACCTCATTTGCTTCTAGTGTGTCCGTCGAAGCACCAAGCTTCTCCATGAGAGTCTCTAATATGGACCCCAACCTATCCAGCTTCTTTAATGAAAGAAAAATACTTGCAACATCCTCCACCAACTTGCAGAACCGTTCTTCAGCTATATGGGTCTCTTTGTCATCAAAGCATGCCATGTTTCTCATTTATTTCTTCCACTTCTTGGTGGAGATTTCTTCTTGCGAGGGAGCCAAGTCATCTTCCCCACAAGCACTTGATTCTTGGGCATAAAATTGCAACACGAGTCACACAAACCACGCACCACAAGAACAAAAACTAACACAAATTGCGGAAAGTGTTAGAAAAAAATTTTACAGAAAAAAGAATAACCTACTCTGATACCAATCTGATCCGTAAGCCAGGTGGATATTCCACACTAGGCCTTCACCAACACGGACCTTGTGATTTCTAGCTTACAAAGAGAATGCAAAATAACTCATTTATATATCAAACAAAGTTATGAAGAGTTGTAAATGAATGTGCAAAACAACAAACACAAACATATGAGAAGTATGGAAAGTTGCAAACACATGTGAACACAAATTTTATCCTGGAGAAACCCAAAATGGGAGAAAACTCCAGTGGGAGAGGCAATTGCACTCCCCTTTCACTATGTGATTCACTCAAAATGTTCAAGTTACTTCCATCAATGGCCTTCATGGAGATGAAGTTCCTCTCTCTCTCCAAATCTTGCACAAAACATGTTAAACACCTTTCCAACACTTCTCTAACTTCAACTCACAAGAACAAACCTCAATCCCTATGTAACCATGGACAAAGACTCCAACTTGTTTATAACAACATTGGGAATCCAAATTCCATAACTCCTCTTACACCTTTTCATGGTAACTAACACCTAACAATCCTGCAAAGATGCCCTTGCCATGAGAATCTGCCAAGAAACCGTTTTGGAAGACGAATCATTCTCATTCATTACTTACCAAAGTTTTACGTTGTCGCGTGATGGAAGCGACGCTTTACGCAAACTGGCAGATTCGCGAATGCCCCGGCAGTTGTGTAATTGTTAGTGGCGGTTGCGCAACCGCCACTAACAATTACACAACCACCACTTTGTCCTTAAGGGTGGTTTTATCACCAAAAATGTCTTCAATCTTCTAAGGTCCATAACTATTGCATACGAACTTAAAATCGGGTGCCGTTTTTCTTAAGTGTGTATTTTTTAGAGAGAGCCAAATATGTCATCCAAACATATAGATTCTATTGTGATTTTACAAGAAATGCCTTTTTACAGGTGCTTACAAGTAAATTACATGAATTGGGCATATCTGACATCCAATTTTGAATCAAACTCCCTCTCAACATCATTGTCATCATTATCTCTTTAGAATTAATCTTCTAGAACAGCAAGGGCAGAAGACCTATTCCAGATTTGACTTTTTCCATTAAGAGTCTAGAGTGAGGCACTTTGGTCAAACATTAAATGCAAATGTACATATTTTATAATCCCTAACAATTAGCTCTAGGATAGAGGTGCTTGGTATTCAAGGACTAAATTACGTGGTGAAATCAGCCGTGTACAGTTTATTGACTTCTGAAGAATGTAATATGCAGAAGTTGGGCAGATTCTGTACATCAACGTTTACAGATCATAACTCGCTCAATATTTCTTAAAAGCATGCACTGCAAATGGTCAAAAGAACATCTCATTATGTACATTCTACAAAACAAATAACATTGAATTCTGCATTCCAAGTCATAAATTATGGCCTCCTGAGTGAACTAGTCTCCAGAATCTGCTACCAGAAAAATGAAGCTATAATATTACTCACTTCATTAAATTTGTGTATATCTTGGAATGAGTTATTTATGATGTAATTATGATTCATACTCATACCTGAAATGTTATGATGCACAAGAACAGAAGGTTAAGGGTTGTCTTATTTTGAAACAACATTTTACTTAGAAAAACATTGCTGGAGAGATACAATAGAACACAGAGCAGTATACTTTTATTTAAATTTGAAGTATCGCCTCATTGGTATGGGTTTGTAACAGAGTAATAAAAACACACATTTTTAATTAAATAAAGCATTCATTATTAATTAATTAAAAAAAATAGGATGGGCAAACAACATATAGAAATCAACTATTTATCAGCATATAGAAGGACAGTTATGCTTTAAGAATTCCACACTGCTCAAAAAGCATAGAAAGACAAGTATTAAAACCTGAAGATTTATTCGCTGATAAGTACACCGGTAAACTGAGTGACATTTGACAGGAGAGCAGGCATGCATCATCCCATAGGAGTTGTGCAGGTTTCTCTTCGTATATGACACACTCAAATTTTTCTATGACGAAACTCTTTTGCTTGATGCATATAAAATAATCTATATCATCTGTGTTTATGGCTGTAGAACCAGTAACAAAGGAATTCTCATTTTGCATTTGGGGAAGATATCTTCTCAATTTGGAAAAGGTATCCCCAGCCTTCAGTGCATTGTCTCTGCTCTTTGTGTCACTTACAAATAATGCTCCAATGACTTCAAGTCCCCTAGGAAGCAGTGCTTGCAAATCTTCTGCTCCATTAATTAATACGCAAACATAAAAACAAAGAAAACATAGTTAAGGTATTTCCATTTAAACTATAGAATTGAAACTCTTCTTTTGGGAATATATGAATGACGCAGAATCAAATATTTACTACATGGAATGAGTAATCTCAATACAAAGGAAAAGATAAATCTTATTTTTAGGAGGCAGAAGAAATCAAAATTCAACTTGAAACACAATCAGATTAAAGCACTTGTGATTAGCATAGTCAAAAAATTATGAAACAAAATCCACACACTGTATATCCTTATATACATCACCATACTTCAATTACATATTTTAGAAACAAAAACATCTTCAGAACATTGGAAGCAAACAACATACATTAGAATGCAACACCTAATGTCTAGATGAGGTTCTTGTTGGCTGGAAATATAAAGCAATATTCCCATGAAACAATTAACTTGCTAAGCACCTGGTGGCAGAAGTTGACTCCAGAAACATTCTGAAAAATGCACTTCGGCCTACCATCTAAGTTATCAACAATCAACCTGCCATCTAAGTTATCAACAATCAACCTGCCATCTCATTGTGCTCTTCTCCACCTCCTTCATTTGCTGATGTATCTCATGCATATACTCAACAAGGTCTTCCACTACAACACTTCTACTCAAATAGCAGTGTATCTCAACTCGGCAACACCTCTAGGGTATAACCATACACAATCTGAAATGAACTCTTGGCCGTACTTGGATTGTCTGAATTGTTGTAAGCAAACTCAGCTTGTGCTAGACCCATCGTCTTGGCTTGTTCCAAACCAAGCATGTTAACAAGTTTCTAAGGCTTCTATTCACAGCCTCAGTTTTTCCATCCATTAGGAGATGGTAGGCTAAACTGAAACTCATCCTTGTGCCTAGCTTTCTCCGCAAAGATCTCCAAAAATGCCCAACAATTTTCATTTTTCTATCCACGACAATGCTCTTAGAGAAACCATGTAGCCTTACTACTTCCTTGAAAACAAAGTTGCAACATGGGTGGCATCAGTAGCATTTTTGCAAGCTATGAAGTGTGCCATCTCTGAGAACCTATCCACAACAACATAGATCAATCTTTGAGAATAGTGTGCCATCATTCTATTCTCATCTTGATGATGGATCACTGAATTTGATCCTGATTATGGTTACAATGAAGAAATATTAAAGGTATTACGTAAACATTAACTAACTTACTATTAGTTAACGTATTTCAGTTATTCACATAAATGATATAACAACCTCACCTGAATATGTAACTTCTTTTCTATTAATAAAAGACAGACACACACAAGTATGTCAGTTTACCTTCCATTCTCTTTGATTCTTACTAACATTGGTATCAGAGCTAGCATTCGGTGAAGCCCTGGGCAATAGGGTACGAACATCAAAGTTGAAGAGTTTAAAAAGTGAAAGAAGAGGCAGTTTGTGTTTGTGGAGGCAAAGATGAACCAGTTGTTCGTGAGTAGGGCATGGCAACTTGCAAAAGTAGTAGAGATCGTGAATCTGCTGAACACAAGCACAAGAAACAAAAATAACATTTTGATTTCTGCAAAACAAGAAAGTGATTTCCACAAAAGAAAAATGTAAGTTGAAAGGACACAAACTAGACACATGACATCAAAGCACAGGAAGAAGGAATGAGTTTGTAGACAGACAGACAGGTTGCGATTTCCACCTCTATCTACAGTCAAAATTTTCAGTGAACAATGAACGTATAAGGCACGGGCAGAAAGAATGTGACGAACTGCAAGGAGTGGAAAAAACCAGGAGAAACACGAGTTGCAAATTGAACAAAGAAATAATGCAATCAGGAGGGCAAAGGTGCAGACACAAGAAAAAATTTCATTCACAATCAGAAGGATGAAAAGTGCTGACTATTGAAGCCGAACGGGATTTTACGGAAGAGTATGCCCTCAATTCATAATGCTCAAATTATGGTACTACTAGTTGTTGGTTCTTTGATTCCAACGCATTCAAACATGTCACATATCTTAAGGACTAGTATATAAAATTTATTGCAAACACAAGATTTTCTGATTCAATTTCATTAGGTGATGGGAGATAACATGCTGTAGAAGGGGTAGGAAATATCTGGCTAATGTTGAATAATGCTGCAAAATTCGTAGTTTGGAAATGTTAGGTATGTTCCTAGAATGAATAAAAAAATCTTATTTATTATACTGAAAACGTGGTCACAACATTTTAGTGAACTTCTCTAGGAAGAGGTGTATCATGTCTGATGTAAAACAAGACAGGGTAGTAGCCCTAGGCATTAGCCAAGATGGCTTGTATAGACTTGTTGATCCTACCACAGTCAACTTACACACATTAATTGTAGAGGGTAATACCAACATTTTGTGGCATGAGAAATCTAAACATTCCAATCTTTAGTACTTAGCCGAACATAGAATAGAGCCAACATGGTTCTTGGTTTTCTTGGTTTGCTGGACTATCTAGGAAACAATAGGATATTCATGCAAGTTGTTTCGCTAGCAAGTAGAAGCGAGAAGCCATTTTCTGACTTAATGAGGTGCTTGGCATGCAAAGGGGCTCTTAGATCTGGCCCACGTAGATGTTTGCGAGCCATCCTGGAAATCACCTACAATCCTCAGTTGAGAAGGTATTTTCTATGTTGATTGTGTGGTAGATGGTTTCTTTAGAAATCCCTCTTAATCACACAAAATGTGGGTCTACTTCTTGAAAGATGAAGTTTGACTGTTTTTCACATCATCAGGGACTTGAAAAATTCAAAGTGTTACTAGAAAACCAAACAAGTAGATGAATCAAAACACTGAGATCCGACAATGGGGTGAACTCACTTCTCAAGCAGTTCAAAGAAGGATCTCTTGACTACTGCAGCAAGAGGTATTCAACTGCAATTTTACAACGCCCTGTACACTCCACAATAGAATGAGGTGGTTGAGAGGCATAACAAAACTATCATGGCGATGGCTCCATGTATGATGCACATTAAGGGTATGACGTAACAAATACTAGGCCACGTAGGTAATACAATAATGTGTATCCTAAATAGAAGTAATTGCAAAGCTTTGCAGGATAGTCACGCCTGAAAGCGGAAGCTTGGTCAGCAATCAAAGTTGAGATCCTGGTAACAACTTTTTTTGTTTTTGGTTTCACTATATATACTTTGGTTCTTTATAGACAAAAAGGAGCAAACTAGGTTCCAAAATTAAAAGATATTTCTTTGCTCGCTATAGTGGCCAATCTAAGGCCTATGACGTTGGAATTGATATTACTTGCCACTAACAAGATAATCGTTGAGGTAACTCGAGATGTTGATGTGGAGGAGATAGAATCCGTTTTCGGTGTTTGTAACCAATAAGCACTGAGGTACCTGACTCTAGTGTTGTGGTTCCTTTGAAAAATGAAGAATCTAGTCCATCTAGTGCTCCATCACAAACACTAATGTGGTAGACCATGGTTGATATTCTAATACTCCATTGGTCTATTAGCAACGCCAACCTGTGTTGGTCAACAATCCAATTGAGATTCGGCTATCACCGGGTTCTTAGGTGCAACAAAGGCCTAAGTGGTTTTACTCCACTATACATGATGTGTGGGGGGTGAAATTCCTCAATCAAAACACAAGCTCGGAGAACTGGAAAAAGGTTGTCGATTCAACTGAGCATTTTGGCTTTGCTCTCTGTTCTAATCTTTTTGGATACCCGAACCACAGTAATTTTCTAAAGCAAAAAAAAAAACTGAACATGAAAATGCCATGCAAGCTGAATATGACACCTTGATGAAGAACCATACTTGGGAGTTGGTGGAATTACCTCCAGGTAAACAACCCATTCAATGCAAATGGGTGTTCAAGGTCAAATGCCAAGTCAATGGTACATTGGACAAGTACAAGGTAGGGCTTGTTGCAAAAGGTTTTTCACAATTGGAGGGAATAGACCATGAGGAGACTTTTTCTCCTACAACTAAGATGGTCACATTTAGGTTACTTCTCTCCAAAGCAGCTTAGTATGGTTGGAAGGTGTTTTGGATGGATGTAAAGAGCGCCTTCTTAAACAGAGATTGGACAAGGAAGTTAACATGGTGCAGCCTTATGGTTTTTGAGTACTTGGTCATGATCATCGAGTTTGCAGGTTGATTAAGTCTCTATGTGGACTTAAGCAGGCTCCTAGAGCCTGGTATATTAAGATTGATCAGCATCTTCAAGATTCTAGATTTAGGAGTCTTTATGATTTGAATCTTTATGTCAAAAGTGATGGTGATGATATTATGATTCTTATTGTATATGTTGACCATCCTGCCATCACAGGTAGTGAGGCCACTACAACGAGCGAAAACGGATTCATGTGTTACTTTTGACATGACCAATCTAGGTCCTCTACGATATTGCTTAGGTGTAGAATTCTGGAAACATGACCACCTCATTTTCATAGCTCAAGTCAGCCTGGTGGGCAGCCTGATGTATGTTATGTTCACATGACCAGATCTGTGTTTTGTTGTTAGATATCTTTCTTGGTTTTTGTCTTAACCGAAGCTCATACATTGGAGAGAAGCAAAATGATTTTTCTGATATTTCAAAGGAACTCTAACTTTGGCATCTTATATCAAAGAATGGTAGATTTCAAATTAGCATGTTACACAAACTTTGATTGGGAAGGATCAATAGATCCTCGAAGGTCCTCCACCAAGTGCATATTTTCCTTCGGTTCACTGGCAGAGGAAGCTTCAGCACACTGTGGCTTCATCTTCCACCAAAGCAGAGTACAAGGCGGCGATCAGTGCCAGTTGTGAAGCAGTTTGGCTACATTGGATTTTGATTGATCTTCAACTTCCTCTGACTACACCGACTCCACTTTCCATTTTCTATGACAATCAGAGTGTATTGAAGCTGGTGAAAAATCCAGTATATCATCATTGTACCAAACACATTGAAATTCATCATCACTACATACAACAGTTGGTTGATTCTGATGATATTTCTCTTCACTATTGTGCTTCTCAGGAGTAGAGTTCCATTTTTTGTGTAAAATTTCGAGACATACTTGTATTACTCTCCTGTTTAGTCACTAAGGGGGGCGCCGGGGGTGAGGGTGAGTAAATATATTGTCTAAAGATTGACTCTTAGTTAATGTGTTTTAGTTATTCATGTATAATTTCCTCACCTGTATTTCTAACTTCTTTTTGCCTTAAAAAAGATGGACACATAGGAGTATGCCAATGTGCCTTCAATGCTTTTCATTCTCTTTCTGATTCTTACCAACAGAAAACAAACATAATGAACACTGAATATAAGCTTGCCAGCACGACTAAGCTTATTACATCAACAAGCTGGATGCATAATCTATTCTCTAAAATGAATTTTAAAAAATAACGCAGTGAAAGGGATTGATAAGCATAGGTCAAAGTTTAATAACAAATGCTAGAAATGAAACCTAACAATCTCAAAAATAAAATGAACCACAACATAGGTTCCATTGATCATGAAAAGTGTTTAAGTAAAATGTTCAATCAAAATACTAGCTTCTAGGGTCAATTCATTAATTATATTCCAGATTTCCTTTGATTTGTTACTTCCCTATAGTTCAAAATTACAGGATATGCATGATCAAAACCAAAATTTGCCTGATCTGCATTTATTGTCCATTCCAAAACATGTCATCCATCAGACTAATATTTTTTGCATATTATGTTCCAATGTACATTGTTGGGAAGTTGTTTTCCGATGGTTGGATTGTGGTGAATTAATATAATATATGTTGCATTATGGTTACAGTTACTCTGAATTCTCAGTGTTGATAAATTTGTAAAGCATTATTAAGTGTTTCATGTATAAGATACTTTCAATGAAATGTTGTCACTGACATAAGGCGATGGAAATTTTATACTTTCTAATGTCACTCTAAGCACTTCCTCTTGCTATGGATCTAGTATGTCTTTGTCTATAACAAGTAAGATTGGGTTAATGGGCATCCTTAATTTCAGTACGTTGTGTCTGTACTTGTTCTTTTCTAAAATTTAAATATGTGTTGCTGAACAGAATTCCTGTCACAATCTTGTCCTTGAATTATATTGATCCTTATGCCTTGATATTTTGGTCACATTTGTCGCTAATTTTTAACTGTCTATAGTACTCCATGCTCTTCATATGTGTACTCCTGCATAGAATTGCAGTAGGATTATTAGGTTGTTTATCCTTGCTCAAATCTAGAAACTACATATTATAAAGATTTTCACGAGTCTGTACCGAAATGAATTAGACATAGTCTATTTTCTCTACATTCTCTAGTGAATACACTTGAGGTTACAAAGTTTTTTAATCATTGAATATGCACATCTAAATTGCACTTGTCCCTTCATTCATAGTATATCTTTTTGTCTAAGCATTTTTCCATAAACTAATGGATATTTCATCTTTGCAGCTTACAGCAAAATATGGAAGATCATTTCATATTCAAATGTCTAGTTAATTTTGAGATGTGCAGCAGATACTACTGTTTGTTTATAAACAAGCTCAAAAGGTTTCATATCTGCCTTGACACACCACAAAGATCAGACTATCTTCGTCCAGGAGTTGACTCCACACAGAACAAGCGTATACAACAGGGGTTCCACTCATAGAAACCATAATCATCCCATTACATCTTTATTTCAGCCTTTAGGAGATTCGAGCTGCAAGCAACCTTACGATCAACTAAATCACAATTGATCAGTCCAAATGTGGATTATGCAGGATACTATTGCTCCCCCATTTAGCAAAACTATGCATACAAGAGTATAACAGCAAGCATATTATAATGAATGGACGGCCTTCCCCCTTACATAGTAAACATATCTCTATGAAAAAATTGAAGACAGTACTCAGAAGGGAACCAACGCAGACCCCAGAATGACAAATGAGGACAAGAAAACATCCCAAAATAATGCCCAGGAAACCAGCACATGCATAGAGAATGCAGGCTGACCAGCAAATGAATACTGATAGTAAAGAGAATCACTTTTTTAGTGATTTCCTTGTATTTGTCTCCCTCCTTGTAAATATCCCACATGGACCCTTAATCCAGTTTAAGGAGCCTTCACTGAATGCATTTAAATTAGACTGGTTGAGTTGTCCATTTGCACAACCAGTTCTCAGGCCGTCTGCATGTGTTTGGCCTTATTCATCCAGCACACTCCCTCTTCTTTGTAAATCTAATATCTATAGCGCCTATATACTAATGAAGAGTGTTGACTAACAGTTTTGGAGGCTAATTCCTTGTGGTTTTCAACTGTCCTCATTTTCCACTGTCTCTGTGAAAACATATCAGTTGGTACAAGATCCAGCTTGTGACTTCATCCTTGCTCTGCACCCACATTCATGGGTCTGTTCTAATCCAACCCCTTCAGGTAGACCCACCTGCAATGGGTTCAACTTCAACATGCCACATCCCTCTGTAGGCATGTTGCTGTCTGATCAGAGTTGGTACAAGATCCAGCTTGTGACTTCATCCTTGCTCTGCCCCCACATCCATGGGTCTGTTCTAATACAATCCCTTCGGGTAGACCCACCTGCAATAGGTTCAACTTCAACCTACCACATCCCTCTGTAGGCATGTTGCTGTCTGATCAAGAGTTATTTTTGTTCAATACAGCCTTGATTTCTCCAACCTGCACATGCTAGAATATCTGATGTAGAAAGAATCTGCCACTCCCTCTTTCCTGCTAGTAAATAGCTATTTACACGCCACTCACACCAGAGCAGCCTTCTATTTCAGTGCTTGATCATGGGAATGAAACAGATTTCAAGTTTGGCAGATCTGTGGCTTTGGTTCAGCTGCATGCATACTTTTTTTCTTTTCTCCTGTTCTCAGAATTGACAGGATTGTAAATAGGATTTCACATCCCTAAACTAATCATTTATTATTTCTGATAACTGCATGATGGTGACTGCTTTTGGTACAACATAATGTTTCTGTTTTAAAATTGGTTGGTTAGCAAACATGATTTAATGGTTAAACACAGTTATAATCATTGATTGATCGTGCAGTAGATAGATATGATATTCCAAAGTACAATTACGAATTATTGTTATGGTTTATATGTTGTTATGAATTATTTTTCAGTCGATTCATTATATCGAACATTTAATGCACTGGGTATTGTTGTTGGTGCAAGTGTAGGCATTCTCTGTAGGAGAGAAAGGGTATCATCGGGGACAGAAGATAAGATTCAGTAATGAGTGTTGAAAGAGAGATAGTCCATGTGCAATTCAGTTCACCCGAAAAGGGGCGATGAAAATCGTAAGTTGGCCAATAAAAACCCATTTGTAGGTTTTAGTTTGGTTTTTAAATAAGTCACTTTTAGCAACTAGTTAGTTGATTACTTTGCGACAATTAATCTCGTGTGCACCCACATTTTGGGAATGCAATGTCATTTTCTCAAATTTTGGGATGAGTAACCTATTGTCGTTATTCAACAATAGTATTCTCCTATTGCAATTTATTTGTCCATATGGTGGGATTAAATACCCAGTATACAAGAGATAGTTAAGTGTTGTGTTAATGGAAATTATTTTAAGGGTTCAAAAAAAAAATTGGGATTAAATCCTTATGCTAAGTTTTTTAAGCTAAGCATTTATTGGCTTCGAGCCCGAGTTTGAATTATCCCTTGTGGGATGCCACTTAAAAATGCACAAAATATTGAAAATTTGCAGCCAAATAAAATACTGATTTTTGCAGATTTTTAACAGTTAGGGCAGTGAACTAAAGAAAATTAATATCTCCCAAAATATCCACTCAAATCACTTGAAAATTTAAAGGGAGCTTGCTAATAATATAAAGAACGTAAGAAAACTATTTTTGGAATTTTTCAGATAATAAAATGCTTCCAGAAAATTACAGTGTGCCCTAGACAGCTGAAAAACTTCTAAAATTCGTAACTCTCCAAATACAAGTGCAAAAAATTATGAAACATTGGAAATAACATTTACAAATATAGGAGATGATATTCCAACCTTCAGATCTGAATTCGTGCCACTGTAAACCCCTCAAATAAAGGTTGCAATATTTCCAAACAAGTCGCCTAACTTGGAAAGGGTTGGAAATTGATGAAAAGGCCTTCAAAGTGATGCTAAACCCTGCTCAAATGGCTGCCGTAAATTTGATCTGAAAACCCTTTGATTATCTTCACCAAATATCTCCAAAACCATTCCTCTGAAACCTCTGAAAATACCTCTGTAAATCAAACCCTGAAAACAGCCCCAAAATGACAAGCTAGGGTAGATCTTTCACTATGGAAGAATGCCCCGCTAGCTAGGGATGGATCTCTCACCACCGAAGCTAGGGTTCCTGTGGGATTTCACTCCACAAGTTGTATATTTGCAAAACAGCAGTTGCACATGAAAGAAAATAATTAGGTATGCAAGAATGATTCCTTTCTTTTCCCCCCCAACTCCTTATATAACTTTTTCCAAGGCAAAAGAGCCCCAATAAACCCTAGTCGCATTTTTCCCTTGAAAGGGCCAATAAAATAAAAGTAACTTAAGTTACTTCTCCCCTTTTAAGTCGCCATGGTCTAAAAGTGACTCCCCAACGCAAAATTAGAACATTAGTACCATGTGGCCCCTTCCTAACGACAAAACATAACATCTAGTCCCTCCAAAACACCTTTTTGCTGTATGGTCAATGAAGAATTATAACAAAATGGACTAGATATTCATACCCAATAGCTCCCAGCGTCCAAAGCCCGTTGGGTATGACCAAGGCTTGGACTCGAATTGGCCCTTAGGCCTTTGGCGTAGCAAAGGGAACATTATAGTTCTCCCTTCCCAAATTTTGTTTGTCCTCAAGCAAATGCAAATTAGGATGCTACAAAATCTGCTCTCCCTCCCAGGTAGCATCCTTAAGTGGTAATCCCTTCCATCGCACCAAATACTCGATGATCACTCTGCTCCTAAGCCCCCTCTGTCTCGCTTCAATAATGGATTTTGGTTCTAACACCAACTTCCCCTCCTCATCTAGTGGCAGCAACTTTGTAGATGGTACAATATGCTGTCCGAGTGCCCTCTTAAGGCATGAAACATAGAAGACATTATGTATCTTACCGTGCTCCGGTAGCTCTAGCTCATATGCAACTGCCCCTACTCGACTAACTACCCGGGTACGGACCATAAAACCGTGGTTTCAATTTCTCTGCACCCTTCTGCTTCAGTGAGGACTGCCTATATGGCTGCAAAGGTAGGAATACTGGATCCCCAACCTCAAAAGACCTCTCTATCCTATGTGGATCTGCATATACCTTCTATTGATTATGTGCCTTCTGAAGGTTCTCCCTGAGAGCCTTTAGAATATCCTGGTTCTCCTGTAACCAATCTCGATCTTTGAGAGCTCAGCTATCTGGTAATACCAAATCCAAAAATGTCATAGCGTCGTACCCATACAAGGCTCGGAAAGGAGTCATACCTATGCTCATCTGATAGGTGGTATTGTAGCAATACTCACCCATGTGTAACCATCTAATCCATGCCCGCTGATGTCCTGACACATAACTCCGCAAGTAGCCCTCTATCCACTTATTGACTATCTCTATCTGCCCATCTGTCTGTGGGTGGTAGCTAGTGCTAGGAGTCAACTCCGTACCTGCTAGTCTAAAGATCTCCTGCCAAAAGGTGCTCACGAAGATTTTGTCCCTGTTACTGACAATATTTTTAGGCAACCCATGTAGCCTAAAAATACCTGTATAGAAGATCCGGGCCACATCCACCGCCTCATGCCCCTTGGGTAGGGAAAAGAAATGAGCATACTTAGTTAATCGATCAACTACAACATAAATGTAGCTATGCCCATGCACCAAGGGAAGCCTTGTGATAAAGTCCATAGATATGCTTTCCCATTTCTATTCGGAAATGGGGAAAGGCTGAAGTAATCCTACTGGAAAAGACTTCTCGGATTTGGTTTGCTGGCAAACCATACACTCTCTGACATGGTTAAGGACATCGTCCTTCATCCCCTTCCATGCAAATCTCTCCCTGATAAACCTGTATGTTTTGAAATACCCAGGATGCCCAGCTAGTGGTGTATCATGTACTGCTCGAAGGATCTTCTCCTTCATCTTGGACCCTGGTACAAGGAAAATCCTATCCTTGTAGAAAATGAGATCATCCACTACTCTGTATTGATCATCCTATATAATACCATCCATGATCTCACATGCAAACTAATTTTTGGAATATTCAACAATTATATGAGCCTTCTAATCCGCTGAAATCTCAGACATAGAACTAAGGCATAGAAGTGAGGTAAGGCCTCCTAGATAAAGTCATCAGTAACAATATTATTCTTACCTCTAGTGTACTCTATGTTGAAGTCATAGGTTTGTACCTTGTTCACCCATATTTGTTAGCGATCATTGAGATCCTTCTACCCCAAGAAGAACCTCAAAACTGTTGTGATCCATACGAACCACGAATTTGCTGCTCACAAGGTATTGTTTGAATTTGGCCAAAGCATGCATAATGGCCAACATCTCCTTATCATAAATTGAATACCCTCTCTCCACGGGTTTCAATTTTTGACTCTCACAGGAAATGGGATGCCTATCCTGCATTGATAACCTTTCCCAACACCCTCTCCAGACGCATCACACTCTAGAATGAATGGGCGAGAGATAATCTGGTAATGCGAGAAGCAGGACATGACCTCATCACCTCCTTGAGGTGATCAAAAGCCTGTTGTGCTACCTTTGACCAAGAAAAATCCCCCTTCTTGGTCAAATACGGTCAATGTCAGCATTCTAAGCCAAGAGAAATTATTCACGAAACCTCCTGTAGTATGTGCACAACCCCACAAAACCTCTCAAATGTGTCAATTTCCTAGGTGGCGGCCAATCCAGAATTACCTGTATCTTTTCTCTATCCACCTTTCACTGCACCCCCACCAATCACATATCCCAAATATAGAAGTTCGGTAATGCCAAACTCACACTTAGAAGCTTTCGCATATATCGAATTAGATTCTAATATCCCCAATATCTCATCAAGGTGCCTGATATGGTCCTCCCAAGTCCTTACCTGTAGACCAAAATATCAACAAAGAAAACCAACACAAAATCTCGCAGGATGTGGCGGTTGAACACATGCTTCATGCAAGACTGGAATGTAGCTGGAGCATTAGACACTCCGAAGGGCATCACCAAGAACTCAAAGTGACCGTAATGGCATTTGAAAGCTATCTTATGCACATTCTATTCCCTGACTTTGATTTGATGATATCTAGATCGTAAATCTATTTTTGAAAAATAGATTGCACCATGTAGCTCATCAAACAACTCATCAATGCGTGGTACTAGATACTTGTTCTTTATTGTCTTCTTATTCAAGGCACGGTAGTCTATACACATCCGCATGGCCCCATCCTTTTTCTTCACCAATACCATCGAAGAAGCAAAAGGGCTGGAACTCGGTCTAATATGCCCCATATCAATGAGCTCATGTATAGTCTTCTCGATCTCATCCTTAAACCGCTTGGGGTGACGGTAAGGAGAAGTAACCACAGGTCTAGCATCCTCGAGCTCAATCACGTGCTCAAATCCCTTATCTGGAGGTATGCCTGGAGGTATGTCACCAAAAACTGTCCTATGTCTGTCCAATAATCCCTGTATATCCAAATGATACTCCTGCTATCCATCCTCTGATTTCTTGGTCGAAACCAAACAATGTACTGCCCAATCCACC
Organism: Taxus chinensis; assembly: GCA_019776745.2. Lineage (NCBI taxonomy): Eukaryota > Viridiplantae > Streptophyta > Pinopsida > Cupressales > Taxaceae > Taxus > Taxus chinensis. The sequence goes on from CM034146.1 coordinate 747,034,951, forward strand.
CCATTGTGCCTGTAAATCATCTCGATCCTCTTGGCTGTAACAACTCGGGGTGCCTCTAAAGATAAGCCCCTCAAGATCATATTCCTCCCTTCAGGCTTAAACTTCAGCTCCATCGTCTGAAAGTTAGTCCGAAACTCACCAGGGAATGGAGCCACTGTACTCCAAGCACTATATTGGTCTCTCTAATACCAACAATATAGAAATCATCAGTAACTGTATAGTTACCCATCGTGATGCTCAATCGGGGAACCCGTCGTGTGCATCTCATAGAATATCCATTGGCTACAACCACATTGAAGCCCTCAAACTTTGTCTGTAACCATCGCCTCTCAACCAATGAGGCATCAATAAAATTGTGGGTTGCCCCACTATCAATGAGTACCACTACTCGTTGTCCCTGTAAAACTCCCCTAACTCTGAATGCCTTGTACCTCGGGGTACTAGACAAAGTGGCGATAGTCTCCTGGGGAAAAGTCTCGCTATCCTGCTCAACACCCGCATTGTCTAATGCCTCATCATCATCATCCTCTAAACCCTATGTGTCCAACTCCTCGTCACCATCACTCTCCTCTAAGACCTCTATGAATTGGGCCTTCCCTCTACCCCTGCAATCATGTCCTGGAACCCAAGGTGTGCGGCAATCGAAACATAGTTTCTTTCGCCTCAATTCATCTCGGTCCTCTCTAGATACGAATGGTCTCCTGGCTGTATCTTGCCTAGGTGGAGGTACCTTTGGCTGCGAACCTTCAGATCTAGAAGGGAAAACCTTAGGCTGCACTCGAGGTGGAAACCTCGACTTAGGAGTGGATAAATCCACGTCACGAGCTCTCCTACTAGCCTCATGCAAAGAAGAAGGCTCAAATGTCTTCACAAGTCTAGCGAGAGCGTCAGTCAAACCTACTGTGAACAGGGAAATCAACCTCATCTTTGTAACATCAGGTACCATGACTGATAGTCTCTAAAAATCTGTGATATACTAATCTAAGGAACCGGTCTGCCTCAAATGAGTCAACTCTCTAAAATACCTGTCAGGGTCCCTCCTCTCAAATCTGCTCACTAGCCTCTGCGTGAACTCTGCATAAGTAATAATGTATTTGTGTCCCTGTGTAATCAACCCATGATGCCATCAATGATGAGCGTCTCCCTCAAGATGTAAGATTGCAAACTTAATTGCATCTTCCTCACGCATAGGATTCAAGTTGATGTATGTCTTCAACTTCTGAACCCAAGATTGTGTAGTACACTTCTTAGAACCATCTAAGTGTGGAATAGAAATCTGCCTCAATCTCCTTTGCAACTCTGGTACCTGTACCTGATGATCTCTCCTAGGCCTGCTGCCAATCTTCATTTTGCAATATTCTTGGAATGGCATGTTGTCACGAAAGCCATCACTCAAGGTTTAGTTCTTTTCCCAAAAAGACTCCTCATCTACAATATCCACTGGTTGTCATACCTGAGAAACTTCTGGATCCTTCAAGAAAGAAGGTTCGTGAAGCCCCAAAAGCCTGGTAGAAGAATGGGGAGACCGCTGCCCTGAATGTTCACCCTCACCTCTTTGACCATGTTGTCCCATTTTGCTATTTTCTCCTCTTTCCGTATGAGCATCAATCCTACCATGTGCTAATCTCTTAGTGAGTTGGCTCAAATAGAGATTGGTAGTCTCCTGCTGCTTTACCATGTTGGTGAACAATTGTTTCATCAGATCCACACCCATATCCTCACTGTCTCTGTCTCCCATCTTTCAACCCCAACAGGCTAGAGAAACAACTGCTCTAATACCACTAAATTATCCCTTGTGGGATGCCACTTAAAAATGCACAAAATATTGAAAATTTGCAGCCAAATAAAATACTGATTTTTGCAGATTTTAAACAGTTAGGGCAGCGAACTAAAGAAAATTAATATCTCCCAAAATATCCACTCAAATCACTTGAAAATTTAAAGGGAGCTTGCTAATAATATAAAGAACGTAAGCAAACTATTTTTGGAATTTTTCAGATAATAAAATGCTTCTAGAAAATTACAGTGTGCCCTAGACAGCTGGAAAACTTCTAAAATTCGTAACTCTCCGAATACAAGTGCAAAAATTATGAAACTTTGGAAATAACATTTACAAATATAAGAGATGATATTCCAACCTTCAAATCTGAATTCGTGCACTGGAAACCCCTCAAATTAAGGTTGCAATATTCCAAACAAGTCACCTGGCTTGGAAAAGGGTTGGAAATTGATGAAAAGGCCTTCAAAGTGATGCTAAACCCTGCTCAAATGGCTGTCATAAATCTGATCTAAAAACCCTCTGATTATCTTCACCAAATGTCTCCAAAACCCTTCCTCTGAAACCTTTGAAAATACCTCTGTAAATCAGCCCTGAAAACAGCCCCAAAATGACAAGCTAGGGTAGATCTTTCACTATTGAAGAATGCCCCGCTAGCTAGGGATGGATCCCTCACCACCGAAGCTAGAGTTCCTGTGGGATTTCACTCCACAAGTTGTAGATTTGCAAACAGCAGTTGCACATGAAAGAAAATAATTAGGTATGCAAGAATGATCCTTTCTTTTCCCTCCCAACTCCTTATATAACTTTTTCCAAGGCAAAAGAGCCCCAATAAACCCTAGTCGCATTTTTCCCTGAGAAGGGCCAATAAAATAAAAGTAACTTTAAATTACTTTTCCCCTTTTAAGTCGTCATGGTCCAAAAGTGACCCCCCAACACAAAATTAGAACATTAGTACCATGTGGCCCCTTCCTAACGACAAAACATAACATCTAGTCCCTCCAAAACACCTTTTTGCTTATGTCAATGAAGAATTATAACAAAATGGGCTAGATATTCATACCCAATAGCTCCCAGCGTCCAAAGCCCCTTGGGTATGACCAGGGCTTGGACTCGAATTGGCCCTTAGGCCTTTGGCGTAGGAAAGGGGACATTACAGAGTTAAATTTGCTCGAATCTAACCAAGCTCGCCTTATGGAACAAGCTCACTTTGAATGCTTGGCCGAGCCAAGCTAATACAAGGCTCGAGCTTTTTGCAATTGAGCCCATGCTCCAGCCCAACTATACATTCTCATATCTTTTCCTTATCATTAAGATTTGCCAGCTCTTTAATAACCCGTGACCGACCATGCATACCTTGCTTTGCAACCAAGTTAATCTGGTTAACATTTTCACTTTGCAAACTTTACTCATAATTTGTTGAGCCATTGTGTCACTCGCACTTAGCACATATATATTATAAAGTAAACAAACTGACAAAAGCACCTTTGAGGCGACTTTAAACGAGAGTATTTTAATATTTATACACTTATAAGTATTTATCATGGCGCATGTGGGACCTTTGAGTTAAAGCTTTAAAAAATATATGTATTAAAAGAAAGAGGAATGCTGGGAACTCGCCAAACGTGGAGCCACCAACTTGCCACGAGATCTGTTTTCCTACCACCTCCACTTGCATGCGTGTAGAGATCTGGCATTACCACCATTACATGGCCCCTATACAGGGATGAAACACATGGAAGGTCTTTGAGTATACACCACTTCAACTCTGCCTTCATGGCAGGAAGATGAACTGTGCATGAAAAATATATGTGTGTGTATATAATAATATAAATCTGGAAAAAGACCAATAACGTTACACGTATGGTGAGGAGAGGAGGCAGAAAATCAGAAAAGGGAGAGTTAATTTTAGAGAAGAGACAGTTTTAGATGGAAAAGATATTCTTCAAAAAAGGGCAGCTTGGGACAGAGAAAGCGTGCAGGTTTTACAGAGAGCAAGAGTATAATCTTGTTTAAAATTTAAAAGAGGAAGTCTTATTTTAGGATGCATGAGCAGAAAATAGTGAAGGAAGTTTATAAATTACGGAGACATTCAGTCAGGGATGCGCGCAGAATTATAGGCAGAAGACAGAGAGATATTGCATGTGAATACACCCACAGGGCAGAATAAACAGATTTTTTTTGAACTGATATACATGGGAAAATAGATTTCACAGGGTGGGAGAGTGATTCCATAGAATTCTCCCTATTTATTTTATTTTGGGTCATGAAGATTTAATTGGATCTATCCTGATGAGCAAATGATAAATGTTTTAAATCTATAAAATTAGGTTTCTACGGATTATTATACGGTGACCTTTGTGATAATTGAGACATCTAGGATACATTAGAGTATGACCTAATAAGTAGATTTTGACCATTTAAAGATTATTAGAGCGTGACCTATTGTCAATTATTAAATTATGATCATGATTGAGACATAAAGTGAAGATGAAATAAAATGATAAGTCGTCTATACAAGTCTATACCTAAAACAACGGAACTTGGTATTTTGGTGTTATGACCTTTGGGGAAACGAAACTAGTAGAATCTTGATGAATGGATCTAAGAGTAATATGGGGAAGTTTGCTTTCACACTCCGATAAATGGATCAACAGGCCTAGCTGAGATGAAAATTGTTTGATATCGCTTATAAACTTATATTAATTAAGAAACTAGAAATACATAAAACTGAGGAAAGATGTAAATCAGACTATTACAGACACTAGTCCTTGCTTTTGACGGCAAACCAGGCTTAGGGCTCTTGCAATAATGACCTCCCTAGGTGGTATGGGACACTTAGGAAGGTTGTGCTTGCCCGCGTCCTGCTCGTGGTTTGTCTAGTGTCATTTTTGGGAATAAACAAACTAGGTATAACCCTTTTATCATTATTTTGGATGGGTGGTATGGGACACTCGGAAATATTAGTGTTGTTTACATTTTAATTTTAGTTTTCCCATTTTTATAGCTTGGTGATAGAGATGTTCTGCTGGACATTGTCAATTGGAAAAAGGGTACAGTTTGAGAGATGTGATTTAAGACTAGGGAGTAACTTGTATAAATAGGGATAGATAACCTTATACAGTGGTTCACATATAACAATTGTTAGAGGGGAATAGGGTAGACTGCAGATAGAATCAATGTCTACTCATGCTCTAGCCTATTGTCAAATTTCAATGATACAGGGAATTCCCTAGGCTATCTTAAGTCTTTTGGCCAAATGCTTTATAATTACTTTATGATCATAGGATGTATTTTACTCCTACCTTGTCTTAAGTCTAGCATTTGATAGGGTGACTATTTCACACATGGGACTCTCTCTCTTACTTGTTGATTGTTGCATCTTCCTTCTCGTGAAGGGTAGGGTCACTCTCATAGGGGAGGTGTGCAGGGATCCATAAGGCTCGTGGTTGGAGGCAAAGCACCTCGATGATACTCTTTCTCTCACAGCGCATTTTACATCAAGATGGGATCTCTTACAACATGCAGGGTTAGTGTCGCAACAATGGATTGTTGTATAATTGTATATGTACTGACAGCTATTGTATTGTGAATTAAGTCTGGGAATGTAATAATTGTAATCAAAGGAAGTGAACTATTCTATATTAGTTTATGTAAAGATCTTATGCATTGAATGAGAGCAATGAACAAATTCATATACAGATATGATTATTCGAAATAAAAGTATACTGATATCTTAACAATCTAACATGCATCTTAAATTTTAATTATAATTGTGAATTAGGATTTGTGAGATATCAGTTTAAGTAGAGTAAATGGACGTTATACTATATGATTTAATTGAGTACGTATACATGTTTATAAAATTAACTGTGATGCCTTAGTTTAATGGGATAAACTATTTTATGCGAAATCATGAAGGTTCTATTCACTTAAGATTTGCGCGTAGTTAAATTTAAATCTGTTAAACTTAGAAGGAAATAACATAAGTGGAATATTGATTGATATGAATTTTTTGCATGCTTGTATGTTATCAATATTATGCTTCTTGCGTGTGTTTGTATGTTTTCATAGGAATAGGAAATCAGAAGCATCGATCTCCGTATCCAGTTAGAAGGGTGATTGTAAAACTCTAGTAAAAAAAATCGACGTACTTTTCCGGTCACTCGCAGGAGGATCGCTGCATAGGAGGATGAGAGCTGAGCATGCAAGTTTAATTAATGGTATTTTCATTTTGAATAACCAACTTCCGTATCTTTGACTGGGAGGAAATCACATGTGCCAAGGAAACAGACAAAGAAGAATTTTTCTTGAAGATTGGTTGCACCAGGTGTAAATAGAATTGACTGAAAAACTATGTTTTACAAGAGCTTTGGTCCCTGACTTTATATCGGCAGTCAAAACCATCTCTGACAAGATTTCTGTAAAAATTTCAAGTAGATCTGCAGTTGTCTGCCAAGGAAACTGACAAAGAAGAATTTTTCTTGAAGATTGGTTGCCCCAGGTCCAAATAGAATTGACTGAAAAACTATGATTTGCCAGAGCTTTGGTCCCTGACTTTATATCAGTAGTCAAAACCATCTCCGACAAGATTTCTGTAAAAAATTCAAGTAAATCTGCAGTTTCTTGCTCTAGCCACTTACAAAGATCTATCGAGCAAGGCTGTCTCTTAGCCCCTGTATTTTATGTTATTGTTGCTGACACTATTGGTTGTTTGTTAGAGGGAAATCGAATGCAAAATCAGAATAAAGGAATCCAAGTACCTGATGGTTAAGAGATGTGGACTGACCTCATTCTACTGACTCAATTCTCTCTCCTAAATTAACTCAGCATTCAAAGTAAGCCCAGCTGAGATTATCTGAAAGAAAGAAAGAAATTATATTAATGTCCACAAATGACCAAAAGTAGGTCAATGGGACTCAAGGATACAACAGTTAACAATAGAAATTTCTAGGAAGACAGAATCCTAAAAGCAAAATAACAAGCGTACAGACACCAATACAAATAAAGCAGTGCCGCTAACACAAGTGGTAATGAAATCGATACAAATAGCAATGAAGGGCGAACAAGAGCCCGTAAAGCATGTGCCGATGAAGACTGGAAAGAAATCTCATCGACTATCTTTGTCGGTACCTGAAGTGGAGGAGTCGTCTAGGCCATCATCGATTGTTGTGGAGGATCTAACAATGCTAGCCAGGGTGTATCAAAGGTCGGAGGGGCCAGGTTGGAAGATCCTAGGAGGAAGCAACTTGCTTCCTCTAGGATCTCCCCTAACATCCACGACCGATGTAGCTCCCACAGTAGTAAAGAAACTCATAATATGAGTCTGTCCCTGCGGTTTGGAGGCGGTCGTTAAGTAGTAGATCTATATTGCCAAGAAGGGGCACAGCCATTCCGACATAAGGGCATAGAGATATGAGGCCAAGGGAGAGTAGGCTGGAGGATCTGAGTAATCCAGGTAGTAATGGTGCACTCAGAGAAGCATTGTCTAACCAATCTATCAGCTCCGATATATGAAGTACTGGTGTCCAAAGGGCACTTAGTGTTGGTTGTCCCAGGAGTGGGCTAGAAAAAGAGGTGATCAGCATGAGGGCTCTAAAGCCTCTAGACCCCCTATAGGGATCTACATCAAAGGGTGACAACCTCGTGAAGATAAAGAGCTAGGCACCGTTGATCTGGATATATGAATCAATCACAAAGTCTTAATGGAGGCAGTGATATCTTCCTCATCTTGTAGAAAATGGGGCATCTAAAAATGAAGTGTTCCTAAGTCTCCACCTCCTAGAGGGAAACAATGGCAAATCCGGTCTTATTGGAGAATGTGATGATCAGTTTCGACCCGTAATTAATGAGAGCACACTCTCATCTAGCCAAGCGGGAATCTCAAAACGTGGGACCAGCAGCACTAGAGATAATGAGGGCAAAAAATAATATTATCAACCACTTGTAAGAAATGCTCGACATAAAACACAAGCTTGGGACTGCGCAGCTTGGGGTGTAGATCTAGGCAGCCTGGATATACTGCTTGTAAATGACCTCTCTGGCAGAAAGACTGAATGTGTTCTGTGCTACTTCAAGTGCCAATATTAATCATAGTAAAACTAAATTCTAGGTGATTTCCTTTGAGCAAGTCCCATGTCTGGTATATTCAAAATGGAATTGAAATTTAGAAGGTAACGTAGTGAGATGTCTTTGAATTCCAAAAGGTGTCATATAGTGAGATGTCTCGAAATTCCCTCTGGATTCAATGCATCTATCAAAAGATTTGTGTGACTGAGTTCTCAGTAAAGTTGAAGGTCAAACCCAAAAGTGGTACGATGGGAAAATCATTTGCAAAAATATCTAATAATGGTATTTCGAATTCCAACAGGTGGTAATGTTCACATTTCTTCTTGTTGGTTCCTCACCTCCCTATTATAAAATGGAAACTAACTTTGGGGTAAAGCCGGTGGCAAAAGAGGATTGCCCCTGGTCTCTTAGGAAAAATGGAACTCTGGATTACAACCAAAAAAAACTAAAAGGTTCTAGACTGGTAGATGTGAGACTCGACTCCTGGTACTGGTGGCCAGGAGGATACTGAGAGTTATCACTGATCATGCAAGTTGGTAGTGTTTAATTGGGTCTTAGGTGCTATCAACTATAAATCTATCTGGTATCAAGGGCCCTTTTCTACTTGTTTAAGTTATTTCCAATGCATTAGAATCCAAAATTCAGGATTCTCTTGTTTTCATAACAGAAACCTACCAAGCCCGGCAGATAGTTCATTCTCAACTCAGTTGGAACTTACAAGACTCTGAATGCGGATAGAATTTGGATTATAGTAGTATCTCACACTTATAAACTAAATCTCACTTTCTAAATTCTCTTCCTGTAATGAATGAAAGATTCTTACCAAGAAAAAGGGATCAATCGAGAATGCTTTCCCTTCTTACCTGGAGAGGAAAGGAAGGCCCTTTATGCCACATCCTTCTTGATGTCCACCATATTTTTTTAATCGTGAATGTAATATCAAACTAACATTTCTTGACAAGAAAAGATAAAGTCTTGCTTGCTTGCTTCACCAAGATTTTCCAATGAAACGTTGATGAAAGTTTGGCAAATACTAAGCACGGATTTTAATAATGTGTTCTCCTTATTTTGTCAATATTAACACTAGCTTTAGGTTTTTTTGCTAGTACGCCTATTATAAAGTAAAAATATACTAGAGATTTGGTCCCCTAATAACTCTAAAAATTTCTAACTTCCATGGGTGTATTAAATAGCAGTTTGTTTCCATGTCTTGCTCCATAAGTTTGTATCAAAGAAACGTTCTGCATGTATCAGCTATACCAATGTGAGCGCATATCCATAAGCAAATCATTTGCAAAAAATATAATAATGGTGTTTCGAATTCCAACAGGTGGTAACGTTCACATTTCTTCTTGTTGGCTCCTCACCTCCCTATTATAAAATGGAAACTACCTTTGGGGTAAAGCCGGTGGCAAAAGAGGATTGTCCCTAGTCTCTTAGGAAAAATAGAACTCTGTATTACAACCAAAAAAAACTAAAAGGTTCTAGACTGGTAGATGTGAGACTCAACTCCTGGTACTGGTGGCCAGGAGGATACTGAGAGTTATCACTGATCATGCAAGTTGGTAGTGTCTAATTGGGTCTTAGATGCTATCAACTATAAATCTATTTGGTATCAAGGGCCCTTTTCTACTTGTTTAAGTTATTTCCTTTTTTGCATTTTTGGTGAAGAATCCGACAAGGAGAGAATTCAGGATTCTGCCATTGTATTGGATAAGGGTCCGGGAAGACCTAGCAACAAAAACTTGCCCGTGCCATATAGTTTCATTTTGTGGCTCAGTTGGTTGGAACTGCCAAGTTTTCTCTGAATGTGGATATTTTCTCGAGCTCTACGGATTGATAGTAATATTTCTCACATTTTCATAAAATCTAAATCTGCACCTTTTTGGACCAAGTAGCTTCTCGCAATCCTGTGAATGAATGATGAGATTCTTATCGCCTGTAGACAGATTAGGGATTAAAAATATTGAGAATAGCTTTCCCTTCTTACCTTGGCAAGTACTCGCCAAAGGACTCGACCCTTATGCTCACGTCCTCGGACTTGATCACACGAAGAAGCGCAACAAGTTGACTCAAAAAAGGCTCAATCGTGAACCTGGTTTTCATGCAATACAATCTCCGGCTTCGCACAAAAAAAGTTGAGGCAAGACAAGATAAAGTCTTGCTTGCATTGCTTCATTTGGATGAGATAGATCCATATAGAAACATGGACTGGGCAAGAAGTTTGGAAAATACTGCGTTCACAGCGGATTTTAATATTGTGTTCTCCTTGATTTTGTCAGGCTATGGAAAACTAGCTTTAGCACTAGTTGCTACTCCGAGGAGTTATATTGGACTGGATGACATCTTTGGAGGTGATCTCCAACATTTGGTCAGCTAGATAAGCCACCAGCACCACCATTTCTAAATTCCATGATCGTATCCAGATTCGCAGCCTTCTAGGAGGAGCGTGGAGACGTCTTGCTCCAGTAAGTGGGGACTAGTATCAGAAACGTTGTCGATGTATCAGCTATAGCAATGCGATGCACATATCCATAAGTATTTCTCATTGGCCACATATTCAAATCTAGCTAAGAAAACACTTCTGGTCAACATTGGCTATGGGCTCATTTGATACATTTTGTAGCTATGTGTTGCTTAAAATCAATGTTATTTTAAAGACAATTAACAGTATTTTTAAGTTGAATCGAGTAAATTCCTTGAGTATTCTGGAACTTAGTTTTTGATAACGAGTTTTTGTCCCTATGGGGGTCAGGTGAGTTTTTGGATTTGGCAAGTTTTCCTACTATGAGCATCAATAGGCTTTGATAGTCAGAAGTTGATCTATTTCACCATCATTGACTAAGTTGTATATGAAACCTAGTTATTATGTCAATTTCCATGCATAATGGGCAATAAACTATCCATTGGCAAGGGCTCCAAGGTCAAAAAGGTCAAATTTTGCAGCATGACTAATACAGCAAGTCTTCTAAGGATCTGATTTGATCTCCATCTGGCAACACTTCACAGCTCAACTACTGAGTATGCTTGCATAACCATGCATCTATGACTGCTATAACAACTACTCCGGCAGACGAGTATTCACTGCTTGTTTTTCTAGGCTTCAGACATCCATAAGTTTCACCTGATAACTCTAAACCATTAACCAAAGGCCTATAGTCTAGACTCAAATAGTCCACTGGTCTACATATCTTGATAGACTAAGATTTTGAACCTGCATCAGAAGATGACTATTTGTCCGAGAGAGGGTTTCCCCCGATCATACCAGATGTGAATAAGACATAACCATATGCTTTTCCATTGGTGGTATAAATAGGGTTAGTTTCCTGGACTTCCCCATTATGTGAACTATGCAACTCAAGCTAGATCTCCTATATCTAGATTACGAATGGGTTACACACACTGGGTTCCAGAACAGGGTGGGGAAGGCGGGGCGGGGGGGAGGTTGGGCAGCATTACTTCCACCAGCTAACCCATAGTACAAGATGAAACTACCATTACTTAGAACTTTTACATACTGCTATTCAATGTGACAAAAAGACCCTATGGTGATAAATAAATAGCATGTTCATGATCTCTAATCCGCTTCAGAAACCCCTGGGCTAGAATTGGAGAACTACCAATTGTAGGCTTGTATTGTACATATCCCAGAATCACATATCTCACAGGGTCCTACATAAGTTAGAAGGCAACAGAAGGTAAATTAGATTACTTACTCCATATTCATTATCTTTAATCTGCTTCAACATCCCTGAAGAATTGGAGAACACCATCTGTATCCTAGTTGAGTCCAGAATTATATCCCCATTAAAATCTTGCGGTTTCATTGCCAAAGTCACTGAAAAAATTATTGTGTTAATAATACATGATGTCCGGTGAAGGCAACATACCCATTTTTTAATTTGCAGAATGTAATCTCAGCGAAGCTAATATGAATAAAGCATACAAATGTGCCCCGCAAAATGTTTTCACAAAAGTTGACTCAATTTCTTACATCGATGCATCACCTTTTGGTATTCTATTGATGACAATGGGTGCCACATTAGCCGAGAGCGTCCCATTACTGAAATTTCAAAGTTACAGATGTGAACAATGTGTCCTGACTTCAACTGAAGTTTGAGTTAGCAGCCTAATGGCTGCCGCATAATAATGTACGTGACTCTTCTACAATGCAGGGATCTGCTGGGAAAAATTGTGCTTGGATTTACAACTTCCATCCGAGTCCAGAACCTCCAACGCAGAACTCGATACAATGATTCAGCATAATTATATTGACGTTAAATAATTTCTAGACCTCAATGTCAAAAGCATGGCATTCAAAAGCACATACCTTTCACAGAATTGTGCTCCAGATAAGTCAAACTGGTTAAATTTCTGAGTCAGTCGTCATTATGTTACAAAGAACTTCCAACTAGCTATAAGAGAGATTTAACAGTTGAGAAAAATCCTCATGTGAAGTTTAACGTTGTCAGGAAATCTAAAACCCTATAGCTAGCTTGAAAATAAATCTAATAAGAACTCAGGTAATAATAGTGAAACCTGCTATCTGCAATGTAGTTCGGTGTGAAGGGATCGCCATCGGTATGAATGCATCGGAAACAGGAAATAATTGTGAAGGGCATAAAAGGAGCCCCGATAAGCCATTGAAGACCGGACTCTTTTGGTTTTATCAGATCCGTGCATAGAATTCTCAAGGCCTTTTTCTCCATTTCTCTTCTCAGAACTGGTTTTTTACCCTTTAATTCTCAAGATTTAGAACCGAATCGTAGTGCATATCGCATTCGCTACGCCTTCAGCGTTTTTGTTTTTCCTTTTTCCTTTAAAATACTTGGGATATCTATGGCCTTGATGGACAGAGGCCTACTAAATATTCTCCCATCTTTTCTATATGGTTCTATGGATGACCAAATTTATGAATTATACTAAATATGTGCTCTAAATTTTTATTAAATTTTAAAATAGAATATTCATTTCATAATAAATGACCCTTTCTACATAATTAGTATAAATATGGTAATTACATTTATCTAAAATACATTGAGAGAGATTAATCTAGAGGCACCTATATAGCTATAATATTATAATATAAATATATTAACTAGCAATCGCATGTGTTATTATTAAATATGTACAATACAATGTGAACGCCGAACAGTATATGTTATTTGTTTTAGATGGATAGTTATTACTTTTGTAGTTGATGTTGATAATGGGTGTGATTGATTTTGTAAGTGTAGATATATAGATGAACCACTTCATTTAAAGGTTCCATCTCTAGATTTCAAACTTGTTGCAAATTTGTACATATACATTTGCAAATCTCATATCTATTTTATTTGAACTAAACATGTTACATGAAGACTTCTATACATGTGCAGATTCTATATCATGAGTGGTAGCCTTTTGTGGCCATTTTTTCGCACTAAACGTGAATACATTTGATACCTTTGTGGATAGTTTATTACTTGTGTATTTGATGTGGTTTGTAATTATTTCAGGGATGTGTTAGTGTTGCATCAGTTGTTTGGTTGGTATTTTGTTGAAAAAAACTTTTTTGTACAGTCGATAAGGGGTGGGATTGATAGTGATAGTGTACAAATATAGATGAAACACTACATTGATTTGTTCTTGTGTGTACATTGATTTCAAATATAGATGAAACATTACATTGATTTGTTCTTGTGTGTACATTTAAATTTGTTGCAAATTCATACATATACAGTTACAAATCTTATATCACGACATCTAAACTAAACATGTATACATGAAGACCTTTGTACATTTACATATTTATATCATGAATGGCCTTTTGTGTTTATTTTCACTAAACATGAATACATTTGATACCCCTTGAATGGCACTGTCGATTTGAATAAAATAAGTGTTGCGTAAAGTAGTAGTGTTACTTAAACCTGAATCAAAGATATCGATTCTATTTATTTCATCTGTAAGCAAGTGCATTTTAATTTTTGATGTTATTCGGTATCATTAATGAGATGTTTACATATACTCAGTGGCACTATCATGGTATTAATCTTCAGTCCAAAGGGTTAAGGAAAAAAAGTGCTACCTAAGATGACTAACTTCAAAACACATACTAAATGGCAAAATGTTCCATCTGGAAATGATTAAAGAGAGTTGCAAATTCACGTAGCTTAAACTCCATGAAATGTATGAAAAATATATGTATCATGGTATAAATCTAGTCTAAAGGGTTAAGAAAAAAATGCACTACCTAAGATAATTGACTTTAAAGGGTTCAATAACAATAAAAATGTTACTTGTGCAATGTTTAAATAAGGTAGTATAAGTAATCGCATGGCTTACATTCCATGGAATACATGAAAAGGATACAGATGCCTGTGTGTTACCTAGAACAGCATTTCACCCACAAACCAAACCCAATTTTATAATATTTAAAAAGCATCACATGAAATCCTAGTAGCATCATGCATTGTGTTCAAACTATGTGAATCCGCATGATATGTCCAGCCAACATACCCTGAAAATAGGAAATACAAATTTGCAATATTGTTGATTTCTTAGCTTTTTGTGAAATGGTGCAAGGGAATAATTTTAGTTCATGGGTATGACAATCTATAATTAACATGGCCTATTCTTGAGCGATTTGTAAGGGTCAAAGCTATGTCAATCCAAAGCCATTAGCAGATTTGGTGTCAGTCTTTAACAAAAGAGAGATCAGCAAAACAGGGGTATTGTCCAAGGGGACCAGGGGGATTGTCCTGGGGGTCTTTATATACTTACAATACATGTGATTTTTGTTTCATTACAGTACTTATTCTGGCAGTAAAGATGTATGTTTGCTTTTGTAAAATATTGGAATTTGTGTTTATTTTAGGTGTTTCTGGGTGTAGATATGAATTGTATGCCTTTAGATTTTAGGAAGCTTGACTAATTGGTATCCAATTAACTATCTTAAGTATTGGTCCATTATTTTTGGGTCCTTATGAGGGGGCAGTTTGGAAGTTTCGCGTGTGGAGTTACCAGATGCTTATTCATACAAATATCCATCAATAGGATTTGTCAATAAAAAATTTCATCCCAACATCGATGAGACGTATGTATACTTTCTTGTTCCTTAAGACTCTAAGGGCATAGAATTCAATCAAATGTCACTTCCATACGATATGCTAGGGAGTGACTATATTATTAATAATATAGATAAGTAGGCTTTTAATGATTGTTATAAGCATGCTTATTATTTTGGAAGCTTCATATTTGTTTTGAAATTTTCATTCAGGATGGGTTCAATTTGCGTGGATGTAACCAATCAGACTTGGAGTCCAATGTTTGGTAAGTAATTTTTCAGTGTCTAAGAATTTTACATCTCATTACATGGGGTTTGTCATTTCTTACCAAATACTTATTTTGCATTTGTTGAATTTTAGTTATAAATTTAGGATCTTTATATACTTATAATACGTTTGATTTTTGTTGTAGATCTTATAAATGTATTTGAAGTATAATTTATTCCTCAACTTCTGTTGTATCCAAATCCTACTGATCCTTTAAATGGAAAGGTTGCAGCTTTAATTATGCATGATAGGAATTTCTATGAACAGAAATTAAAAGGTAACATTTTTTCTATCATGTATATTTTGGTCCAATTCTTTATATAATTTACCTGAATTTTTACTGACTTACCCTCATGCAAACAAGAAGATTTGGAAGAAGATAGACCATGTCAAAGGTGGGTGTGGGTGTTGATTTCTATAACACAATTTAGATCAATATGCTTAAACATAATATCTCATTATCATTCCTGATGACTAATGGAAAACTGAATAAACAAAGGAAATTTTCATACAGACCTTTCCAAAACGTAAGCAAGAGTAATGGCTAATGTAGCAATCGCATCCCTTTATGTTGAAAACACAAAGCCATTCATTCCATTATTGAGAGCAAGAGTGGTGAGGATATTGAGGCTTGCATATGTCATTTGAACTACAACTTGTCCGACATAGGGTTTGCATTTCTCCATTGTTATTATTTGTCCTTTAAATTGATAGAATTGACTGCAGGCTATGCACAACAGGGATTCATTGAAAATGATTTAGAAATTTTCAATAAAATGTGATTATCAACTTTAAAGCTAAATTCAACAACCTTTGCCAGCATCCTACCTTCCTGTGTCAAAATGGGGAATTTGGAACAGGGTATGGACATCCATCAAACCATAAAGGATAGAGGAAACATTTCAGATGAAATTTACAGCCACCCTAGTAGATATGTATGCAAAATGTGGAAGCATAACAAGATTAATAGAAACAGATCATTGTCAATATCAATCGCATAACATTAGGTAGAGAGGCATAATGATATGCCAGAATTATAGTGAAAACTTGATAAAAATGTGATTTATTGCAACCAACACTTGTCCAATTGATCCACCTTGGATAGAACAAGGTATATTGCAAAATAGTTTCATATATTTGTAATTTTATACAAAACATTTTTGCAGTTTACAACTGCCTATAAGAGCTAACAATCAGGAAATTTTTAATTAACAAGCATGATCATATTAAAACTCCAAGCCTTCTAACTACATCTAACTACATCCGACTTTGTTTCTCGTATGAATTTTACAGTCCTCACCTTGCCAATATATCACCATGAGGTGTGCAAAATCCATCGATGAGATCTGTAATTGTTATACCACTTGGATAAGATAGTTTATGATCAATATTGAGTTCCTGTTATCCAAACTAAACATAATAATCAATACATGTTATCAAATTAGCTATCCAAAAACCAAACACAATCATTTGAAATTCTTACCTTCGTGGGAGGCACCAAACCTAAAATGCCAATCATATAGCCATTAACGGGCTCCTTAATAGTATTCAGGGAGTTTCCTTTCATATGAATGTTTGCCTCTTCATAAGTGTTTCTATTCATCCAAATCCTCCTTATCACCATATTGAGTGAGTTAGAGTTAGAACATATTACTACCACATTCCCCGGGATAAATGTTAGTCATTACATACAAAAAAATGAAATGCAAAGCACTAATGAAATAATGCATACTGCCATATGCAGTGCTACAACAAGCAATAATGTAGGTTTGGATCACAATGTTTTCTTGTCTGATAAATAAATGTCCAATACCCTAATATTTTTCCATTATCATGCTCAATTCTCTCATGAGAACAAAACCCAATAGCCCAATGAAAATTTTCATTATGGGAACCAGTGCAGTGGTGAGATTGACCTTTGTAACTATGGTGCTGAACATATTCTTATCAACAGGGCCACCAATAGTCCTGTCAAAGTCATTTTCTCTCGCCAAGAGGGCACCTTCTTTCTATCAAAGATCTCTTACATGCTCAATTATATAATTATATTCTAGAGTCCGTAAATGTCTCATCTATTCCTCTTCCTTCACTGATCTCCCCTGCCTCAAGCATCATAATTTTTTTCATTCCCAAAAGATTTATATTTCCCTTAGTGATACATCTCATCATACCCACTTTGAAACCAGAAATCTCGTGGGGATAATGAGAATAGTGACATTGCCAAGCTAATAGGGAAGGAAAATTAAAACCCTAATAAATGTATGAAATCTCTGCAAGGCAAAGGAGCCCACGGATGACTGTAAAAACATGATCAAGTCTCTCACTCTCCATATTTGTATCTAACGTGCCTACAATAGACAAAATGTTTTCAAATCCCAACCATCATATAAACCCTAACCGGAAGGGATTTCAAAAAAACTCATTGATTTCAAAGAATGGACACTCTTGAAAACGACCTTAACACCCAAATGGAGTTGTCATCCCAACGCTGCAACTGGTCAGGGCCAAATGAGATAAAATGATCCAATACTCTACATGTGGAGGTATAGGGGAAATGACTATGAAACAAACAGAGCAATACACGATCGTCAATGTGTAGGTGGAACAACAATACCAAAAACTCTGCTAGGGGTTTTCAAACAATCAGACGGCAAAGCTGCGCAGGAATGGTCATCCAATGCCCAATTTCACCTCAAACTTCATCCCATTTACACACTCGATCTGATCCCCCACGCTGGAGAAGAAATAGTTCATCCCCTTAATGGTCAAAGGAACGGGAAACCCTAGTGTTCAATTTTATGGGATCGACGACCGACCACACAAACGTATCATAATCCCCCAAGTCGTCAAAATTACAGTTCCTAAATGCGCAGGCTTCACTATGCGATTCTGAAGGGCCTGTTGACGGTGAATGTGTCAGTTCCTCTTTTGTATGCATGTCTGGTTAAAAATAGCCCCCAAAAAAACTGTTAAAAATAGTCAGAAAACGCGAAAACGTCTAGACGGCTGTCAAACCGTCAAACTTAACATATCACAGAAACGTCCGGAAGGGCCTTTCCCATAGGGGGAACACCTTCGGCGTGATAAAATAATAATAAATAAAATATAATAAGTATATTATAATAAATATATCAATATGAAATGCATCAATAGATATCAATTTCAAGGTTCTTTTTCACATACCATTTTAATTAATAACTTCATTAAATTTTCTATCAATTTCTTGCTTATGTGTGGCAAAAGAAATCATTTAGATACACAATTGTGTCATCTCAAAAAAATCTATTCAAGAAAAAAGGGCCCAAACATTACTATCTGGCCAAGATATTATTATTTTTTTATTGACTTCCCAGAGAAAAAAGGAAAAAAAAAATTTAAGCAACACTCCAATGGAAGTCAAAATTATGGATGAACTATCACGTGATGGTCAAATGGACATCAAATTTAATACTGAAAATAAAAGTGAAAAACTCACTTCATTACAGCCTTGGTTGTCATTGTAGGAATGTCTCTCGATGTAAAAGAGAAAAAAAAAGGAGGAAGAAACTAACAATATTCTATTAAACACGCGAAGAGCATCACGAGGTATATATAGGGAAATAAATGGTTGATTACATGGAATAAACTTGTACTACTACAAATTCAAGTTTTGACCTCCTTAACTATCAAAAGTATGTTAAGAGTATCAATTATTTTTATACTTAGTGTAGACACTAAATCACGCACTTTGGGTGTATTTTTAGTCATGGTCACATATCGCTATTTGTATGATTCCTAAACAAGAAAAGTACTAATTGACCACTGTCTTTGGCCATTTTTGCTTGTTTTTTGTTTTCTCTCTTGATCTTACACTCCTTGCCCAGTCTATTTTTTCATACTTCGACATTTCTCATTCTGGACACCAGGGCCCAGCTAGGACACTAGCGTCGGGCACCCACAACCTCTTTGTACTTTGCTCACATCTTTTGAGTCTTTACTATTTGTTTGGGCATCTTATTTTTTATTAGTCAGCCTTTAAGTGGTTAATTACGAAATTCAAACAAGGGAATCATATAAATACAAAGCAATGTGATCATAATAAGTGACCAAACACTAAGCATTAGCTATCACCACCTAATGTTGCATCCAAGAGCATTCAAACATCCATCTAGATCCACACAAGGGACAAGGGACTGCCATTTCTACATACACGCATAAAGGGGAAGTTCATTCTTTCATGCACACATCTATTTACATCTTTTACATCTAGTTATTACTCGTTATCAAGTGCAACATGCACAAGAACCACTTAGGGCACGATCTATTCACACACACATAGAACTACATTGGGTCTGAGATGTAGTGTACTGCTCGATCGTAAGTTCACTTTGTTGATAGCTGAGGACAGTCTAACCTCCCATTTTGCATCTTTTTTTTAGGATTTGATATGGTTTGGGGGTTTGTATGTGCTTCTTTCTTATTGTAGGTTTCATGTGAAGTACAACGATATATGGGAAATCAAAAGTGACAACTAGCGAACATCTCGCGCCCCTATGAAATTAGGTTTTGTAGTTTCTGATAAGTCATAGGTGCCTAAAATAGGTCTTTAGCACCCCAGGTGCCCTTGACCCTCCATAGGTGCCTTGGTCCTGGCATTTCTGACACTCATGCAAATTTCTGGGTCTGATTGTGACACTCTAAGTTAATGTTCTAGCAATTTTCCAGCTCAGCATACCTTCGGGATTACTGTGAATCAGCTAAGTATATTATTCCCTTCATTTGCAACTAGGTTTTCAAATTTAAATTGCTTATTTATTTGGATCAAATATGTATTTAATTGTTTATATTCAACGTTGTTACATATTTGGATTTAGGCATCTATTTATTTTAATATTTGCTTAATCATTTGGTGAACTCATCATTCGAACACACATGGATCCTCATTTTTCTTATCTTGTGGCTCCTAAGGTTCGTCAAATCTCTTTGCATGAATTACTTCAAATGCATCCACCTTGCAAAGATGTTCTTCAAAAATTATTAGACACCATGTACCTTCCTAGAGATACACCACCCGCTCAAGTCAATGTTATCTTTGATCATCTTTCTGATGTCTCTCATAGTTCTAATTCCAATCAATCTATTTCCAAATCCATTCAAGCTCTACATTATCTATTTCAAGATAAATTTTAGGCTATGGAATCCATAATTACATCTTTAAAATCTGAAATTCAACATCTTAAGGACGCTTCTCAAGCTCATGTTAGTTCTTCTTATCATCCTTATTCTATGTATTCTACATGTGCTCATATTAATGAACCTCAAGTCTTGCCATTATCGGCACCTCTCAAGTTCAACCACAATACTAAATAATGTGGCATTCTTACTGCACTCCTTAATCATCAATTAATCATCTTGTCATCTACTCATTACTATCCTCCTTATTGGTTGGTCAAATATCAAGGTCTCCCATTTTGTGCTTATTGTCGAATCAACAGACATAATGACAGTGATTGCTATGCTTTACAATGAAGAATCAATCATCTTAAACGTCAAGGTTTTATCTCATTTACTGCATAACATTTTGTTACATGGTCCTCTACAATTGTTACATCTCAATGGGTTCCTAAATCTGATTCGCCTATGTCTAAGGAGCATCATGCCATCAGTTCTAATGTTCCTTCTTCAATCAGTCAAGCGTTGCTTATCCAACCCATTCCAACTATGATATCACCTCTCAAGGTCTGTCATCCATCACGTCCTCCTCGTTCTTCTTCCACGTCACCACCTCCTAAGCAACATTCTCTAAAAATCAATACAATACCTCCTCCTCTTAAGTCTTCTATGACATCATCATAGCCAAAAAAGCAACAACTCACTAAGTAAGACAAGAAAATTCTAGATGGCCTCTTTCAACTTCCTTCGTTCGACCCCGCATCCAGCCCCGATCCTACTCTTACTCCTACTCAACATTGCGATAATAGTATGTTTTCTTATGGTACATTTCAAACTCTGTCACCATTGCAAAGTCTTTCTTATATCATCGTGTAGCTCTACATCATTTACATACTCGAGGGGTACTGCACTTCCCCCCCTTCTAGCACTATCAATTGTTTCTAGTGTCTTCGATCACACTTAACGCTCTGCACTTCATGATTCATTTTTATAAGCTATTTTAAACCACTTGATACATTTGTATTATCATTACCCTATGACGCACTCTCGTGCTTCCGTTTACTCTTGAATATTAAGGGCATACTATACACATGAACCTTGCACACTACACACTTCACACATCATGCTTTCATGACATCTCTTTTTACACAACATCCACCATGCACCACACTCACTCACTCTCTACACTCTATGTTTTGATGACCACACAACTCTAATGCGCACAATTCAAAATATTTCGCGATGACGAACTTTGGCTCTATGGTTCATTCTCAACTGCAAAGGGGGCATGTATAAATGAACCTCATCACATACATACTCATTCACATTCTCTTGGGGGGCATGTTGCTCTTATCATAATCACATTGCATTCCACTCCATCTCATCCACAACATATTGCATATATTCCTCACATTTACTCTTGTTTTCTTATGCTTACATGTACACTTTGTTACACATGCTAGACAGATACAATGTATGTCATTATCTCTTTCTATATACACATGTGTGTTCACTTACTTTCTAATTATGATCACAAACTCTATACAGATCAATACACGCAACATGGATGTTTGGTGCAATACCTATTACCAGTCCCACAGTGGCTCCTAGGGGCATCCACTTTTGTACACATTTCAGGTGTTATTGTTTCGATTTATACTACTTCCTATTCTTACTAGCACACTACATTATATTAGATTATACACTCTTTGACATACCTTTTATCTTTCTAACATACTAACGGGTGTTTCATGTGCAAAATTTGTCTTGCAGGAACTATTTGCTACCATGGTAGTTTAGGACATTGCTTGTTATTGTATTTTCTTATCGTTGTTTGTGGGACTTTCCCTATGTCTTGTTTGTTCTTTGATTGCATGTATACTTTTTGCCACATCGGCCTCACGTGTCTTGTGACATTGTGAGTGATGTCCCATGTTTGAAACCTGCTTTTCACGGTCTGTTTTGTCTACATTATTATTTTTCTACATTTTCTTCTTGTGTGCTTAGCTTGCATCTTATCTTATACATGCATGTTTATTTTATTTACACTAGCACTTGTTTTCTAGCCACTTTATTTGCATGTCCCTTGGTTTCTACCAAGCACACTCCCCCTCCAAGGCATCAGTTTCAGCACAGCGTTTAGTCCTCCTTTGGGCCACATTCTCCTTGTGATGTCACATGCACCCCAAACGAGGGGGGCATCATTTGGGTGAATCAGTCACCCCATTTAGAAATCTACTATCACAGTTCAACATAGTTCAACACACAGTCAATACAGTCTTTAGTCTCAGCAACGACCCAAAATCTAACTTGGGTCTTCAGCAAAACATAGACGCCGGTACCCAACACCAGACAATAGCGCATGCGAGCCTCTGACCATTCTTGGATGCCTGTGACCAAGGGGCATTTGCACAAATTTTCTCAGTTCAACATAGTTTTTGGCAGTTTACATAACAACTTTTACTAGATAAACAATCCTTCAATGCTTGGTATGTATGCACTACACCTTCTTTTCTACTTTCGCGTTGGATCAAACCAGATCAGATTTACACACACCATCTACAGTGGTGTTTACACTTTGGGAAATAGTCAAAGGTTGGAGAATAACACTAGACCTTTCTCCCTACACTTCTTCCGCACTAGCGTGAGATCGCTCAACAAACTCATTCTTCTACAACATCTCCAAGATCTTTTCTATCTCTTTCACTCATCACATATCAGGTGCACATGTTCCTTTTTTCATTTTTACATACTTTTTACTCGTTTGGATCAAAATTTTCATATGCGTGTATTTGACTACTTGTTCATTCTTCTCTTTTGCAAGTTCATCCTTGTGGGAAGCGGTGGTCACATCAATCACACATCAAACCACAACAACAAAGGGTACAATGCGACATCTACACGTACACTCTCACCCTAGGGTCATCATCATCACTTTTTTTTCACTTCCTCTTCTCTAGCTTCCACACTTCACTTTTTACGCTTTTTATTGTCTCTCTTGGCACACTTTTTTCCATTGATCTACATGGTTATCAGGTACGCATCTCTTATCTACTTTATGTTATCAAGCATTTTCTCAAAAACGTAAAGCAAGGGAAAATATAGACACTAAATCACGCACTTTGGGTATATTTTTAGTATTGATCACATACCACTATTTGTATGATTCCTAAGCGAGAAAGGTACTAATTGACCATTGTCTTTGGCCATCTTTACTTTCTTTTTTTTTCTCTCTTGGTCTTACACTCCTTCTTTCCCAGTTTGTTTTTTTATACTTCAGCATTTCTCATTCTGGACACTAATGCCAAGCCAAGACGTTAGCGTTGGGCACCCCCTTCCCCTCTGGGTGCCCCGGACCTCTTTGTACTTTGTTCACATATTTTGGGTTTTTTCTAGTCATTTGGGCATCTTGATTTTTACTATTTGGTCTTTTAGTGGTTAATTATGAAATTCAAACAAGTGAATCATATAAATACAAAATAATGTGATCATATAAGTGACCAAGCACTAAGCATTAGATATCACCACCTAAGGTTGCATCCAAGAACATTCTAAGAGTATTCAAGCATCCATCTAGCTCCATACAAGGGACAAGGGAATTCCATTTCTGCATACACACATAGGAGGGGAAGTTCATTATTTCATTCACACATCTATTTACATATTTTACATCTAACTATTATACGCTATCAAGTGCAACACGCACAAGATCCACCTAAGGCATGACATCTTCACACACACATATAACTATATTGGGTCTGAGATGTAGTGCAGTGCTCGATTGTAAGTTCACTTTGTTGACAACTGAAGATAGTCTAACCTCACATTTTTCATTTTTCTTTTTTAGGATTTGATGTGGTTTGGGGATTTTATAAGTGCTTCTTTATGATTAGAGGTTTCAAGGTAATAACAATGAAGTGCAGTGACATGCATGCGATCAAAAGTGACAACTAGCAAACATCTCTTACCACTATGAAATTGGGTTCCACAGCTTCTGAGCAGTCACAAGTGCCCAAAACAGGTCTCTGATGCCTTTAACCCTCCATAGGCGCCCTGGTCCTGGCATTTCTGACACTTCTATAAATTTTTGGGTCTAATTATGACACACTAAGTTCATGTTCCAGCATTTTTCCAACTCGGCATACCTTTAGGATTATGACGAATCAGCTAAGTATATTATTCCCTTCATTTGCAACTAGGGTTTCAAATTTAAATTACTTATTTTCTTGGATCAAATATGTATTTAATTTTTTATATTCAACGTTGTCACATATTTGTATTTAGGCATTTATTTATTTCAATATTTGCTTAATCACTTAGATTATTAGTAGCCAAATAACCATATATTTAGTAGATACTTAGAAGTAGCGATATTTTACCTTTGCAAGAAGACGTCGTCCTTTATAATATGTCTCAAATGAATCCCTTTAGAATTGAGTTAGTCACATTAATTGATAGTAGAGAATTTCTTAAAGAAAGATAAATTGTAACTACGATGTTACTCATAACTGTTTAACATGCATAAGATAACTTGTAACTATGATGTTATAGAATATCAACCATGGATCATGCAAAACACTAAGTGTTTCCAAGCAATTTGATACTTGGTTTATCATCCACTGAGTGACAATTATTCATTATCACCTTTGCATGGTTAACGATCAAACTGTCAACCTACCTCCTCTCATGGTTATCTTCTATTACTCTTTTCCTTTAACACTTATTGTATTTGATGTCTACTTTGACATGTTAGGACTGTTTCAAATTTTCATAGCATTACGTGAGGTTAATTACGCAAGGAATAGTGTCGCATAGTCTTTTATAAGGATGCTTAGTAAAATAGTATGCATGCAAGCATACAAGCACATGGGAATTACATGGGACTTGTGTAATGTGTTTTAAAATACCTTGTGCAACTAACAATTATGTGTAGGAATGTGTGCAGTGGGAGTTACATTATGGCGTGCAGAAGACGTGTGCAACATTGGAGTGTAATAGTGGAGCATTGTAAACATGTGTATGCATAAGAAGGAAGGTTGGAGGTGTGATGCAATGTGTTGAAGAATATTTTTACGTGGTGAGTGAAGAGTATCTTTTATTTGATGACTAAGCAACAGTTAGATAAAATATCAAATTTTTGTCGATAAATTCATGGGTTGTTTTAATGGTTGTAACTTTCTCGACATAATACAAAGAGAGTCAATTGTAATAATTATCGTGGTTGTTCACTTTATATGTTATATATACCAACTATGTCTAAGATGTAGATATATGTTTATAAGTATTGTAGTTACATTACATTTGTGCATGGAATATTGAAGTATACATAAACAAAGTCTTGTTTAGATCTTGTTGTGCTTGTAATTTGGGTTCAAAGTTAATATATTTGTCATTAGGTTTCCCAAAAGGGTTTTCCAAGGATAAACCCATGTATGTTTCTTATGTAACATTTCTTTTTATATTGTTTGAATTAACTTAACATAGTTGTAACCCATTATGTACTTATTGGCATAACAAATCTATAAGATCCTAATTGGATTATTATGCATTATTTCTAACATCTAGTATCATATATTGGTTCAAAGCTTTCTAGAGATTTTGGGGTAGATCCATGAAATATGTGTAGGTTATGAGTGAATATTTTTTATAGTGAAAAATCATGTGCAAAAATAGAAATTTTTGGAAACACTAGAATAGAGATTGACAAGTTCAATGGATGAAACTTTGAGTTATGGAAGCTAGAGATGGAAGATCTCTTGAAAGATAGATATTAGTGGGTTGTTATGTCACAAATAGAGCCTACAGGGTTAAAGAAAAAGGAGTGGGATGAGGTTGATATAAAATATAGAAGCTCTATATGTATGTATTTGTCAGATTCAGTGTTATTGAATGTATCCAATGAAAAGAAAATAAAGGGACTATGGGATGAGTTAGGAACATTATACCAAGCCAAATCTTTGGTCATCAAACTATTCCAAATAAAACACATTTTTGTGTTACCCAAGGAAATATATTGGGATTTCTCATGTCCAAACGAGGATTTAACATAGATCTTTAAAAAAATTAATTCAGTCTTGACATGCTTCATCTTGCTTCCATCCCCAACTTCCACACTTCCTTAGGAAAGTTTGGGGTAATCCAACGGTTCATTACCGAACGCTCCTATCAAACACACTCCATTAAAGGTATCATTAAGAAAATTTCCAAACTAGAATGGAATGTAGATTATCAATAAGCCTTTGATTCCATGGAGAAATATCTATGCAATGTTTATACACTATGACCTCTAGCTCTTGATCTTTCTCTTGTCTTATATACTTTTCTACCCTCATATTCATTAGGGAAATGTTAGCACAAGAGGATGAGAAGGGAAAAAAAATGTTATCTACTATATTAGACAAGAACGCCTCGAGTACGAGATGCACTATATTAATGTAGAGCATGTGTGATTAGCCACGTATTTTCCCGCCACTAAGCTTCAACATTACATTCTATATCAAAAAACTTATGTAATTATCCGTAGCGACCCCCTTTTTCATTTCTTTTATAAAACCATAGTACCTATGGATCAGATTGGAAAATTGATGACCCTTCTCATGGAGTTAAACTTATGTATCTTCACACAAAATGTAGTAAGGGGGTATGTAATAGCGATAAATTTTCATTTGCTATAGTCCCAACTAATCATCATATTTAGGAGATATTACTTGAAAAAGATATATGTTTCATCAAGGGTATGGACCGATCCATCACCATTAAGGACTATTTTCATTAGTTCAATACTAATCTCAAGGCTTAGGCCCTCAAAGTAAGTGAAACAAAACCTCAACCTAAACCTAAAAACAAAGGAGTTAAGACCAAAGACAAACCACCATTGACCTCTATGAGGATTCCTATGCTCTTCACTTTTACAAAACCAAGTGTCATGAAGGAGGAAAGGTAAGATGTGTTCTTATTGACCCTTAAGATAATATCTTTCCTTTCTCTTTTCATCTTGACTTTAATGTCACTAATAACATGGATGAGTATGAATCCCTCATACTTAGTATGCAATCCACTCTCATTTTTAACATCGTTTACTTGCATACTCTAGGTGATTCATAGTTTTTTTTGTTAATAGGTGGAGAATACCAATGCATAAGAAAAAACCTAAAAACCTACCTGTTGTCAAAATTTCACCCCCCCAGGGTAAATTTCGATAACATGCATTAGAGTTTTGCAGTTCCAAGCAAGTAGATTGAAACAGGAAAAATCGTGAAAATTGGCTAAGTCTTTCTCAAGGTTTCCTTTGGGACAGTTGGAATGAATGTACGCGGAAGACGCGGATTGGCCGATTTGCCGCTAGGCAGTCCGGAAGCAACTGGGACATCTGGGCTGCAGGTACGCGAAGGACGTGAACCGTCCGGATCGGCCGAAAAGGAGAACTTTCGCACTAACTGCTTTGGGACATCTGGGACGAAGGTACGTGAACCGGCTGAATCGGGCGAACCGGAAGATTTTGTTCCAGGTAGTTTGGGACATCCAGGACAGATGGACGTGAAAGAGCCTGCAGACCCACTGACCAACCACATCATGACACGTGTCACAAGGAGAAAAGGTTCAAAAGTCAAAGGGCGAGGTTTCAAGCACTGACCCGAACTAATGAAGTAGTGCCACGTGTCCAAGTTTAAGGGGCCCACAAGGAAATTTCAAAAGAAAGCCCACCAGAAGGTGGAGGAGAGAGAATTGCTCAGCGAATCAGAGCCTGCCACGTGTCATCCAAGTGGCAGAGCACGGAAAAAAGTTCAAATATTTTCCCGCCGACCCGTTTTGGCCTGTTTTTGCCCTAAATCTTCAGATCGCCATAACTTTTGATCCAAAGCTCGGATTTTCACGTTCTTTATATCAATGGAAAGCTGGTGAAATTATCTACACGATTCTGGGGTCAATCTTGCATTTTGTTTCAATTTGGAGAGAAAAAATCAAGAAACGCCTCTGGTGCGAAAATAGCAAGCAGAAGTAATGCTTCAACAAACAACTTTAATGCAGCAGACAGTTCGCCGCTTCTGTTAGACAGCCCGCCGTTTTGCTAGGATCCACCGCTTCTACCATAATGAGATGAATTGAATGCAACCTGGAGGTGGTTGGGGTAGATTTGGCTTTCCTCTCTCTCTTCCCTCTCTCATTCTTTCTATATATTGAAAAGAGGAGCTTCTTTTCAAGGGTCAAACATTTTTCTGTTTTGCCTCTCCCTTCTTCTCCTCAGGCAAATTTGTGGAGTTCGAACCTCTCATTTGAACTGTAATACTATTCTGCCTCTTGGCATTCTGTAGTGTATTGTATCAATCTTTGGAGCAAGTAATACATGTCTGTGGATGATTCTCAACCCTCGTTGTGTTCATTTTTTGCATCCTCCTGGTCTTTCACTGCAGGTTTTGTCATCTGTGCATGATCTTATATCACATTCAAATGGTCTATGTTTACTGGCAAAATAGGTGTTCTTCATTCCTCGGTGCATCACCTCTATTAGCTTAGATTTATTTTATGCATCTTCTTACCTTGTCTCCTTGGCAGATTAGATTAGGTTTTGAGAAAACCCTCTGCATATTTCGTGTGCATCTGAACAGAGGAATAGGAACCAGCCTTCTCTAGAGAATCCTTTCTCAATTTTTCAAGTCCCACACTTGGAGAAAGGATTCAATGTTATGCAATCACACTGGATGCCAAAGTGATCAACCTAGAAACCTGATCTGCATCCAGGGGTGATGTGTATTGCACTAATAGTTTTGGCACGCCCGGTGGGACCTCACAGAAGTTAGAGTTTCATCTTTCAGAGGTGTCTCATTATCAAATAGAAAATCTTAAGCCACCGTGCGACCACTAACAGTTTTGGCACGCCCGGTGAGAGCTAGAGGTCTCATTTTTATTGCAGCAAAGTTGATATGCATCTGCTGCAATTTTCTTGCTTGAAAAGAGCTATTATTCTCATATCTAGTGACTCCAAGAGGAAGATCAACTGGTTTCAGCAGTGCAGGCCTAAAAGCTTATGAGAAGAATCACAAGGTCAAGAGTTGGAGAAGAAGAAGTGATGTTTGAATACCTGCAATTATCTCCAAGAAGAAGGAAAAGAGGAAGAAGGATTCAAAGGTCTCCATCTCCACCAAACAGAACTCTCTCAACTCCTCCACCTGATCAGCCTTTCATTCAATATTTAAGAGTTCTTCGACCAATCAGAATGGTGCAACCACTGAACCCCTATGTCAACTTCACAGGCAGCAGCCCACTTGCTCTCAATGCACAAAATCCAATCCCAGTTGCAGCATTGAAGAACATTCCGTACTTCACTGGAGAAAATCAGACCACTCCTGGTGATCATGTCAAGGACATTGCTAACATTTGTGCAATCCATGAGATTAATGAGATGCAAGTAGCTGTCAAATTGTTGGCCTCTTCATTCAAGGGGAAAGCATTGCAATGGTTTAGGAGCCTTGGAGCTGGCTCTATCACAAACTGGAATCAGCTGTGTATTGCACTTCATGATCAATTTGGAGAAAAGGGAGACAACTTGTCTCTTTTGGAGCAGCTGACAACCATCAAGAGAGCTTCCAATGAGCAGCTAACCGATTTCAACTTCAGATTTCAAAAGACTTGGGAGAGAATTCCAGTGGCAGTCAGGACAACAGCAGAAGGTGCTTTTCTATATTACCTTAAAGCTTTAAATTCTGATATTTCTATGTTGGTTCAATCTATGGGAGGCACAACTATCCCTGTTGCTTATAGCATTGCCATTAGAGCTTAAAATTGTCTGATTCAAGCTGGTAAGCTAGCTCCTAAGCCTCCAATGCCATTATATCCAAGTTTAGAGAGCCCAAGTACTAGTCAAGCACCTGTCTTAGCTCCTATTCCCACTCCTAGAAATCAGAATTCAAGTGAAGCTTCTACTTCATCTTCTAGTGCCTCAAATGAACTTCAAGAAGTCATGAAGCAACTACAAAATTTAGGTAATGAGCTGGTTACTCTCAAAAGACAGCAAGCTCAAGGTTTTAGACCTTCGTATCAGCCTCAAGCTCAACCTAATAGGCAGCTATATCAGCCTCAAAGGCCACCCAATCCAGCTGCAAATCAGAATCAAGCAAGGCCTCCTGCCAATAGACCATTCCAGCCCTATAATCCAAATGCCATATCTGCCTCTAAGGCATTAGTACCAGCACAAAACAACATTGCCCAGGAGTATGATTGGTGTTTTCCATGTAATGAGCCTCATAATCAATCCATGTGCTTCAATGGTGCTTTGACTCAAGCTTTAATGGTAACAACTACTGGTGTGGAGGGTGAGAACAGTCAAGAAAACAGCCAACAATAAGAAACATTCCAACAGCAATCAGCCCCAAATGACACCACATTGGTAAATTGGCAAGTAGAGGATTTTTGTGGCATGAACCAAGCAGTTTCTCAAGGTGTTGCAGCAAACACAAGGTCAAAAAGGAGAAATTTGGGTGAAGAACAGCCATTAGCCCCAGCCAATCCACAACCTTCCATGGCTCCACAAATGATTGGCAAGCAAATTCCCGTTTCAAATGCACAAGGACAGCCAAGAACAGCCCCTAGGCCAACTCAAATGCCAGCTGTTGCTGCCCACATACAAGGAGTAAATGTGCAAACCAAGGGGCAGCAGAGAGATCCTTCATCACCATTCAGTATCATTGATCAGATGAAGAAGACAAACGTCAATATATCTATGTGGGAATCCCTATCCATCCCAAGCCAAAGAGATCTGCTGCAAGCTGCCATGAAGGATTGGCCAACTTCGAATCAGCTAGTCCAAATGCAAGAGAAGGTACTCACAAATGCTGCCCAGCCTGAAGGAAATCATGGAGGACAGCAAGGTAAAATGTTGAAGCCCCCTCCATTTTATGTTTCATTGATCATAGGAGATAAGTTGGTACATAATTGCATGATTGACTCTGGGGCAAGTAGTTCAGTAATGCCCAAGCAAATAGCTGATCAGCTAGGACTCCAATATGAAACCATCTCCAAGGGTGTAGTACAATTAGACAGGACAGCAGTGACAACGGTTGGAGTAATCAAAGGTTTGAGCCTCACACTGCACGCATGTCCCAACGTAATAGTGTTACAAGATGTGTCAGTCATAGACCTGCCACCACTCTTTGCATTGTGCTTGTCAAGAGACTTCACTGCTAAAATTGGAGGATATTTGTCCGCTGATTGGTCACACATGCTATTCAGAACGAGATATGGAACTCAGGCCACAATCAGATCTGAACCTATTGCAAACTTCCATATTGAGCCCTACACTCCAAGTCAAATTAATGCCAATTGCTGAGCATTTGATCAAGAAGATCACCCAAGCACGGATGAAACTGACACTAAAGTTGGAAACATCCCGGATCTAACTCTTGATGAATGGGCAAGCAAGGTGCATGCTTTTGATCCTTATCAAGGAATAGAAGAATCTAAGCGAGGAGTCTATTGTATACACGAAGAAAGTCAACCTTTTCCTAGCATTACCAAGCCAAACCACAAGGATGACAATGAGGTATGGCTGCTGTTTTTTGATGGATCAAGGAGTAGACAAGGTGTAGGAGGTGGAGCCGTGCTTGTTTCACCTCAAGGAGTAAAGTACTATTCAAATTTTAGATTTCAATTTGCATGCTCCAATAACACTGCTGAATATGAAGCCTTGGTGCAAGGGATGCATTGGGCAATCAAGAAAAAAATAAAGAACTTGAAAGTTTTTGGGGACAGTGAATTGATTGTAAATCAGATCAAGGGACAACATGCTACCAAAAATGATCTACTCAGGTGCTACAAGAACAGGGTGTGGGACCTCATGGAAGATTTTGAGGGTTTCGACATCAAAGCCATTCCTAGGAAAGAGAATCAAGCTGCTGACAGGCTTGCAGCAGTAGGGGCAGCCTTTGACATTGTGGAAAACATTCAACAAGACAAGGTATAGCCAAACATCCATGTGATTGTGAGGCCTTCAGTGCCGGATAATGATGTCAGTTGGCAAGTATTTGAGAATGACCAGCAAATCATCCATTTCTTGCAAGAAGAAGCTGAGTTCTCAGCTAAGAATCAAGAAAAGTTGGAACAGCAATATGGTGACCAAGTGATACAGCTGAGAACTGACAAGCTGCCCAAGGGACTTATTACTTTGGAGTCCATTTTTAACCCCAATGATCAGTTTAGAAAGGAGAAAGCAAACATTCAGGTCAAGAGAGAAGATTCGGTATCCATCTTGGTAGAAGAGAACAAGCCATTGCAAATTGGAAAGATGACAACTGAGCAAGAAAGGTGTGAGTTCATATAGCTGTGTCAAGAGTTCCCTGACGTGTTTGCTTGGAGCTATGAAGACTTGAAAGGTTTCAATCCCAACTTAGCTCAGCATACCATTGAATTGGATCCAAATACTAAGCCTGTCAGGCAGAAACAGAGACCAGTCAATCCACACATGGAGCCTCTCATGAGGAAAGAATTGGACAAGCTGATTGACTTAAGAATCATATTCCCAATCAAGCATTCTAGTTGGGTTGCCAACTTAGTTCCAGTCAGAAAGAAGAGCGGAGAGATCAGGCTGTGTGTTGACTTTATAGATTTGAATAGAGCCTCTCTCAAGGACCATTATGCACTCCCTTCCATGGAGCAAATATTGCAGGTCGTAGCTGGTTCAGAAAGGTTTTCACTACTTGATGGTTACTCAAGCTTCAATCAGATTATGGTAAAGGAGGAAGACCAGTTCAAGACAGCCTTCACAACCAAATGGGGCACATATGCTTACAAGAAGATGCCATTTGGATTTTCGAACGCTGGAGCAACATTCCAGCGAGCTATGGATATGGCATTCAAAGGCTTGATCAACAAGATAGTGCTGGTATACCTAGATGATATTACTGTCTTCTCAAAGAATGCAACAGACCATTTCTTTCACCTCAGGCAAGTGTTTCAGAGGTGTAGAAAGTTCAGAGTGTCCTTAAATCCTAAGAAGTGCATCTTTCTTGCACATGAAGGGAAGCTCCTTGGCCATATTGTCTCCAAGGAAGGATTAGCAATTGATCCAGAGAGGGTTCAAGCCATAAGAGCACTACCATTGCCAAGCCACAAGAAAGCCCTTTAGAGTTTCCTGGGAAGAATAAACTTTGTTCGGAGGTTTGTCCCCGATTTTGCAGCCCTTGTCAAGCCCATCACCAAAATGTTAAGGAAAAGCATGGCTTTCAAGTGGACAGCAAAAGGCAAGGAGAGTTTTGAAGCAATCAAAGAAGCCATCTCCCAAGCACCCACTCTCATCAACCCAGACTTTTCCAAGGATTTCATCCTCTATGCATTTGGAGGTGATGACACTATTTCTACCATTCTGGTACAACAGAACAAAGATAATGATGAACAACTGATTGCCTTCTTCAGCCAGAGCCTAGATGACTGTGAAGTGAGGTACTCTTTTATTGAAAAACATGTGCTTGCAGTAATCAGAAGCTTGAAGAAATTCAAGCATTTAGTCTCAAACAACAAGGTCCAGTTGTTGGTCTCACATGCTAGGGTTAAGGACTTCCTCCTCAACAAGGATTTGAATGAGAAAAGGGCAGGTTGGATCACCCGTGTCATGGAGTATGACATTGAGATCAAGATCACCAAGCTGGTAAGAGGGAAAGGATTGTGTGAGCAGCTGGTTTTGGGGAAGCAAAAAGAAGTATGCAACGAAGAAGAGGCTGTTTTGACAGTTCAAGACAGCCATGAGCCGAGTGGCAGGCAAGAAGAAGACAATGCTGCCCCAACTCCTTGCTGGACCCAAGGCATTATGCACTTCCTACAAACAGGCCTATGCCCTCCAGAAATGAGCAAAGTGAAGAGGAGATACTTCAGGTTGCAGGCTGTTCCATATACCATCATTGATGGAGTTTTGTTCAAGAAGGATGTGAATAGAGTGCTGCTGAGATGCATTAACACAGGTCAGATCCAAAGGGTATTAAAAGAGTTTCATGATGGACCAGCTGGTGGCCATTTTGCACCAAGAGTGACAGCTCTAAAAATCATGAAGGCTGGTTATTATTGGCCTAAAATATTTAGTGATTGCTATGCATGGATCAAGAGATGTAAGAATTGTGCATTCTTCACAGGAAAAGAGAGACTCGCTGCCCTTCCATTACATCCAATCTTAGTTGACCAGCCATTCATGCAATGGGGTTTAGACTTCATTGGAGCCATCAATCCCAATTCAAGCCAAGGGCGCAAATGGATTTTGACAGCCACGGACTACTTCACCAGATGGACAGAAGCAGTGGCACTCAAAGAGGTGAATGAGTCTAGCATCTTGGACTTTTACGAGGGGATAACTACCAGATTTGGTGTACCTGCTACAATAATCTCTGATAATGCATTGGCATTCATTGGATCTAAGGTGACTGAGTGGGCTGTCAAGAACAGGATCTACCTAAGCACTTCATCAAACTATTACCCTCAAGGTAATGGCCACGCTGAGTCTACAAACAAGAACTTGCTGAGGATCATTAGGAGGACTCTTGATGAGAATCAGAGGGCTTGGCATACCAAACTGAAATCAGCCTTATGGGCTGATAGGATCACTCCCAAAAGATCCACACGTAATTCTCCATTTAAGCTTGTCTATGGAAGAGAG
Organism: Taxus chinensis; assembly: GCA_019776745.2. Lineage (NCBI taxonomy): Eukaryota > Viridiplantae > Streptophyta > Pinopsida > Cupressales > Taxaceae > Taxus > Taxus chinensis. The sequence goes on from CM034146.1 coordinate 747,069,896, forward strand.
GCAATCTTGCCCATGTCACTTGAGTTACCAACATTGGAACTCATGAAGTAGCTGGAGTTGCTTGAATTTGAGCCTATGGAGGTGAGATATGCAGAGCTGATGGAGCTGCAAGAGATTAGAAATCAGGCATCCCAAGCAATGGAAAAGGATCAAGCTTTGATCAAGAAGACCTTTGACAGAAAGGCCAAGGATAGATCTTTTCAAGTTGGAGATCTAGTGTTGAAATGGGATGCAGATCGGGCAAAACCAGGAAGGCATTTCAAATTTGATGCCATTTGGAGTGGCCCATACATGGTCATGAAGCGCAAGAGCAACAATGCTTTCCAATTGGCCTCATTGGATGGTGAAGAACTGCAGATTCCAGTCAATGGAATCTATCTCAAGCGTTGCCTCTAGAGGGAAGTTCACTACCTTGTAAATATTAATTAGATTTTCATTCCTCCAAGTGCTTGTGCACATTGTCCTGTTGTAGTTAGGTTTCAATTTTCCTAAGTGCTTCGGCACAGGTTTTGCTGCTCTCAGGTTGTTTTCTACAGTTCAGAGTGTTATTGGAGAAGAAGTTGCAGTATCAGGCTTGGGATTAGATATTAGGCTCGTTTCAGGTTATTGCTTATGACTCCATGCCCAATAGATCGCTAAAAGGCCACTGATCTTCTACCTAGTAGGCAGGTGACCCTGCTGAGTCGTCAAAACTATTATCAAAATTTCACCCCCAGGGTAAATTTCGATAACATGCATCAAAGTTTTGCAGTTCCAAGCAAGTAGATTGAAACAGGAAAAATCGTGAAAATTGGCTAAGTCTTTCTCAAGGTTTCCTTTGGGACAGTTGGAACGAATGTACGCGGAAGACGTGGATCGGCCGATTTACCGCTAGGTAGTCTGGAAGCAACTGGGACATCTGGGCTGCAGGTATGCAAAGGACGCGAACCGCCCGGATCGGCTGAAAAGGAGAACTTTCGCACTAACTGCTTTGCGACATCTGGGACAAAGGTACGCGAACAGGCCGAATCGGGCGAACCGGAAGATTTTGTTCCAGGTAGTTTGGGACATCCAGGATAGATGGACGCGAAAGAGCCAGCAGACCCACTGACCAACCACATCATGACACGTGTCACAAGGAGAAAAGGTTCAAAAGTCAAAGGGCGAGGTTTCAAGCACTGACCCGAACTAATGAAGTAGTGCCACGTGTCCAAATTTAAGGGGCCCACAAGGAAATTTCAAAAGAAAGCCCGCCGGAAGGTGGAGGAGAGAGAATTGCTCAGCGAATTAGAGCCTACCACGTGTCATCCAAGTGGCAGAGCGTGGAAAAAAGTTCAAATATTTTCCCGCCGACCCGTTTTGGCCTGTTTTTGCCCTAAATCTTCATATCGCCATAACTTTCGATCCAAAGCTCAGATTTTCACGTTCTTTATATCAATGGAAAGCTGGTGAAATTCTCTACACGATTCTGGGGTCAATCTTGCATTTTGTTTCAATTTGGAGAGAAAAATCAAGAAACGCCTTTGGTGCGAAAATAGCAAGCAGAAGTAATGCTTCAACAAACAACTTTAATGCAGCAGACAGTTCGCCGCTTCTGTTAGACAGCCCGCCGTTTTGCCAGGATCCACCGCTTCTGCCATAATGAGATGAATTGAATGCAACCTGGAGGTGGTTGGGGTAGATTTGGCTTTCCTCTCTCTCTTCCCTCTCTCATTCTTTCTATATATTGAAAAGAGGAGCTTCTTTTCAAGGGTCAAACATTTTTCTGTTTTGCCTCTCCCTTCTTCTCCTCAAGCGAATTTGTGGAGTTCGAACCTCTCATTTGAATTGTAATACTATTCTGCCTCTTGGCATTCTGTAGTGTATTGTATCAATCTCTGGAGAAAGTAATACATGTCTGTGGATGATTCTCAACCCTCGTCTGTGTTCATTTTTTGCATCCTCCTGGTCTTTCACTGCAGGTTTTGTCATCTGTGCATGATCTTATATCACATTCAAATGGTCTGTGTTTACTGGAAAAATAGGTGTTCTTCATTCCTCGGTGCATCACCTCTATTAGCTTAGATTTATTTTATGCATCTTCTTACCTTGTCTCCTTGGCAGATTAGATTAGGTTTTGAGAAAACCCTCTACATATTTCGTGTGCATCTGAACAGAGGAATAGGAACTAGCCTTCTCTGGAGAATCCTTTCTCAATTTTTCAAGTCCCACACTTGGAGAAAGGATTCAATGTTATGCAATCACACTGGATGCCAAAGTGATCAACCTAGAAACCTGATCTGCATCCAGGGGTGCTGTGTATTGCACTAACACTACCATTATATAGTTATTGAGTTAGCCACACAATTTTCTTCTTTCATAGTTGAATCCATTATTTAAGAGCATAACTCCTTAGCCAATTCCTTAACTTCCACCGCCTCTTATTTTTACCTAATAAAACCATTAAGGAATATCAATATTATATAAAAATCTAAAAAAACCCTTCCACCTTACCTTCTCCCTCGCCACTCTCATTTTTCACATTGAAGTTGTTAAAAAGAGGTAAAGTTCTTAGTACGAGGACGTCATTAAATTTCTTGAGGACCAAACTTATCCTCCTAATGTTGACTATTGAGAGAAAGTTATAATCCATATGAAATATTTCAAGTATGTACTTTAAAATTGTACTCTCTATTATCGTACTTCCAAGGGTACACTACTTCATTGTGTTATTGAGGATGAAGTTTATCCTCTCCTATATAAATCACATTGGTGAATGTATGGAGACCACTATGGTAGACATGTTACTACTCAGAAATGCCTACATATGTGATATTATTAGCCTACCTTATAAATAAATGCATGTTATTTTTCTAAAAAATATAAACCTTATTAGTTCCATGAAAATATCATTCATTATCCATTGGTCAAGCTCCAATCCCTTGAAATTATTTGGCCCTTCACTATGTGGGGATTAAATTGTATTAGAAAATACCTTATTCATAGAAAGGTCACACCTTCATCATAACACTACCGATTACTTCACAAAGTGGGTCGATCCCTTGCACCTCACTAATGTGATCTCAAATAAAACATCCAAATTCATCCTTAACCAAATCAATTGTTTCTCTAGAATTCCACAAACCATCATTTTTTGCAAATGTGGAAATTTAAAGTTCAATGAAATGAAGAAACTCAGTGCTAAATTTAAAACTAAGCACCATTTTTTTACACCTTATTATCATCAATGTAATGGACAAACATAATCTACCAGTAGATTCTTGATATCACCCTACATATCTTATTACCTCTAGTCCTGATAGATTGGACAATTAGTTTCCTACAAGCACCTTATTATCTTCTATAAACTATGGAGTCCTGACCTAACATCTTCTTATGAATTTTCTACACCTTTTTTTTAAATACCTACATATTGAATATTTGTGTATGCTTGCATTATAAACTTTTCATTGTTAGTATTGTATCATTCAAGTTCTAAAACATGTTTTTTGTTTATCGTAGTCGAGAAAAAATAGGACACGCACTCCTTGGTTACAAAAAGGTGAGGCGAGTATGTTTCATTTGGGTTAAGTTCATATTTTTTATCACTTACGTTATTGATTAATTCTAGCTATTTTTATTTCGATGTTGTATTTTCCTTTCCCAAAAACCATATCATGTTCTACTATTATAACAAGTGACAACCTTCAATTGGGGCATCTGTATACACCTTATTTTTTAATTTTACTAACTTTTCTCTTCATAAGCACCAATAGAGAGTTAATCTGCTCAAAGTGATGTCTTTCCTACATGGAAATTCCAGAATCAAGGAAGATATGAAATAGTAGGGATGATTGGTGATACCTATGAGAGAGTTTTAATGTGTAATGTATAATAATTTTGATACCTTATATCTTACATCTCTTATTCATCCTTTCATAACCTCTTTTGATACCTTATATCTTACATCTCTTAGTCATCCTTTCACAACCTCATTTGGCATTACCTTAGTATCCTCTTATAATCACCTACAAATATACTTACAACACCTTCATACCTATGTCATATCACTTTATATGATCTCCCGAGTACTTCCCCCATCTCATAATATTTCCCCTAGGACCCTATGATTTCTTATTACCTAGATATTTGGTTGTATTTTTGTCATCACCAACAATGTTGACCATGATCAATGTTGTTATATATAAGGAACTATAATGACTAATTATGATCCCTATATATAGATATAATTCAAGAACAATTAAGATATTAAATTCTTCTTTCAATCTCCAAGCTAATAGTAAGGTATTAAAGGTTTAAGAGTTAGTCTTGATTATCTTGGACGTCTATCTTTGAAGCATTGGGTCTAGGAAACTTAAGGGTATGATTTCTGCTAACGAAGTTTACCAAGTATACAAAATATCCAAATGTGGTTTACTTGGCTCTTCTTCCCATTCATTGCATGTCCATGCACGCCAATCCTCTCGTAAAGTAATACTAACCCTATGACGTTGATGCACCAATGGCGTCTTCATAGAGGTAAGCATATCAGAAATATTTTTCCTTTAAGTTGGTTCTAATTTGATTGATGTGTGTAGACATCCCAATCTGCCACCAATATATCATCATGGCTAAACCAATCCTATTACCACAGTGAGCATTAATTAATTAAACCACCTTCATCGCACCATGCATTCCATAATATCTCATGCCCAATTAATCACTCTTAATCTCTCCCAATCACTTTCAAATAGCCATTAATCATACATTTCAATTATCCCACATCTTCTAAAATCAACTACCATCCTCCAGCTAAAACCTATATATAACACCTTCCAAAGGTACATCATATACCGTATTCCCATGAGAACTTTCCATTTTTTGAAACCTTACTAAATTGGGAAACCATCCAATGTAGTATCCATTCCAAATTTGAAAATCATTTCATTTTAGAAAAGCTTCCTAATTACATTCTTTTTTTACAAGCATGTTTCCCAAATCTTGCGCACATATCTTGAGCATCCACACCTATGAATAAGTCCATGCAACAAGGAGATGTTGTACTTATTTGTGCTCGGGTATTGATTTCTTCTATATCTCAATCTTGAGGTACTATGTTAGGGCTTAGATTATGATTTAACATGTTGGTATTTCCTTGTTTTGAAGTCTAACCCTTCCATGTATACATTTGACACACCCAATGGAATACCCCAAATATGCCATCAATAAATCATCATGTTTGAACGAATCTTATTACCATAGTGAATATAAATTAATAAACCACCTTCATCACATAACACATCCCACAATATCTCATGCCCAATTAATCACTCTGAATTACTCTTAATCACTCTTAACTAGCCATTAATCCTACATTTTCATTATTCCACATTTGCTAAAATGAACTAAACTCCCCTAGCTAAAACCTATATGAAGGACCTTCCAAAGGTACATTGTACACCATCCTCTTATCCAAGCTTTCCATTTTTAGAAACATTGTTGAGTTGAAAAATCATCTTATGTAGGAGCCATTCCAAAATTTAGAAATCATTTCATTTTAAGAAAGCTTCCTACTTCCATCCCCTCTTTACAAACATGTTTCCCAAATCTTGCACACATCACTTGAGCATCCACATTCATGAGAAAATCCTTGCAATAAGGAGATATTTCAATTTCTTGTGCTTCAATGTTGATTTCTTCTTCTCAACTCAATCTTGAGGTTCTCTATTAAATCTAACCTTTCCATGTATACATTTGGTATGCCTGATAAGACACCTTTTATCCCTATTCACATTTCTTGAGTGTTTTGTAACTTTTTGTGGTTTGTGTGTATTGCTTTGTAGGTACGAGAGTTTCCTTGATTAGTTGAAATCCCAAATTCACAACTGCTCTTTTAGTTTTCTTAGTTTTTGTTAGATTTTTCGTCTATTTATATATCAATGTTTGCATCTTGTGTGTCAATGTTTCCACATTTGAGAGTAGTGTTTCTTATCAATATAGTGTCGTTTATTACCTTTGTGTTTATGTAGGTCTATTTATAGATATAATATATTTATCTATTTAATGTAGTGTTTTTTACTTAAATCTTTGTGTCATCTCTAATCATTTTTGCAGTGTTTTGGATTTGTGTTTCTGGGCAAGATTGCTTATGGGAATACTAATTTTTTATATAGTTTTGTGTCGTTTCTAATTTTATAATAGTTTTTATAATCAAAATTGTTATGTTTTTTATTTATAATGTTGCCCTATTGGGTACCATTATTTTTTATATTTGTGTAATGTTTCTATTTGTTCTCATAATGTTTTTGAATAGATTTGTGACATTTTTTATTTATGATGATGTCATGTAAGTTGCTACATTTTTTTTATCTCTATGACAATCTTGATTGCATACTAACGTGTCTAATTATACCTTTAATGTTTATAATTCTCAATAATGTCTTATAGGTTGTTAGCATTTTTTTAATCTCTATGGTGTTCCTAACTGCATCATGACGTCTCTAATCATAGCTATTATGTTACTTATTTTTTATGCTTTTCTACAAAATCTAAATTTTCTAGTTTTACTATAACATCTTTGATTATCTTGATATTGTTTATGATTATACTTTTGACATTTTTTATCTTTGAATCTTTGTTTTACACATCCTAACATTTCTATTTTTATCACAACTTTTTTATGGGTAGTAGAATTTTTTACTTTTGGTAGTGGCGTTTATACTTCTAAGATTCATTTTACAAAGCTTAAGACATGTTATCTTTTGAATATCTAACTTGTAGGTTTTATTTGTTGTTATGAATTTGTTCTAACTCATTTTATAGTTGAAAATCACATCTCAAAGACTTGAATATCAAACCATTAACATTTGCATATAGGTTAATTAGTTGAAGGTCTTATAAACCTAATCATTATATGAATTTCATCTTGTTTATTTTATTTTTATTTTCCTCTCTATGTGTATCCCTCATATTTTTTGTGTATGCTCTTATCTCGCATTGAAAGGTGACTTTAAGAATTAGAAATGATTAGGACACTTCTCTTTCATTTTTTAGGGTCTCATGACTTGGATTTGACCTCCAAACATTGAACTAGAGTTTGTGTTCTAGTGAACTATAAATACTCTTGGAGGATCTATCATTATTGGTTAAGTGAGAATTTAATTTTACCTAGTTTATAAGTGGGGTAATAGTCACCAATACTTAGGCATTAGACAACACCCTTGTATGGATTTGGGCCTCACATACTACAAGGTATAACAAGGGCTACTCTACAACCGTGTTTATCCTAGCATAAGAGCCTTTTTACTGTAAAGTATAGTGGTTCTAGGAAAATAACATTCCTTAAGATACCCACTCATCCCTCAAGGCATATTTTTGGGCCACTGTGTGGTTGTACATCCATCTAAATAACATAGGTTTTATTTTCTTGTGCTCGTGTTTTCTCCCTCGAGGCATATTAGTGCTAAAAATAACCAAACTTAAACACAAAACTATGACACATACCACACAACATTGACTTAACTATCCCAAAATCAATCCATTTATCTACCATGGACCCATTGATCAAAATGATAATGATGTTAGCCTTATTGACCAAAGTTAAAATAATGATTATCATGACTTGTTTGTGACCAATCACATTGAAATTAACCAATTCCTATATCAAAACCAAGATAACATCCTTCTTAGGCTCATCAACATATGAGTGAAATTACCCATTGATATTAATATAGAAATTGTAGTAAACATCATTGGTAAAAGAGAGTCCTACAACTTAGAACCACCCCTTGCATCTAACAACCCTCCAAACGTGACACAACTAAATTTGGGAACCACTATTAAAGATAATGAAAAATCTAATAATAATATAGATCCAAAAATCTTCCATGTTAAAAAAAATTGTGACAAAGGGAAAATGGTCAAAAACCCAAAACATACTCCTTGCAATGATAATAAAAACATGCACAATCAAATACAAAAATTGAGTCCCCAATTGGCCAACTTAGCCTCCCATATTAGTCTTGAAAAATTAAAACCTTCAGAGCATACTAAAAAATATGATAATCAGGGCCTTCATATGAAGAAACCTAATTTCATCCTACCTCATACATATCCAGCGCACATTGTTTTCCTAGGAATGGTAGGCTATGAAGGAAATTTTACATGTACTGTAAGAGGGTAATTGAATTCAAAACAAGGAATAAAAATTCAAGGAATTATGTCCCTATCCTTTTGATTCAGAAATGTTGTGTATTCCCTTTCCCTTTACTTTGATGCACCTAATTTTGATAAGCACAAAGGAAAAGGTGACCGAGGGGAGAATATCAAATACTTTGTCATGTCTTGTCAATAAGTTCATTATAGTGACAACTATATAGTTTGACTTTTCCCTCACAATCCAGGTTAGAAAACATTAAAATGGTTCTTACACCTTCCCAAAGGTTACATTACCACTTTTTTGACCTATCAGAGAGGTTTGTAAGACACTTCTCTTTTAATATGGATACCAAAATCAAAACGATAGATCTTTGTAATGCAAAACAATATAATGGTGAAAGTTTTCCTCATTTTTGCAATGATGGAAAATCTTAGCTAATCGCTTCCATTGCTCAATCCCTAAAAAATAATAGGTTAACATCCTCAATCCTAATCTTAATCAAGAAACCACCTTTCATCTTCAAAAAATGCATTGTGTGAACACATTTGAAGAGGTAACATAAAAAGGGATAAAAATTGAAAGTACCCTTTACAAAGGGATTCATCAAGCTTTTTACAAATACCATCGTATCAAAAACAACATGAAAACCCCAAATTATTCAAAAAGAATAATAATGACATTAATGTTGGAGTCATAAACTCAATGCACATGCAAGTGGTTCAAAACACACCCCATCTAACCACTCATAAGGTGAAACCTAGGGAATAAACAAAATGAAGACAATATACACCTTTAGGTAAACCCTTTCTAGTTATATTTCATCAATAAGAAAAAGTGAACATGGTCCACTACTCACAAATGAATTATTTTGGTAAAAGTAAATATGAACCCACTTGGTACAAAGATGACGAGTATTGCGACTACCATTGTATCAAAGTAAAATCAATTGTTTGATGTATGAAACTAAAAAACCACATCCAATATGTAATAGCTCATGGTGACATTGAACTCAAAGGGCACAAAGCCCCTAAATGACACAACCAAAAGATTGGGATATACCGAGACCCCTTTCTCAGATATGATTAGACTAATCAAAATCACATTGAGGTCAAAACTCTCAAGCCAACAATGTCAATCATGTCACCAAAAAAGGTTCACCAACCTATATTTCCCTCATTGGTTTTGTCCACCCCACTAAGAACAATGTTATAACCATCAAATTTAAAACCCTAGATTGTTTCTTCGCAACTAGGTGTGATAAGATCACTATCTAATGGCCTCCTCTGCCTAATCTTGAGGGCCAATACAACCTTTTTAAATAAATTGAGAAGACCTTGCCTTTGTATACATAACGAACCTTCTCAAAACATCCTTTGTTCACAAGGACACCCTTTACAATGTTCTGCAAGAGTTAGGAGTCCTTAACAACATTGACCCTTGCCAATTCCAAGCCTTAGTTACACACATATCTCCCAAATAGAAAACCATTTTTAGCCATTGTGACATTCCACATACCAATCCATCTCCTAATCTCTCATTATAAATCAAGTCATCATCACTTGTCACAAAATAAAATGGGTTACTTGTAGATAATGGGTTGAGTTTAAACATTTATACTTTGAATATAATTAATCATTCGGGGCACTCATAAATAATATTTTATCTAAACATCATCACCATTAAATCATATGACAATGTTGAATGAAAATCAACACGAACAATCTCCCATCTTCTTGAAGTTGGGCTTGCCACCCACAAAACCCTATTTCATGTCATTGATCTAGATTTCCCCTAAAACATCCTCCTCAATTGACCATGAATTCATGACATGCAAGTGGTCCTATCTACCTAACATCGATGCATCAAATTAACATCAAGGAAAATATATTACAATCCATTGAGATCCCCGGCCTTTCTAATACTACAAAATATTGGAAGGACACTACTATAAAGTTAATATCTTCTTAAGCACCAAAATTGCTCATGACTTGGATCCATCATAACCCATGAAATATTTATTCTATATGAATCCCAATGAAATTCTATCCTCATCCAAAAACATATAATCCAAATCCAAAATTTGGTCCTTTTGCACATCACCTATCACTACCAAACAATTTATTCACATGTCATATTGATCCCCTAACATAACTTGATTAGCCTATCTATACACATTGTGAGTTAATAGTTCATACTAAATTCCTTTGACCTTGACCTATCATTACCTGGTAAATGAAAGAATGAATGTCCTCTTAGAGACCTTAACACTATAATGCACTTAATAACCTTGTCATGAAGACCCCTCAGACATATTTGATGACAGTAGCCAATGTCATTTATGCGATCACTTCCACTCTCTCCATCAATCCACTACTACTTCTTAACCCCTAAAAATAAAGAAAATTTACAGAGCTAAATATATTTTCAATAATAAACTAATTTAAAAAACTGAAAGTAAAAAACAATATCAAATTTCTTTTTAGGGGTGTCTTTGCTATCTCCAATAGGTCTATGGATGGCTAGTTAGTAGTAGAGAAATGCTTTGCCTAAAATCGAATGCATCTCTATCGAGGCTATAAATGCCTAGATAATAGTATATAAATGTATAACTCGCCTTCTGCACACCTTAATGCACCAATAAACTATTAAAATAATTCATGCCTACACATTATCTAGCCTCTCTTCAGTTACTACCTTTCCAATATTTACTTCAACTAGCAATTACCTTTCACACACATATTGGACCTTAATGAAAGACATGGCTAATATGTTGCCAAATGTTGGTTAGTAATTGTTCACACTTGTTTTAGTTCATCTCTTAGCTCATGTTTTATGCCTTCTAACTCATCACTTGTTCACCAATATTTTTTCAAACCATGTCCACACATTACATTGTTGTGTCACTTCTATCATAACCATCCATGAGACTCATGCCTACATCCTGCTTCACATAAACAAAACATATATGGGAATATGATGCCTTTTACACAACCACCACTTCTCACACCGTCTAATTTACAATCATCGCTATCAGTTTGGGGAAAAAATACTCTCACATTCTCTAACATCCTTCGGGGCACTTATCACGCACTACCTTTTCCATTGACACATTGTTGGGGGAAGCATCGTCCTCACTTTAACAACCATTCCTATACCAAGATTCATTTTCTATCATTAATTTATTACCACTTTTGTCTCGTATTATGTTAGGGCATCTTGCAGACCAAAAAAAAATATCACATGAGGGGGATAATTTACTAAATCCTTTGCTTGTCAATTATATGACAATTATCAACCAATCAATCGATCAATCAGTCTTATCGAACAAATAGTCATCTATCCTTGTGAAATTAGCCTATTGAATGCTTCATATAATCTTCTGAAGTGTCCCATAGGTCCTTGTCTATTTGTTCAATCATCTAAGCCCTTGTGTGCAATAACCTTATTATTGGGTCCAACAAACATTATCTCATCTTTAGCTTTTATATTGCATCCCACCTCTTGCACCATGCAAACTAGAAAGGGGGAAAATATAAACACTCACCTTTCTCAATGTCATATCATTTGAAAAACCCTAAAAATATTTAAAAATAAGGAAAATAACCCAAAAATTGAAATAAATAAAATTTTAAATTTTAAAAAATCTAAAAATAAAAAAGAAAAAACCCAAACATATACATATCACAAAAGTGTCATCATGGTTTTCCATATCATAATATATCGTGTCATATGCTAATATAAATATTGAGATGTTCAAGTAAGATACATAGTTTAACAACATGTTTCATCACATTTATCTGTCATCAAGCCTCCATTTTCACCTTTCATACCTCCTACCTTCCCTCACATTCCTCTATCTCATATCAACACTCATTCATTCATCACCCAAATCTCATAGCTTAATCTCCACATAAAATTAATAAACATATCCATCATCTCAACATCCTCCACATCCACTAACAATACCCCTTCATTTTCACCTTCCCTCATCCATTTCAAGAATCCTTCTATCTCTTTCATCCAAGCACATCCTCTCCAGGGGGCATCATCCTACCAACCATACCATTTCTTATTTAAATTTTCTATTTTTTCTACATTATTTGAAAAGGAATTGATACCCACAACACCCTTTCAAAGAGGGGTAAATATAGACACCCCAAATCCACCAGTGATAAATCATTCTAGCTAAACAAATCCTACTACCAAAAAACCATTAATTAATCAAACCACCTTTATCACATCAGACATCCCATTGTATCCTTTTCCCAATTAATCACTCTTAACTAATACTACATTTACATTATCCCACATCCACTAAAATCAACTAACCCCCAACTAAAATCTATATAAAATACCTTCCAAATGTACATTGTGAACCATTGTCCCATGAAAGCTTTCCATTTTTGGAAACCTTGCTAAATTGGGAAATACTCTTATGTAGGACCCATTCAAAATTTGGAAATAATTCCATTTTAGAAAAGCTTCCTACTTCCATCCCATCCTTAAAAACACACTACCCAAATCTTGCACATATCACTTGAGCATCCAAATTCATGACAAAATCCATGCACTAAGGAAATGTTGCAAATTTTTTTATTAGGTATTTATGTCTTATTAGCTCAATCATGAGGTATTGTGTTAGGGATTAGATTATGATTTGGCATGTTGTTATTTCCTTATTTTGATTTTATCCCTTAAATGTATATAATTTGTTGTGTGATTATATTAAAATAGAGTAACATATTCTTATTTATTACATTATTATATATTGGCCCTTGCCTTACATCCCCCATTTTGGACATTACAACCTATCAATATCTTAGAATCCATGTTTATAACCATATCTTAGATATTTATATATAGGTTACAATCTATTTAATTATCATATAATCACGATACTAGTAATATTACATTTGTTATCATGGACCTAGGATTTGGAACCTTACATCTTTGGTAAAGAGTGGATTATCATCTTCTAGATTAACAAATCTAACAACACTTGGTTGATAATTTTGGCTTTTGTGTTGGCCCTAACATGGTCCCCTTTGTAGTCACAAAATCACACACTTTCTATTTACACCAGGCCTCTAAGTATGTCGGTATATGCATGATTCCAAAGTGAGAAAACTAGACATTGACAACACATGATTTGCTTTTTACATTGCTTTATCCTCTTACACACTCTTCTTATTTGGCTTTTTGGAATGACCACTTTACTCTTGGAAATTAGAAAACATATGACTTAGCTTTGTATTTACCATTATATCCTCTGCGCATCTCAGACAATACCACTCATTAGGGACATGAGCGCCCAGGCTCTACTATCCCCTTTGGGCACTTATATCCTTATCCCTCCATTTCTTGATTTTATAATACCACATTATTTGAAACATTTTCTAAAATATTTCTTGTTTCCTTGGGTTAGATTTTCTTATTATTAATGAAGAAATTCAAACAAGGGAATCATATATATACATGACTTACTATCATTAGGGGTTGGACAATTTGGGGCTAATATTTGCAATCTACTACTTGGGAAAAGAGCAACATTCAAGGATTGCATTTGGGCTGCACTAGTCACTACATAGGAAGGGTTATTTCTGAATTTCATCTCACACATCTTAGGGAAAGATAGTTGTAGCCTGCTATCTTAGTGTGACTGACACACGGGTAACCTAGCTTCAAGGGAAATAATTCAATCATGTGCACATGCACACACACACACACACACACACAAGAACTACATATAGTTTGAAATATAGTGCAACACTTAGTGACAATCACATTAGGGCGACCTCTGAGGTCAATCTGACTCAAGCATATGCATTACTTATCTCGTCTAATATTTTCTTAAGCTTTGTGCAGGTAGCTAGGGTTTTTTTGCAGGTATAAGTGCAACACGATGACCTTGAATTGAATTTTATGTGATAAAAAATGAAAGGAAGAATCTAAGTTTAGACCCTAAAAGGACTAGAAGCATAGTACTTGTCAGGACACTAGCACCTAGATCAAACACTAGCTCCTGAGGTGGTCTTATCCTAATTTGGGTGGTTTTTGTCCAAAGAAATTCCAGACTCTAATTTCTAATACAAAGCCTACACAATACAAATCTAGCCTTCTCATCCTGTTTCCCAACCTATGATCAGTCTATATCTCCTAATACAAGCTAAGTCACTCTTATCTCCTATATTGCACACGTACTTTGCATGCTAGATATTATTTGTTATTGTTTTAGCTATTTGATCTCAGTCCTATGATAAATATTTAAATTTTTTTAAATCATTTGGTGAAACTGAGCCCTTATATGCTCTTTAACAGATCCATTCTTCTCCAAACCTAAACCATAGTTTCATTAGGGTTCATATTTGTATCTCATCTTCAGTTAGAACACCGTGTGTTGATTTGACAATGATTTCTAATTCTCTAACTTTCCAAGCTTTTGTGCATGACTCATTTTCTATGGCTACACCTCATCTTGTTATATCCATGGGGGTAATCAATTCCCCTATTTCCACATTTATGTCTATGGTCATAGGGGATAGTTCATACAACTTTAATGATTCCAATATTTCCAAATTGCACCCATTACTTATGATGAGTCTTGTGTCTCTCCCTCCATTGATTTTTGTTGATATTGATGAGCCTCATAACACTACATATGTTTCACATCTTTTGAATTGCACATTTATCCTTATTTTTGTACTTACTATTTCCATTTTTTCTAGCAAGCTCAATATTTTTCCTATTCTTGTTTCTTCTACTGACTATATCCTTATTGTTTATGTCATTGCATTTACTCCTCATACATTTGGGATCTTAGAATCCATAGGTTTTTTACCATCACTATGTTAGCATTATTCCTTGGTAGCTATTGTGTTTCCCAAATTGCACTTATTACTTATCAATGTTCCACCTAGTCTAGTTTCTCAACATGCATGACACAATCCTACTCCACATGCTATGATATATGCAATTTCACATGATGTTAGGTCATTGGATCATGTTCACAAGTGTTCAAATTTTTACACTAGTAGATAGTGGAACCTTTCCCCTCACCCTCATTGGGTAGATCACTACAACATTCACACTTAGAGGCATACTATCCCCCCTTGCTACTCAATGACGTACTCTTGTTCTAGGTTCATACATGACTGTTAAGGGAGCACTTACCTACATAGACCCCACTTTGCACATATACACTACGGGAAACCTTGCTCCCCTCTCCTATCCATTCTATTTCATGTTCACATACTATCTTGGATCTTGATTGGATGTAGCTTTGCTTGCTCATTCTATTTATGTTGTGCATTGCTTATCATGTTACTTGGATTCATAATATGCTCTATCATTTTTCCATACACACACACACATTCACACGGTACTCTTTGAGGTGAATGAAAATCACTTACATGTTTTTACATGATGTAGGATGCTTGGCACTATTCCATACTAGTCCCATTGAGGCTCTTAGGGGCATCTACCTTTTCTATTTCTCTATATTTAGGTTATATCATTACAATATCTACTACTTTCATTATTATTTCTAGTCGTATACATTTTTTCATACTATCAATTTTTTATCATCCTAACATGTGTTTCATGTGTAGCATTTCTCTTATAGGCATAATCACAAACATGGTTATTTGATTTGCTTATATCTATTTCTTCTTTGCTTGTGTCTTCATTGTCATTGTTTGTGGGCTATGCCCTATGCTTTATTATTTGTTTACTTATATCACCTTGAAGGCTTTGACTGTTTTGTGACATCCGAAGTGGTGTCCTATGTATTCAACCAGTTACTTGTTGTGCATTTTTCCATGTTACTGCATGTTTTGACTTGTTTCTACTACATGGTGTATACTTGTTTGTGACTAAAATTTTTGGCTAGCCTTTTCCCATTGTTTTCATGCACCATGGTTGTTACCGTGTGTAATCCCTATTCCCTTTACAAGAATTATATTTTATATGTGAACATCAGTTTCAACTTTCCTCGTTTGGGCCGCGCTCACCTTTGTTCATCTCGCGCACCCTAAATGAGTGGGGGAAATAATCGGGTGACTATTTCACCCTCTTAGTAGTTCAAAGGCTATAAAAAAATGGTACACAACAAAATCAGGATAAATAAGAGGTAATAAACATGTTCATAATTATAATCGGGCCTAAAATCAGTGCAGGACAAAAGCTCCCAACATAGACAAGATCAGTGGGTGCTAGTGTCCCACTTAGGTGTTCCTTTCTTAAACGTAGAAATAACTAAAATACAGAATTAACAGGTTCTCAGTGATAGTCTCTTCCAATTTTCAACAACACATCCTTGGTTACACGTTACTGTAAGGAATAATAAGAACAAAACTAGTAACACATTACACACTTTGAGCAATGCAACTAATTACTTCATTTTTTCTCAAGATCATTTGTGACCAATTTCTATTAGATTTGTGACCATATACAGTGTCACTTATCCATGGGGAAGCATTAAAGGTTGGAAGGAAAAATTGACCACTCTCCCAATACTCTTCCTTTGGTGATAGGATGCTCAAAACTTCATTTTAGTGATAAGACACTCAAATCCTCAGTATAGCAATAGGATGCTTAAATCCTCAATTTAGCGATAAGATGCCTAAATCCTCAATATTATTCTAACCATCTCCAAGGACAACAAACATACACACACAATTTTATCTCTTCTCTCACGACACACATGTGTATTCTATCCTTGATTCACTTGTTTTTCAATACGTATCTCTATTTTGACATGTACTAAGTTAAAGTTCAATTTCATTTATCATGAGCATTGACTACACTTTTTTTAGGTCCGACCTTATTCAGAAAAAGGGAAACACACAAATTGAACACAAGGAACAATATCAAGCACCAGACGCTCTTAACAAAGCAAAAGGAACACACACATACATCACTTCTACTACGCACATAAGGTTACACCTAGGATCCTTATCCTCTACTCTAGATTCCACATAACACACTTCACAATCTCCATTCAACATAGTATCAAGTACACATTCCTCATTTGACACTTTATCGGTTACAACTCCCTTTGAATCTCCAAAAGGTACAATCTCATTATCTAATTTATGCTATTGAATATTCATTCACCAACATAAAGTGGGGGAAAATGTAGTCATGAAATGACACACTTTCTATTTACATCATGCCTCTAAGTATGTCATTATATGCATGATTCCTAAGTGAGAAAACTAGACATTAACAACACATGTTTTGCTTTTACATTAGCTTTATCCTCTTACACACTCTTATTATTTACTTTTCTAGATTGACTACTTTAATATTAGACATTAGAAAACATATGTCCTAGCTCTATATTTACATTTATATCCTCTGAGCATCCCAGATAAGACCGCCCATTAGGAACAGGAGCGCCCAGGCGCTACTGTCCCCTTTAGGTGCTTCTATCATTTTCCTAATTTTTAAATGCCACATCATTTGGTACCTTTTCTAAAATGTTTCCAAATTACTTTGGGTCAAATTTTATTATTGTCGGTAATGACAAAATTCAAATAAGGGAATCATATATATACTTGAGCTACTATCATTAATGGGGATGGAAACTCAACTTGGGGCTAATACTTACTATCTCACTACTTGGGAAAAGAGGGAAACATTCAAGGACTGCAATTAGGATGCATCATTCACTACATTAAGAGGGCCTATTTTTGAATTCCATGTCACACATTCATCTTGGAGGAAAATGCAGTTGTAGCACATGCTATCTTGGTGCGAATGGCACAAGGGAAACCTAACTTCAAGGGACACGAATTTAATCATAGAGGCACACAAAAAAACTACATAGAGTCTGAAATGTAGTGCACAATGCTTAAATTTGAAAATAACATTGGGGTGACCACCAAGTATATTCCAACTCAAGCATATGCATTATTTGAGGTCCCATAACTCAATATTTTCTTGGGAAACCATGTGTGGGTAGCCATAGTTTGCCTTTGTAGGTAGAAAGTGTGACACATGAACCCTGTAACAAAGTTGATGCAATTTGGAAAATATATAGAGAAAGAGGAAAAGAGAGAGCAGTTCCAGAATTTGAATTCAATACCACCAACTAGAGAAATGTAATAAGATCCATGTAAAACCATGTTGGTGCACTAACAAATCCATTGGGGTGGGACATCATGTCAACCTGCAGAAGGTTCTATATGAAGCACTATCCAAGCAATCCAAATTCTTAGACAGAGCTTTGAACTGTCCAAATCCAGCCTGCACAGTCTATTTCCCAACCTAGAAAATGTGTTTACACATATAACTCCTAATATAAAATCCAGTCACCCTTATGCATTTCTAGATGCCAAAATGAATCCGCTTGAAGAGATAGTTCCAATGCTACCAATTTTCTTGTTAATGTTTGAGCTCTGATTTGATCTCAGTCCTTTGGCCATAAAGAACTAAATTTCTTTAAGTCACCCTTCAGGTATCCTAATTTTGGAGAACTTGATGGAGAAAAAGAGAACGCTCCCCATGGCCTTTACAGATCTGATTTAATAATAGCTTTTATATGCAGTAAATTAGGTTTTTAGAGAAAATGTAGGAATGGTGGAACAATTTTGAAGGTGTCAGATCTGGGGGTAATATGTATCCATTCCTTTGTTTTTGGGTGGAGATGTGGTAAATAGAAGAAGATGAGGGGAAAAATTCCCATTGCATTCCCTTTGGTCCCAAATTTATCTAACTTACAATGCTTACTCTTATAACCTTTAGTTGCATGGTTTTGAAGAACACTAGGAATACTTGACATTGTTCCCCTTAGTTCCGTTAATTTCTCACCACTCATATACTACTTTGAGTCCTGCCACCACTCCCCCCCCTTAGGTGCCCCCCCCCACCAAGTTAATATACCCCATTGGGAACTCCCCCCCCCCACCCCCCCCCCCCCCCCCCCCCCCCCCCCACCCCCCCCCCCCCCCCCCCCCTATGTGTTCTATGTTGTGGAAAAGGTTCTATTTGTGGATTTCATAAGGTGGGTGGGCGGAGAACCTTTGGAATGTGGGTAACAATTCCCACTATTCCCATAATGCTCGACTTGTCTGATTTAGTGCCCTACCTTCCTTGTCAGCAATTATGGCCGATTGGAAAACACTCATAACACTTTAACTGTCCCAAATGTTCCTAAAAATCCTAATATAACCAATTCGATGTGTTATGTAGCCAAGGCAAAGGATGCAAAGAACAGATGAACAAATGAATAGCTCCTCTTGTTCCTCTAAAGGATGATTTTCCCTATTTGGACCTATTTTTACCTAACTCCTTGGAAATAATACTTATCAAAGAGGGAGACTTATGCTACTAAACAGTCATTCACCAACATAAAGTGGGGGAAAATGTAGTCATGAAATCACACACTATCTATTTACATTATGCCTCTAAGTATGTCATTATATGCATGCTTCCTAAGTGAGAAAAATAGACATTAAACAACACATGTTTTGCTTTTACATTGCTTTAAATCCTCTTACATACTCTTCTTATTTACTTTTCTAGAATGATTAATTTAATATTAGACATTAGAAAACATATGTCCTAAGCTCTATATTTACATTTATATTCTCTGAGCATCCCAGATAAGACCGCCCATTAGAGACAGGACGTGTCCAGGCGCTACTGTCCCCTTTAGGTGCTTTTATCATTTTCCTAATTTTCAAATGCCACATCATTTGGTACCTTTTCTTAATATTTCTAATTACTTTGGGTCAAATTTTATTATTTCTAATGACAAAATTCAAACAAGGGATTCATATATATACATGACTTACTATCATTAAGGGATGGACAATTTGGGGCTACTACTTACTATTCACTACTTGGGTAAAAATCAATATGCAAGGAATGCATTTAGGATGCATTATTCACTGCATAGGATGGTCTATTTTTGAATTCCATCTCACACATTCATCTTGGGGGAAAAATATTTGTATCCAGCTATCTTGGTGTGATTAGCACAAGGGAAACCTAGCTTCAAGGGACACAATTCAATCATAGGGGCACACTAGAGAACTACATAGAGTTTGAAATGTAGTGCAATGCTTAGTGATAATAACATTAGGGTGACCGTCGAGGTTAGTCTGACTCAAGCATATGCATTATTTATCCTGTCTAATATTTCTTGATCTTTGTGTGGGTAGGCCAGGGTTTGTTTTGCAGTACAAGTGTGACACATGAACCTTGTAACAAAGTTGATGTAATAAAAAATGAAAGGAAGAAGCTCAGTTCAGACCTTGAAAATACCAAAAGTAGAGAACTTTCTAAGACACTAGCACCAAGATCGTACACTAGCACTGGGATGGGACCTTGTCCCCCTTTAGACGGTTATGTCTGAAGAAGTTGCAGGCTCCAGTTTCTCAGATAGAGCTTGCACAGTCCAAATCTAGCCTTCTCAGTCTATTTCCCAACCCAGGATCAGTTCAAATCTCCTAATATAAAATAAGTCACCCTTATCTCCTATTTTTCACACTTGCTTGTACTTTTCATGCTAGAATTTTCGTGTTACTGTTTTATCTATTCGATCTCAGTCCTTTGATAAAGATTTAAATTTCTTTAATTCACCCTTCATATCCTAATTTGTATTATCGAGAAGAGAAAGAGAATAATTTAAAGACATTATTATCCCACATACAAAAACCATGAATTTAAAATATGGAAAAATATAGAATATGGTGCAGATCTCTCTAGTATCGATACCACTTCTTGAAAACAAACTTATTAGAAAAAATTAAGAGAACAATCATGCATAACCTTCATCAATTTATTTAAGTACAATGCTCACCTTATAACCTTTAGTTGATGTTTCCAACCTAAATCCCTACACTCTCATGTTAGAAACTCAATTCTTGCCACTCATCTTCTTCTTTGAGTCCTTTCAAACTCTATCTTCTTAGGTGCACTTCATTATCAACTTAATATATGATATTGGGAACTATACCCTTGGACTAAGAAAACTAGGACTTCCACCTTCTTACTTCCTCTTGCAAACTAGTTCTATGTATTTATGTTTGCATAATTTGTATTTATGATTTCATAAGGGATCCTCCAAAATTTAAATCTTCACATCAACCCCTTACCAAAACTCAAATAAAAAAGAAGTTAAAACACATCTCAAAACTATTGGTGTGTATTATTTTCCACATAATTAGGTGAGTCATCTCACTTAGGTGAGATCATAGGTCCATGTGTCATTTAGGGGTCATTATGAGACTCTCTTATGCATCAGTGTATCATTGGGAGTTACACTTCTATTCTAGGAATGTAACTCCCCCTCTCCACTTTAGTTTGCAATTATTACAGCACTGGGGGTTACTCAACACCTCCTATATGTACAGGTCTTTTGATCTATGAGATAAAGGAGAGTTTTATGGCTTAATCAGGTTCTACCCATGTTTCAAATGTTTGCATGCACATTCAGTTGATACTCGCTCCTCTCGAGATCTCTTCACGTTGTCATTCACACGTGTGTTGATGTGCACGTCGTCCGTCATGATCCTCTCTTGTGGGTTTTAAACCCTCTTTCATGGTATTAGAGTAGATCTTGTGGATCCATGCACCCTTCGGCATTTCTATCCGTGTTTTCCAACTTCTGACATGATAACCAGTTCTTGTTGTGTGTCATAATGGATATTCCATTATGTGCTTTAGTGTTTTGATTTGGGTGTTTAAAACCTCTGTTTAGTTTTTGGGTTGTTCGTGGGTTGGCTCGAGGTTACTTGTGCTTGGTTTTTATGCCTATTTGACTCCTTTGCATTGGTGAACTCGTTACTCGGGCATGTTTTTGGATTCAAAGACTCTTTTTTGGTTTTCTCGTGCATTATTTTTGCATGCATTACCTCTCACATTGAATCTATGTGCTTGTTTTAGCAATATTGGCACTAGTTTCACACGTATGTGGGCTCAACTTGCT
This sequence comes from Taxus chinensis, assembly GCA_019776745.2. Taxonomy (NCBI): domain Eukaryota; kingdom Viridiplantae; phylum Streptophyta; class Pinopsida; order Cupressales; family Taxaceae; genus Taxus; species Taxus chinensis. Next base: position 747,091,948 of record CM034146.1, read on the forward strand.
ACGTGTTACCACATGCTTGGATTCACCATTAGCTTATGTGGTTACATGCTCACCTGCTTGTAGTTTTCTCGTGCCTTTATGTTAACTCACCACCATTTACTTCGTTTGAACGTGGGTACTTTGGCTTAAGTTCCCCCTTGTGGACGTTTTTCTTGGAGTGATTGATTGGTTCATGCAATAGGCCTGCACTAAATTTCATCTCAGTTCCGGCACAGGTTTCATTGCTAATGCTTTGGCCTATCCACTCATTGGATCGTATTGCTTGTGCACAATCAACAAGTCAGGGTTCACTCTATATGGTCTACTTTTCCTTTGGGCTTCATCTCGGGCTACATTCAAACCTCCTTGGCTTTGGCTTCTGTACCTCATTCACTAGTCTGCTTGTGCTTGTGACTACCTTGCTCGGCATCTTGTCTACCTACCATGTTTTTTATGTGTTTCTATTGTGCTACAGATAAACTATTCCGCATTTTTTGCTACATATGTTGCGATATGAAACAGTGGTTACAGTCAAACCTACCTGCTTGTGACTGTTTCTACTGCTTGGTTCGTGGCTGTTACTAGCCGTTACAACTCACAACTCGGCCATCCTTTCTCCAGTTGGCACATGGTCCCTGTAACTTTGGAAATTTGTGCTCCCAAGCTCTAACTCCTTCATTTCCTCAACCCACACGCAGACCTCTGGCACGTGGACGTTTTCTGTTGCAACGTATTCCTCCCATGCACCTATAACCTGCTCCAAATAGTCCACGTGGGCTCTTCTCCAGCTCCTCCATGTGGCATTGGCCACTTAAAATGTGGGCCCACCTTCTTTTTTTTAATGTTTTAGAGTGTTAAAAAAAAACATTTCATTTCATTTTTTGCATTGTAATTGGGTATTTTGGCTTGTTTTAATACCCTCCTACGAGCGTCAAAGACGGAAGGCAAGGTCCGGGGTTGGCAGGGGGGCTAATCCCCTCTCACAGTCAATACAAACAATATCTAAAATTTCATTTCATTTCTAATGGGTACCCACAAGACACCCTTTGCACCCATTTTGGGAACTTTTTAAATCAATTTGTAGCGGTTATTGACTTTTTCCATCAGTTGCGGGAATATTAATAATGCCATAACTTTTGACTCACAACTCATTTTTGAGCGCTTCTTTAGTCAAAGTTGCATGATTTCTCACACATTACATGATGGGATTATCATTTTTGTAAACTCAAAGCATTTATAAAGTTCCGTATTCTAGGGGATTAACTGTACTCTTGGGCTTTCACATGCAGACGCATTATTGGCCGAGTCCGATGTCTTGCTTTTGTGCATCTTGCATTCCGCATCATGGAGAGTGCTCTTTCTAGACTTGAGTGTCGTAGGATCACCTTACAGCCTCCACCACTTCTCAGTGGGAGAGGAAACTATTCAATTTGGCATGCTTCCATCGAACGTTACTTCGCTCACGAGGGTCTTTCACCCTTCTTGCTTGGGCCAGTTCCTACACCCACTGATCATCGTCATCTAGAGGACTTCCTCGACACTTGTGCCCATGTTTTTTCTCACATGATGATGCATGTTTCTCGTTCTCTCTAGATTCATATGGCAGACTCAGATCCACCCCACCGTGTCTAGAGTATTCTTTAGTCCCTCTATGGGCACCCTTCACATACTATCGCCATTTTTATTGCTGCTGATTTAGTTGTCTCGTCTTCTTCGTGTGATGATAGTTCTACTAACATAGACTCACCTGGTTCTACCTCTAATGATGAGGATTGTGCACCCAGTTCTGATGTTGAGAGTACTAGAGAGGACTCTTCTTCTCTTTCTCTCACTATTCTAGAGAGTCTTGACACATCCCACATCTCATCAGCTATCGAGCAGTCTCATACTCAGTCTCACACCATCATTACACCAGCCTCCTTTCCACTTCCAGTGTGCGCGGCCCACTTCACCCCTCTACCTTCATTGGATGACTCATACCTATCTGGCATCGCTCTTATTTTTTTTGAGCCCCCTCATTGGGACAAGTATCTGCTTGACCTTAGTCATCTTTTTGCAGAGTCTACTTGTGATGCTCTACATGTCCCTCTTCCATCTACAAGTGTTTCATGAGGAGTTCATGATCTCCATTGCTGGGAGTGCCCATTCTGGGACTCTTACCAGTTCCACTTTTCCAGATACCTTCATTGATCCACCCTCAGCTGTGGATCCCTTTTCTGTTGTGGAGGATGTTTTTTTTTCCCTTCACATCACTTGGACATCCTTTCCGCGGGTGTTCCTCTTTTTCACTCTAACATTTCTACGGACGTGGCATTACCTTTAGTTCCTTGGCACTCACTCGCTAGACCTATGTCACACTTCCGTGCACCAGACTCAGAGTTCTTCGTGTTGCTGCCCTTAGTTTCCTTTATGGAGTGGGTGGGCTTCTAGCATGTCATTTTAGTCCTTCCTAAGGGCAGACACATAGTTCGTTGTGGGTGGCTCTTCTTCAGTCTAGAGGCACAGGATCTCATCATCGACATTCTTCTGGGAGACTTCTTAGAGTTGCAGAGTTCAAATCCATCCATGGTATCTTCTGTATTCCTCTCATGTCCCTCTTCTTCTCTCTTCTTCTTCTTTCTGAGAGATTTCCTTTTATACATGGGTACCTTTTCAGGCTTGTCTAGAGCTAGGACCCATATTTGGCATCTTACTTAGACTAGACGGTGTTTTGTTCTCTTGTGGTGGATGTTTTTCCCAGTGCATTTTCTTTCACTGCTTGGGACCTTTTTCTTGTGCATGGGTACCTCATTAGGCTTTGTGCTGGGACCCATTTCTCATTTCTAACTTACCACCTCATCCTAAGTTATGATGAAGAGGGGGTTTTGGTGTGTATTATTTTCCACATCATTAGGTGCGTCATCTCACTTAGGTGATATCGTAGGTCCATGTGTCATTTAGGGGTGATTATGAGATTCTCTTATGTGTCAGTGGGTCAGTGTTTTATATGCGCCATTGAGAGTTACACTTCTATTCTGGGAATGTAACTCCCCCTCTCTACTCGAGTTGTCATGATTGCAACACCGGGGGTTACTCAACACCACCTATATGTACACGTCTTTTGATCTATGAGATAGAGGAGAGTTTTATGGATTTACCAGGTTCTTCCCGTGTTTAAAATCTTTGCATGCACATTCGGTTAGTGCTCGCTCCTCCCGAGATCTCTTCACGGTGCCATTCTCACATCTGTTGATGTGCATGTCATCCCTTGTGATCCTCGCTTGCGGGTTTTAAACCCTCTTTCAAAAACATCGTGTACTCATTTTTAGTGTTCTTAGTTGTAGCTTTGTCATGTAAGATTTTTGTTTACCAACACTAGATCTTGTTTTTTCCTTCTTTAGGGCCTTTAATATATGTAAACCATCATAGTATACTATTTCCACCTTTCTTCCTTCAAAAAATAAGCTCATAAGTTCATAACTTTACAAACTAGCTTTAGGACTAGTTACTAGTCATCGTTCTTGAATGTGTTTTCTAATTTTTTTTCTCTAACTACCTCGTGTTTCCTATTTCAACCACATCTACCTCTTCTTTAAACCTTGATCCATCTTCTATACTAGTTTCATTAGATACTATAGAGTAGTCTTTGATATTTATTCATTTCTTTATGTTTAAACCCTCAAAACGGTTTTATAGATATAGTCAGCCCTAGATTATAGTGTTAGACCTATAAAAAACTTATCCATTTACCTTCAAACTTAATGGAACCATTTATTACCCTTAAATCCACCTTCCTACGAAAATTTAGGCCTTTTCATCAATTGAAAATGATTTTATGCTTGTTTTTGTATTCTTAAATCCTAGTCAAGGTTTCCGAGGCTCGAGAGTGTCTATTTTGGTTTAATTTTTTTAATTTTGTGTTTCAAAGATGATCCAAGGTTCAAATCACCCCTATAGAACCTTACACAACTTTTTCAATGTCCTTAAAAGATTGAAGTGCCTTAAAACATTAAATCCCTCTAAATGCCTCATTACCAGTCATAAGATGACTGTAATATATGAGTTTCCCAGTTGTAGGACCTTCTCAAGTTTTCATTGTCATGATCATTATTGTATACTTAAATTCCATTCTATATCCCCCTTAAATAATGCAAACTCATGCTCCAAAATTTATTAATTTCACAAGTCCTTATGATGTCTCCTTAGCCATCTAGCTACAAAAATAAGAAAGATTGCTAACCCCTTACCTTAAACAATTGTAATACATTTGTTTCTTGAGTAATATTGAGCCCACTTCTTGAAACATCATTCATCTCCTTCCAAAAACCTATACAATACATTTACACTTGTAATAACACTAGTTTAGAAACGAGACTAGTTATCAAACCTATTTAAAAGCTCATCATTATCATAACCCATAACTTATCCTAACTATCAATGAGATGGAAATTCCTGATCAAGACATACAAAATAATAACAAGAACTCTGAATAAACACAAATCCACATCTTTATTCTTAACGAATGTACATAGTCTTCATATCTACAAGAGTTGTATCCAAGAAATCATACAAATAAATATCTCCATTATATGCAACTGGATTCCTAAGCCTACAAGGCTCTTCTTTCTTCCTAAAAATATATTCCCCCTTCTAAAAACCACCTAAATTTTCCCTCCATTCAAATGAATCCCTTTCATAGACCCTAGAGGAGGTAGTTACAACTAGGTTTTGATTCCTAGCCATGGTAAAATTGACCAAAACAAAGGTAACCTCACTTGGGAGGGTGAAAACACCTTTTTGTATTACACGAGGTCCTTGATGGCCTTATTACATCAATTTATGTTTTCATACTTAACATTAAACCTCTCAATTCCAAACTAGGAATTCAAATATTCAAATAGTGCATTTTAGAAGGAAAACCCAAAATGAGCACTTTATGCACCATGGTAGGTTCATATAGATTAGAACCTATGACAAACTACCAAAAATGACTCCATAAACCTACTTCAAGCCAAAATTACAAGAAAACCAAAAGTTTGTTATTTACAAGTTGCACGATGCTCCTGGATCAGAATATTTGGTCTGACTAAGTAATCTAATAAAAAGGAATAAGTATATTTCTTTAAGGACTTATTGTATGCACAAGATGTGGATAATGAAATGGAATAAAAGGCATTCCTAGAAATAATTCCAAGCATTAATTTTTCTTCCCATAGTGATGATTTGATGAAATTTATTTCCAAATAAGTGGTTAAAGCTACTCTTTGGGGTGTAGGTGGTGGTAATTATCCTAGTCTTGATGGTGTCCCTATGGGGTCCTTAAATTTATTTTAGGAAATTATTAAAAAGGATGTGTGTAAAGTAGTTAATGAATTTCTAGTCTTTATTTTTTTTTGGAAGATTTTAATCACACCTTTTTAACTCTCACTCTGAAAGCAACCAATACATATTATTAGGGTAATTTTAAACTCATTTGCCTATGTTACACGATCTATATGATTATCACCAAGGTCATCATGAACAAACTACAAATCATCCTTCCCCTTGTCGTAGTAGAGCAATAAGATGGACTCATATAAGGAAATTAAATTTTAGATGGTGTGATTATAATGTTTGAACTATTAAATTCAGTGAGAGAATTTTTTTTTTAAAATCAAGTTAGACACTTCTAAATCTTGTGATAAATTTAACTGGAATTTTTTGTTCAAAATTATTAAAAACTTTATGTTCTCAAATGATTGGATCAGTTGGATTGTAGCTTGTGTGACTAAATTATCATTTTTTATTCTTGTCAATGGTGTTACAACAAGCTTCTTCAACTCTTCCACATGCTTAAGATAAGGGAACCCAATCCCCCTATTCCTATTTATCATTATTTTTAAATCATTAAAAGAGCATTGATATTAGATAGAAACCTTACAAAAATTTATGGCATGAAAATTACTAAACATTTTTTTACCATAAACAATTTATTGATGACATTATTTTAGCATCAATTTCTAAAATTTGAGAAGCTAAAATTGTAATGAAAATTTTGGAGTGGTATCAAAAGGCTTTTGGATAAAGTGTTAATCATGATAAATCTAATTTTTTCTTCTTTAATCGTTCTTTATCAAGATAAATTAGAATCAAACTGTTGTAAGGTTTTTCCTTGGATATCATCCTAGTAAATACTTGGGGATGCTTCTTTTTTATGGAAGATATAAAAGTGAATATTAGGAAAGATTAATCTATATAATTCATAATATATTAGCATCATGGAAATATAGATGGTTGTCTTGGGCTGATGAGATCATATTAATCCAAGTAGTCATCGAAGTTATGCATGTTTACCTCCATGAAAAAAAATCATCTAGGATAAAATGAATGAATTAAAAAATTACACCTATGAAATATGAAGAAGTTTGTATGGCAAAGGATAAATGTTGTACAACTATTACAAAAAATCCTTATTCAACTTAGCATTGGAAACCAAGCTGTTGTAGAGAGTATTCAAAGAAAAACAACAACATTCAAAATATGTTTTCCAAGAGTAAATAATTAGATTTTGTGATTGATCCTAATTATGGTTGTAAAATGGATGACAATATTATATATATATATACATAAATTTATTTTTAGAATTGTATATTTTGTTGGAAGAATAATGAATGAGAGGGGGGTAAATCAATATTTTAAAACTTTTACTTTAGTTATCTTAAATTTCATACATCATTCAAAACATTCATTCGACACTCATTAACTAATGTGACCTTATTAATCATGAAACAACCATCCACAATCTAACATGAAGCATGAGAGAGCACATGAACACATAATATAAAGTGGGAAACCCTAAAGGGAAAGAAAAACCACTGAACTTTTGCATATATTACTCAACAAAAAAGATTTTTTTTAGTGAAGCACCCACTTCACAAGGAACACCAACCCCTACAGCTTTAGTAAGGCACCAACCCCACAAAGGGCACCAACCCCACAAAGAGCACCAACCCCTATTTAGTAGACCACCCACTCTATAAGGAGGCTATAACCCCCTTAGATGATCAAGAACCAACTCAACCACTTGAATTTGAATATCACTTGATGTTCTTGTTGCTCAACCAAATGATTTTTATCACTCTTTCAACTCCCTTCACTCAAAAATCTCTCAAACTGCTCTCTCTCCTTCTTTGCTCATACATGCACCAAAATGTGTTGATTAGGTCATATGACATTGAATCTTTGATCCCTTGCAATTATCACCTTCTTGTGCTTTTATTTACTCCTCATAACACTTTCACACACTCCTCTAGCTTGCTCAAACCTCCATTCTCTTCCACAACTCAAATGAGCAAATACACCTTGCTTTATATACATGACTCATCTCATAAATCACTCTAATCTAGAAAAGACCATTAGACCATACAATTTTGGTCATAAAAAACATTATAAGACACATTACAAAGATAAAAAATCTAAATAATAAGACCATATAGGTTGGTATAAGCCTTACAATTGAAACTTGCACAAATAGGCCTACAATACAAGTCATTTCATTTTTAATTCAAGGCATAAAGCAACACCATTGTGACTCCACAAGATTTGACCACATCAGTATCATTCTCTCACAACCTTCAATAAGCACAAGCAATTTTTCAACCTTCATCTTCATTATGACTCACTCTATAAGACAAACTCCACCAATTAGGTTGTAAACACCTAATTTACACTCCTCAAAAGTGAGTAAATTTGCATACCAAAACTCTTCTCCAAGGAAATTTTGGTGTATCAATAAGAAGGTATTAACCTCATGCAACACATATAACTCATACCAACTTCCAATTTTAGGCATATGACCCCAAAGCAATTCCTTCTCTAGAATTGCTCAAATCTGCTTGTAGGACTCAAGAACTAGCCTTGAGCTATCCGACCTCCAACACCTCAAAATCCACTTATAGACACTTCCATCACTTAGAACACTTCACTAGCAACCTGACACTCATCTTCAAACACTCGTATGCATATGTCACCTGAATAATTTCACATTTACACACCTATTCCAACCACCATTCTTAGTAAGCCTATTTGGGCTGATTAGGCCAATAGGAATTAAGTCAAAACACACCACCTCCGATCAAAATAATACCTAAAACACATCATATCAAGCCTCTAAAAGCTATACATGCCCATCTTACACTATTATATCATGTATTTCTACCAAGAACCACTTAGACCCCATGACTAGTTTTGCCTCTTTAGGCCATTAGCTATAGGTCAACTTGGAAGAGATATTTCACTCATTTCTTGCATTGAATCTGTCCTAAAATTTTCATGGAAATTTATCACACATTTGAAATTTTTTCGCACAATTGGTCTTTCATCATGACACTTGCAATTCATACATGTACATGAAAATCTTCATAAAATAAGGGTTTTGTTGTAGCTTCACATCACACCTTGAGCATGCCACCACTACCAAAAGGAGATATAATGAATTTTGTACATCCATGAACCTTCATAATATCCCTCCTAAATCATAACATGGCCATACCCTTCATAATTTTCATATCACTATGCAACTAGGGTTTTTAAACCAACTTGAATTCTTAACAATTGTTCATAAAGGGCATCGGTTTACCTTATTCCAACTACAAAATACTCTTAACTCCATGAATCAACAATGATGAATGTCTCAGGTCCCCATGTAGAGTTTGCATGTATGAATGAGCACTTGAAATTTGACCATCGAGTTGAGAATTACTGTTCTAAGAGCTCAGTAGAGCTAAAAACAATTTTTCATGCTTTTCCTTCATATTACTGACCTAAAACTTTTCACACACCTTTATAATGACCTCTTTTATGACTTCCAATGTTCATCCATGCTTACTTACCTCTGAAACTCACTACATGCACCTTGGTTTTCCCATACTTTCTTGTTTTTCCTTCTTGTGCTTGCTTCTAAAGACCTTGAATATGCACCATATACCTGAATCATGGCCTTGTACATATTCCACACATGTTATGCAACCTAAAAACACACTTCACATGCTTACACTTACTTTCCTTGGCATACATTAGGTCTAGGACTAGGCCTAGAATGGCTAGTATCAACACATGCTTCATGTAAAGTGACCTTGATATCACCTTGTGAACACTCACATACCTCTGACACAACTATTTGAACATGCTAGACACCATACCAACCGTTAGGGCTCACACACAACTCCATACTAGCTAAACCATTTCCTAAACCAAGCAAAAGCACCAAGACACCATGCTACTACAACACTTCATGATACCAAGACACCTCACTACCAATCAACCTTCACTCAATTCACCTTGTTTGACATCAATGAACATAAATGACAACATCATGCACTCCAAGACTCCCTTTGAAATCAATGCCACTTCACATCAATGAAAACACCAATGACACAATCTCCAACATATTTATGGTTGTTAATTCTCTTTGAAGGGAAGGCGACAATTGAAAAATGAACCTTTTCTATAGGGATATTTGGTTTTCCCTTGAACCCCTCTACCTTCATCCTTCTCTTTGTTTCTTTAAAGGGTATTATGATAATATGTGTATTTCCTTATTCAAATATGATTTGAATGAGGTTATTTATTGGTGGGATACATAAAGATCTTTAAAAAATATGCTTATTGGGGCTCCATTTTATCCTTTTGCTCAGTTGGGGGTTTGTTTTAAGATTTCCTTCCTTCTAAGTGCTTTGGACCTTCTTATAAGGATGACTTATTGAAATGTAATGGGAACCATTCATTTGATTATTCTATGAAAAATAGATGCGTAAAATTATTTGATCATCTAGAGCATCCCTCCCAGCCAACAAACAAAGTTAAAATTCCTTAACATTCTAAAACTCAATTTTTTTAGTTCGCAACGAAAAAGAAGACACTTATTTTTAATAGATTGCAGATAAATAACTACCTTAGTCATTCTAAATGTGTTTTTTTGTGATAAGGAGGGGAAAATCCTTATATTATTTTACTTCATTGTCATTTCTTTTGGTTAATATAGATGTTATTTTTTAATAGGAGAACACGTCCGTAGACTATGCCTACTAATATAAAAAATTATTGATTGGATGGACAGATGGGGACGTGGATAAAATTAACAAAATCTGGACTATGGATCCTTCAATTTTTATTTAGATCTTGTGCCAAGAAATAAATAATCTAATATTTCATGAATCATTTCTTAAAAAATATTGAAAATATTTTTTCAAGAAGTTTTTAGTGCCAAAGTTCCTATTTAAAAGGATAAAAATATGGGAGAAGGAATACATCTTTTCAAAAAATGAATGCTCCTAAAAAATTGCTCTACTCTTTAGAATCCACAACTATTCATACTTGTGATATTGTTACTTTATGGGATCCATATCAAAACTTATATAAGATAAATTTAGACGGAGCCCCTAATGGTAATCTTATGAAATTTGGAGTTGGATCCTTAATCAAAAATAGTGAAAGTAATGGAATATGTTACTTTTATTGCAAATTACCCTAGAAAACTAATAATATTAATGGATCTTCAATGATCTTAAATGGATTAAAGTTTCCAATTAATCTCAAAATTGAAAACCTTGAGGTTGAAGTTGATGCAATGTGTATTATTAACACAACAAAAAATAAAAATACCACTAACTAGAAGATATGAAATATTATGTGGAGTATATGTGCTCGTATCCCTCTCTTCTCCTTTCTCTTATTTACCCATTGCTATGGGATATTTAAAAATTAACAAATTTAATTTCCAATTCACATTATGGTGAAGAAATAAGAGTATATAATGAAGGCCTTTTGTTGTAGTTTAAGAAACTCATGCTTGTATCATCGGCATATAGAAATTCTTCAACCCATTGCCCACACTTAAATATATTCATTTTCATATGGTTTTTTAATTATATGATGTTGATTTTATTTTTTAAATATCTCAAGATTTGGGGAAAATATGCCCCCCCTTACTTCAAAAGTATTGTCAGTATCTTTCACTTTTATATAGGCTTATGCGACATGTGGTATGATAGTATTTATATGTGAATATACACATTTAAGCAAGTAGTTTCATGTGAGAAATGCTATAGATAAAAAAATGTATCCAAAACAGGAGCATGTGACCAATAGAAACAAAATTGTAAAAGTAAAAAAACAAGTAACTATGGACCATAATCGAGTCAGTTTTTAGAAGTAAACAAAATGATCATTAAATAAAGCATGTTGAATCACACATTATAGATAATAAATCAATATGGTATACACAATGGACTAATTTAGAGAGATATGATCATGATAAAATTAGTTTTTATAAATTCCCCAACTATAGGTATGCCCCTAATATGGTAGGTATGCCTAATATACAAGGTTTTAAAAATCCATAAGGTGTGAAAGATGTGATCAAAGTAAGCTCAAGATATAAGATACTACTTTGCATTAATATGTCCTTGGGATTCTATTATGTATATATTCGATGGTTTTTAACTGCTTAGTGTGTTTTATGAAGAACAAGTGCTATTGTAGTACAAAGTGTTGAATTTGAATGCTATTGTAGTACAAAGTGTTGAATTTGAATGATCAAATGACTCAAATCAAGAAAAGAACCAAACATGTCTCAAGTAGGTCTTGATTTTTTATTTTTTGTAATGTTATATTATTTTTACATTTTTGGAATAAGAGATATAAAATGTAAATGTGATACTAATGGCCCTAGGGTAATGGAAAGAGATAGCGCAAAAAGTAAGATGGTATCCTTAGTAAGTATTGATCCCTCAAAAATTATATCACACCTATGAGAATATATTGCATCATCAGGTAGTGATAGGTCCTTGGGTAAATTTCTCCCTTAACAATCACATCAGAATCATGATAAATGTGTTGCATAGTGGGGTAGTGATGGGGTCATGTGTAAATTTCTCCCTCAATAATCACATCAGACATGTGAGAAATGTGTTGCATTATCGATAAATTCCCTAATCAAGAAATAGGGAAGAAAAGTATCAAACAATCGATAGATGTGCTATAATGTGTGTGTATGTGTGTGCATGCACACATGTGTGTGAATAGTACGATGTTCATAAAAAGCTAACCAATGATCATGTTAGTGTGATGCCCTATACCATGTCAAGGCAAGTGTGAAGAAGTCATTTTTAGTGATAGATAATGATACCATAAATCATTGATGGAATCATACACAATGTGATATTGATTACCATTACGCTCAATGGTGTAATGTGAATCTATGGATGGGTCACTAGCAATCACAATAATCATAGACAATCATTCAGTCTCACCCACACAATGTTGTTAAAATATCATGTGTAACCCATAGATAAATAACATGGAACATGTAGAAGGAGTAGAAGTCATAGTGTGTTTATGTTAATGCCCTACTGAATTTCATGGGATATATCAAGATAAATGATCAATACTTAAAATAGTATGCTATAACAGTGGTGTGTTAGTATGAGGCATTGGTTGTGTAGTAGATATCGAATGAGGTATTATAGTAGAGTGAATTGGATACTCATAAATTTTGCTAGGGATAGTCACTACTATCTTGTTATGTATGAACTTCAAGCATTAATGTGTTATTGAGGGAATAACATGCATATCATGGACCAAAGGTTATATGAGTAACATATTGATTATCTCATTGGAAGAAAATACAAGGATCCATGTGTTCATCCTCTTAGTCGTAACATATCCTCATAAAATTGTACCTCCAATATTTTTTTGTCATTTATCATAAAATTCTTAAACTATCTCATTGGTTCCTATGAGGTCGTGTGTAGTATATCAAAGAGATGTAAAAAGTTCCATTGTACAAATATTATGGATAAATCCATTGTCTATGATAAAAAATTTAATTGTTTATGAGTTGATGTATGTGTGGATGAAAAGAGGTCTAGAAGCTTCATCTAAATAAGGATGAATCTTTATAGACACCAAATAATTGACAATTTATCTCTTCATAATGTCAGTATTTGCTTAATCCTTAAATCATGACTTATGTACACATTTCGAGCTCAATTACCCATCCTTTGTTGTATTGCACAACTTGTTCTCCCCATTACACTACTCATAACATGAGGGTGATGTAGCTAGTTCTTGTTATGAAGATGATTAAATTTCTTACCATAGGCTATTATCATGAAGTTTCCATTGAGCTGAAGATCAATACGAGCATCAAGAGAGGCCCTTATTCCATGGGTATGCCTCCTAACAAGGTCACCCAGAATTTTAGCCCCACAAAGCCCTTGAAATTTTGATTTTTCTCCCTTATTAACGCCAT